>OX456986.1:65490520-66690520 GCA_949752695.1 Melanostoma scalare | reverse complement strand
GAATTGAAAGCTTAGGCAGTCGCACAGAACACGTGGCTTTTGTAGGTGCATTTAATTTTTCGAGGAATGTAGCCTGCTGGTTAGCTAGTCTTTCAATTACCGAATCCGAAACGAGTGATGGGTCAGGAGAAGAGGCTAGTTTTCTATCGCGAATAGATTTAACCAAAATTGATTGCGCCGTAAAATATTTATTTTCATATTCTGAAAAATCATCATCAGGATGAGCAAACTCTTCTGCATCAGCGTAGTTAAAAATCTCTTCTGTTAGCCGTACGAATTTAGACCACGTTTCTTGTACATGCTCTAAGCGCGATTCTAGTAACTCAACCGATACAAGATCATCAACATTTTCTGCGAAAGTTGCTGCCCTAGTTAAATGCCCTTTAATGTGACTTCGCTTTGCCTTAATAGAATTCATTTCTAAAATGAAAATGTTTTCTTACCAATCAATCAAAAGAGTTTAATTCAATTAATTGCAATTACTGAATTTAATTCAAAGAAATTGTTTTCACAGCAAGTGTCCTTTTTTGCACCGGCTTACGCTTTAATTAATTGATTGCGCACACAAAAGGCATATGTTCATAAATGTTCAAGATTAGGATTTACAAATTAATCAACAATAATTTTAAAGAAAATAGTTCATTAAAATGTGGCTCTGAAGGACCATGTTTAATTCTCTAACAGCATTTAATATTACACGACGACTTTCGCAACCAATCTTTACCGCAAATTCATTAAAACAACGAACAGATTACTTTGCTTCAAACTGTTAATTTTATTACTTTGATGTGCTCACTCGATGGTCGATTAAGGTATAACGTATAAACCAAAGGCACAGAATATTACATGACTTGACAAACAGTAAAGTGCAAGAGATAAGAGATTTATGAGTTTAGCTTATATCAAGTGGTACATTGGCTGTTAGTTTGATAATTTATAGGGTAAATTAGAACAGTTTGGCAAAGTGTAACAAATTAAACAAAACAATACTAAATGTAATTTGGTACTTATTAATCATAAACAGGTAGAGTAATCGATTAACCTCAAAAGACCTTTTTTGAAGAACGTTCAATTTCCTATAGAAACTTTCAATTTCCTATAGAAACGTTCAATTTCCTATAGCAAATTGAAACTCTGCGACCGAGTTCTTTGTAATCCGGGGATTTTTTCCGATTTTTTGATGTATCATTTATGTGGTTATCACTTCGACCTAAAAATCTGCAAAACTACCATTTTCGAACGCCCAACCCCGCCCCGGCTGCAAAAGAAACCTGCCAGACGGTTGAATCTGATATAATGGTGCGTGTATCTACACACACATGTGCACTATTTTTGGTTATCACTCCACTCCAAAAATTTGCTTCCAGCTCTGGGTCTATCAGCCAAAAGGTGGAATAGGGTTAAATTTTTTGAAGTGAAAACTTCTTTAAGTGAAGTTTTTAAGCGCGTTTGAAAATTTTTTTAATCGCGTCTGGCACTTTTGCGATGGGGGTAAAGCATTGAACTCGCGACCGACATCATTTTTTGGCTCGTCGTAACTCGTTTGTAAAGTCGTCATAGCCCAGCGTCTCAGGTTCGATTCCCAGCCATGACTTCCATTTTTTTATTTATTTAAAGTGAAAACATAAATAAAAATCGTGGCAACGGCTGGGATTCGAACCTGAGAGCCTGAGTTTAATATCCAACGACTGTTTTTTTTTTTTTATTCATTTTTATTCAATTTTTCTTATATCTACTTACATGCTAACAAAAATGTGTAAAATTAGCTTATATAGTAACTTAATTAACTTATTGACCCTAGGCGGGTACTCTAAATTATTCAATATCTTACTACTAGTGCCTTTCGGCCTTATGAATCAAAACTAGAACTAGTTAAAACTAAGAAAATTTTAAAAAAACTTAGTTAGAAAGATCATGTTTTTTGTTTTCTTAAATCTTATTAAGACTAATTAAAACTAATTAAAACTACTTAAATCTACTTAAAACTAGAGCAGCCACAGAAGCTTTTGGGTTTTTTTTTTGGGAGCGTATCGGAATCCCGCTTTTTAAAATCCTGTTTTTTAAAATCCCGACAAAAAAAAGTTTATAATCCCGTCTTCTTAAATACCGTTTTGTTAAAATCCCGTTCGTGACAATCCTGTTTAATCAAAATCCCGTTTATCAAAAGCCCGTCTTTTAAAATCCCGTTTAATCCCGCTTAGCCCGTTTTATATTTATATTTTATATTTCAATATTGTTCATTTAAACACTACATATCAGTTCTCAAATGTTGAAAGTTTTGTTGTCTGAACATTTTTTTTATTAATACCATTATACAGAGAAACTGGGACAGATCTTTTAATATTTTTGTCGTATAGCTCCCAATATTCAACTGTATTCATTTTTTGTTATTTTTTGTTGTAATCTTTTTTGGAATTACATTTTTGTTATGTATTATGTTCTTTTCTTTTGAAACAATAATAATGTTTGCAATAAAATTATCTAGACCAAATATTCTTCTTCTTTTTTATATTTAATCCCGCTTTTGTATTCAACACCAGGTGTTTTATTTTAAAAATCGCGCGATTTTTAAAATAAAACACCTGGTGTTGAATACAAAAGCGGGCTTATAAGAACGGGATTTTAATAAACGGGATTTTAATAAACGGGATTTTAAAAACGGGGTTTTAAAAAAGCGGGATAATACAAAACGGGCTTAAAAAAAACGGGATTTTAAATGCGGGAAAATAAAAAACAGGATTATAAAAAACGGGATATCGAACCCAACCCTTTTTTTTTGTATTTTGCAACTTTTTTTTGGATTTTTGTATATTTAAATTTTTTTTTTTTTTTGGTTTTTTGTTTTTTGTAATTTTTTTTTTGTTTTTTTGATTTTATATTTTTTTTTTTTTGTTTTTTTTTTTTGTTTGTTTTTTTTTTGTTTGTTTTTTTTTTTTTGTTTTTTTTTTTTTTTTTTTGTGATTTTTTTGTTTGCCACTGTGCCCACCCCCTATGCCCTAAGACTTACACGCTAAACCTGTGTAAGCCAGCCATTGGCGTTTCACTATCATTATCAAATTCATGTTGTTGCTCAGACGACCACCAGAACATTTTCGATGTTTTTACAACGTCACGACGATCGCGATCTGAAACCGCCCTACTGAACCGGAGGAGCTCTTCAGCTTCTCCGCCTACTGCGGTGACGTCTCGGTTGTGAAGGAGCCGTCGTTCCAAGGACTTCCGGCAGACGTGGTAGATTAGCGCAGCCGCCAACCTATCCTGAATCATCCCTACCATATCAAAATAGAGGAAAGCCTCCGGTGGGACAAATCCACTGAAGCGCGTTTTCTCCATATATTCAGTGTTGGGGTAATAAGCCCCAAAAATCAGGCCATTGGTCGAGGTCATCGCTCTTGCAGTGTGACCACGAGTCAGTTTTATAATGAAGTTGTCGATCCTGTTTATTTGAGCCCCGTTGTAAAGGACCTCATTAGGATAATATTTTCTGTACTCCGACTCTGGTGTTCTGTGCAATCCAAGACAGGTACGCAGACACTGTCTCTCAAACACCCGAATCTTTTCCATTTGAGACGCTGTAACATTGAACCACACGGGGCACCCATACACAATCATTGGCCTTATGAGGGCCATGTAGCAAATCACCTTCACTCTGCTATCAAGTTGACTGCTGTGAAACAGTCGCCTTGTCAGAGCAAAAGCTCCCCTAGCCCTGGCCAGAGACGCATCCATATATGTTTGTTAAAATATAGATACTGATCTAGCCAGATGCCGAGATACTTGACTACTACTTTGTTTGGCAGTGGGTGGCCATGTAGATCAACGATCACCAGCTTTCGCCAGTTCTTTCTCGTATCCCATGAGGCCCGAGCCAACGAGGTTCTAAACACAATTGTTTCCGATTTCTGGACGTTGATTTTCAACTTCCAGTCATCGCAATATTGCTGGATCTTATCGAAGTCACGCTGCAAAAGTATTCTGATGACTTCGATCTTTGGACCTGTTCTGTACGCAATAAGGTCGTCGGCGTACGCTATAGCGTGGTGAAGAGAACCAATTAGATCGCCGGTGAAAATGCTAAATAAAATAGGCGAATTCACCGCCCCCTGTTGTAGACCGTTCTGTATTTTAAAAGTTCTGGTAGATGTTATGTTGCAACTTTTCACAACAAACGTTCTACCACGAAGCATGTCATTCAGAATATAAAGCAGTGGTTTACTCATGCCATATCTGATAAACTTATAGGAAAGACCGTTTAACCAAACGGTATCGAAAGCCTTCTCCAAGTCAACCAGACATGCACCCGTACACTGATTTTTAGCTTTGTTCCATTGAATATCTGATACTAGTTTAGACGCGGCATGTGTGGTATCATGGCCCGCCTTAAAACCGAACTGATTTTCAGGAATAATATGTTTGTCCTCAGCCCATGTGGACAGAGCTCTATTGAGAACTTTCTCGAATACCTTGCTGATACTCGGGAGAAGACTAATTGTTGGGAGATTTGCTGGATTGGAACCATCCTTCCCTTTTTTAAGGAGAGGATGGACCACTGCCGTCTTCCAACGCACTGGATAATATGCATTATTCAGCGCATTGTTGAACAACGTGGTGTATATGTTCACCGCTTCCGAAGGGAGGTTTCGTAGCACAACATTGGTTATGCCTTCGACTCCTGCTGACTTCTTTTTCTTTATTTTGTGAAAGATGTCCACGAGGTCCATCTTAGAAACGAACAGGGTGTTATCCCCGTTTCGCTGGGCGATGACTGCATTTTCAAGTCGGTCGTCATTGAACCTAGTGAAACCAGGATTCTCGGATCGCCAATGCGAGATCTCGTCTCTAAGATAGAAGTGTCCAACGAAGGCTCTGTTCTCAAGATCGTAATTCGGGCGAATGCACTCATTCACCTTATGTATATACTCGCTCGAAAACAGCACCCTCCGTCTCTACCTTCTCCTGAGCATCTTCCACTATAAAGTGGTCATCATCCAAGATGGCCTCATCCGGATGTATCCCTATTGTCAAAAGTAAGTTTTTGTTCTCTGTCGTCCTATGGAGTTTAATACCCTGAAGGTCATTTTGATCTTTTCTCCTAAAAATTTTATTTATTTCCGGAAACATACTCGGGTTGTTGGACTGTACAGCCCGAATTTTGTTGTTCCAGAAAAGAGATATAGATATTCTGTAATTTTCTTTTATTAACTGTTGGAGATTTATGATCTGTGACTTCAGAGTTCTAATCTCCAAATCGTGTCGGTCAGTAAACCTCCTGTGCAAGAGTTTGAGTCTCGACAGGAGTCTACTTTTTTGTTTCTAAAGTGCGTCTATTGTCGCGTTTCTGTACATGTTCGTAGAGTCATGTTGCCTATATTTAGGAATTGTTCTGTCCATTGTACTACGGATTGCATCCTCCATACGTTGCAGGTACCCATCGATCTAAACGTTCGACATATATATACCTATATATATACGCTATACCGTTCGAACGAAGTTCCCTTGAGACGGCACCGGAAAAGCGCGGCCAACGTGTCTTACCGTAGTTGTAAGAGTGCGTCGGC
The DNA here is from genome assembly GCA_949752695.1 of Melanostoma scalare. NCBI lineage: Eukaryota > Metazoa > Arthropoda > Insecta > Diptera > Syrphidae > Melanostoma > Melanostoma scalare. The sequence continues at coordinate 66,684,962 of OX456986.1, read as the reverse complement.
ACGTACTCCTCCAATTCCACAAGGCTGTCAAACTATTTTTCGTCCGTCGAAGAATGTCGTCGGTCAGTTTAAGTCTTGAGTCTAAACGCAATAGATCCAAATAAGAGCCACTTCGAGGATATGAAGGCCTGTCAGTAGCTAGCAGATCGACTTTACACTCAATGCTGTGGAGCCCCAGCCAATTGAATAGCTGGGTCCCCCTTGGATTGGTTAATTGATTTCCCCAATCTTGGTGTTTAGCATTGCAATCATCGGCCAAAAGGAAATAGTTTTCTTCTGAGTTCAGTTTCAGACATCGAAAAAGTGTTTCAAGCTCTGTTATAAAACATGAATTTTGAGAAGCCTCCGGTGCATAGATCGCGACCACATACAAGCGCCTCCCCTGTTGGAGAGGGATGCATACGATACACGCTTCAAGCAACTGGAATCGGCGTACTTCACCACTATAAATTACCTTATGAGCAATGCCCTTACGTATGAAGATCGCAACCCCACCCGCGAAAGTCGAGTTGGGTCGGTCCCTTCTTACGATATTGTAATTATTATTCGTCAAATTGTGATGCTGGTTTAGCCTAGTTTCGCTAACCATACATACATCGGGACGTTGGTCTTTTGACAACTCAGAGAAGTTGGCTCGTCGTTCTACCCTAACTAGCGAATTCACATTCACGGCTAAGATCTTGAAAGGCCTCTCCGGCAGCGCGCCCGTTAACCCAAAAATTGCGCAAGCAAAGGCACTGCACGGTAGATTACATCCACCCTACGCGCCTGCTTACTTATTTGCCGTGATAGTTCACTCATTTGTGCCTGAATGACACGCAGAGCGACCATCACCTCTGACTCCCCAGTAGCAGCCTTTGACACAGATGGCTGTGCGGCCGCTTTCTGGGGAGGTTGTACCGTTTTCCCAGCCCCCCACGCCATTTGGGCGTAGGAGACTTCGGGAACGACGGCCCTTGGAATCGGTCTGGCTGTTTGCCTTCCCTCATCCTTAGTTGCTGTTGGAGCAGCTTTTTTGATTTTTTAATAATCTGGTATCGAGGACAACCCCGATAATTAGCAGGGTGCCCATCTCCACCACAGAGAACGCACTTCAGTAGGGTCTTGTCTTCGACCCTTGTCTCACCGAGCTAACACTCTTTGTCGTTGTGGTTCTCTCCACACTTGACGCACCTCGACTGCATTTGGCAGTTGAATGCGGCGTGACCGAACCGTTGGCAACGAAAACATTGTAAAATGTCCCCGTGCCTGTTTAATTTTTCCCATCTTACCATCTGGTAGTCCAGGGCGGAGATTTTCCTTAGACTCTCCAGACGGCTATTGGGTGATAAAGTGACGAGGAACATCGGCAATAGCCGCTTCTCCCGTCTAGCCTTGGCCGTGGTGAACGACTTGACCCCGATGAACTCGAGATCGTCGCCCTCCAACCTGCGGAGTTCAACTAAGAGCTCCTCCGTAGAGTTGAGTCGGTCCGGACCTATATAGTTCCAGGAACTATATCCTTACTCGGACACATTTCCTTTCGTTCCACAAACAGAATGCAAACATGTCCATAGTTCCGACAACGATACACAAAAGAACGAGATAATAAAGGAGAGCGAACATGTCTGCTTAGTTGAGTTACAAATAAATGAAATAATCAAACACACACTACACACATGTGAAATTCCCAACCAAAGCCAATACGAAAAAAACCCAATAAGAAAAAGAACGAGTAGAGTTTTGAGCTCCATACAAATCCAAACCAAGCACAATCCACATAGCATAGAAGCTTACACGAACGAAAAAGTTGCATATCTCACATTGTCTATATTCTATAACATTTTTTCGTTATGAGTATGGTCGGACCGATTTACATTCAGCCGGACATGAAGGAACTAGTTGCACACATCGGACCGATCGGACCGATTTACATTCAGCATCAGCCGGACATAATGAGTTGCGCACATATTGCTAGCCGTGGAGTATAGTGGATTTGTTGTAGTTCCTAGTTCATTCTTGTCCGGCTGAATGTAAATGTAATGTCCGATCGGTCCGATATGTGCAACTAGTTCCTTCATGTCCGGATGAATGTAAATCGGTCCGACCACACTAGATGAGTACAACTAGATGACAACTTTCCTTGTCTTATTGTTATGTATGTATCATAATTACTAGGATATGAGAGTTGGTTGAGTTAGCACATTTGTTATTGTCAGATTCAAATAAGACTATAAGATAGGTATACAGGTTTGGATTTTGTATGTTTTTTAAGTAGTTTTGCTGTTGAGAATTTTGATACATTGGGATTTGAATTGATTTGGAACTTTGTAATCATAATGCAGGTAGATAGATAGGTAATATTACTGCCCATGTGGACAGTTTATCTCTTGAACGTTTTTAATTGATTTGCTGTTGTAAATTATTGTAATTCGATTTGTGATTTCGGAATAATATTTATTTATATAAGTGGACTTTGGTATACATTTTTGTTTTTTCTTAACTCAGAACGGTTTCTATGTTGTTTTCAATTTGTTTTAGTACAAAGACGAGTTCATTTATATCAACTCTATTCAAAACCTTAATAGTTCCGCGGACATAGTTCCCGGAACTAGTACCGATTGAAAAAAGAACCTTTCCATGTTCGGTCCGGCTATGGAACTATTTCGCGCAACTCTACTCCTCCGGGTCAGAGGTAGGCTTTACCCCTTTAAATAACATGCTTTTGGGTTTTTCCTCTTTGGGAGTAAAAGTAAAATGTTCGGTGGCTGTCACTTTCAACAACTCCCGAATGATCTTATGGTCACCAATGTTTTCACATTGGATCGCATGCCGATCTTGACCTAATCGTTTTATAGTTAATTTATCGCCAATGGCGGACTTACATATGTTTTTCGTTGCTTGCAACTCCATTTTTAGGGTGTTAATAGGGGGCACCCTGCATTTTTGTGTCTTTTTCTTCTGTTGTTGTGCTGGCTGCTGTTGTGCTGGCTGCTGCTGTTGTTGTGCTGGCTGCTTCTGCTGCTTTTGGGCTTGACTCGTTGTCGCGGCTTTTATAGCCGCGGTCCCTCGTGTCTGCTCACTGGTAGCAGTTTTCTTAATTACTTCAGCTTTTCAGCTGTAGTCCCGCGTTGCTGCACGGGCGCAGTTTTTTTGTTTGCAGTTTTTTCTGCTGCTGCTGGTCGTTGTTGTTTTGGCGCATCAACTTTTGACTGCGACTGTTGTTGATGCGCCTCCCTCTCCGCTCGCCTTTCTTTAATTTCGGCAATTTCTTTACTGAATTTTCCCAGTGCTTCGGTGAGAAACCGCATCCGCTCTTCGCCTTCGTCTTTGTTGTCGTTGTTGTCTATGTTGTTTTCTGCCAAGGCAGCGAACGAATTGCCGCAACCTGTATAACGGCCCTCGCCACCGTTTGACTCATAGTCGTAAGTCGAATTGAGACTTACGATGCTTTCGGAACTGGTCGACATCCCTCCCTTCGCTTTCTGCTTTCGGGGCACTTAATTCGGCTTTACCTTTAAGCGCCGCCTCCTTTTAACTGCAGTTGCCTCTGCTGTTGTTGCGGTTGTTGCCGCTATCGATTTTGCGGTTGTTTCCGCTGCTGTATTGTTTGTTGTTGTTGTTGCTTCCAACAATGTTTTAATCGTAGAGGCATCTTTCGATGCCCCTGCCCTTTTCTCCTTTACCATTTGTTTTTCTTCCCAATTTATCACGTTTTCCACCTCTCGGTTGTGAAAAAAAGCTTCCAAAATTTTGGTCGCCTCTGAGTGGGATTTGATCCCACGACTCTCGGCTTCAGAGTCCGCCACATTTCGTTTTCATTTTCAATTCATTTTTATTCAATTTTTCTTATATCTACTTACATGCTAACAAAAATGTGTAAAATTAGCTTATATAGTAACTTAATTAACTTACTGACCCTAGGCGGGTACTCTAAATAATTCAATATCTTACTACTAGTGCCTTTCGGCCTTAAGATACCTTATGAATCAAATCTAGAACTAGTTAAAACTAAGAAAATTTTAAAAAACTTAGTTAGAAAGATCATGTTTTTTGTTTTCTTAAATCTAATTAAAACTAATTAAAACTAATTAAAACTAATTAAAACTACTTACTTAAATCTACTTAAAACTAGAGCAGCCACAGAAGCTTTCGGGTTTTTTTTTTTTTGTATTTTGCAAATTTTTTTTTTTTGGATTTTTGTATTTTAAAATTTTTTTTTTTTTTTGGTTTTTTGTTTATTGTAATTTTTTTTTTGTTTTTTTGATTTTATTTTTTTTTTTGTGATTTTTTTGTTTGCCACTGTTCCCACCTCCTATGCTCTAAGACTTAAACGCTAAACCTGTGTAAGCCAGCCATTGGCGACTCGCTATCATTATCAAATTCATGTTGTTGCTCAGACAACCACCAGAACGTTTTCGACGTTTTAACAACGTCACGACGATCGCGATCTGAGACCGCCCTACTGAACCGGAGGAGCTCTTCAGCTTCTCCGCCTACTGCGGTGACGTCTCGGTTGTAAAGGAGCCGTCGTTCCAAGGACTTCCGGCAGACGTGGTAGATTAGCGCAACCGCCAACCTATCCTGAATCATCCCTACCATATCAAAATAGAGGAAAGCCTCCGGTGGGACAAATCCACTGAAGCGCGTTTTCTCCATATATTCAGAAGAAGATGAAGATTTTAGCAAAATTGATGACGTTATCAATATGTTTACACCTGCTTGACCTGAGTGCGCTATTGTTGCCTAGCAGTTTTAACTCTTTCAGGACGCAATGCAGGTGATAAAATAAAAGAATTTTTGCATATTGAAATCAGTAAAAGGGCTTTGAATTTTGAAATACATATATACAATCAATGTCATTTTGCTGGTACACCTGTGTGCAATCCGTCTCGAAAGGGTAATAGCGTTTTTACCATAACTAAGGATTTCCAATAGGTACTGCACCGATCATTAAATATGTAAATAAATAAATAAATAAATAAATAAATAAATAGGATGGCGCAACAAAGTGAGGAGCCCCTGGGCCTAGCGCATTTTTCACAACCATGCCTTCCTTGTGAGGGAATGGAGGGGACCTACATTTTTTTAAATTTGTTTATATTTTTATGTTACAGCAACCGATACGGCAATTTTTCTCTGAAAAAATCACGTCCTTTCCTTCAATTTGTTCCCAAAAAGTAAAAAAATTCACAATAACTGCTGCAATTACCGTATTTTTTGATATTTCTATATAGAATTTTCACACAGTATTCTTTAAAGATTATATTCTTAAGTAGATTTGATTGTTTTATATATACTAACCCCCCCCTTATATTTATCTTAGCAGACAATCCGAAGTAGGTAAGGTACACGCGGCATAGTCGTGCTCTTAATTTTGTAGTAAGGAATTTACAAGCTGTGGCTTATTTAATATCACAGTAAGCTGGTGAAAACACTTTAATTATAATTCTAGCATTTAGATTAACAAAAACTAATATTTGTATTAACTTGTGATTAAGAAAGGCGAAAGGGGTATAAGATAAATTTACGGTGAAGTATCAAGATTTTACTCGAGTTAGAGAATAGATGTAGTTGTATAGTCGTTAGCTGTTCAAAAGAGAACCACGAAATAAGTGTGGGGCTGTTTTGATTTCTTGTTATTTTAATTTCTCCGAAGTCATTCATTACATACATTAATTGCCAGGGAGATTTTGTGAAGGAGCATTGCGAAATTTCAAGAAAGGCAAGTTTCATTTCCAGTTCTTGTTTTTAGCATATAGAACTATTAACTTTTCGTAATGAATTTGATCAATGGTGCTGAAAGTACTCCTCCCTGCTGCAGTGTTTCAAAAAGATATATATCTACACTAGGGTGGGTCAAAAAAATCAGGTTTTTTTTTATCCGACACACAAAAACTAGTTCTTATGTACCTCAAAAAAGTACTTAAAAAATCTAAGCTCTTAATATTAACGGGTAGATGATGTTCATCGTAGTTTTCAATTTTCAATTTAGTATCATATGAAAATGGTCATATCTTTTTTAAATAGATCATTCAAACAGTCACAATGTCAATGTTTATGGGAAATTGAACGCGCTACAAAATATTTCTTTTCACTTTTTCCATTAATCCAACCATTTAGAAGATATTCAAGCTCATAGATTGAAGTATTTTAAGGAAAATAGCTTTTTTGTTTTGAATTTTGTAACTCACTAAAAAATAGTTATTATCAAATGAGTTTCAATTATTTCTATAGGAAATTGAACGTTCTTCAAAAAAGATCTTTTGAGGTTAATCGATTACTCTAACCATTGAAAAGATATTCGCAGTAGAATTTCATTTGCTACTAATTTTAATAATTTCTAATAAATATTTCCATTAGAATAAATTATATTTTTTTATATTATAAAGAAATTATTAATATTAGTACGAATTGGAACTCAACTGTGAATATCTTTTGAATGGGTAGAGTAATCGATTAACCTCAAAAGACCTTTTTTGAAGAACGTTCAATTTCCTATAGAAACGTTCAATTTCCTATAGAAAATTGAAACTCTGCGACCGAGTTCTTTGTAATCCGGGGATTTTTTCCGATTTTTTGATGTATCATTTATGCGGTTATCACTTCGACCTAAAAATCTGTAAAATTACCATTTTCGAACGCCCAACCCCGCCCCGGCTGGAAAAGAAACCTACCAGACGCAGACGGTTGAATCTGATATAATGGTGCGTGTATCTATCTACACACACATGTGCATTATTTTTGGTTATCACTCCACTCCAAAAATTTGCTTCCAGCTCTGGGTCTATCAGCCAAAAGGTGGAATAGGGTTAAATTTTTTGATGTGAAAACTTCTTTAGGCGCGTTTGACACTTTTGCGATGGGGGTAAAGCATTGAATTCGCGACCGAAATAATTTTTTGGCTCGTCGTAACTCGTTTGTAAAGTCGTCATAGCCCAGCGTCTCAGGTTCGATTCCCAGCCATGACTTCCATTTTTTTATTTATTTAAAGTGAAAACATAAATAAAAATCGTGGCCACGGCTGGGATTCGAACCTGAGAGCCTGAGTTTAATATCCAACGACTGTGCCATTGAGCCAAGAAAGAAACACCTCAATTTTGATGCTGCTAAATGACTTAAAAGAATGTAATAGCAACATTACCTAGTAATATTACTTACCGACTCGGAGAAATACAGAGAAGAAAGAAAGGAATTGAAGGACAGAAAAAAAATTTATGCAACGCAGAAAAAATAAAAAGCACCAAATATTTTACTACCATTACAATGAAGTGGATGAGTGAGCTCGATGATTCGAACTTAACAACAAATTAAAAGAGATCAACAACTCATCGCGATGATTTATCGATGGAATTGAAATGGTTGCATGAAAATAGTTTGAAAACCATTACTCAAATATTAATTAATTTCGTTTCTAAAATTAATGCATTGTCCTTTGTTTTCATTTTATTGTCAAAGTTTACGAGCGCTGTTACAAGATCTGTAGACACTATCGTTAAAAAATTTAATGTATTGATTTTAACCGAATTTCATAAGGGTGACGAAGAAATATAGATATGATATTCCAGATTTCAATTTAGTTGCAAGTTTCAGAAGGCACGATCGTCCAGCAGCAGGAGTAGCTATCTGTAAAAGGTTGTCTGATACAACTGCCATATTTTGCTCAACTTCGCCGATGCTACAAATTTGCCACTTTTTCAATTTTTAAAAGAAGAACACTATTTTACAATGACGAATGGCCGCAGCCTTAGTGCAACGAAATATAAAGCGACAATTGATGCAGTCTTTGCGATATATTTAAATAGATTTGAGACAAAATTGTTCGTTTCCTATCTTAGTTACCGTAGACCTATTATTTCAGTATTAGAATACGATGATTGTAGAGATGATAACAGAAGAGATGAAATTGTGAATGAAAACTCATGAGTTTCATTGATGTTCTTCTATATGTACATCTACCTACATATATTATAAAAGATTTTCCTGTACATTAAAATATTTACTGAAAATTCAATTCTGTTTTCACTTCTGTCGGCACTCCCGGAGTGCTTCTTTTTTTTTCTTAATGAATAAGTAATAGAATTTTAGCAAAATTGATGACGTTATCAATATTTTTACACCTGCTCGACCTGAGCGCGCTATTGTTGCCTAGCAGTTTTAACTCTTTCAGGACGCAATGCAGGTGATAAAGTAAAAGAATTTTTGCATATTGAAATCAGTAAAAGGGCTTTGAATTTTGAAATACATACAGGGTGTTCCGTACTTCGTGTATTATCCTTTGGGGTGTGATTCTTGGTCATATTGGGCGCGTTCATCACAATTCAGATTTTCAGATTAACTGAAAAACTTATTCAGTTTTGCGTTGAACGGTTATCTAGCAAGATATGTCAGGTGTGACGATTTTGATTAGCATATGTAAAAAAAGTTCATTAACTTGTTGACTCTACTGCGATAAACACTTCATAAGCGTAAAAAACAATTAGTAATGGAGTTAGAACTAATTAATTGTATTTTTTCAATAAAAATCACGCAAAACAAAATCACCATCACTTGGCAAGTATAAATTTTTGATGTCACTTATCGCATCTGACAGCTTAATAAACTGAATCTAGATTTTCAGCCTTCTTTTCCTGACTGAAAAACTGAATCGGTAAAAACTAACAGCTGACGAGTTGTCAACTGAAAAACTTAACGTCTGGCCAATCAGAGGCCGAGAAAAGTTAGTTAATCTGAAAATCTAACTTGTGATGAACGCGCCCATTCTAAGAAAAAAAATGTTATACAGTAAGGCTCAATTCTCAACTTTGACATTACTTTTTGACAATTTAAGAAAAGGCTTACTTTACATGTACTATGACCTATATTAAATTCGATATCTCTGTCAATACTAATGGTAGAGACCTAATCATAGTCTTAATTTTTTGTAGAAATAACAACCTTTAAGACTGTATTTAAGTTAAGCTTTCACAGGTTAAGGGTTGCCAGATTTTTAGCCGCGCGTTCAATTTCTTATAAATTTTAACTTTGCGACTGGTTGAACGATCTATTTTTAAAAAGATATGACCATTTTCATATGATACTAAATTGAAAATGGAAAACTACGATGAGCATCATCTTCTCGTTAATATTAAGAGCTCAAATTTTGTAAGAACTTTCTAGAGTCTCGTGTGTCGGATCAAAAAAAAAACTTAATTTTTTTAACCCACCCTAATCTAAATATGTATGTATGTATATTGTTAAGATTTCGCTGTTGTTAAAAAATAATTCCTCTATTACATTGCTATTTTTTAACAAGACCTTGAGTCCGAAAGGTTGGAGGAATAATTATATATAATTTATATGAAATTTCATGCACTTAAACTAAGTAGAAAAAAATTAAATGCAAAATGTTCTAATTGACAACAAAGAACTGAAAACAGATATTTGTCGGTTTTGTTATTTTCTTAATGTTTGAAAGAGACTAAAACTACCCTATAACTTTTCTCCGATCAGCTCTGGACAAGCATTTATTAATACAACACGAAATTAGTACAAAACACATTTAGAACTTCAAAACTCACATGCAAATAGTGCAGAAACCACTTTTCAAGTGAAAATTTTTCTTTCTCTTGCACTATGACTTCCAAAAGCGATGAATTCAGATCTTGTTGATTTGAAATAGTGTACTGGGGTTCGATATAGCTCTCCAATTTAATATTCGTTGAGTTTGAACTTGCATTCGCTAATTGAACAACGCTTGCAATGCTTCGGCTATTGTTAGTTACAGTCCATAAATCTCCGTAAGTAGCCACGTTCTTATCTAAAGCTTTAGCGCTTTGGTTTAATTCACTTGTACGTTGTAGTTTTGTTGCTTTTGACATCACCATTTCAACAATTGTTATATTTAAATTGATACGGATCATATAGTTTACAGCGAAACCTACGAATACTAAGTACCAAAGAACCGATCGCGCCTGAACTATAAGCATCAAAAAGACATTGTATTTTTACTTTCTTGAACTATTTAATGCTAAGCTTAAAACAACATACCTTCTGCCATCATAACCAATTTTTAATTAATCACAACTTGATAGGTACTTCAGCCTTTAACACAATTCCATCAAAAAGCTCAGAACGAAAATTATAAGTGCTCTAGTCTAATTTCAGTGAAGAGGTACTTTTAGTATACTAACACAGATCATATTATAAGCACATTTGGATAGCAGTATTTTTATGTTACGGATTCAAGTTTACAATATGTACTCATTCAATTTAATTCACAAAGGTATACATATTTTGTGTCTTTAATCTTTGTTTAACTTATTCAAGAATCCAAAAGTATTTACGTTCTGCGGAATTAAAAATCTTTTCTGCTCAAAGATAACTCGCGACGGCTGAATATTGTCCAACTATCTCGACGCTTTTATAAGATCTGACTATGATAAGCGAAAGGGGATTGAGATTTTGATTGTAACGTTGAACCTTAGGTGTTAGCTCGAAGCAAATAGAATATAAATAATAAATACTCAAGAATATAGCAAATTGTATATCTTCTCTTCGTGACTTTTGTTCTGCAGTTGGGACCAGCGTGGTGGCCACCTTATCAGGTGTTATCAATACAATAGTATAGAAGATGAATGTTTTGCTCCTTGAAATTGCTTTGAAGAAAGTACGTCTGCGTTTCATGCGTTTAGAAGAAGACATTATTTGTACAACAATATTTTTTACAACCAAAGAAAGTTATTTCCTCGAAGTAGCGCATGATTTGATTCATTGCTCTTAGAATCAAAACCTAAACCTACTGACCACATTCTGCTGCAGACAACAAATTGATTGACGACGCGACGGTTGAGTACGACAAGACGACTGTGGATTCGCAACCGGCATACTGCTTCCAAACGATCTTGTGGAACTGGAGCAGTATGTGCCGACGCATTGTTACAACTACGGTAAAACACGTTGGCCGCGTTTTTCCGGTGCCGTATTAAGGGAACTTTTTTCGAACGGTATTGCGCCGCTATGCAACAGGAATCTATCGAACGTTGGGATAGCACTCTACAAATAAAAAGTAGACTCCTGTCGAATATCAATCTTTGGCCAAGTCGGTTTAATGACCGACATGATTTGAATATTAAAACTCTGAGGTCACAGATCAAAAATCTAAAACAACTTACCACAGAAGACTATAAAAAAATCAATGTATATCTTTTTTCTGCAACAATAAAACTAGCGTTGTACGGTCCAAAACCCAAAAATATTTCTAGAAATAAGTTAAGTAAATTTAGGAGAAAAGATCATAATGATCTTCAGAGAATTAAACTCCAAGCGACGACGGATAACAAAAACCTACTTCTGACATTATTGATACATACAGATGAAGCCACTTTGGATGATGATCACTTTATAGTGGAAGATGCTCAAAACAAAGTAGAGACAGTGGGTGCTCTTTTCGAACAAAATTGTTATGTAATTCTTTCGAATTAAGAACAGAGCCTACGTCGGACACTTCTATCTTAGAGACGAGATCTCGCACTGGCGATCTGAGAATCCTGGTATCACAAGGTTCAATGACGGCCGACTTGCAAATGCAATCATCGCTGAGCGAAACGGGGATGAAAATATGTTCGATTCTAAGATGAACCTCGGAGACATCTTTCACTAGATAATTATTGGCGTACCCAATATTTTGCTGCGAAACCTCTCTTCGAAAGCGGTGGACATCTAGTTTGGTTTTTTAGTTTTAGTTGACTTTTTATTCATTTCATAATAACATGTACTAAGTACTATACTTATGCAAGCTCAAGTCTTTATCAGTTTGACCTATGTCCGTCTACCAGACTGACATTTTTTATTATTAACCCGCCATTGGTGGCGTCAATTTGACTTTCATCGTTCGTCGCCGGTCCCACGCACCGGGGTTTTCTACTTAACAATTCATAGTTTCAAAAACACAAAAATAGGTACATTTTAAACTAGTAATTGTAACATGATAAAACAAAGTTACTCCCCTATGTTCGACTTAAAAATTCTAATTTATTATACAGTTTCTATAGTATTATTATACAGTTTCTATAGTAGCGTTGATAAAATTATAAGGAACGGTCCAAACAAAATTTCCGTTAAGTATGTCAAACATCTCGAATTCAAAAAGATTTTGTTTTCCAAAATATCTCACTCTGAAATCCTTCATAATTGGACATAATTGGACTGCAATAAAATGAAATATATCTTCACGGACTTTTAAATTGCACAGGCTGCATAGTAGTGGTGAATCGGGACGGTGGGGAATGAAGTTAAGATTTAGTAATTCACCTCTCGTTCTAAGGATGACGCTGATTTTCTTTAGTGAATTGAAGTTATGTAAATAATTATTGTCACCGAGGTAGAAGACTAGACAGCTATAGAAACTTCTAAAAATTTATGAACGAGCTTCTGCTACATTTTTTTCGTACAGGAAATGTCCAAATTTCCTTAAAAGAACATTAAATTTTGCTCTCAGTATAGCAGGCTGCTCATTCTGCTGCGCTTTTTAATACAATTTTAGGTAATCTTTCGTTGTTCATTTGAAAAACCTTGATTATGTAGTTAAAATGAATTTAAAGTGTTTCCAATATCATTGGTGGCAGACCTGTTTCCGCGTGCAACATATAGTTTGGAGTTATTCGTGGAAGATGGAAAATTCTCTTGATGAAGTACCGAAGGAGCTTTTCAATTGCATCAAAAGAGCTGTATCCCCAAACCTGTGATCCATATAATAAAATTGTGGCTGCCGTAGATTGGAAAAGCTTTAGTTTAGCACTTAGTTCTATGGTATCATTCTTGAAGCAGTGTTCCCAAAAGGATGAGATTGCTATCTTTGACTCTACCAATTTTTATCCAAAATGCTTATTCATGTTAAGGTTTGACGTCAATAAAACACCAAGATATTTGTATTCACGAACAATTTCAACAGTTTCGCCATTTCTCGTTATTCGCATGCTTGCCACCTCCCCCTCTGAACACCATTATCTTCGATTTTGAAAGGTTGACGCTAAGATTCCAGCTTTCCCAATACTCCTTAATCCTATTCATCGCGAGCTGCAACCCTTCAACCGCCTCTGCAAAGAAAACTATGTCGTCTGCGTACATGAGCGCTGGTATCGTTGCACCTCCGAACTTTATACCTCCTTTGACTACATCCGTTATGTCGTTAATGAGTAATATAAATAGCAGCGCAATGAAGATGCATCCTTGCTTGAAACCCATTTTAGTGTGAAATTCTTCTGAGACTGTCTTTCCATCCCATACGTAAGCTGCGTTATTTGGGTACAAAGATATTACGATTTCTATAATTTTGTTGGATAAACCGATAGTATGCAACTTATAGAAGAGCGCTTCACGAACAATAGATTCGAAAGCAGCACGGAAGTCAACAAAAAACACACATAATTTTTTCTTTTTCCTTATATAAGTATCAGCTTATGTAAAACGAAAATATGTGATCTATCGTGGAATAATTTTTCCTAAAACCGGCTTGAGAATCTGTTAGTATGCCTTTTTCCCATACCCATTTTCACAGTCTGCTCTCAATAAGTCCTGCGAACAACTTAGCACATGTATTAAGGAAAGATATTCCTCTATAGTTTGAGGCTTCATCGTGGCTACCCTGTTTGAAAAGTGGAAAAATTATTGCTTTCCTAAAACTATCGGGGACTATCGCACATTCGGTTGAATTCATCTGTAAGCAGGGATAAGAAATTCTCTGTAGCGTGCTTGTAGTGTTCAAAAGGAATGCGGTCATCTCCAGGTGCCTTATTTAATTTAGCTTTTTCAATAACCTCCTTGGCTTCATGAATTGAAAATGGTGCATCTAAATAATCGTTAAAAATTAATGGGACTGCGTACTGCATTGGTGCAGAGTTAATCTCTATATTAAGGAAACTTTTGAAGTGGTAACTTAGGCTTGTTGCTTGTATTCCAAGAGCAATTATATTTGTGGATCCATTTAGAAATTTAACAGCCTTCCAAAGTTCAGCGGAACTGCGTGTGTGGTTGATAACAAAAACAGTTTCTTGCTCAAAAATTTGATTTTTCGCAAAGCAAATCCTTTTGTACTCTTTAAGGCTATGGCCCAATCACTCCGTCACGCGTTCGACTTCAGCGGCCACAACTGGCAACTCGATTAAAACACATGTATTCTTATGGGGAATGGCCCATAAGCAACGTACGTGACGTCCGTGGCGGGCGGCGTTGAGATTAAAACATTTTTTTTCTCACACATGGTGCTCTGTGTACAAAAGCGCATCAACGCGACGGATTCATTGGGCCATCCAAAGTTTTCACATATTTCAAAGTTGAGGTTGAAGTTGAAGTTGAAGCGTGGCGGATTCTTTGGGCAATAGCCTTTATTTGCCTCAGAGTAAAGTTTTCTGAACACGGGCAAGTTTCGTGAACGATTGAGTTCCAAAAAATTAAAAGACATCTGTCTAGCTTTTAAACACTCCAAATGAAACCACTTTTGCTTGTAACAAATTTTCTTTTTTGTTGGATGGTTTTGAGGGCTGGATTCTTTTATGATCTGCGTCAAACCTATTATGTCTCCACGCATATTTGATTCCTCAAGCTTTCTTATTTCGTTTCTCATATTTTCCTGAAACGTGCTTTTATTTTTTTCTACCCATTGTATTTTCGGAATAAGATTTAAACGTTTTGTTCCAACAGGTAATTCGCTTTCGGATGTTGTAAAAGTTACTTCTAATGACATGTGATCGGAGAACGTCTGAATTCCTACTCTAAAATCACTAATAACATTGTTCCACACTCCAGATATAAAACAGTAGTCAATTGAAGAGCTATTTTGTCCTCTTATAAGTGTAAGTTCGCAGTCTGGATCGCTGAAGGTGCTTCCATTCAGAACACAACAATTATATGCATCTAAAAGTTCCATAATTTCATTGCCTTTATGATCACAAAGTGAATCCTTTGAGTTTCGGTTTGGATTGAAGATAGGCCATTGTGAACTGAAGAATTTATTTTGAGACAAGCCAATTCCGCCATTGAAGTCCCCGATCAGCATCAAATTCGTTGCGTCGATAACTTGTAGAGTTTTACACAGCTTGTCAAAATCAGATTTCCAATGACTGCAATTTATATAAATGGGAACTATGCACACAGAATCATTCCCAAGTTTCACGTCCATCGCAAAATGATCATTTACTCTTCTGAAGTTAATATCAATTTCAGTTAACACAGTGTTGCGAGTCCATACAAAAATATTTATCAAAAATACTTACAGTGACAGTGTTTGAGTTATTGTTTTGGTTATTTTGTTAAAAGTATGATTTAGGGTAAATAACTGTACTGACTTGTTCTAACATAAAATCATTCAAAACATAACTTATTTTGACCATCTTGAAGCCACTTTTCAAAAAATGCGATATTTCTAAGGTGTGGGACAACTGTAAATGAAATGAAATATTTTGGCAATAAGCAATTAAAAGCAGATGAAACTTTGCCAATATCAAATTGAAGCTATCAGCAATAGGCGTGTTTTTTTCACAATATCCAAAAAAAAAAACGCTTGTTTTCTTTTTTTGTGGGTTGGTGTTTTTGATCAGTTGTCAAACCAATAAAAGTCAACAAATGATTTTATTTTGCCAAATTCGCACAAAAACGCAAGAAATGTTTGTTAAAAACCAAAAGCAATTGTATAGAGTGGAAAATAAAAATATTCCGTAGTGAAATTAATGCAGGTAAACAATTTGTTTTGTCCGTTTTTTGTTACATAGTCTAGGAATGTCAAAAATAGGTCCGTTCACAAAGGGAACAAGGAATTTCTCTTGTGTGTTTTTGACTCTGTTTACATGCTGGGGTTGAATTCATATGAGATTGTGATTTATATGTGAGTTGGAAAAAATATTTTGTTACTTGTTTCAAACGAATTAAACTATTAATAATAAAAATTAACCATTTTTATGACATACTTAACAATTACCTTTGAAAAAAATGTCAACATTCACAATAAAATGTGAAAAGAAATATGCAAAAAGTGCTTTCAGTCACTAAACAGACCTTTTTTAATTGCTATTACGTTGTTTTGTGTATCTTTATATAAATTTACAAATCTAACTCTTGAAATCAATAAAATTCTAAAAATCAAAAACTTTCAGCAACTAAATTGCGGAGTGTAAGATAGGGCATACGATTTTATTCAGTTACACATTTGTGAACAGACCCTTTGCCACCCATTTTGCTTTTGTTCGGGATACATGAAAGTCTTTAGACGCACATTAAAAAATGAAAAGTCGAAAAACTCATTCGATACTCGACTAAACGTCAAAAATCTATCCCCGACCAAATCTTAACCATCCTTTTATCCACAACATCGGTTGTCGGGGATGTTGTTTTTGCTTTGCATGTAAAATGATGTTATGTATATAACAGTCTTATGAGAAAAACGCCTAATATAATATTAAAAAATTTTGAGTATGTTTTGATATGTTTTTTTTTTTAACTCAATTTGAATTCTTATTTCACTTTTTTTCTTATATTAACAAAGAAAAATTGATAACTCACTTATAATTTTGAAAAACTAAATTTTTTAACTCTTTACTGGCACAACAACTCACCATTAAAGTACAAAAAAAATATAAAACTCATTGGAACTAGACTAAACCTAAAGAAATTACTCTCTCAACATTCGCTTAATTCTGTTAAATTAACTAGGTTCTCTGATATGCTGTTGTGTGGAACGAATTCGCCATGCAAAATTGATGTCAAAGAATACCGTTTTGACACGAGTTGACATTCTATAATTATGTTAGCATGTCAAAAGAATGCATTCGGAATTTTTTTTTTTTTTTTGATTTTTCTTAAAGGGACAAAACACTGTGCGGCATCCATAAAACAAACCTCCGCTGCCTCGTCCATATTAAGCTGTCTTGACTGCATTCACCCATCTTAATTCGTAATTACTGAATATTTTCTTAAATTGTACTTCTTCGCTTTCCAATAAATGTGTTTCGAAAAGAATAAAAATATAAAACTTTTTGACGTAATTGAAAAAAAATTGGAAATAATATTTTGTTTTTTAAACCTGATACATTATAACTTATAGTCTTAAAATAAACTAATAAATTATCGTTTAGACTACACTTCTGTTGGTAGACTGCTGAATCTCATGCCAAGTGTAAACACTGACTGCTTGTGCTTGCACCCAAATTTAAACTTGGTAAGCTTGTTTCGACCCTACAAGTTTGGTTGTCACTTGCGTTGACATATTTGATATTATTCGTGATTTTAGATTGTGACGTTTTATACACATTGTTTTCATTTAGAAGTTCATTCATTAAAAAATTAAGAAACGATATGTCTCCAAACATTAATTCAAGTGCTTTAAGTCCGTTATTTTCACCACACTGCAGCCCTAAAGCGGAGTCCCAAGTAAAAACTTTGCCCTCAATTACCAACCGGTCGTCGCGAATTACAATTTTTTTCTTCAGTGGATTCCTTTCCAGTAGCTTTCTTCTTATGCGTAGAAGTTTTGATCGGCGCTCACGAACATTCGGCGGCAAATCCTTTTGGATGCTAATGTTTTTCCCTTTCAGAGAACCCGAATTCCTCAACAATTTCCAGGCAGTTTCACGTGTCTTCATTTTCACTAATATTGTTGCTCCAGGACTGTTGTGACTGCGAATACTATATGCAGATTCCACCAACGCGTCTGCTTCTGTTTCATTCGCAAGCCCAGCACAGATGGCCTTAGCTTCATCACAAGCGTTCGAATTATTTTTAGGTAAGCGAACCACCAAATTTGCCTCCGTGTTTTTTTTGGAGAATTTTGTCGATTTGTTCTTCCAACACTTTGTTTCGAGACTCAAGCTTTTTTACTCTTTGTGAGACTTCTTCATGCTGGTTTTAAGACAGTTAAATTCGTCGTGGAGTTGTCGGATATCGGATTTAGTTGCCAGATTTTTAAAGAGCTCGTCATTGTTTTCCTTGAGCAGCCTTTTCATAATTGTTTCAACATCCAAACCAGAGGTACTCATCAACATTTGCACCACACAGTTTAAGGGGTTAGGGGTAGTCAGGAGCGTAAAAAAATGCCATTTTTGAATAATTTTTTTTTTTACTGGTAATAAATTTTTTTTTCACATAAGTAAATTTATCACATTATATTTTAACATTGCTTCACCAAAATTTAAAAAAAAATATTAACTATTTTACGAGCTATGGCGGTTTAAGTTGAGAAAGTTTTAAAAATGGATCTTTGTGGTGCCAACAAAAAAAAAAGCTTCAATTAAGCACCAGCTTATTATGTTTTCTAAAAACTGTACAAATTTCATTCAAATCTATCGAGCGGTTTTTGAGTTACAGTTGGCACCAGTTCAGAAAACATAGTTTTGAGAAAAACGCATTTAAAGTTTTACAGTCGCTTTATATACAGTAGTGAAAGCTGAAAATAAAGCTGAATAACTCAAAAGATATTTGTCGGATTCACTTCAAACTTTCAGGGAATATTTTTAAGATACTATACTTTAAGAAAATGCAAAAAAAACAAAAATCGATTTTTGGAAACTCTAACTACTCCTAACCACTTAACAATGCTCTAAATATACTATAGGCGTGTTTTATCGAAAATTTTCTATATTCACTTATGTTCAATTACGATAAAACGATTTTTGGTTTATATTCATTTAGCACGTCACTTTCAATTTTAACTTTCAAAGTTGGTACCCTTTGCACTTGTTCTAAGGATAAGAAACATTAGAAATTTGCATTCAGAAGGATATAAATGCATACCTTTTATTTTCCATTTCTATTTTTCTCTATTTAATTCTCGATTCTCAATTTATTTGCCGCATTTCAACTTTTTACTTTCGATGTAAACAAAACAAATGTCACTTTAATTTTCTTTCGCAATAGCTGTGTTCAATAAGATTCATTTTTATTTTTAGGATCGGATAATCGAATCGAATTAGGATTCAGATTTCGATGCAGGTATTTATTTCAGTTGCTAGTTTGTGAATTAAAAACTCATTAAGTCATAAGTTAGTAAGTGACTTATGAATTAAATAAGGCAAAAGCTTAGAAGAATAAAGAACAAGAGGGAAAACCATTGCTTCTCCTGCCACCACCAACTTAACACCACTTTATTTTCGGAATTCAAACTGGTTTTGAAAGCTGAAAATAAAGTGGTGTTTGTGAAGTCAGTTTGAGGACAGATGCCGTTGTGTGTGTGTGGTTTTGCCTCTTCTTGTATCACCTCTGTGGTCAGAAGTCATAAGGTGTGTTTCTTTACTGAAAATTTGCACGAAATGCACCGAAATTCGGCGAAAGTCAGTCTAATCCCGTTCCGATTTTTCGTAGCAGTGCACAAAAAAGAGAGTGCTCTCGAGAGAATAAAAAAATTTCCCCGTCCTGCGAATTTCCGCCACCAAAATTTCTGTGGACAGAAATCGTGCACAGCCAAAACAAATACCACAACTGTCAAAACAGACGTTTTTCCAAGCGTTGCGTTGCTGCGAATGTTTTGTTCAAGGCGTTTCTTTACTTTTAAGACAATTACGCTATTTCAGAGAGTTTCTGAAAGAATTTTACAACCACTCCTTAAAATATGACAGATTGTGAATTTCTGTGCACAAAAAGTAAAGAAACAGACTTATTCAATCTGTTGTCGAAAATCAGAAATATGAACGAACACAACCCAAAGACTGCCAACCTCTGGGTTCCAAAAAAGAAATTTACCAACCATCCCTGTTGTGCAGTTAGCTAACTGAGATATTTTTGTTTACTTATGCCGTTTCCGTTTGGGAAAAAAGAGTACCCTAAGGGTACTCTTTTTGCTGTCAGAGTGACTTTGTGTTCGTTTGGCTGCTCTCAGGGTAATCTGAAATTACCCTCAGAGCAAGTTTTGCTACTCTAGAAATTTTTTCAGAGTAAACTCACACCAACATAAATGACATTTCTCGTTTGTCATTCTTGACATCTCATTTCGAATTTTGCGTTCAACGGGCGAGTTTATATTATTGTAAATAAAATTAAATTAAAGTTTAAAATTTATCCCAAATTAGTTTTCGTATTTAATGAACAAATCAAATTATGTAGTGAACATTGTATACACATAATCTACGGTTTGTAGTAACGGTATCAACGCGGGCGTTCACAAACCTATCGGTTTTGGTTTGCATAACCTGTCCATGCTGTTTTTCTTGTTATCCGAGCTCAAAAAAATTTCTTACTGCTTAAAATTACCTTTGTATAAAATCAATCTGGACATTTATGAAGTTTATTGCGTATCTTTTTCAGTTATAAGTTCTTTTTGTCAGTTTTTACTCCATACAAAAAATGTTTATTAATTGCTCATGAAATACGCAGAGATATGTTTCTGAACGTAGTCAATTGCATTGAAAGCAAACTATATGTCAAACGCACACATACATTGACAAAAACGGAGTACTCTGATTTCATGTTCTTTTGAGTTGTCAAAAATCAGGGTACTCTAAAAAAAAAGGGTACTCTAGTTTTACCAAACGAAAACGGCATTAGGCTATTGACATAAGGAGTTGTTGTTTTCCCATGAGCGATGTTTTGCTGAAGTGAATATAAGTGCATATAGAATTTCGATAAAACACGCCTTTTACTGCATACTTTCCAATGCGTTGAAAGACGGCAGTGATGCATTCTCTCCTTAAAATAGAAAAGGATGCTTCAAACCGGCAAATGTCAGGTCAATTAGTTTTCTTACGATTATCAGCAAGTTTTTCGAGAAGGTTCTCAGTGGAGCACTGTCCACATGGGCTGAGGACAAAAATATTATTCTTCAAGTTGATCAGATATGGCATGTGTAAGCCTCTGTTATATGTGTTCATTATGTATTCTTAATGTTTACTACAGAGTGGCGCACGAATCGTGCTACAATAAGAAATTTAAATAACTTTTATTTTAATCGATGTATTTCATTAAATTTTTAATTATTGGACTAAAAATTTAATTTTATATTAAATAACTAATGGTTTTTAAAGATGATAGACCGCAAATGACCTCCACGCTCATCCACGCATATGCGGCACCTGATCAGAAAATTGTTCATTGCGGCCTGAAGAGTTACCGATGCAACAGCCACGATTGTATGCTGAACCCGAACATTGGGATCTCGATGATACGGTCTTCGTTCGATGCTTCCAGATTCTTCAAACATTTTCACCAGCCTCATAATGGTCCATCTACTCGGGGGAGTACCGCCAAACTGCCGCCTAAGTTCTCTTTGGACGGAAATGACGGACTGCAAAGCATGGTATCGCTGCACTATTCACATCCTTTTTTCAGTATTTCAAGCTCTCATTTAGATAAATCTAAATAGTAGCCTATAAAAAAAAAATAAGCCCATTACTCACACTGAAAAAGATTACTACGTTTTTTGTTTTTTGTAGAACGATTCGTGCGCCACGCTGTATATGGTAGAGCCTTTGTTGTCAAAAGTGGCTATTTAACTCACCATGCTATAGCGTGCGCCGATGGCCTTATTGCGTACAGAACAGGTCCGAAGATCGAACGTCAGAATTTTCTCTCACCGTGTTTTCGATAAGATTCTGTAATATAGCGATGACTGGAACTTGAATATCAACTTTCAGAAATCGAAAACAATTGGGTGCCTTGCGTTTTTCAACGTTACAGCACCAGCGTCTGAAATGGAAAAGATTCGTGTGGTTGAGAGACAGTGTCTGCACGATAGTCGGAGTTCCGCTATTATCCTAATGGGGTTGTGATAATATAACTTGCTAATGATCCAATCCGGATGAGATCAGGATAATAAAACAGCTTAGATCATCAATTTTTTTTATTATTTCAAGTTGGTAGCAGTGTGAAATTCGTTCTTTCAAAAATGACATTTCAAAGTCCAGTCCAGATTCTTTTTGACCAAAAAATGTTATCAAATTTGATGAATGACATACGAAACTTATTTAGTTTAAAAATTACTCACAATTTGTATGTGTTCTCTTCTACTCCGATCTGGATCATTGTGATAATAGCCGTGTTTTATTTTCACAATGATCCAGATCGAGATCCTGCTTTTTGGTTGGATCTTATTTTGTGATCCAACAATCAGTTCTTCTATACCACACAGTAGCAAATTTAAAACTGAAATTGTTATTATCATTTCCACTATTTCCAATAACAACAGTATTACCACAACCACATTAACATTTTATCTGTGTGAAATGAAATATATTTTAGATAGATAGCAAGAAGCCTCAAAACAAAACATATTTCACGATTATATAATAAGAATAATTCCAAAAAAATGTATAATTGACGAAATGCATGAGATTCATCTTTGTCTAAAAAAGGAACAAAAAAACCATTGAAGAAAATATTCTTAAGGTAACTTTGCAACTCTTTTGAAATGTCATTTACACACAGCCGGTTACTTGAAATAATAAAAAATATGATGATCTGAGCGGTATTTTTTATCAAGAACCGATCCAGATTGGATCAATGTGATAATAAAACACGCCTAGTATCAATTCACTAATGCTTTCACTGCAAAGCAACTCACATAAAAAGATCCCGTAAACAAAACTTACAATATAAATTCTTTTAAGACTTCGTTGCAAAGAGGTGTTCCTTAAAATACGCTGCACTAGAACTAGGTCCCCCCCCCCCCTTCCTCCATTTTCACGCTTTCTTTGACCCCCTTATGGATATTACTTCACAAAAGCTTAGACCCCTCCCCTTGCACATGATACATTTTAATTAATAGTGCAGTTTTAAGTTTTTTAGCACTCATGTTTAAAAAATAAACATTAGTGAATATATTGAGTTGTAATTTATTACATTATATTATATTATATTATATAGATTATGCGAGCAGCTGACGCATATTCCTCCCTCCACCATGCAGCTGACCATTATTTGTCAACTCAGTATGATCTAAACTATCCCTGAAAAATGTTTCAGCCAGCACACTACATATGACTTAATTTTTTTTAACCACTTACGCGACCAACCAAACGCACACCCACCGCTCCTTGACGGCCGGTCCGCTCATAAGTCATACAAGATCAACGACTGGTGTAAACATCAGCCGGTATACTATGACTTCGTAATATGCAACGCTAACTCCCGGACTAACAGCTTTGAGCAAATGACAAAATAGGTGCCTGTCGTAATCAGCGGACGGGCTGAACTGGGGGCCTACCATGTAACTCGATTCTACAATAAAAACGTTCGAATGCCCTTTATAATATAATAACTTTCGAATGATTCGAAAGTAGAATCGAGTTACATAGTAGGGCCCCTGATGTCGGAGTTTGGTGTGTCGAGCCAGAAGCCTCTGGAGACTCGCACACCATTTCCTTACTTTGAATGTTATATTTCATCATTCACACATACCTTCATTTTCATACATCATCATTCACAAATGTTAACATTCACATCATCATCAACATTAAAATACATCATCATTCACACATTGTCATCACATACATACTTACATTCATATACTTATATCATCATTCACCCACTATTATCATTCACGCACATCATCTTTACACTCATCATCATACAAAGCAGGATATAAAACACACAACACTATACATACATACACATATCACAGATGTGAACAATTGAAATGGCGCGTGTGAACGCCATACTTCGTTATGAGACACACTATGCAGCGTATTGATGCAAGTGTAAACATCCTTAATTTAACTTTTATTTTTGTAAAACCGAATCATAAGAATGAAACATTAATAGTTTTCCCCTTTTCCCCAAATCTGCGCAAGGATCCGCCGAATAGGGTAAAGTAGTTCACTTTGGTTATGGTAGCTTTTCCTCCCTTCTTCAATTTTCGAAAAGTTGTAACAGAATTTTATCCTTCCCCTGACTCAGTAGAATATACAGGATGTTCCGGAATTCGTGTATTATACTTTGGGATGTGATTCTTGGTCATATTCTAAGAAAAAATTGTTGTACAGTAAAGTCCGTTTCTCAACTTTGACATCACTTTTTGACAATTTAAGAAAAGGCTAACTTTGTGGTGTACCCTGACCTCTGTTAAATTCGATATCTCTGTCAATACTGACGATAGAGACCTAATCTTAGACTTAATTTTTTGTAGAAATAACAACCTTTAAGACTGTATTTAAGTTAAGCATCCATAGGTTTAGGGTTGCCAGATTTTCAATTTTAAATGGTGTGCAAATTTTCTTCCCGAAACAAAGTTTTGACTTTGATGTAATTTTTATTCAGAAAATGCCTGCGCTAAACATAGAGTTTCTTTATTTTTTTAAAGATGAACAAAACAATAAAAAAAAAAAACTCAGAAATAAGTGCACTCAAAAACCCATACATTCTATGATACTTAAAAAAATACAAAACTGATAAAATTTAAAAAAAAATTTAAAAATTTTTAGCTTTGAGGTTATTTGAATAAAACAATAATATTACTTACAATAATATGACTTTTAGTAGTTTTTTTTATGTATTTTATACAAATAAATTAAAACAAGTGCTCAAAGTGCTCTCCTTCGTTTTGAATGCTTGCCAGAGCCCGTTTTTGGATTTCATTGTGTATGTTTGGTCTCGATAACTCTTGTCTTACTTGTAGTCTTGTTATCTTTGTAGTTTAGAGACGAGATCTCACATTGGCGATCTGAAAATCCTGGTCTCACTAGGTTCAATGACGACCGACTTGCAAATGCAGTCATCGCCAAGCGAAACGGGGATATCACCCTGTTCGTTTCTAAGATGGACCTCGAGGTCATCTTTCACAAAATAAAGAAAAAGAAATCAGCAGGAGTCGACGGCATACACAATGTTGTGCTGCGAAACCTCCCTCCGGAAGCGGTGGACATAAACACCACGTTGTTTAACAATGCTCTGAATAATAATTATCCAGTGCGTTGGAAGGCGGCAGTGGTCCATCCTCTCCTTAAAAAAGGAAAGGATGGTTCCAGTCCAGCAAATCTTCGGTCGATTAGTCTTCTTCCGAGTATCAGCAAGGTATTCGAGAAAGTTCTCAATAGAGCACTTTCCACATGGGCTGAGGACAAACATATTATTCCAGAAAATCAGTTCGGTTTTAAGGCGGGTCATGATACCATACATGCCGCGTCTAGACTAGTATCTAATATTCAATGGAACAAAGCTAAAAAATAGTGTACGGGCGCATATCTGGTTGACTTGGAGAAGGATTCCATACCGTTTGGTTAGACGGTATTTTCTATAAGTTGATCAGGTATTGTCTACAACAGGGAGCGGTGATTTCGCCTATTTTGGTAAGGAATTTCACCGGAGATCTGATTGGTTCTCTTCACCATGCTATAGCGTACGCCAACGACCTCATTGCGTACAGAACAGGTCCAAAGATCGAAGACATCAGAAGTCTCTTGCAAAGTGACTTCGATAAGATTCAGCAATATTGCGATGACTTAAAGTTGAAAATCAACGTCCAGAAATCGGAAACAATTGTGGCTAGAATCCCGTTGGCTCGGGCCTCCTGGGATACGAGAAGGAACTGGCGAAAGCTGGTGATCGTTGATCTACATGGCCACCCACTGCCAAGTAAAGTAGTATTCAAGTACCTCGGCATCTGGTTACATCAGTATCTATATTTTAACAACCATATGGAAGCTCCTCTGGCCAGAGCTAGAGGAGCTTTTGCTTTGGCAAGACGAATGTTTCACAGCAGACAACTTGATAGCAGAGTGAAGGTGATTTGCTACATAGCCCTCATAAGGCCTATGATTTTCTATGGGTGCCCTGTGTGGTTCAACGTTACAGCGTCTCAACTGGAAAAGATTCGGGTGTTTGAGAGACAGTGTCTGCGTACCTGTCTTGGATTGCACAGAACACCAAAGTCGGAGTACAGAAAATACTATCCTAATGGGGTCCTTTACAACGTGGCTCAAATAAACAGAATCGACAACTTCTTGATAAAACTGACTCGTGGTAATACTGCAAGAGCGATGTTTTCGAACAATGGCCTGATATTTGGGGCTTACTACCCCAACATAGAATTTATGGAGAGAACACGCTTCAGTGGTTTTGTCCCACCGGAGGCTTTCCTCTATTTTGACATGAAAGGTTTGATCCCGGATAGATTTGCGGTTCCGCTAATCTACCACGTCTGCCATAAGTCCGTAGAACGACGGCTCCTTTACAACCGAGACGTCACCGCGGTAGGCGGAGACGTTGTAGAGCTCCTCCAGTCTCAGATCGCGATCGACGGGACGTTATTAAAATGTTAAAACTTTTGTCGGAGCACCAAATTGAAAACGATACTGATAGCGAGTCGCCAATGGCTGGCTTACAAAGGTTTAGATTGTAAGTCTTAGAGTATAGCAGGTTGGGCATAGTGCCAATCAAAAAAAAAATTTTACTAGATTTAGTTTTTTTTTTAATTTTTAAAATATGTCTACATATATTTAAAAAAAAAAAACTACTTTGGCTGCTCTAGTTTTAAGTAGTTTTAATTAGTTTTAAATAATTGTTAGTAGTCTTAAGAAAAACTGAAAAAAAGTAGCTCTAAGGGACTAAGTTCTTACAATTTTCTTAGTTTTAAATTACAGCTATAGTTTATAAATCCATAAAATATTTTTAGGCCGAAAGGCATTAGCATTAAGTTATTGAATAATTTAGAGTACCCGCCTAGGGTCAGTAAGTTAATTAAGTTATTATATAAGCTAGTTTAAACATTTTTGTTAGCATGTAAGTAGTTGTAAAAGAAAGAAAATTAAAAATGAACTGAAAATGAAAAACCCTGTATAGTAGAATAACTGATAAAATGCCAAGAAGTATTATTTTCAACTTTCAGGAACTTTCATTTTTCTCGACATGTTTTATGGGATTGGTCTGATTTCGACTCAAGAACTGGATAAGTTTTGGAACAAACCCCCAACAACTTTTTCAGTTCAGTGTGATTGGAAAACTGTGCGAGTGAAAGGTCTCGCTGATATTCGACGACGGAGGTCTTAGAGGAATAAAGAACAAGAGGGAGAACCATTTCCTCTCTTGCCCCGCAACTTCCATTTGTTTACATTGTTGTTTTTGTAACACGAGATCCATCTGTGATACACGTATATACGAACATAAAGTGGTGTTCGTGAAGTCAGTTCGTGGGCAGGTGCCGTGGTGTGTGTGTGGTTTTCCCTCTTGTTCTTTATTCATCTAAGACGGAGGTGCATGTCAGCCATAAGGCTGCATGTGCTTGAAAACCGTGACCGAAAACCTCGAGACTTGATTGGCTGATTGTATGAATGTGTGTGTGTGAACTTGAGGGTCGAGAAAGGACAAATTGACAAGATCAACCACTTCTTGGTTGACCTAGTTAACAAGTGGTTTATTTTGCAATTTGAGATTTGAAAAAGAGAAAAGTGAATGTTTAAGGAAAGTTGAAAGTAGTTGGAAAAATTGTATTGTAAATCGAAAAAGCGTTCAAAGAAAAGTTTTAGAGTCAGTGAGAGAATTAGTTTTACAGGAGTAAAAAGAATCGTCTCGTCAGACGTACGAAAATTGAGAATATAAAAGGAGGAAGGAAAAGCAGGAAAAAGATAAGTAGAGTGTGCTAGGTTTTTTTAGGGTGGTATTCACCAAACAATCTTAAGAGCGCTCTTAAAGGTAAGAGGCTCTTAGTTTTAAATTTAGATGTGCTATTCACCAAGCAATAATAGGGTCTAGTCTAAGCTAATTCGAATATTCGAAAAATAAGGGTGTTAAGCTTGTGAACGCACACTTTTCGAACTACTTCGAAAATTTCAGTGTCAATAGGGCTTTTCGCGAAGCTATCTCTTTCTAATTATACCTCGTATTTCTTAAACGTCAAATTGTCACTTGTATGAAAATATTGCTGGCGGCAGTACGTAGAAATATGAAATATGTAGTTTAAATTAGTTTTTCAAAGACGTAGGTTCATGAAAAAAGGAAAAAAATTGTGTTTATCAAAACTGTGACGTTTTAAAAACAAAACAATATAAAAGTGTTGTGAAGATGCCCGCGAATCGCTGTCTAAAACAATGTTCAAACCATACAATGAAGACAGAAATCCGTAGATCCTATAGTTTTCCTCGAGTATAAAACAGAATTTCTAAGTTCTCTCAGAGGAAAGGCACAGAATGTGGTAAGAGGAAACATCTGAAACATCTGAACACTAAATTGGCTCGTGTCTGTTCCAGACATTTCATTTCAGGAAGGTAAATATCTGGTTGAAGGTTGTATACAAGTAGATCATTAATAAAAACTCCAGGGAAGAATGCAAAACTTTTGGATAATCTAATTCCAGATTGGGTACCAAGCTTATACACGCAAAAATTCAAAAATCTAGATAAACAATACCCAATCTGTATTTAGATTGTTCTTACTAGGAGTTCTTACTATAATCAAGCATCTAATATACCTTATAACCATGTTTACATATGTAGGTACCTGAAATGAAATGTGTGGAACAGAAACAAGCCAATTTAATGTTCAGATGTTTGATAGGAGCCAACAACGGCCTGCGCCTTTCCTCTTAGCGATTTTTTAATCTAGGAGTTCTATTCCACAGTCGTGGAAAACTGAAGTCTACAGTTTTCTGTGTTCACTGTATGGTTTGAACCAATTTGAACACTGTTTCACACAACAACTCAAGGGTATTTTCACAAAACTTTTATATTATTTTGTTCTTAAGAGTTCGCAATTTCGATATACACACTGTTTCAATTTTTTTTATTTCGAATTCACTTCACTAAATAACAATTCTGAAACAATTTTATGTTTTTGCCTAGTACCGCCAAGAATGTTTTCATACAAGTGACTTTAGCTGTCAATTTTTTTTTCTCTCTCTTATGACAGTGACACTATCGCGAAAAGCCCTATTGTGAAAATCAGCTGTTAAGCAAACTAAAAACAGAAAAAAATTTCGGAAATTTAAGAAAAGGTAGAACGTAAAATTAATTCATTCTCTGTATTGCAAACCATAATTCGAATTTTTTATTTTTTTCAACGCTCCTTCTCCTTCCATTTTGATTTTTGAATAACAACCACCAATGACGCTGTCAGTTAATTTCGAATTTTCGAAATTATTTAAAACAACAACCGCTCATAACTTAAGAGTGGTAGCGACCACTCTTAAGTGTTATGAGCGCTCATAAATCTGCACTAATAGTGGTCGGTGAATAGGTTTATGAGGCACTTAGTTTAAGATTTCTTGGTGAATACCACCCTTAGTGTTGTCAAATTAAGATTCGGCTGATCTTTGCCATCGAAATTCTCAAAATTGTGATAAACGCGACCCTTTTGATTCTTATTAATTGTTCTTTTCGGGAAAGTACAAATAACGTTTCATTCTCCGGCTACTTGCGTTTGTTTGCTTTTTTAAACGGTTCGACTAACGGTCCACCTCATATCATTTTATAGTTGAAAGGATTTCGTTTTTTAATACAACTTCTTGTACGGTTTTCCCAACAATAAATAGCTTTGAATCCGTTTGGAAATTAAATAGTAATGTTTTCATTTGGTTTCAATATTTCAGAATTAGTTCACGGTTTGGGAATTTCACCTAAAAATTTCCTGGTGCCCACCTTTTTCCAGTACTCTCGGTACTTGGAAATACTTTTATCATTCTTGTGCAGATTCCCCAATGGAATCCAGAGAAAAATAAGAAGACGATGATGTCACGTTGATTTTTGTTGATACTTTCTTTATTTTTTCGGTTTGGTTACACTTGTTATTGCTTTTTCGTTGACTTTTTGTTTGTTTAATAAGTTGATATATTTTCCTTGTTTGTTTAAGTTACTTTACTTTAAGATAATTTTAAGTTTTTCATAAAAAGCAGAAAGCGACTTGAGAGAGTGATGGCTGCCAAAAGAATAATGAAGTAGCCACGGCGATGCAATGCGATGACGGGATGACGGCGAAAAAATGAAAAGCAGGATGCCAACTTAACAAAAAATAGTTAATTCTTGATGTACTATGAAAGTACTAGACCTAAGGGCCTGTTATAAGTTATTGTAAATATTTTCAAATTATTTCTGATTTGAACATTCCGCCCGCCTTGCATCCTCGCATGCAAAAATGTCAATGTTTAACAATTGGAAAATTTATGATGTTCTGCAAGATTAAATTCAAAGTTACAATTATAATGCAAAAAATATAAAAAATATAAGTATACGTGATATAATTTCAATTCAGATGCATTTTATTATTACTTATTCTAGCAATGAATAAATGAAAATTAAGTTCACACCAAAGTTATACGTTGTACCTAGGATCAAAAAGATAAGTTTTTTAAAAGCAAATTACTTCAATCCAATGGTAAAATGCACAATTTGACGACAGAACGAGTGACAACTCCTTTTTGAGTTTTGACATCGACAACGCGGACTTTATCGTCGGGACCACGATGGACCTTTACGACCCTACCAAGGCGCCACTCATTCGGAGGAAGTTGTTCATCTCTAAGAACGACAAGATCCCCGATTTCCATGTCTCGTTTGGGATATTTCCATTTATATCGTTTGATGAGTTCTTTGAGATATTCTTCCTTCCAACGTGCACTGAACTGATGATGAATGATTTTAAGTGGTTCCATCTACGTATCAAACTTATGTGTTTATGAGATTCGGGGGGTTCTGGAGGACCTAGCAAAGGACCACCTCTTAAAAAATGTCCTGGAGTTAAGGAAAGGAGATCATCGGGATCTTCAGAAAGGCGAGATAAAGGCCGAGAATTTAGACACGACTCGATTCGAGCCAAAAGCGTTGAGAATTCTTCAAAAGTATACTTTGAATTTCCCGCAACTTTCTTAAAGTGAATTTTGAAACTTTTCACTCCTGCCTCCCACAACCCACCCATGTGAGGGGAGCCAGGAGGAATGAACTTCCAGACTATTTGGGAAAAATTAAGTGATGAGCTACCAGGATAGCTAGTAAGAGCCTTTTGAAAGTCTGACATCAATAATTTCGATGCACCGACAAAATTGGTTCCATTATCCGTATAGATTGTGGCCGGCAGTCCCCTGCGAGCAACAAAGCGATTGAAAGAAGCGAGAAAAGCAGCGGTGGATAAATCGCTCACGGCTTCTAAATGTATCGCCGACATTTTCTTCCATAGTAATTTTTAATTACAAACGGACCAGCAAAATCTATACCGGTATTGGTGAACGGTAAGCTCATAGTGGTTCGTTCAACAGGTAACGCACCCATTATTTGAGATTGAACGGATTTTTTGTATAACGCACAAGGTTTGCAGGATCGAATATATTTTTTGATTAGGGTTTTAAGTTTGGGTATCCAGTACTGTAGGCGAACTAGTCTGATCATTAGCTGGATTTCTCCATGTAAAGATAATTCATGGATATAAGCGATTAAAAGCGAAGAGATATAAGATTCATATGGCAAAAGAATAGGAAATCTTTCGCTATACGATAAGGTGGAAGATGCAAGTCTTCCATTCGACCGCATGATTTGGTTAGAGTCTAGAAACGGATTAAGGGTTAAAAGGCTACTCTTTGGTCCTATCAAATTGCCATTTGCTAATGATTGATATTCTTTCGAAAAATATTGCCTTTGAGTGGATTTAATCAATATATTGTTGGTGAATTTGATTTCTTCATGGAGAAGAGTTTTGGAAGGATATTTGTTTCGCATGGAAGGTCTCCGAGCTGAGTTACGAAAACGGATTATGTAACTGATAACTCTTACAGCTTTATGCCAAGTAGAAAAACGACACACAACTTCGCTTTCAAATTCACTCGACATTATATTAATGTTGGTTTTATATTCTGGAATGGTATTTTCGGGGGGTATAGATAATTCGGATGATGGCCACTTATCTTCCGCTTCTCGCAACCACCAGGGTCCATTCCACCAAAGAGGATTGACCTGTAATTCCGTGGGCGAAACACCACGGGTAGCTAAATCGGCAGGATTTTCGGGAGACGCGACATGATTCCACTTTATCTCGGGAATATTTGATAGGATTTCGGAAGTCCTGTTGGCCACATATGTTTTCCAAGTACTAGATGGTTTGTTCAGCCAAGCTAAAACAATGGTTGAATCCGACCATAGGTAGATGGGAATATCTTTCAGAAATTTGAATTGGTTGAGGAGTGATCGGATCATTCGTGATAAAAGAACAGCCCCTTGGAGTTCTAATCGTGGAAGTGAGATTGTGTTGACAGGTGCAACTTTCGATTTTGCCCATTATAAGTTTGAGCTATAGTCGGAGGAATTGTGATGCACTTGTACATACACAGTGGCGGCATAAGTCTTTTCCGAGGCATCAGAAAACCCGTGTATCTGAAATACTTTCCACGGAGAAAATTCAATCCATCGGGGAATGGAAATTTTTTGAATATCCGCGAATTCGTCCAAAAAGGATTTCCACTTTTGTTCACAGAGACACGAAATGTTTTCATCCCACCCGGTTTTGTCCTTCCAAATTTGTTGCATTAAAATTTTTGCTGTTATAATGATTGGGGCAAGCCAACCCGCTGGATCATATAATTTAGCAATCGTCGATAAAACTGATCGTTTAGTTATTGAAACCATTAAAAGATTTAAAGGATTTATGGAAAATGAAAAACTGTCAGAGGAGGCATTCCACTGAATACCCAGAGTTTTGGTAGAACTATCCTCTTCTATTTTCAAAAAATCTTTGTTCAGAAGATGTTCCTTGGGGATGTGGTCTAACAGCTCGGGATGATTAGCAGTCCATTTTCGTAAATTGAACCCGGCAGATTCAATTGCTGTTATAAGTTCAATTTGACTTCGTCGCGCGGTAGCAACATCATGAGCGCCCGAAAGAACATCATCTACATAAAATTCTTCCTTTAAGATTTTTGAAGCACGAGGATATTCTTCGCTAACATCTGAAGCCAGTTGATGTAAAGTACGTATAGCTAAATAGGGTGCACAATTTACCCCAAAGGTAACAGTATTAAGTTGATAATCAATGACTTTCTGATCTGAACTAGGACGGAATAGAATGCGTTGAAACTGTGCATGCTCAGGATTAATATTTATTTGGCGATACATTTTTTCGATATCGCCATTAAATACGTATCGATAAAACCGCCAGTTAAGGATCAAGAAAGTAATGTCACTTTGGAGAATAGGTCCCGCATATAGAAGATCGTTTAGACTTTTTCCATTGGAAGAATTGCTTGATGCATTAAATACTACCCGCAATTTGGTAGTTGTACTTTGCGGTTTTAAAACAGCGTGGTGTGGGAGATAATATAATTGGACATTGTTGTCCTTGTATAATTCGTAAGGGGGAGTAGGCGTCATATGATTTAATGTTACATACTCCGACAAAACCTTTTGATATTCTTCTCGGAGAGACGGTTTAGCCATCATGGATTTCTCGTTGCGAAGGTACTGTCTAATCGCATTGAAACGTGAATGACCTAACTGAGACTCGTCGGGGGGATTCTTGAACGGGAGCTTAACGACATATCGACCCGTTAATGGATCTCGAAAAGTTGTATCCTGATACAATTCTTCACAAAAATGATCGGAGGGAGTTAACACCGAAGTGTGAGGTATTTCCTCAAGCTTCCAGAATCTTTCAAGTTTTTGATCAATTGACAAATCATCGCATTGAGTCACAAAAGTTGAAAAGGTTGATACAATAGGAACATTATCATAAGGCCCTAGAAGAACCCAACCAAAAACGGTATTCTGTGCGAGAAAAATCGAAATTCAATTTGGTTTGACTAAGATCCATTGAAATCGCGGGCAAGTTACCAGTCAACTTCTTCAGAACTAGAGCTTGAACTTGTATTCCAAAATCTTTCACATGATTGGAACCAAGAGTAAAGGAGCAAAGTTGTGAAGAGGAGGCTGTTTCGGTTGCACCCATACCACATATTCGGGCTTGAGTCGATTGGGTTGGTAGACCGATAAATTTTTGAAAATGTTCGGATATGAACGACACTTCCGAACCTTGATCGATTAAAGCTCGAAGATTGAAGTCGATTCCACGATGTCGAATTTTAACTAGAGCAGTTGCTAACAAAACTTGCCTAAAACCTTTGGAAAACATAACATTATGATTGGTAGTTGGAGTGGACTGTATGTTTTGATGATCGAGTTTGTTCACTAAAGTTGATGAAGATGAAGAAGAAGCCACGACTGGAGAAGATGAAGAAGAAACAACGACTGGAGATGAAGATGATGAATCACGATTGGATAAAAAATCCGCAGATTGATTTCTAGAATTATTAGTTGGCGATACCTTTCGTTCAAAATGTAACAACGTATGATGTCTACCTTTGCACCGAAGACAAGTACTCATACTTTGACATTGATTTGCATTATGAGTCATTGCAAGACAGTTAAAACAAAATTTATGTTTCCGAACTGTTTTATGCCTGTCATCGACAGACATTTTTAAAAATGTCGGGCAGAGTCGAAGGGGATGTTGTTCACCACAAACTTGACACGAAGGTGCTACTTTCATGTGAAAGTTTCGAACTGGCTTGTCTTTGGCTTTGACATTAGTTGAACTTGTTTTTACAGCTTGCGATTTTGTTGTTTTGTTAGTGTTCTGTTTCATTTCAGATACACTTTCGAGAATGCGATAGCGATTCGATAAAAAGGTGTTTAATTGATCCCAAGTTGGAATATCAGTAGGATTTTTTAATGAACTTTCCCAAAGATTGAGAGTAGTGTCAGGAAGTCGAGAAGCACAAAGATAGATGATGATTGCATTCCAGGATTCGACATTGATATCATACGACTTAAGTTCAATTAAAGCATCATTAATATTGCTTTGCAGTGACTTTATTTCCCTACTTGATTCTATAAGGATTGGTTGTTGATTCAATAGAATTTGGATTTGGTTATTAACCAAAATCCTTTTGTTTTCGTATTGATCTTTCAACGCATTCCACGCAAGACTAAAATTCTGATCTGTTAACCCGAACTTATTTACGATAGCAAATGCTTGATCCTTTGTTTTTGCACGTAAATGAAATAATTTCTGCACATCACTTAACTTGGAATGATTAATGTACACCGCTTTGAACATATCTCTTAAAGATGGCCACTCTTAATAATTGCCATGGAATTCCTGAGTATCACAGATGGGGACTTTAATGTTGTGCGAACTTTTTTCATTTTGTGAAATACTAACGTTTACGTCTTGGTTTTTTATTGCGATAGGATCTAAGACTTGAGGAGCTAAAGACTTTAAAAAGTCAGAAATGGAACTCAGACATTCGAAAAAAGTGGAAGAGGAACTTTGATATTTAGATTTAATCTCACTGATGGAATCTCTTAATGACTCATCATCAGATTTCATACACTGAGTGTAAGTTAATTTCAATTCCCGCCAAAAATCTAACAACTCAGTTCGATATGATTCCAACAAGGAAATGAGTGGCACCTGGTTTAGCCCTAAAGGCCGCATGAAACTCGACCAACTGATCGGACGCGAAAATTAAATCGTCTAATAAGCTCATTGTATCGACAATGCGCTTGTACCACCGGATTGAAAGTTGATATAAAAAGATCGAAATTTAAAAAAATTCCCCGCGTATAACGAACAACTTGGTGTTGAATGAAAGATATATAATTTTATATGTTAAAGCAATATACGTATACGATATTTATATAGTATGTATAGAATATGAATTTAATGCACCAAAAATGAAATTACAAAACGTACCTTTTACAAAGCAATGTATAAAAATGATTATTTCTTCTTGTTATGTTGACTACGATGATGGTGATGATGACTCCGACGTTGGTGTGGACTACGATGATGCTGATGATGACTCCGATGACGATGAGAACTACGATGATGTTGAGGATGACTCCGATGACGATGAGAACTGCGATGATGCTGAGGATGACTCCGATGACGATGAGAACTGCGATGATGCTGTGGTAGCGTCGATGATAGTTTCGTGCATTTGGTGCAGAACGATGATATCTGCGCACGGTAAGCACTGCGGGAGCGTCGATGATGTTTGGCGCTTTACCGTGGATGTGCACAACGATGACTTGGATGTGCACAACGATGATTTGGATGTGCACAACGATGGTTTGGATGTGCACAACGATGATTTGGATGTGCACAACGATGATTTGGATGTGCACAACGATGATTTGGATGTGCACAACGATGATTTGGATGTGCACAACGATGGTTTGGATGTGCACAACGATGGTTTGGATGTGCACAACGATGGTTTGGATGTGCACAACGATGGTTTGGATGTGCACAACGATGATTTGGATATGTGTACACCCACGAAAGCATGTGTGAAATTCCCTTTTTGGGAAGATGCAAAAAGATGATATTAAGTTTGTTTTTTCCTCGCAATATTTTTGGAAGCGGTAGGGAAACTTCTTTGCACTTCCAAAAAGTTTTTAAAGGCACTCTTTCCGCTCATGATCGCAAAGAAAACGCTCGATTTTTCATCCGGCTCGAAGGACCATGTGCAGATTCCCCAATGGAATCCAGAGAAAAATAAGAAGACGATGATGTCACGTTGATTTTTGTTGATACTTTCTTTATTTTTTCGGTTTGGTTACACTTGTTATTGCTTTTTCGTTGACTTTTTGTTTGTTTAATAAGTTGATATATTTTCCTTGTTTGTTTAAGATACTTTACTTTAAGATAATTTTAAGTTTTTCATAAAAAGCAGAAAGCGACTTGAGAGAGTGATGGCTGCCAAAAGAATAATGAAGTAGCCACGGCGATGCAATGCGATGACGGGATGACGGCGAAAAAATGAAAAGCAGGATGCCAACTTAACAAAAAATAGTTAATTCTTCATGTACTATGAAAGTACTAGACCTAAGGGCCTGTTATAAGTTATTGTAAATATTTTCAAATTATTTCTGATTTGAACAATTCTTTTCATCATTAAATTAATTGACCCTTTTATTCGCGATCGTCTTTTTATCGCGCTACACTACCCTCTTATCGTTTACGAACCCAGCCCAGCTGAGCTTAGCCGTGGTGTCGGCAGCCTAACTGCTGAGTGTTGCATTTTTGTTCGCGTTTAACATTTCGGTTGTTTACTTCGCGGCACAGCGGTTGTGCATATTCTTTTGCTCGCGTTAAATTTCGTTTATTTATCTAATTGGATTCGGAAAAATCCAATCGCGTTTAGTTTTAGTAGTTTTCGTTTCATCATAAATCGGAAAATAAAGTGTAACAAATTGGCGTTAGGTGGGGCTTAGTAAAATATATATACAGGGTGATTTGCATAAGGTATTACAAAAAGATAGGGTGTGTAGGTTGGACTTAAACAAGCAAAAAATCGTATGGGAGGGGGGGTCCATTTTCCCCCGTTTAGGCGGGAGGGGCAATTTAAAAAAAAAATCACTTTAAATGGGAAAAAAATTATTTAAAAACAACGGCAATATCTACAGAGTCGTGCTATAACATTTTGAAAAGCCAAAAACCTATACATATATTTAAATTTTAAAATAAGTTGTTCAAATGAATAGTTTTTGAAATATTAATTTTCAAAGTCAAAATTTTGAAAAAAAAAAAAAAGCATAATTTTTTTTTTCAAACCATTTTTTTTCAAAACTCTACATATTTAAGTAGTATTTTTCTAGCTTATTTTCAATGCTCTTATTTATTTTTGATCAAACACAAAAAACCGGATGTCAAAATAACCTGTAGTTTTTGAGAGAACCAAAAATTACAAAAACCACTTTTTTCAATTTTTTTTTTTTTTAGTTTTTTTTCCGTGAATTTACGAAATAAAGGATGAATTTTCTCTTTACTTTTTTTATTGAGAACACCTGCGTGAGAACTAAGGGTTATAATTAGCTTGATATTGTTTTTTTAATCATGCAACATCACGCACTACCTAGCCAGTGGAAGAAAAATGCAATTGCGAAATAAGAAAGCCTTAATCTTGAAATCAATCCAAATTGAAATACTTGCATATTCAGATAAAAATACTAAGTTACTATTTATTATAATATTTTTATCTAAAGCTTCTTATAAAAAATTTTCAATATGATCCCCATTTTGAAGAAGGCAAAGACTATAGCGCTTTCTTATTCCTGCACATAAATTTATACCTGATAAATTTTCCTGTGATTTGACTGCAGCCGTTTCAATCCGTTGTTTCAGTTCAGCCAAAGATTCTATTTCCTTTTCGTAAACATAGCCCTTCATGAATCCCCAAGCATAAAAATCTAACGGAGTTAAATCTGGTGACCTATGTGGCCATTCTGTGGGACCTCTTCTTCCAATCCAACGGTCACTAAAATGGTCATCAAGCCAGTTCCTTACAATGCAGCTGTAGTGTGCTGGAGCTCCATCTTGCTGGTATATTAAATTGTCTGCTATAGCCAATGGAACGTTGTCAATCAAATCGGGCAGAAGGTCTCGTAGTAACTGCAGATAGGATTCTCCATTTAAAACTGAACTCAGGAACCTGGGTCCAATAACTGTTTCTCCAACAATACCAAGCCAAACATTACAGCTAAAGCGGTGTTGAGATTTGGTTTGTTTCTTGTTATGCGGATTGCTGCTACTCCAGTGATGTAAATTGTGGAAATTTGTTACTCCGTCTCTGGTAAATTGAGCTTCATCCGTCCAGAATATCCTTCGAAAGTAATTGTGGTCAGCTTCATATCTTAGCAATAATATTCGGCAAAATGCAGCTCTTAATATTTTATCGTTGGCAGTTAGCTCCTGAACTGGTGTAGTGCGGTACGGGTGCAACTTGTCGGTATGAATCACTCCCCATACTCTAGTTTGGGGCACATGAAGCATAGTAGCTATCCTCTTTGTGCTAATGGAGGGATTTCGTCGGACCAATCCCAAAATTCTTTCCTCTGTGTGCATGTCTGCGGAAGATGCACTGTCTCGCCCTCGTTGCTCTAGTACTCCACGTTCTCGAAGACGTTGATGAATTCTTGAAAATATCATATGACTGGGACTCCTCCTATTGGGATACAATTCAGCGTAGAGTCTTTGCGCTTCTCGACCATGAGCCATACCGTAGCAGTAATGCATATCAGTTAATTCGGCCCAAGAGCAATTTGACATCGTGATATGTTGACGACTTGACATCCAAATTAGAACTAATTTGTTCAACAAAACATTCTTGTATGTCCTTAGGTAAGACATATTTTTATTTTAGTGTACAAAATTACGCGACGTTTTGTTCTTGAACTCAACAGGTAGACCTCGTTCGCCAAACCGACCCCACCGCAATAAAAACAAGTTGGCAGGTCAATGTCAATTCAATGCTCTCACGCAGGTTTTTTCATTGAAAAAAGAATGAAATATGGTTAATCCACAAATCCCAACAAAGACTGATAATAAAAAAATAGAAAGTTAATTCTTTCTTTCATAAATTAACCAAGAATTAAATAATGTAAGAACCCCACCGTAATAAAAACAAGTTGGCAGGTCAATTTCAACCCAATGCTCTCACGCAGGTGTTCTCAATGAAAAAACGTGTGAAATGTGGGTAATTGAGTACTTTGTCACTTTATTGCATGTTTTGAAGACTAATAATAAAAAAACAAAAAAGATAAGGTTAATCCTTTCTTTCGTAAGTTCACCTAATTATCCAATAACGTAAAAACTAAAAGAAAAGGTTTTTCTCAGAAAAAAGTAGTTTCGGTCATTTTTGGTTTTCTCAAAAACTACAGGTTATTTTGGCATCTGGTTTTTTGTGTTTGATCAAAAATAAATAAGAGCATTGAAAATAAGCCAGAAAAATACTACTTAATTATGTAAAATTTTGAAAAAAAAAATGGTTTGAAAAAAAAATTATGTTTTTTTTTTTAATTTTGAATTTGAAAATTAATATTTCAAAAACTATTCATTTGAACAACTTATTTTTAAATTTAAATAAATGTATAGTTTTTTGGCTTTTCAAAATGCTATAGCACGACTCTGTAGGTATTACCGTTGTTTTTAAATAATTTTTTTCCCATTTTAAGTGATTTTTTTCTTAAAGTGCCCCTCCCGCCTTAACGGGGGAAAATGGACCCCCCCCCCCCTCCCATACGATTTTTTGCTTGTCTAAGTCCAACCTACACACCCAATCTTTTTGTAATTCCTTATGCAAATCACCCTGTACATACATATATACGTTGCACATACATAGTTTATGTGCACAATCTTGGTACTTGGTATTGGTAACAGTGATTTTCAATTTGTGTTTAGGGAATGGACTATTTTTTGTGTTATTTTTGATTTCGGTCAAAGGACTTTTTACTTTTGCGTTTCTTTCTTTCCCTCAGGTAAATTGTGAAAATTATGTTGGATAAGTGCGAAAGTGAAACAACTTCAATGAGAAACATAATACTCAAAGTAATTTTTTTTTTACTTTTTTTAGTAAATTTTGAATTTGAAGTCAGTTATTTTAAAAACTATAAATTGAAACAACTTCAAGTAAAATTTATTTAAATTGCAGAATTTTAGCTTTTATAAAAAGTATAATTTGTATCTGTAAATGTTTCCGTTTTCATAAAATTTTTTTCTTAGATTTTAAGTCAATTTTTATAAAATTGCCCCTACCGCCTAAACGCGGGGAGATAGACCTCCCCCTCCGATAATAAAAAATGCTTGTATTGAACCCCTCCACCAAAAACCGTTATTATTTCTTGTCGCCAAAGTTATCGTACTCGTGCCATTTTTTGTGTGGTTTATTTGAAAAAGTCCCAGCGAAGCTAAAGAATCAACAACTTTAATTTCTATGTCTGCCGCGACATTAAATGGGATCAAAGATTTTTCTTCCTCCAAGAAACACCATTCTACATCACCAATATTAAAGCCACCTAACAACCAGGGAAACTGATCAGTTGTTAACTCTTTCACTATATCATTGACGTTAGCTATAAGTTGACTATACAAAAGAATACTACTATGTGGCCTGATATAACTTAGTACAAAGGAAATTTCATTATTCAAAGCCTTAAACCTTTTGTGGTACCCGAGGTGTGATGGATAGCATGTCCGCCTGTTAATCCAGATGTTCGAGTTCGAATCCCAACAGAGGCAAAAATGTTTTTTCCATGGGTATCGCCTTTCGCGAGGAATTTGCAAGTCCTCCGTTAGTATTCATTGCCATGAAAAGCGCTTTCTCGATTAGCCGATCGAAACCGGCAGAAAATTGTAGGTCCCCTCCATTCCCCCACAAGGCATGGTTGTGAGAAATGCGCTAGGCCCAGGGGCTCCTTGCTCTGTTGCGCCACCCTATTTATTTATTTATTTTATTTATTCAAAGTCTTAACATGTACACAAAGTTGTTAAAAAAATGGGGAATAGGTCGGTAAATCATACTGCTGGCTAATAAAAGTAACACTTTCCACCACCTCGTTTCATTCCAGATTCGATCGGACGATCAACACGGTAGACGACGCACGTAAGAGTTCAAACAATTCAGATGATAGAAAACCTGCTTTCAACCAAAAGTGTGTTTAATGAGAAAAAAGCAGAGCAACGCAGCTCAGAGCAGAGCAAGAAACATGAAAAATGTCAGGCA
The DNA here is from genome assembly GCA_949752695.1 of Melanostoma scalare. Lineage (NCBI taxonomy): Eukaryota > Metazoa > Arthropoda > Insecta > Diptera > Syrphidae > Melanostoma > Melanostoma scalare. Next base: position 66,643,558 of record OX456986.1, on the reverse strand, counting down.
ACTTAGAGCAGAGTAAGCTGTTGTCAAAAGTCAGCTGATAAGAAAGCAACAAACATTTTGTGACCTTAGCTAGTTTGCAAAATTATGTTTGGTATCCAATTATAACAAAAATCTATATTCGGAAACATTGGAATCAAAACTTAACTAACATGCGATGTTAATTCAATTGATTTTATGTTAAATTCAATTTCAAATAGATTGCAAAGCGCAAAATATAAACAAAAATATTTGAAGCAAATGTCAACAGTTGACTTTGATACTTTGCTCGAATCTGAGATTTTTGACCCCCCTCCCCCCCTTGTAATGCACCGTAACGTTTACATGTACCCCCCCCCCCCCCCCCCCCCCCCCCTTCTCTAAAGGCTACGTAACACTCAATTGACCATTTTTACCCTAAAGTCGAAAAAATTTATGTTATATTTCTTATACTTGGTATACTTTTAATTGCCACTGCGGTAATCATTTAATATAACATAAATAATACAAAAGAAAATAAAACAAAACAAAAATTATTCTTCTGTCCACGGGTTTGCTAGCCACTCAGATTCTTTCATCACAGGCACCTGGAGTGCAGACGAAGACGGTTCTGGAATTGCTAAGCCACTTGCATCAACTTCGTTTTCTTCGACCCAGTCATCATTTAGGAGTTTTTATTCCCTAATTAAAAAAAAAAAAATGTTACGTAGCGTGTTTTTTTAAATGTTTTTCATTTTCGATCGAAAATGAGCTCGTCCTGCGCTTGCACAATTATTTGGAACAGCAAGGGGAAGACGTTAACACTTTTATTTTTGAAACAGAAGTGGAGGAAGAGAAAGTAAGTGAAAGTTTAGATTTTTCTAATATGATGAAGCTTTTGTTAGAACAGCGAAACGAGCAAAAGAAGGAACAGCAGAATGTTCTGGAACAACTTGAAGAACAACGAAACGAACAAAAGAAGGAACAGCAGAATGTTCTCGAACAACTGGAACCACAACGAAACGAACAAAAGAAAGAACAACAGAATATGCTCGAAAAACTTGAGGCGCAACAGAATGTTTTGGAAGGTCAGACAAACATTCTAGAAGGCAAATTGGGCAACATTGAGAAAAATGTATGTGCCCTTGACGAACGCGCTGAAGGTATGGAAAAACAGCTTTCTGTTGTAGAGAATCGTTTCGAAATCGTAGAAAGCCGATGTGATAAACAGTTCTCTGTTCTGACCAAGGAACTAGACCAGATCCGTAAAATCAAAATTCGAAATCTGCTAAAGAGTTTTCAAAGAAAAAGGAGATGAAACCGCCAACATTTGATGTACAGTCTGCTTGGCCAGTTTACAAGAGACAATTTGAGGCAGCCGCAACAACAAATGGCTGGGATGACGAAGACAAGTACATAGCACTGACTCTTGCTCATAGAGGAACAGCAGCTGAATTACTTCAAACTTTTCCAGCTGGTAAGAGCGGCGATTTCAGTTCTCTCGTGGCAGCTATAGATAAACGCTTTGGCGATAGCCACTTGAAAGAAGTCTTCCGTGTCCAAGAAAATAACAGAGTCCAGAAAAGGGGTGAAAGTCTACAGCAGCTCCAAGCAGACGTCGAAAGACTGGTTCACCTGGCATACCCGGATGCTGGTGAAGAAATCATCAACCAGCTTGCTGTTGAATCCTTCGTTCGTGCCATTTCCGACATACATCTTCAGAGGTATGTGCGAACTGCTAGAATACGTACTCTTTCTGAAACTTTAGCATTCGCATTGACAATTGAAGCAGCAGAACAGGCTTCTCATGGAGTACATCAACTTAGAGAACCCATAGTCGAAGAATGTTCGTGTTAAAGAGCTGAAATACAAAAGACCCAGCGAAGCGGACTGGCAAGATGTTGGAACTGCATTAAGACCGGGCACTTTCAGCGTCAATGCCGACTACCACCAAATAAAACCGCTTGTCAGCATTGTGGAAGCAAGAGATCCAACCCAGAGCAAGGTAAAAACAACACCAGTGTTGCTTATCAATCCGTTTCTCATCAGGGAAACGAGTAAGAACCAACTTCGAAGGGCAAAGGCTGGTTTCTTGTATCGACGGCCCCAGAACCACCATCCAGGTCTCTGAGACCTAACGAGACAACAAAAGTCTGACTGTGGAGACTACTATTAACGGGAACAAACATGTGGCTACCATCGACACCGGTGCCACAGCATCCATAGTAGGTCGGGACCTGGTAAAGATGACATGGCTTCATAACACCTATAGCTACCTTCTAAGAACCGCAACGGGAGAAGCAGCAAGAGTATATGGAGAAGTGTGTGTTGAGATCCGACTGGCAGATTTAGTGTTTACTCATCAATTTCTGGTGGCAGATATATGTGACGAGTGCATCATTGTAATCGACTTTATGAAACAGCACGGAGTTATTTTGGACATCGGTAATCAAGTTTTGAAGTACCGAAATAAGGAACTTCCAATTCCAATGACCTGTTCGAATGATAGTACGTCGACACTGAGAACTGTCATCACGGAAGATCTGATTCTGCCTCCTTCTTCTAAAGTGTTCGTTTGGACAAAACTGGAAGGTGAGTTTGGAAGCCTTCGATACCTTGATTGATTGATTGATTGATTATTTTATTTTATCTTCTTCCTTTACATCAATATTTACAAATTGTTAACTTAATAATCTCAATAAAGAATAATATGTACACAATATATCTTATTACAAACTATTCATGAAGTTACTATAATATTATTCTAATTAATAGTAAGAAGAGAAAAGGTAAAATCTGTTGTCAAGTGACAAGTATCGAAGTTACCAAAAAAGTGTTTAAGACAATTCATAAATGATTTATTAATAATTTTTATTTTTTTTAACAAGTGTTGTGGGGTAAATGTGGAAAAGTTATTTTTTGATTATTATTTATTTTATTAACTTTTTCAATTCAAAATTTAAAACAGAAAAATTAAAGTAATATTTTAATAATGCCATTGATTGTGTCGAAATCAAAGCTAAGTAGCCATTTTTTAATTCCTTTAACAAATAGATGAATAGAGCGGATACATCGAATTTCAATAGGTAAAGCATTAAACAACCTAGGTGCTACTGATGAATAAAAATTTAAAAAGTTTTGACTGTTGTGCGGAGGAACCGATGCAAGATTACGGTCACTACTACGTAGAGTATAGGCTGGAGTATTGTGACTTACTAGATATCCACATCTTAAATAGAAAATTTTTAATACTTTATAAAAGTAAAGGTGCTTAATTGGAAGAATACCCGAGCTGACAAACAATGAAAAACTATGTTCAAATCTTTTCTTTTTCCATATAATTCTTAAAATGTGCTTTTGGGTTATCAGCAACGGCTGTAAAGTGTTTTTGAAAGTACCACCCCAACAGATTATTCCATATTGAATTCTCGATTGAACTAGACCATAATAAATTGTCTCCATAAGTTTTCTACAACAAAGTTTTCTTAAGTGAAACATGACATAAGTGGTCGAGAGCAAGTATTTTTTCAGTGCTATAGTATGAGCTTTCCAGTTAATTTTATTATCAATAGTTAACCCCAGATATTTGAATTCAGTTACTTGCTCGATACGGAAACATTTCGGAGAACATACGGCATTCGAAACATTATTTGCAGCAGCATTAGAATAGCAACAAGATAAACTATTAGCAGAGAGTTTTACACAGTCAAAGCTATGCTGAATAAGAATAGGATGATTCAGATCTAAGGCTTTTAAATTGAAAAACATAACTTTTGTTTTAAGACTAACAACAAGTTTATGAATGCCAAACCAATGTCTGAATAACTCCAAGTCATGATTAATATCTGCAATCAGTTCTAAAATCGTAAGACTAGAGTAAACACAAGCTATGTCATCGGCAAATCCACATACTTTTCCTTTCAAATTAAGACTAAAAATTGAGTTGATGTATATTAGAAATAGAATCGGCCCAAGAACTGATCCTTGAGGAACACCTATGTTGATATAATTGGTTGTACTGAAGGTATCACCTATTTTCACCATTTGTTTTCTATTACTTAGGTAAGATGAAAACCAATCAAGCATGAAGCCTCTGAATCCCGCTTTTTCTAATTTTCTTAACAATATAACATGATCTACTGTGTCAAAGGCTTTTGTAATATCAATGTATAAAGAAGCTGTATACCTTTTCTTATCTAAGCTTTCAAATATGTAACAGCAGTGTTCTAAAAGCGCATCTTCAGTTGATTTACCAACTCTAAAACCGAACTGTTTGGAGCTAAAAAAAGAAGTTTTTTCCAGAAAGCTTAACATTCTAATTTTTATAATTTTTTCAAAGATTTTTGAAAACACTGATAAAAGAGATATTGGTCTATAATTTTCAACACATTTTTTGTCACCTTTTTTGAAAACGGGAATGACCTCAGCTGTTTTTAAATTGTCCGGGAAAATTCCATTCATAATGCTTTTATTAAAGAGATGTGTTAAAACATCAACAATATTTAAACTAATTTTCTTAACAAGGCTATTGGAAAAGCTCTTTGAAGTGGATGAACAAGAGTTATCTAGCGCCATAATTGTTTTATAGACTTCAAAGGAAGAAAACTGCTCAAAAACAAATGTGTTGTGTTGAAAAGATTCATTGAAACATAAATCAGGACAATTAATAGAAACATGGCTTATACCTGCATTAAAAATAGTTTCAATAGGTACTTGTATAAAGAACTTGTTGAAAATGTTTGCTATTTCCATATGATCAACAATAATGGAAGATCCGATGTTTAAACTGGACGGAATATCGAATGAATTATTTTTGTTGAATAGCTCATTTACTATACCCCATTCTTTTTTCAAATCCCCTTTAGCTTTATTGAACTTGTCCATATAAAAGTTTTCTTTATATAAAGAAACTTCATAACTGATCTCTTTGCATAGAAGTTTATAGTTATCACGCAAAGCAATGTTATTTGGGTGTTTCCTACACTTAATCCCCATTTGATTTTTTATATTGATTTTTTTTTATTAAATCATTTGAAATCCAGGGTTTAAGTTTTTTCATTTTTCCACCTCATGGTGGAACCAGACCCAGAGTGTTCCTCTCAAAGCGTCATCATTGGGAAAACACTGGAAGCACCGAAAAACAAAATGGTCCCCGTACGATTACTAAACACCAGACCGTACGATGTAAGGATGAAGAAAGGAGAAGTCGTTGGACGTTGCGAATCGGTTGCAGCAATTACGAAGATCACAGACGAAGCCCCGAGAAAAACTATAACTCCGAAGAGCTCAAAACCATCTGAGCTAAAATACTGAATTCATTCAACCTTGATCACCAACAAACAAGGATGGCTGAAAATCTCCTACAAGAGTACACTGACATCTTCGCTTCACCAAAGGGGCAATATTGTAGGACACAGTTGGTGCAGCATCGCATCAACACAGGAGATGCAAGACCGATTCGTCAACCCGCAAGACGCCTTCCACTGGCCAAACAAGGTGAGGTTGAGGAAATGATAACAGCAATGAAGAAGGACGGTCTTATCGAGAATTCCAAAAGTCCTTGGGTGTCACCAGTGGTGCTAGTGAAAAAGAAAGACGGAAGCACTCGCTTTTGTGTGGACTACCGAAGGCTGGATGAATAGACTAAGAAGGACAGCTATCCCCTGCCGAGAATCAGTGATACCCTGGATGCCATGGAGGGAGCCCAGTGGTTTTCGACGCTGGACTTGAAGAGTGGAAAATATAAAATATAGATATAAGTTAAAGAAATAATTGTAATTTTCTTATGTTTTATTTATCAAATAAACTTATCACAACTTTTATTTATAAATTCGACGCGTTTCGAAATTAAAATTTCATCTTCAGGTGTTTCGCCTTTCAACTGATTCAACTGATTCAACAAAAGACTGAATCAGTTGAAAGGCGAAACATCTGAAGATGAAATTTTAATTTCGAGACGCGTCAAATATATAAATAAAAGTTGTGATAAGTTTATTTGATAAATAAAAAATAAATCCGGAAAAATGTGCACTTTTCAAAACCGAAGTTAAGTATTTGGGATACATAATCTCTTCCCAAGGAGTGAAGACTGATCCAGAAAAGTTGACTCCATCAAAAATTGGACCACACCACAGGACAAACATCAACTCCGAAGCTTTCTTGGTCTTGCCACATATTACCGACGCGACGTTTTGTTAAGAACTTTGCTGGAGTTGCAAAAAGTTTGCATCAGCTCACCGAAAAAGGGAAGCAGTTCAAATGGTCAGGTGAGTGTGAAAAATCTTTTCAGGAACTCAAATACCGCCTCTGTAACGCTCCAGTGCTGGCACATCCAACACCTGGCAAAACATTCATCATCGACGCAGATGCAAGCAACGTTGGAATCGGGGCGGTACTATCCCAAGTGCATGATGGCGAAGAGAAAGTGGTGGCATATTACAGTAAGGTCCTCTCGAAGCCTGAAAGAAACTACTGCGTGACCAGAAGGGAACTGCTAGCTCTTATCTTGGCAACAAAGCACTTCCATAAGTACATCTATAGCCAGAAATTCCTTCTGCGGACAGACCATGGTGCTCTGAACTGGCTGTTGAACTTCAAAAATCCAGAAGGTCAAGTCGCAAGGTGGATAGAAAGACTGCAGACTTATGATTACCAGATTCAACACCGCAGAGGAAAGCTGCACTCAAACGCCGACGCATTGTCCCGAAGACCTTGCAAAGAGGATTGCAAGCATTGTAGGCGACAAGAAAACAAAGATAATATTACCGCTCAGCGACTAAGAGCTGACCCCATATGCGGATGGAGCAATAAGGAAGTGAGGACCGCTCAACAGGAGGATCCAGATATCGAACCCATTCTCGCATGGAAAGAAAATGAAGAGAAACCTGAATGGGGAGACATTTCTGACAGGAGTCCAGTTCTCAAAGCCTATTGGGCACAGTGGGACTCACTATATGTGCAAGAAGGTGTCCTAAGGCGAAGATGGGAGTCCGCTGACGGTAAATCATATGTGATGCAGATGATCGTACCGCAATCGAAAGTCAGTGAAGTTCTTCGGGAGATGCACGACGGACCTTCTGGAGGTCACCTGGGAGTTAACAAAACACTGGAGAAGGTGCGACATCGGTTCTACTGGTTACATGCTAGAGATGACGTGGAGAAGTGGTGCCGAACATGTGACATGTGTGCTGCAACCAAAGGACCTGGTAGGAAGATTCAAGGTAAGATGCATCAGTACAACGTTGGATCGCCTTTTGAGAGGATTGCAGTAGATGTGGCTGGGCCTTTTCCAGAGACCAACGCTGGAAACAAGTACATTCTGGTTGTAATGAACTATTTTAGCAATTGGCCTGAGGCGTATGCCATCCTAAATCAAGAAGCCAAAACGGTGGTCGACCAGATTGTGTTTAACTGGGTAAGTAGGTTTGGCGTACCTATGGAACTCCATTTCGACCAAGGGAGGAACTTCGAGTCAAACATCTTCCAAGGAGTGTGCGGGCTACTTGGCATCAAGAAGACCAGAACCACACCGCTTCATCCACAATCTGATGGGATGGTTGAAAGATTCAACCGGACCTTGAAAGAACACCTCACCAAGGTCGTAGGCGACTACCAAAGAGACTGGGATAGGCACGTACCACTATTCCTGATGGCCTATAGAAGTGCAGTACATAGCTCCACAGGACAAACACCATCTGACATCCTGTTCGGGAAAACCATGCGGCTGCCCAGCGAACTTAAATTTGGATGCCCCACAGAGGAGCCACAGGACACGAACGAGTATGTGGATGACCTCAAGGAGAGACTCGCTGACATCCATAAAAGAACAAGGGAACGGATGAAAACCTACAGCGACCGGATGAAGACACGGTACGACACAAAAGCGACAACGGCAGGATTCCAAGCAGGAGATCGTGTGTGGCTTTATAATCCTCATCGTCAAAAGGGATTGTCACCGAAACTTCAGCAGAACTGGGAAGGTCCTTATACTGTTGTCACGAGGATTAACGACGTAGTTTACCGCATCCAAAGAGGACTAAGAGGCAAGTTAAAAGTAGTGCATTGTGACCGGCTGCATCGATATAGTGGCGAGGCTGCAGATGGAATTATTCGGGACGAACAATCTTAAGGAGGGGGCAGTGTAATGAACACCCAACATTTATACCAATTTCCTAATCGAAAACGTTTAACCGAAAACACAACTGGCAACACTATAATGGAATGGTATAAATGAGAGGCATTGCTTGTAAGCCAGTGTGTGTGAGTGTAGAGATTTTTGACAGCAAATGTGGAAACCATGGAGAAGAAACTGGAACGCTCTAGATGAGTGTTGTTCTATATAAATAGGCCGCTGACGCAACGAGCAGTCAGTTTTTGATTATAGAGTGATAAAGTTAAGAGTAAATTGTTGTATACAAGTGATAGTGCAAAAGTCGAGAGGAGATCGAATTAAGTATAGATACTGAATAAAAGTGATAGAAATAAATTGAAAGGTGAAGTTTTATTTTGCGAACTAAGCGCACGTTACATTGGTGTCAGAAGTGTAAATAAAACTTATTTGACAAGTAAAGTGTAAAAAAAAAAAAAAAGTAAAAAGAAAAATAATAATTATATACAACGAAAATGGGTAAGTTGTTAGAAGAGCTCACTTGCATTGAGCTTAAAAGTGAGTTAGGTAAGCGAAATCTCTCTAGAGCGGGATCGAAAAATGAGCTCGTCCTGCGCTTGCACAACTATTTGGAACAGCAAGGGGAAGACGTGAACACTTTTGTTTTTGAAACAGAAGTGGAAGAAGAGGAAGTAAGTGAAAATGTAGATTTTTCTAGTATGATGAAACTTTTGTTAGAACAACGAAACGAGCAAAAGAAAGAACAGCAGAATGTTCTCGAACGACTCGAAGTACAACAAAAGAAGCTGGAAGAGCAACGAAATGAGCAAAAGAAGGAACAGCAGAATATTCTCGAAAGACTTGAGGCGCAACAGAATGTTTTGGAAGGTCAGAAAAACATTCTAGAAGGCAAATTGGGCAACATTGAAAAAAATGTGTTTGCCCTTGACGAGCGCGTTGAAGGTATAGAAAAACAGCTTTCTGTTGTAGAGAATCGTTTTGAAATCGTAGAAAGCCGATGTGATAAACAGTTCTCTGTTCTGACATAGGAATTGGACCAGATCCGGAAAATCAAAATTGGGATGACGAAGACAAGTACATTGCACTGACTCTTGCTCTTAGAGGACCAGCAGCTGAATTACTTCAAACAGTTCCAGCTGGTAAGAGCGGTGATTTCAGTTCTCTCGTGGCAGCTATAGATAAACGCTTTGGAGATAGCCACTTGAAAAAAGTCTTCCGAGTCCAACTCAATAACAGAGTCCAGAAAAGGGGTGAAAGTCTACAGCAGCTCCAAGCAGACGTCGAAAGACTGGTTCACCTGGCATACCCGGATGCTGGAGAAGAAATCATCAACCAGCTTGCTGTTGAGTCCTTCGTTTGTGCCATTTCCGATATATGTACATCTTCAGAGGTCTGTGCGAACTGCTAGAACACGTACTCTTTCTGAAACTTTAGCATTCGCATTGACAATTGAAGCAGCAGAACAGGCTTCTCATGGAGTACATCGACTTAGAGAGGCCATAGTCGAAGAATGCTCGTGCCAAAGAGCTGAAATACAAAAGAACCAGCGGAGCGGACTAGCAAGATGTTGGAACTGCAACAAGACCGGGCACTTACAGCGTCAATGCCGACTACCACCAAATAAAGCCGGTTGTCAACATTGTGGAAGCAAAAGACCCAACCCAGAGCAAGGTAACAACAACACCAGTGTTGCTTATCAATCCCTTTCCCATCAGGGAAACGAGTAAGAACCAACTTCGAGGGCCAGAGGCTGGTTTCTTGTATCGATGGCCCCAAAACCACCATCCAGGTCTCACAGACCAAACGAGACAACAAAAGTCTGACTGTGGAGACTACTATCAACGGGAACAAACATGTGGCTACCATCGACACCGGTGCCACAGCATCCATAGTGCGTCGAGACCTGGTAAAGATGACGTGGCTTCATAACACCAATAGCTACCGTCTAAGAACCGCAACGGGAGAAGCAGCAAGAGTATATGGAGAAGTGTGTCTTAAGATCCGACTGGCTGATTTAGTGTTTACTCATCAATTCCTGGTGGCAGATATATGTGACGAGTGCATCATTGTAATCGACTTTATGAAACAGCACGGAGTTATTTTGGATATCGGTAATCAAGTTTTGAAATACCAAAATAAAGAAATTCTAATGACCTATTCGAATGAAAATACGTCAACACTGAGGACTGTCATCACGGAAGATCTGATTCTGCCTCCTTCTTCTGAAGTGTTCGTTTGGACAAAACTGGAAGGTGAGTTTGGAAGCCTTCGATACCTAATGGTGGAACCAGACTCAGAGTGTTCCTCCCAAAGCGTCATCATTGGGAAAACACTAGTAGCACCGAAAAACAAAATGGTCCCCGTACGATTACTAAACACCAGACCGTACGATGTAAGGTTGAAGAAAGGAGAAGTCGTTGGACGTTGCGAATCGGTTGCAGCAATTACGAAGATCACAGACGAAGCCCCGAGAAAAACTATAACTCCGGAGGAGCTCAAAACCATCAGAGCTAAAATACTGTATTCATCCAACCTTGATCACCAACAAACAAGGATGGCTGAAAATCTCCTACAAGAGTACACTGACATCTTCGCATCGCAAAAGGGACAATATGGTAGGACACAGTTGGTGCAGCATCGCATAAACACAGGAGATGCAAGACCGATTCGTCAACCCGCAAGACGCCTTCCACTGGCAAAACAAGGTGAGGTTGAGGAAATGATAACAGCAATGAAGAAGGACGGTCTTATTGAAAATTCCAAAAGTCCTTGGGCTTCACCAGTGGTGCTAGTGAAAAAGAAAGACGGAAGCACTCGTTTTTGTGTGGACTACCGAAGGCTGAATGATGTGACTAAAAAGGACAGCTATCCGCTGCCGAGAATCAGTGATACCCTGGATGCTATGGAGGGAGCCCAGTGGTTTTCGACGCTGGATTTGAAGAGTGGATATTGGCAAGTTGACATCCACCCTGATGATCGGGAAAAGACGGCGTTTTCTAGAGGTAATGGGCTCTGGCAGTTTAAAGTTATGCCGTTTGGGCTATGCAACGCTCCGGCAACATTCGAGCGTTTGATGGAGTGCGTTCTTCAAGGACTGATGTGGAAAGCAAGCCTTGCCTACTTGGACGATGTCATTGTTTACGGGAAAACATTTGACCAACATTGCAAGAATCTAAAAGCCGTGTTTCAGAGACTTCGAGAGGCTAACCTTAAACTGAATCCAGAAAAATGTGCACTTTTCAAAACCGAAGTTAAGTATTTGGGACACATCATCTCTTCCCAAGGAGTGAAGACTGATCCTGAAAAAGTTGACTCCGTCAAAAATTGGCCAACACCACAGGACAAACATCAACTCCGAAGCTTTCTTGGTCTTGCCACATATTACCGACGTTTTGTTAAGAACTTTGCTGGAGTTGCAAAAAGTTTGCATCAGCTCACCGAAAAAGGGAAGCAGTTCAAATGGTCAGGTGAATGTGAAAAATCTTTTCAGGAACTCAAATACCACCTGGCAAAACATTCATCATCGACGCAGATGCAAGCAACGTTGGAATCGGGGCGGTACTATCCCAAGTGCATGATGGCGAAGAGAAAGTGGTGGCATATTACAGTAAGGTCCTCTCGAAGCCTGAAAGAAACTACTGCGTGACCAGAAGGGAACTGCTAGCTCTTATCTTGGCAACAAAGCCCTTCCTTAAGTACATCTATGGACAGAAATTCTTTATGCGGACAGACCATGGTGCTCTGAACTGGCTGTTGAAATTCAAAAACCCAGAAGGTCAAGTTGCAAGGTGGATAGAAAGACTGCAGACTTATGACTACCAGATTCAACACCACAGAGGAAAGCTGCACTCAAATGCCGACTTATTATCCCGAAGAACTTGCAAAATAGATTGCAAGCATTGTAGGCGGCAAGAAGACAGAAAATATTACGGCGAAGGTGGCAATCTGCTGACGGTAAATCATATGTGATGCAGCTGATCGTACCGCAATCGAAGGTCAGTGAAGTTCTTCGGGAGATGCATGACGGACCTTCTGGAGGCCACCTGGGAGCTAACAAAACACTGGAGAGGGTGCAACATCGTTTCTACTGGTTGCACGCTAGAGATGACGTGGAGAAGTGGTGCTGAAAATGTGACTAGTGTGCTGCAACCAAAGGACCTGGTAGAAAGATTCAAGGTAAGATGCATCAGTACAACGTTGGATCGCCTTTTGAGAGGATTGCAGTAGATGTGGATGGGCCTTTTCCAGAAACCAATGCTGGAAACATGTACATTCTGGTTGTAATGGACTATTTTAGTAAGTGGCCTGAGGCGTATGCCATCCCAAATCAAGAAGCCGCTTCATCCACAATCTGATGGAATGGTTGAAAGATTCAACCGGGGTGGATTGTTCTTTCAAGATTCAACCGAATCTTGAAAGACCACCTCAACAAGGTCGTAGGCGACTACCAAAGAGACTGGGATAGGCACGTATCGCTATTCCTGATGGCCTTTAGAAGTTCGGTATATAGCTCGACAGGTCAAACACCATCTGAAATCCTGTTCGGGAAAACCATACGGCTGCCTATCGAACTTAGATTGGGAACCCCGACAGAGGAGCCACAGGACACAAACGAGTATGTGGACGACCTAAAGGAGAGACTTGCTGACATCCATAAAAGAACAAGGGCACGGACGAAAGCCTATAGCGACCGGATGAAGACACAGTACGACACAAATTCTTCCAATTCCAAGCAGGAGATCGTGTGTGGCTTTATAATCCTCATCGTTAAAAGGGATTGTCACCGAAACTTCAGCAAAATTGGAAAGGTCCTTAAACTGTTGTCACGAGGATTAACGACGTTGTTTACAGCATCCAAAGGGGACTAAGAGGCAAGTTAAAAGTAGTTCATTGTGACCGGCTGCATCGATATAGTGGCGAGGCTGTAGTAGGACATTATTCGGGACGAACAATCTTAAGGAGGGAGCAGTGTAATACACACCCAACATTTAATACCAATTTCTTAACCGAAAACGTTCAACCGAAAACACAAACGGCAACACTATAATGTGTAGAAATATATCAGGAGGGGAAATGCTTGACAGCTTTAGCTGGAGTGGTCTTAAATGTAGAACAAACTGGAACGCTCCAGATGTCTTCTTCTTTCCATTTCCGGCGTTACGAGTAGTGATCTTGAAGCGATCACAACTCTCCCACTTTTCTGCTTCACACTAGTGATCCGCCTGTGGGGTACGCCGCGTTGACCTCAGAAAGCGTCGGCAAGCCTCCCGGTTTTGGATTGTTCCATGTCTGAGGCCAACCAAATGCTGCTGTTTTTGCATTTGCTTGTACCAGGAGTGTTTTGGCCTGCCTTTTCTTTTCCGTCGCGAATTTGTTGAAACGTTGTACGATATTGCCTTTTGGACAGGGTTCTGAGGATCTCTCCTTTGAACATGACAATACCAACTGAGCCGGTCGTGCTGAATTTTGTCCAAGATGGTACTTTTGATATGAAGGCTTTCACGGATCTTAGTACCTCTAATTCGATCAAGCTTTGTTACTCCTGCTGTCATCCGAAGCATCTTCATTTCGGCTGCCGTCAATTTGCTCTCATAATTTTTGTACATTGTCCAACATTGTGAACCGCATGTCAGAGCTGGACGGACAACTGCTGTGTAGAGTCTTCCCTTCAGTTTAGGGGGCATTTTTCGATCACAGAAGATAGCGGAGTTTTTTCGCCACTTCATCCACCCTACGCTTACTCGATGATTGATGTCGTCATCACAAGTTGCTTCACTATTGATCATAGATCCCAGATATTTAAACTTTTCACACTTGGGAAGCACATTTCCATTCAAATAAATGTCTGGAATAGGCTTGTCTGGATCAGAAAAAGGGCAGCACAGGTATTCAGTCTTTTAAGCGCTAATACGGTACCCATTTCCTTCCAGAACATCAATCCAAACGTCAAGTGCTCGTTGCAGGGATGTAGGATCCTCGCTTATGATGGCTCCATCATCAGCAAAGAATAATTGTTGTACTTTATTGTCCGCTACTTTTCCTTCGAGCAAATAATCCAGAACAGCAATAAAGAGCAGTGGACTCAAGACACTTCCCTGATGTACACCTACTGTTATTTGGAATTCTTCGTTGACTCCAGCTGGGCATCTCACTTTTGTAACTGCTCCCTCGTACATGTCCATAATTATTCGCACATAGGCTTCAGGAACTCCTCGGTGTCTGAGGGCCACTCATATCAGATCTCGCGGTTGTCGATCGAATGCTTTTTCGAAGTCAACCAACACAATATGCAAATCCTCTAAGGCATCTCGGTGTTTTTCCATAATGATCAATATACTTTGGATTGCTTCTGTAGTTGACTTACCCGTGACAAACCCGCATTGGTCATCAGACAGCCTTATTATTTTCCGCAGTCGGCTATCCAAAACCCGCTCAACGATCTTCATAGTGTGGGACATCAACTTGATCGAACGATAGTTGTCACAGCTTCTGGTATCTCCCTTTCCCTTGTACATTGGAAGAAGAAAACTTTCCCTCCATTGATTAGGCAAACTGTCACCTCTTATAAGTTTGGAGATGAGAATCGTGAGCCATCTCAACCCGATGTCTACCATATTTTTCCAAAACTCATATGGTACCTCGTCTGGCCCAATCGCTTTGCCTTTTTTGGAGTTATTAACTGCCTCCCTAACTTCTTCGACTGTGACGTCGGATACTTCCGTAAAGTTAGGTGCAGCTGTTGGAAAGTGGCGCCGGGGAAACTGTTCATTCAAAAGATCGCTACCTGTGAAGAATTTTGTCGTCATCCACAAGTAGCAGTCCTTGAGCATCATTTATGAACTTCGGCGAACGAATTTCCTGCGCATTTCTCCTTCTCTGAGCGGCTATTTTGAAAATGGTTACTCTCTTATTCAAGTTGCTTTGTCTTAGCTCTTGGATTGCCTGATTTGCTTCAGCAGCTGGGGCAGAAATCTTTTCCAGCTCTCGATACAGGCCCTCCGTGCTTTTTGCTTGAAGTTGGGCGCACATTTTCTTCGCTTATTTTCTGCAGCTCTTGTATTACATTTTGAGACGAGCTTTTTCATTTGTATTTCTTGAGGGGCACTTCGACCAAGCTTGGAAAGCTGCTTTCTTCTTTTGAATCACTGCTTTAGCTTCATCATCCCACCACCAGTTTTTTTTAGCTTGTTGGTGGTGTCCTTTTGAGACTCCTAACAGTGATTTGGCTCTCTCTAAGCAGTTTCGTTGTAGGCGATCCCACATATTTTGTGCCGTGATTGCATTTGAAACTGCGTCGATGGTATTACACAGCTGACTTTGCATATACGAAATGAATTGCTGTCCTTTGGTTTTCTCCAGATTGTACCACTTGATTCTCCTAGGAGCCTTTGTTTGTTTGACTTCCTTCACTGCATCCGTAAAAAATTCTGTTAAAAGAAGACGGTGTTGTTGAGCGGCAGCTTCTCCTAGTATCACTTTGCAGTCTTTCACCCGAGATTTCATGTAATTGGTTACCAAATGGTTATCAATCTGGGTTTCATTTCCTCCACTGCTGTAAGTGATAAGGTGTCGGTCTTGTTTGATGAACATGGTATTTAGTACGATTAGACCGTATGACTTGCACATATATAGAATATCTTCACCAGGAGTGTTCCTGGTGCCGAATCCCAAACCTCCATGGCAGTCTTCATAATCCTCGTTTGTCTTCCCGACATGTCCATTCAAATCTCCTCCAACAAACAAATACTCTTCTTTTGGGATGTTCTTAAGTAGGTTATGAAAATCAAGCCAGAATGCATCTTTTTCCTCCTGCTCACACCCTATTTGGGGAGCATATGCACTGATGATATTCCAGACCTTTCCTTCCATCACCAATTTAAGAGACATCAAACGGTCACTGGACTTCAAAATGGTCAACACGCTGTTACATAAACTTTGGTCAAGGATGATACCGACCCCGTTCCTACCTTGTTCTGTTCCATAGTAGAACATCTTGTAAGCCTTGGTTTTTGCATCTAAGAAACGGGCTTTGTTACACGCCATTTCGTTTCCTGAACACACAAGATGTCCACTCGCCTCCTTCTCATCATCTCTTCGAGTTCGAGACTTCTTCCAGTCATACTTCCAACGTTCCAACTCGCGACTCTAAATTTTCGTCCAACTCGTCGCATTACTTTGCTAGCCCCCGGAATCCGTATAGCTCTGACCCGAACATTGCAGCTCGGTACAGGATCAGCTCCATGCATAGCAATGGAACTGCCTGGCGGGGTAATGCTTTTTAAGTTTGCAAGTACTTCCATAATGCTCAAAATTTTTCATAAATTTTCCTTTCATCTTTTTCGACACATACATGCTCCAATTAATGAGTTTGATTTCCCTTTTACTACACCGGTAATCTCCTGTCGTGTAAGCCCCAGGATCTGCATGCATACTTGGGGAGAGTTTTTAGGTGGTATGTGTGTCGCTAGACTCACTTTGATGTTAGTCGTCTAGATATGATTGTTCCTTTAGTCGCCTTTTACGACAAGCGGGGAGGCGCTGCAGTGCTATTCTAACCCGACACAGCACGGGGCCACGCTCCAGATGTAATGTTGTTTTATATAAATAGGCCGCTGACGCAACCAAAAGTCTGTTTTAATTATAGAGTGATAATGTTAAGAGTGAGTTAATGTGATTATTGGTAGATTTGAATTGGAATAATGTAGATATCGAATAAAAGTGGTAGAATTAAATTGAAAGGTAAAGTTTTATTATTGCGAACTAGGCGCACGTTACAATATCAACTTAAGAACCCCATTGTGAACTACGAAATGAAATGTCAAATTGGTTTTATTTAAAATAAAGTTCGATCGAAATAAGTTGAATTCCATTAAAAATTAATTTTTTTTGATTCAGAGAGTGGCGTTGAGGATGTATTTAACGCAGAAATCAAAAGAAGATGCCTCAGAGATAAAAGTAATCCATTAGAATTGCGTGACAATTAGTAAGTGTTCATACATATTGTAACGTGCGCTTAGTTCGCAATAATAAAACTATACCTTTCAATTTAATTTTACCACTTTTATTCGATCTCTACTTTATTCGATTTCAACACTACCAACAATCACATTAACTCACTCTTAACATTATCACTTTATAATCAAAACTGACTTCTGGTTGCCTAGCGGCCTATTTATAACGAATGACATTACATCTAGAGCTTGCCAGTAATTTCCACATGGTCTCCACATTCCGGTATTTTGCTGTCAAACATTTCCCCTACTGGTATATTTCTACACATTATAGTATTGCCGCTGGTGTTTTCGGTTGAACGTTTTTTCGGTTAGGAAATTGGTATTAAGTGTTGGGTGCATTACACTGCCCCCTCCTTAAGATTGTTCGTCCCGAATAATTCCATCTGCAGCCTCGCCAATATATCGATGCATCCGATCACAATGAACTACCTTGAACCACGTCGTTAATCCTCGTGACAACTGTATAAGGACCTTTCCAGTTTTTCTGAAGTTTCGGTGACAATCCTTTTTGACGATGAGGATCATAAAGCCACACACGATCTCCTGCTTGGAATCCTGCTGTTCCCGCTTTTGTGTCATACCGGGTCTTCATCCGGTCGCCATACATTGTGGCCCATGTAACTGTTCTGTTAGGTCTATCGGTAAGCCTACCCACTCCTATGTTTGAATCACAGACATAACAATTTCGGAACCACTTCTCCACGTCAGCTCTAACATGCAGCTAGTAAAAGCTTTTTCGCACGTTCTCCAGCGTTCTTGTTGATTCCCAGGTGGCTTCCTGTAGTGCTCCTATGCATCTTTTGTAAGACCTCCTTGGTTTTCGATTGAGGAACAAAAAGCTGCATTACAAAAGATTTACCGTCAGGAGATTCCCATTTGCGCTGGAGTACGCCTTCTTGCACGCGAAGCGAGTCTCACTGTGCCCAATAGGCTTTGACAACAGGGCTTTGGTCAGAAATGTCGTTCCATTCAGGTTTCGTGTTGTTCTCTTTACATTTGAGAATCGATCCGATGTCTGGGTCCTTCTTTTGAGCAGACCTCAAATCTTCCTTGTTCCATCCGAATATGGGTTCCATTCTCATCTTCCGAGTCTTGATCTCTACTTTCCGCCAGCAATTTCCAATTTGGTATTGATAAGTCTTCGGTCTTACTCTACAGCTCGTAGATTGATTTTCTTGGACTTCACATTGTCGATTTATTTGGTGGTAACCGGCATTGTCGCTGTAAGTGCCCCGTCTTATTGCAATTCCAACATCTGGCAAGTCCGTTCCGCTGGTTCCTTTGTAGCTTAACTCCTGGTCATGATCCAGCCTCGACTATGGCTTCTCTTTGACAATGTACCATTTGAGAAGCTTGCTCAGATGCTTCCATCATTAATGCAAATTCTAGAGTTTCAGAAAGAGTTCGTGTTATAGCAGTTCGCACAGAACTCTGAAGATGTTTGTCAGAAATGGCACAAACGAAGGACTCAACAGCCAGCTGGTTGATGATTTCTTCTCCAGCATCCATGTCCCAAAGCGTTTGTCTATAGCTGCCACGAGAGGGCTGAAATCGTTGCTCTTACCAGCTGGAACAGTTTGAAGTAATTCAGTTGCTGGTCCTCTAAGAGCAAGAGTCAGTGCTATGTACTTGTCTTCGTCATCCCAACATGTCCATTATAAATAAAATAACCACAACAACCCCCATTTACGTTAATGAAAATCTCATGTTGCAAATGAGCATTTCTTTAGTAGACGAAGAATTCGACTTAGTAAAACTAACACCATTGCCATCCAAATTTAAACAGAACTCATACAGCTACGTCTCTATCAGGAGTGAATTTGTAGCTATAAACGAAAACTATAGGCGATACATATTTTTGAATAGTGAAGATCTAGATAAATGTACCAAAACTGACTACAATCACTTCATATGTGAGAGAAACTTTGTAGTTCACAACCATAATACTAACAACTGCATTATACAATTAATATCAGGGACACAAAACTATGCTAATTGCGAAACAAAAATATTTGCGCTTGAGCAAGAAGTTTGGTTCAATCTAATGAGCAAGAATTCATGGCTGTATGTCATGCCAAAGCCAACGAACGTTAGGATTTTGTGCGGAGACGTACCAAAAACGATCACAATATCTGACAGCGGAATTCTAAGTGTAGACCCATTCTGTAAGGCAATAACAAAAGAAGTTTACCTACAGGCATCAAATATCATTCAAAACAAAACCCCTATTTCCTACTTTTTACAAGATTCAACCATACTGGAAGATATAACAATCCCAACCAGTTTATCCCAAATGTCCCCCCATACCACTCATATAGAAAAACTGGATTTAGATAGTTATAGTATAAATGTTAAAGACCTATTAAAGAAAAACAATTCGTTATTCCATGTTACACATGAACATGCTCACATTTCTATTTCTATTATTTTCTTTCTTTGTGTAGCTCTAGCTTTGTATGTAATATTTAAAAAATGTATCAAAATAAAATGTACAATAAATAATAAGCCAACAGAAAATGTAAACGACCTCGAAGTAAATGTAACACCTGGCGTTGATGAAACAACCCATGTATAAAAAAAATTTTATAAATGTAAACAACAGCAATATTTATTTTTCATTGTCAATAAACGAAGAAAACAAAACTAAATGTAAAAAAAAAAACAGAAAAAAAAATTTACACATAAGCATTGTATACCTACTCATTAAGCACATAAAACGAAAAAAAAATTACTTTTGACCAAATAAACTTTTAGATTGTCTGAATTCATACTGCACACCCGTACCTATATGCCGAAAGATCTCACTCGTTGCCTCGTACGCCTTTCGTAATTTAAGGGGGGAGGACTGTTGTGCCCCACACATAGTTACTCAACTTACACCAAAAACCCAATTCTTAGGAATTGCCCCGTCGCTTCTTTAACGTAAGACATAGTTTCGATTTCGATAAGTGTGTCATGCATTGGTTATGTCACAACAATAACAATGCATGTCATGCGAACCGAAATACGTTATCAAAGAAAGCGACGAGGAACATACTGTGTAGTGTCACATTGCAGACCAAGCAATTGTGAGAAATAGCACACACATATGGTTTGCACATGGTGGTTGCAGTCTGTGTGGCCCAGATTGCGTGGTTGACCTGGAACCGATAGTGACGATCATAGGTTATAAGTACGTAGTGCGAAAGAATGAAGAAGGCACTCTTATTCGAAACATCAAACGTGACTTGCGTTTTTCTTTGACTTCTTTTTCCTTTGACTTGCGTTGTGTACAAGCGCAAACTAACACTGTCGCAGCTGTCTCGAATTGTCTCCTGTAACCTGACCAAGGCGACTATCCGTCGAATGTTGGTGGTTGTACTTCTCTTTGCTTTAGATAATATCTACAAGTTTTTCGTAGGTCCATTTTCCGCATCTGTTCTACATAGTTCTTTAGCCATGTCTTCGATTCGCTTCTCCAAAGTGGCAAGCTGACTTTCGCATTGACTCTCAATCTTGGAAAATCGTTTCTCAACACATTCAATGTGTTTTTCTAGGCCACATACATTTTTCTCAATGCTGCCCAATTTGCCTTCTAGAATGTTTTTCTGACCTTCCAAAACATTCTGTTGCGCCTCAAGTCTTTCGAGAATGTTCTGTTGTTTTTTCTTTTGTTCGGTTCGATGTGCTTCAAGTTGTTCCAGAATATTCTGGTGTTCCTTCATTTGCTCATTTCGTTGCTCTACCAGCTTCTTTTGTTGTACTTCGAGTCTTTCGAGAACATTATGTTGTTCCTTCTTTTGCTTTTTTCGCTGTTTTAACAAAAGTTTCATCATAATAGAAAAATCTACGCTTTCACTTACTTTCTCTTCGTCCACTTCTGTTTCAAAAACAAAAGTGTTTACGTCTTCACCTTGCTGTCCTAAATAGTTGCGCAAGCGCAGGACGAGCTCATTTTTCGAACCCGCTCTAGAAAGATTTCGCTTACCTAGCTCACTTTTAAGCGCAATGCAGTTGAGCTCTTCTAACAACTTACCCATTTTCACTGTATTTAACTTTTTTTTTTTTTTTTTTGTTTCACTTCACTAGTCAAACTCGTTATTTTTCTATCAAATAAGTTTTATTTACACTTCTGACAATGTATCTGTACAAAGAGAAAAATTAGACTCGAAACCGATCCATTATTTTTTTTAGTTTTGTACAGCAATTCAGTTTGAATAAAGAATGTTTCCTGATGGTACTAGGCTGCTTAAATTTCCCAAACAGCATTAGTCGGCCCTATCGAGGTAACCGTCGGAACGGATTTTTTTTCGGAGATTCAATTTTGCTTCGAAGTAGTTGTCGTCGTAAGAAATCTTTCACAAATGCGGAAATGCATTGCATCCCTAAAACTAAAATCTCCGCAACAAAAACTTATCGGAAAAAGTAGGATCGTCCGATCGGAGAACTACCACGCAGCAAAATGTCTCCGATCGGAGAGAATTCCGCTCCGACGGTTACCTCGATAGGGCCGATCAGCACATCGGTTCCACCAGTTCCAGACCTTTGCGCCACTTTGAATCTTCTAGCCAGTGGAAGTTACCAAGCGAATGTTGGAATAAATGTGTTACTAGAGATGTCACAAACAACAGTGTCAAAGCTCTTCCGAAATACGTTGCGTTTTGAAAAAAAAAAAATTTGTTTCTTACACATGAATGTCCATTTCTAACAAAAAAAAAACACTGCCTAGGTCAACGGACGATAACTATTTTCTGTCGAGTAAAAACTTTTGTTTCAAGCGTCGCCGTCGTTTCTAAGTTTGTGTGCTGCCAAAAAAGACGATACATTCGAGAAAACTCGATTGATTCAAAATAGGTGCTGCTAACATTCGATTACATGGACAATCCTCGATTGTAACAAGTTACGTGCTGGCACCCCTGGCCCCTGATGACTTCCATCTTTGGACCTGTCCTGTACGCAATTAGATCGTCGGCGTTCGCTATAGCATGGTGAAGGAAGCCAGTTAGATCGCCGGTGAAAATGCTTAACAAAATAGGGGAATTCACCGCGCCCTGTTGCAGACTGTTCTGTACTTTAAAAGTTCTGGTAGAAGTTATATTGCAACTTTTCACAAGAAACGTTCTACCATGAAGCATGTCATTCAGAATATAGAGCAGTGGTTTACTCATAACTCACGTTGTCTCCCACTTCTTGACAAAGGATGATGGAAGCTCAGTCCACTGTTTTCTGGGCACATAATAACTAAATCTACTTTCTTAAGGTTTGCTTTGCTCTTTGCTACTTTCTCCTGGTCTGTTCGTGAGAATTTTTTATGTTCAACCCCAAGCCCGTACTACCCGAAGGAAAATTTCGTTTGCTTCGATTCGCTTTTTACTCACGGATAGAATAATGAAGCTAAAAGCGAAGCGGAAAAAATGTTTCAAGGGAGTATGGATGTGTGGTTCAAAAATTTGCCTCAAGGCAATGCGGGCTTCCGGTTACACTTAAGAAATTCGCGCGAACTGACCGCACTTAACATATAGTATGATACATATTTCCATAGATATTTCTTATGGGCGTGTGTTCCTCTTTGGTATGTCATAATCCACAATCGGAGTATGGACTTATGTCTAGTGGATTTACGTCCTTGTGCCAGTTTATTCACATTGAAAATAAGTTAAAGTGCAAACGGTGAGACTTCTTTCTATTACGAAATGGTATTTGAGATCGCAAAAAAAGGAACTAAGGCCCGCGGCTCTTACGTGGGCCGTTGGTCTTAATTCCAAAGCAAGGAGGAATAAGACCCGCTGGTCTTATTGATACAAGCCTTATTGCACTGCACCGGAAAATGGGTGCCAAACAACTCGCGGATTTCATTTGGCAGGCGATGATCTCACTGACGTTTAAAATTTTTTAATAGGTTTCGCAACAGTCAGCTCGCAAATTGTCATTTCGTCTTGCACTGATTTCGCTGAAACGTTAACTCGTATAAGTTATTATGCATTTTTACTTGCCGATTTTCTTCAGAATTTGCAGTCAGGGTCTGTGGGGCAGCCTACAGAGGAATTTTTGGAATTGGTTCTCTAGGTCCTTAGATAACGGTACCTGCCATTCAACCGATATGATAATATTTATTTTTCTCGAAAACGGCTCCAACGATTTTGATAAAATTTTACGTGAGGAATTATTTATGAATTGTTAATGTTATGATGTAAAATTTTTTTTTAGAAGTCTTATGTTGTTTAAGAAAGATTGCATATCAATATTTGAAAAATTTATTTTTTTCGAATTTTCATTAATTTTTTCAAAAAAAAAAAATCTGTTTTTTCGAGTATTTTCAAAATGGTTTCTTTGATTTATTTCAAATTTTTGTCAATACATCTTTTAACAAAATCTTAAAATTTGTATTATTGAATTTTTAAAACTAAAAAAAAAAATTAAAATAAAAAACCGGTTTTTTTAAAAACTGCTCCAACTATTTTGATGAAATTTTTAGGGCTTATATGTATTAGAAACTTCAAGAAAATGACGTTTTTAGATTTTTACTTGAAACCTTTGAAATATTTAATTTATTTTTTTTTTTTTCAATATTTTGAGTGATTTATTCAATTTTCATTGGCAACCGTATACCACCAAATATATTAAGAGTGAATACTTAAACCTTTTAATCTGTCTTAAGATTTTGGTATTGTACTTAGCACACAATCGCAAGTTCGTGCGACCCAGTCGTGCCCATTTTTTTTTTTTTTGCATTCCACTCAACTGGCTTATAATGCAACTGGCTGATAATACTTTAGAATTCCGTTATCTCGCAAACAGTTAAGTCGACACACGCTGCTAATTCACTTGTTTAATAATAATGTTTATGACGATTATTTGTTTTGATATGTTTTCCTTTTATAAATAAAATAGTGTTGTACATAAAATTCGAAAATTACTGCTCATTATTTCATTTAAGTGGGTGGTTTTTCGATTTATGGTTTTTAAAGCGAAATATCAAAACCACAGAGTAGATAATACAGAGCATCCACTTCCACCCCTTCAGCCCGAAACACCCGCAAAAAATTTTTCAATATGGCGTCCTATTTCTGAGTTTGAGGCTCTGTGCTCACTAGTATGAACTGTAAAAACTTAACTAAACGCCTGCATCGGTATGAAATTTTTTACTAATTTTTGTCTTTTTCAGTGAAATACTGGTCAAAATGGAAAAAAAAGTTAATTCCTGCAACTTAAATTCATTTTTCTAAGTTCTAGGCTGTATGAAAATTAAATATTATCGATTTTTTTGCAACCAAAAAAAAATTTTCTACTTTTCAAACTCAACTGACTTTGATCTGTGGGAAGTGAAGGCCAGTGAGATCATCCGGGTGGGGTCATCCGGTTTAGTTTAGCTTGTAGGCAAAACGCACTACCTTGCTGCAGTGGACTCTCTGGTTATACTCTGTGATCAAAACGCTAAGAAAATCAGTGCGAGAGAAGGTAAATTTAAGTAATAGCGAAATATTGAATGTAAGATCATCTTACAGCAAGATGATCGCAAAACCAAACATGAATTTGCCAAACAGCAATTACGAAAAAACAAAATGCGAATTGTTGATATGCGTGAAATATAATAAATGGTGAACAGTCTCAGTCTAACATTCAAGCCGACAACATCATTTCGTCTTTTGGTGTATAACTTAGTGTCTTTACGTCCACTGGCCGTGGACGTGGAATCGGAGTTGCCTTGAAATAAAACGAATCGAACAACACTGAAATTGTGTATTTGCTGGTTTATTGGGATAAGTTTATTCTCTGTAATTTGAACAGTTATTAATTAAGAATTTTATAAGGGTACAATGCTTACTCTTTTTCGCAACTCCTTCCTCCGTCGATTCCACAGACAAAATGAAGTTTCATTGCAAAATTTTCCTTTTTAGCGCTAAAGATAATTTTCACGCGGGACGTTTGACGTTTTATTTTGCGTTCACTTCGCACGATTTTCTTACATGTCAGCTCTGTTTGAGATTAGCTCTGTTTGTCTGTGGAATCGGCTGAGCTAAGGTTACACTTATTATTTAATATGTTACTATATTTTACGACATCCCACCCCCCGTGAGGCGCTCTGGTTCAAAAGCCTCACCAACATCCAGAACAGCAATCTTGACTGCAGGCCGGCAAAATACACCTGTACTTGTCTTCACTTCACGGTGTACAGCTCGTACCGTCATGCATGTAAATAGTGCAACCCACCTCTTCTCTTTTCGTCGTCCAGTATTGATGCATACTGGCCCGAACTAGTCGAGACCTGTATACGTAAAGGGCCTAACGTATGGTGTGAGACGATCCTCTGGCAATTGCCCCATTAATGGCGGTTGAGGTTTAGAAGAACGAATTCGACAGAGCAAGCAGTTGCCTTTTGCTTTTTGAACAGCTGTTCGAATACTTGGCACCCAAAAGCGTTGTCGAATCTGGTTGGCTATTGCGTCATCATTTTGGTGATGTAGGCGACAGTGAAAATGGTCCACTACCAACCTGGTAAGACGATGGTCCTTTGGCAGAATTACAGGACGTCTGGCAGTAAATGGTATAGTCGTGGCGGCGTCGATTCGCCCAAACATCCTCAGCAGACCGGCGTCGTCTATATATGGCATTAATTTTAACAAATGGTTGGATTTTTCGACTGGCAGGTTTTGTTTTAGCCGGGATATATCATTTGCAAAGACTTCCCTTTGCGTCTGTAGGCATAAAACGAATTCGGCGGCTTCAAGTTCTTTGACACATAGTTCTCCAACTTCTGTGCGTTTACCCAAACATGCGTTTTTAAATCGCAGCACCCATGCCACACACCTCAGCAATCTTGAAAACTTCGAAAACCTTGACAAATCAACAATCAGCCTTATCACAGATTCCATCGTAGAAAACTTCCACACGGAAAGCTTAGTTACGAACTACGAAAATTTGTGATCACAAAATCCGAATGGAATCGAAGAATGAATTTCCAGTTGCCACACTAAATACCGCCATGCTGGTTATCGAAATCAGTTGTTTTACGCCAAATGTGCAAGATCATTCACATTTTTCTGCAAAACACAACTTATTTCGTATATAAAGACGTCGATTTTACATTCCACTTGGATTTGGTGATGCCGAATCTACGAATTTCGAAACTCGTTCCACTCCGAATGGATTATGTGATAGTTACATCGGGAAACTAAGACTTTTTCTGATTACGATGGAATCTGTGATAGGGCTGAATAATGTTACTCACCGCATTGGCATGTAGCCAAAACCTTGGTCGAACTTCGTCTTCACACGGCTGGTTGTTGTTAGCATCGGGCTGTAGAGGCCAGTTCTCTTCCTGAAGAAACTCCGGAACTAAAACCCACTTACTTTGGACGTTGAACTTCGGCGGATATCTTGCTCGCGTTGCCTCATCAGCTGGGTTCAGCTTTGAAGGAACCCAACGCCATTGACTAACCTGGCTGCTTTCCAATATTTCCGCAATGCGGAATCCCACGAATTGTTTGTATCGCCGGGGCTCCGATCTAATCCAGCTGATCACGTTTTTTGACTCTGTCACTCTGATCGCTGCGGATAATTCCAAACGTGGAATTGACATAAGCTTTTTAGGAGCACATTTGGTTTTGCCACATATAAATGATACTCGAACACTGTCATCATACTCAATTCGAAGAAATGAAACTGCACTAAACGCCTCTTCACTGGCATCGATGAAAATGTGAAGAACGATGTCACCATTCAACGTCAGGTAAGGATCATGGCATCTCGGCATCTTGAATTTATATAACAACGGAAGTTCAGCTTTCCATTGCTTCCATCGATCGAAAATGTATATTTAATTTTATATTTAAGAAATGAATCCACGAGGCGAACAGTTTGAGTTGTCTTTATTAACTGGTATAATATATGACATTACCTAAGATAAGTATACTAAGTGAAGATGGATGCAGTTAGCATATTGTATAACAATAGTGTAGGGTAATATATACACTTATAGTCTTCTTACATCTCCCCACCAAGTTTTAAAAAGTTATAGTTGGTAATTTTTTTTTTTTTTTTACAATAATTCATTTGCTTCTTTGTTAACAAGAACTTATAACAACGTTTACTCTATTACAATGATCTTAATTAGGTACAATTCAGTCGTTTCATATTTTATCTTATCTTGCTAAGTTTACTACTTGTCGGTTGAAGATGGAATGCGTGCTCTGGATCTTAAAAGATGTGGTGACCGTGTTATTATTTTTGAACTTTGGCTTGTCTTACCACGATCAATGACATCAGGCAAAACAGGTGACGTGTCATATATATTGGTGCAACACTTGAGGTGATTCGTTGTTCTACGAAAAATTTCTCCTGTACTTAACTTAACTAAAAATGATCTAGGAGCATCTAATTTTTCAACAATTCTACCTTCAACCCAGAGATCCTTTTGCCTTACTAACACCTTTTCCCCTTCTTTAAAAGTTCCTTTTGTCTTCGCATGTTTATCATAATACTTTTTGTTTTTCAAGTTTTGTGAATTTATTTTTTCTGGAACCTCTTCAACAACCTTAGGTTTGAGCAACTTTTCAGAAACTGGCATTGGAGTACGTGTTACCCTAGATAGTAAGAGTTGAGAAGGAGAAGCATTCATACCTTTAACTGGACTGTTTCTGTACTCTAAAAGAGCCAGGTGTATGTCAGTGCCACTTTCGGAACACTTTTTAAGCAAGTTTTTAGCTATTTGAACTCCTTTTTCCGCAAAAGCCCTACTTTGAGGGTAGTTTGGAGAGCAGTGAGTTAGTTTAAACTCGTACTTACTGCTAAAGTTTCTAAACTCAAAGCTGTTGAAAGGAACATTATCAGAGACAAAGTCTTTTGGGATACCATACGAAGCAAAAACTGGTTTCAGCACTGATATAACTTCTGATGCTGACTTATTTTTTAATCTTAGAACCTCTATCCACTTTGAGTATGAGTCTACGAGGACTAAATAGTCCTTAGCATAGCACGTAGCTATGTCACAAAAAACTTTTTCAAACGGATAGGTAGGTGTCTTATGATGAAGTAAGGGTTCTTTTTGTGATGAATTGGAAAATTTTTGACAAGTTTTACAACTCGCGACAAAGTTGTCTATGTTATTTTTGTAGCAAACCCAATAAAACAGCATACGAGCCCTATTCTTCATCTTTTCACTACCTGAATGGGACACATGAAGCCACCGTAGCACTTCATTTTGCATCGAACTTGGAACTATGATTCTGTCCCCTAACAGAACCAAATTGTTCTCACAAATAATATTATTTTTCAGCTTACTGAGATACTTTATACAGGACGAAAAATTATTTTTTACTTTTGGCCAACCTTCCCTATAAAACTTTAGAACAAGTTTTAAGTCATTATCCTGTATAGTTGTAAAAACAACCATGTAATGTATAGTTGCTTTCTCAAAACTGTTTCGTTTTTCACGCGACATATTTATTTCATGCACGCATCCCTCTAAATTAATCTTATCATCTTCGCAATAATTATCATCACCATATCTTGACATGATATCAGCCAGATGAAGATATTTACCTGGTACATACACAAGTTTCAAATTATAAATTTCTAATTTCAGTCGCATTCGCTGAAGTCTCATAGAAGGTATTTCGCTAATCTCTTTCTCTACAAGAGGCACCAGAGGCTTATGATCTGTCTCAACTGTAATTGATCGTCCATATATATAAAAATGAAACTTTTTGCATGCATATAAAACTGCCAGAAGTTCTTTCTCGACCTGTCCATAATTTTTCTCCGTATCACTTAGACCACGGGAAGCCCAAGCAACTGGTTTCTTGTTTTGCATCAGACATGCACCGAGACCATAAGAGCTGGCATCCGTCTGGATGATTATGCTCTTACGCGGATCAAAACATTGTAAGGACGTAGCGTTAGCTAAAAGATTTTTAATTTTATTCATGCAAACTGAGTGTTTATCTAACCAAGTGAAACAAACATTTTTACGTAAAAGTTCTCTTAGCGGTTCAGTCTCTCTTGCTAAGTTTGGAAGAAAATCCCTAAGGTAGTTTATCATACTGTAACGTGCGCTTAGTTCGCAAAATAAAACTTCACCTTTCAAATTATTTCTATCACTTTTATTCAGTATCTATACTTTATTCGAACTCAACTCGACTATTGGACTATCACTGGTTAACAACATTTCACTCTTAACTTTATCACTCTATAATCAAAACTGACTGCTCGTTGCGTCAGCGGTCCTATTTATATAGAACAACACTCATCTAGAGCGTTCCAGTTTCTTCTCCATGGTTTCCACATTTGCTGTCAAAAATCTCTACACTCACACACACTGGCTTACAAGCAATGCCTGTCATTTTATACCATTCCGTTATAGTGTTGCCAGTTGTGTTTTAGGTTGAACGTTTTCGATTAGGAAATTGGTATAAATGTTGGGTGTTCATTACACTGCCCCCTCCTTAAGATTGTTCGTCCCGAATAATTCCATCTGCCGCCTCGCCACTATATCGATGCAGCCGGTCACAATGAACTACTTTTAACTTGCCTCTTAATCCTCTTTGGATGCGGTAAACCACGTCGTTAATCCTCGTGACAACAGTATAAGGACCTTCCCAGTTCTGCTGAAGTTTCGGTGACAATCCCTTTTGACGATGAGGATTATAAAGCCACACACGATCTCCTGCTTGGAATCCTGCCGTTGTCGCTTTTGTGTCGTACCGTGTCTTCATCCGGTCGCTGTAGGTTTTCATCCGATCCCTTGTTCTTTTATGGATGTCAGCGAGTCTCTCCTTGAGGTCATCCACATACTCGTTCGTGTCCTGTGGCTCCTCTGTGGGGCATCCAAATTTAAGTTCGCTGGGCAGCCGCATGGTTTTCCCGAACAGGATGTCAGATGGTGTTTGTCCTGTGGAGCTATGTACTGCACTTCTATAGGCCATCAGGAATAGCGGTACGTGCCTATCCCAGTCTCTTTGGTAGTCGCCTACGACCTTGGTGAGGTGTTCTTTCAAGGTCCGGTTGAATCTTTCAACCATCCCATCAGATTGTGGATGAAGCGGTGTGGTTCTGGTCTTCTTGATGCCAAGTAGTCCGCACACTCCTTGGAAGATGTTTGACTCGAAGTTCCTCCCTTGGTCGGAATGGAGTTCCATAGGTACGCCAAACCTACTTACCCAGTTAAACACAATCTGGTCGACTACCGTTTTGGCTTCTTGATTTGGGATGGCATACGCCTCAGGCCATTTGCTAAAATAGTCCATTACAACCAGAATGTACTTGTTTCCAGCGTTGGTCTCTGGAAAAGGCCCAGCCACATCTACTGCAATCCTCTCAAAAGGCGATCCAACGTTGTACTGATGCATCTTACCTTGAATCTTCCTACCAGGTCCTTTGGTTGCAGCACACTTGTCACATGTTCGGCACCACTTCTCCACGTCGTCTCTAGCATGTAACCAGTAGAACCGATGTCGCACCTTCTCCAGTGTTTTGTTAACTCCCAGGTGACCTCCAGAAGGTCCGTCGTGCATCTCCCGAAGAACTTCACTGACTTTCGATTGCGGTACGATCAGCTGCATCACATATGATTTACCGTCAACGGACTCCCATCTTCGCCTGAGGACACCTTCTTGCACATATAGTGAGTCCCACTGTGCCCAATAGGCTTTGAGAACTGGACTCCGGTCAGAAATGTCTCCCCATTCAGGTTTCTCTTCATTTTCTTTCCATGAGAGAATGGTTTCGATATCTGGATCCTCCTGTTGAGCGGTCCTCACTTCCTCATTGCTCCATCCGCATATGGGGTCAGCTCTTAGTCGCTGAGCGGTAATATTTTCTTTGTTTTCTTGTCGCCTACAATGCTTGCAATCCTCTTTGCAAGGTCTTCGGGACAATGCGTCGGCGTTGGAGTGCAGCTTTCCTCTGCGGTGTTGAATCTGGTAGTCATAAGTCTGCAGTCTTTCTATCCACCTTGCGACTTGACCTTCTGGATTTTTGAAGTTCAACAGCCAGTTCAGAGCACCATGGTCTGTCCGCAGAAGGAATTTCTGTCCATAGATGTACTTATGGAAGTGCTTTGTTGCCAAGATAAGAGCCAGCAGTTCCCTTCTGGTCACGCAGTAGTTTCTTTCAGGCTTCGAGAGGACCTTACTATAATATGCCACCACTTTCTCTTCGCCATCATGCACTTGGGATAGTACCGCCCCGATTCCAACGTTGCTTGCATCTGCGTCGATGATGAATGTTTTGCCAGGTGTTGGATGTGCCAGCACTGGAGCGTTACAGAGGCGGTGTTTGAGTTCCTGAAAAGATTTTTCACACTCACCTGACCATTTGAACTGCTTCCCTTTTTCGGTGAGCTGATGCAAACTCTTTGCAACTCCAGCAAAGTTCTTAACGAAACGTCGGTAATATGTGGCAAGACCAAGAAAGCTTCGGAGTTGATGTTTGTCCTGTGGTGTTGGCCAATTTTTGACGGAGTCAACTTTTTCAGGATCAGTCTTCACTCCTTGGGAAGAGATGATGTGTCCCAAATACTTAACTTCGGTTTTGAATAGTGCACATTTTTCCGGATTCAGTTTAAGGTTAGCCTCTCGAAGTCTCTGAAACACGGCTTTTAGGTTCTTGCAATGTTGGTCAAATGTTTTCCCGTAAACAATGACATCGTCCAAGTAGACAAGGCACGCTTTCCACGTCAGTCCTTGAAGAACGCACTCCATCAAACGCTCGAATGTTGCCGGAGCGTTGCATAGCCCAAACGGCATAACTTTAAACTGCCAGAGCCCATTACCTGTCGAAAACGCCGTCTTTTCCCGATCATCAGGGTGGATGTCAACTTGCCAATATCCACTCTTCAAGTCCAGCGTCGAAAACCACTGGGCTCCCTCCATGGCATCCAGGGTATCACTGATTCTCGGCAGAGGATAGCTGTCCTTCTTAGTCACATCGTTCAGCCTTCGGTAGTCCACACAAAAACGAGTGCTTCCGTCTTTCTTTTTCACTAGAACCACTGGTGACGCCCAAGGACTTTTGGAATTTTCGATAAGACCGTCCTTCTTCATTGTTGTTATCATTTCCTCAACCTCACCTTGTTTGGCCAGTGGAAGGCGTCTTGCGGGCTGACGAATCGGTCTTGCATCTCCTGTGTTTATGCGATGCTGCACCAACTGTGTCCTACCATATTGCCCTTTTGCCGATGCGAAGATGTCAGTGTACTCTTGTAGGAGATTTTCAGCCATCCTTGTTTGTTGGTGATCAAGGTTGGATGAATACAGTATTTTAGCTCTGATGGTTTTGAGCTCCTCCGGAGTTAAAGTTTTTCTCGGGGCTTCGTCTGTGATCTTCGTAATTGCTGCAACCGATTCGCAACGTCCAACGACTTCTCCTTTCTTCAACCTTACATCGTACGGTCTGGTGTTTAGTAATCGTACGGGGACCATTTTGTTTTTCGGTGCTACTAGTGTTTTCCCAATGATGACGCTTTGGGAGGAACACTCTGGGTCTGGTTCCACCATTAGGTATCGAAGGCTTCCAAACTCACCTTCCAGTTTTGTCCAAACGAACACTTCAGAAGAAGGAGGCAGAATCAGATCTTCCGTGATGACAGTCCTCAGTGTCGACGTACTCTCGTTCGAATAAGTCATTGGAAGTTCCTTATTTTGGTACTTCAAAACCTGATTACCGATGTCCAAAATAACTCCGTGCTGTTTCATAAAGTCGATTCCAATGATGCACTCGTCACATATATCTGCCACCAGGAATTGATGAGTAAACACTAGATCGGCCAGTCGGATCTTAAGACACACTTCTCCATATACTCTTGCTGCTTCTCCCGTTGCGGTTCTTAGACGGTAGCTATTGGTGTTATGAAGCCACGTCGTCTTTACCAGGTCTCGACGTACTATGGAGGCTGTGGCACCGGTGTCGATGGTAGCCACATGTTTGTTCCCGTTAATAGTAGTTTCCACAGTCAGACTTTTGTTGTCTCGTTTGGTCTGAGAGACCTGGATGGTGGTTCTGGGGCCATCGATACAAGAAACCAGCCTCTGCCCCTCGAAGTTGGTTCTTACTCGTTTCCCTGATGGGAAACGGGCTGATACGTAACGCTGGTGTTGTTGTTACCTTGTTCTGGGTTGGATCTCTTGCTTCCACAATGTTGACAACCGGCTTTATTTGGTGGTAGTCGGCATTGACGCTGTAAGTGCCCGGTCTTGTTGCAGTTCCAACATCTTGCTAGTCCGCTCCGCTGGTTCTTTTGTATTTCAGCTCTATGGCAAGAGCACTCTTCGACTATGGCTTCTCTAAGTCGATGTACTCCCTGAGAAGCCTGTTCTGCTGCTTCAATTGTCAATGCGAATGCTAAAGTTTTGGAAAGAGTACGTGTTCTAGCAGTTCGCACAGACCTCTGAAGATTTATATCCGAAATGGCACGGACGAAGGACTCAACAGCAAGCTGGTTGATGATTTCTTCTCCAGCATCCGGGTATGCCAGGTGAACCAGTCTTTCGACGTCTGCTTGGAGCTGCTGTAGACTTTCACCCTTTTTCTGGACTCTGTTATTGAGTTGGACTCGGAAGACTTCTTTCAAGTGGCTATCGCCAAAGCGTTTATCTATAGCTGCCACGAGAGAACTGAAATCGCCACTCTTACCAGCTGGAACTGTTTGAAGTAATTCAGCTGCTGGTCCTCTAAGAGCAAGAGTCAGTGCAATGTACTTGTCTTCGTCATCCCAGCCATTTGTTGTCGCGGCGGCCTCAAATTGTCTCTTGTAGACTGGCCAAGAAGACTGTCCATCAAATGTAGGGGGTTTCATCTCCTTTTTCTTTGCAAACTTCCCAGCAGACTCTCGAATTTTTATTTTCCGAATCTGGTCCAATTCCTTGGTCAGAACAGAGAACTGTTTATCACATCGGGTTTCTACGATTTCGAAACGATTCTCTACAACAGAAAGCTGTTTTTCCACACCTTCAACGCGTTCGTCTAGGGCACATACATTTTTCTCAATGTTACCCAATTTACCTTCTAGAATGTTTTTCTGACCTTCCAAAACATTCTGTTGCGCCTCAAGTCTTTCGAGAATATTCTGTTGTTCCTTCTTTTGCTCGTTTCGTTTGCTCTTCAATCAGCTTCTTTTGTTCGTTTCGTTGTGCTTCCAGTTGTTCGAGAACATTCTGCTGTTCCTTCTTTTGATCGTTTCTCTTTTCTTCCAGACGTCCGAGAATATTCTGCTGTTCCTTCTTTTGCTCGTTTCGCTGTTCTAACAAAAGTTTCATCATACTAGAAAAATCTACACTTTCACTTACTTCCTCTTCTTCCACTTCTATTTCAAAAACAAAAGTGTTTACGTCTTCCCCTTGCTGTTCCAAATAGTTACGCAAGCGCAGGACGAGCTCATTTTTCGATCCCGCTCTAGAAAGATTTCGCTTACCTAACTCACTTTTAAGCTCAATGCAGTTGAGCTCTTCTAACAACTTACCCATTTTCACTGTATATAATTATTATTTTTCTTTTTACTTTTTTTTTTTTTTTTACACTTTATTAGTCAAATAAGTTTTATTTCCCACTTCTGACACCAATGTAACGTGCGCTTAGTTCGCAAAATAAAACTTCACCTTTCAAATTATTTCTATCACTTTTATTCAGTATCTATACTTTATTCGAACTCAACTCGACTATTGGACTATCACTGGTTAACAACATTTCACTCTTAACTTTATCACTCTATAATCAAAACTGACTGCTCGTTGCGTCAGCGGTCCTATTTATATAGAACAACACTCATCTAGAGCGTTCCAGTTTCTTCTCCATGGTTTCCACATTTGCTGTCAAAAATCTCTACACTCACACACACTGGCTTACAAGCAATGCCTGTCATTTTATACCATTCCGTTATAGTGTTGCCAGTTGTGTTTTAGGTTGAACGTTTTCGATTAGGAAATTGGTATAAATGTTGGGTGTTCATTACAATACCTAAGATTTTCTGTAACCCTACCTTTGAATCTGGATTTTTAAGCTTCATTATAGATTCAATTCTTGCTTGTTCAATAGACAAACCACTTTTGGACAAAATAAATCCCATGTACTTTACTTCATTCGATTTGTACTGAAACTTCTCTTTATTGAACTTCACGTTATTTGCAACAGCAGTTTTTAAAACTTCATCTAAAACTCTATCATGTTCTTCATTTGACTTTGCAAAGATGAGTAAGTCATCAAAATAAACAAATACTCCTTTAATATGGCCAAACGTTTTTGTTGTATATCTCTGAAAGACCATTGGTGACGGTCTTAACCCAAAAGGAAGCCTTAAATAACGCCACAATCCATGAATTGTACTAAAAGTACATATATAACTTGACTTAAGATCAAGCCCTATGTGGAAAAAACCATCCTTTAAATCCAGTACTGTAAAAACAAGCATGTCACTTAACATTGATCTTAATTCTTCAAAAGTCGGAATAAGAAATTGTTCAACCACAAGAGCACGATTTAAGTCTTTAGGATCAAGGCATATCCTAATGGCGTTATTTTGCTTTTTTACTATTACAATATTAGATGTCCACTCAACTGGTTCCTCTACTTTTTCTATAACCTTCATCTGTTTGAGACGATCTAACTCCCTTTTTAGCGGTTCTATTAAATTTTGTGCAACTCTACGAGCTGGTTTTGCAATAGGCCCGAACCCCTCTTTTATTTTCAGTGAATATTCACCTTTAAATTTTCCTACACCATTAAATGCACTACCGTACTTCTCAACAATTTTAGCTTTAGTATTTTCTTTACCTAATTTCACATTTTCTACTAACCCAACTCGTCTCACGAAATTGAGTCCCTCGCAAACTAATCTTCCTAATAACGGTGTTGTTCCCTCTCCACTCTTCACAACGATAAAGTTGTAAATTCTTTCTATAGTGTTAGCCTCACACAATAGCTCTATTTCTCCCACTACTTTTATTTCTGAACCACCAAAAGCCTTTAACCTTACTTTGGTTTGCTTTATTTTATGCATCATGTGTAATAGCCTAACATCATCGATCGTGATAATGTTTTCGTCAGCCCCTGTGTCAATTTTAAAACGTATGAACTGTCCCGCAATTTTTATTCTACCGTACCACGCTTCTCTCTCTCTTCCACCAACAGCAGCAATTACATCAGAGTAATATACACCATCCTCATCATTCGATTCATAACTGTCCACTTCAATTTCGTTTACTGTTTTGGATTTACGGTACTTACAAGCAGCACCAAAATGATTAAGTTTTTTACATATGTAACAGATTTTATTATGAGCTGGACATTTATGCATTGAATGACGAGTTAGGCACTTATTGCAATTCATTAATAACATTTTGGTTAGTACTTTTCGCATTTGCTTTCAAGTGCCTAGTATTTAGTTTACTTTTATCAAAATTATTGTTAATAATATTAGCATGCCTTTTCTTATTTATACCTTTGGGATTTTTTTTAACAAAATCTATGTTGCTTGATGATGAACCGTCTTGAATGACCTTCGTTTGCTCCTTGTTGACTTCGAACAGCTTACACATCTCAATTGCCTTGGTTATAGTTAGATCTCGATCAGCTAGCATTTTCTCCTGTAGTTTCTTGTCGCAGATTCCTATGACTATCCGATCTCGAACGATGGACTCTTCAGCTAGCCCATAGTCACATGACTTCACCAGATGGCGTAAATCTTTAAGAAACAACTCAAAAGACTCGCCCTGCTTCTGTTTTCTGGAGTTGAACACATATCGCTCAAAAACCACGTTCTTCTTTGGAATGCAGTATTCGTCAAACTTTTTCAGAATGGAGTTTAATGACTTTTCCTCGCCAGATGTGAGACCGAGGACGTTGAAAATTTCCATTCCACTTTCCCCAATCAACAGCTTGAAGATTGCCACCTGTGACTCTGCATTAGACGACGCAATGCCAGTTGCAATTGTATAAATCTGGAAATTTTGTTTGAACTTTTTCCAGTTATCGGCAAGATTTCCATCTACATTTAGAGAGCTTGGTGTAGGTAGGTTTGAGGGCATCATATTTAACACCTGTTCTTCAGATTTTCCCGCTATCTCTTCCTTGGGCTTTTCGTTTTCCATTCACTTCTTTTGCTTGCGTATATATATGTATTTCTATTTTTCCACGTTGTGAAATTTAACTTTTTCTTTCTATGCACTTTATGCACTTTATAATGCTTAAAATGTTTTCAACACGCAACAATACGTTTTCTTTTCTTCCTGAACAGAAATCAATAATTTTGATTTTCTTTTGTCCGCAGCGCCATGTAATATATTTAAGAAATGAATCCACGAGGCGAACAGTTTGAGTTGTCTTTGTTAACTGGTATAATATATGACATTACCTAATATAAGTATACTAAGTGAAGATGGATGCAGTTAGCATATTGTATAACAATAGTGTAGGGTAATATATACACTTATAGTCTTCTTACAGAAAACATCGTTGGGAATAGGTTCATCCCATCCCACAGCTTGCGCCCAGACTGCACGTAATAGTAGTTTCATATAGATGACGAAGTTTGCCACCATTCCGAATGGATCGAACACAGACATGACGATACTCAAAAATTCCCTCTTTGTAGGGCATCTGTCGTTCTCCATCACATCTCGGTTAGCCTGATGAAACTTACATTGAAACTTAAAGATGTCTGCGGCCGGGTCCCAGCACATTCCCAAGATTTTCTCTGTGGCTGCCTCGATGTTTAAGTCCACTATTCTATCCTGCTCAATCTCTTGGCATGAGATATTTTGCAGTACTTGCTTTGAGTTTGGCGAAAAAATTCGTAGTTCAAAACCTCCTTCCTTATGAATCGAAATGACGGCGTTTGTCATCTCGATTGCTTCAGCATTACTGTCGAAGCTATCGACGTAATCGTCAACATAGTGGCGATCGATGATTGCCCTCGCTGCTTTCGGATGAGTGTTCAGGTATCTCGAGGCATTGAGATTCTCCACAAAGTTGGCTGAACACGGCGAGCAACTAGCACCAAATATCATCGATGTCATCAGATAAACGTCAATTGGATCTTCTTTGTGCTCTCTCCTCAGGAATCGCTGCGAGTTTTGGTCTTCTGGCTGAATACGAATCTGGTGAAACATCTCTCGAATGTCCCCTGATATGGCTATGGCTCTTAGGCGAAAGTTAAATAAGATCGCCATCATGGACTTCAATTCATCTGGACCCTTTAGCAGAAGAGAATTCAAAGAGACGTCTTTCACTTTGGCGGCTGCATCAAACACTAACCTCACTTTGTTTGGCTTATTCGGATTCCTTACACCGAAGTGAGGCAGGTACCAAGTCTTTGATGTGTTGTGGCTTGCTTCAGTTGTTGTCAGTTTTCTATCATACCCTTTATCAACATAGCTCTTGATGATATTCTTATATTTCTCGGCATAGTCACGATCTTTCTCCAATTTACTTTCCAGGATCCATAACCTTCGCTTCGCCATCTCGTAAGCATCTGGTACATACGGGTTATCTTCCTTCCGAAGAAGCCCAGTGTGGTAACGACCATTGCATTTTGTTGTTGTAGCTAACAATGTTTCCTTTGCTCTTTTGTCTGCAGGAGATACCAGCTGTTCTGTCGGGGTCTTAGCTCCAAAGTTTTCCAAGGCAAAGTACTGTTCCACCGCCTTGTCCACCAGACTGTCTTGTTCTTGACTGCATTGGCTGCTATGAAGAACTAAATCGTTCCTTGGTCCGGTGACAACTCCTGATGACTTCCCATATACGACCCAACCAAGTTTGGTCTTGGCTACTATTGGACCAGTTCCCATCAGCTGAAGAGTGCGCAATGGTGCACCCAAATGGCTATTGTCGAGTCCGATTAATATCTCTGGCTTGGCATCCTGATACTGGGCGAATGGTTTATTTTTCAGATGAGGATTCGACATCAGCAGTTCGTCCTTGTTGACTGTCTGAACCGGCAGGTTCAAATCGGTGACGGTCTGTATCCCTTGCATCCTATACTTCTTGGCAGCATCTTTGTCAGCACTAACATCGACATCCACAACGAATGATTCTGCTGCAATGGTCTCCTTTCCAAACCATTGGAATTTCAATTTATTTTGGCGGCCATTCAAACACAACCGTCTGGCAAGATCCATACTCATTATGGATACCGAGGAACCCTCATCGAACAATGCATATGTGGTTATGACGATGTTCTTACCATACAATTTAACAGGCAGCACACGAAACAGAATCTTGGCTTCAGATTGTTCGTGGCAACTAAGCAACTGTCTCGAACATCCTTCATCGACTATTGGCTTTAACGGCTCATGTAGTAAAGGATGATGTATTCTGTTACACTCACCAATTCCACACTTCTTCCTGGCTCTGCATAAGCGAACGCTCTGACCGTACTTTAGACAGCAAAAGCAAAGTCTATTCTTTTTGACGATCTCCCATCATTCCGGGACGTCAAGTCATAGTAGCGGCATTTGTTTCTGGCAGAAACATTTTGTTCAGATATGTGAAGAATTTTCGAACCCGACTTCTGTTCTACATGGGCTGGCGGCGGCAAAGAAGTCGATGTAACCAGGCATACAAGTCTCGCAACCTCGGTCACCCACTCGGCAAAGTGATTGACTGTCGGATATGGCACAATACTGATGCTCGTTTGAGCCCATTCCAAACGTTTACTCATAGGTAGCTTGGATACCAGTTCGTCTATAAGCGTTGGGTTTGCTAAATGTTGGTGTAAGCCACTTGCTTCCAAAAACGTCGAAAGATTTTGTATCGCTGTGGCAAAGGGTACTATCATTTCGATCTTTCCTTCCGAAATTTGCGATATCGCTCTTATTTTGGCTAACTGGCACTCAGGACGTCCAAATCTAAGCTCAAGGGCGGCCATTACCTGATCAATGCTATCAGGGTGGATGAGCAATGATTCCACTACCGTTCGAGCGTCCGGTTTGACTGCTTTCTGTAAGCGAAGCAAATTTTCGATTTTCGAATATCCGTACAATTGGGTGGTTTCTCGAAATGCAGTAGAAAACATCGGCCACTCTTCAGGTCTGCCAGTAAATGCAGGTAAGTCTTGAAGCTTGCAAATATGTCCAATACTCACGTTTTCGTGACGTGAACGGTTGCATTGGCGTATACTGCTGTCTGATGGCTGACTGAGATGCACTAATCGGCGGCAAGAATGTTGGCACTGTATTTGTATAGGCTGGGCTCGGGGCTGTCGTTGCAGTTCGAAAGGGCTGCGATGGTTGGAACAAAGGCATTGTGTTCGTGCCATATACAATTGGTGCACTCATTACCATTGGCTCTGGCAAACTGACACTATTTGCCAAACTATATGTAGTGGCGGTGGCTGAAGACGTTGGCATTGTTTGCATCGTTGACGTATTGGCGACCTCTTGAACGGCAGTAGTTGTTGCAGTTGCATCAGATGTTAAATTGCTTGAGGCTTGATTCAGAAGCTCCTGCAGCCGAATGCGTTCAGCTTTTTCTTTTGCAACATTGGACGTGACTATCTCCAGTTGTGAGCGCATCTCACTTATCTGCTTCAAAAGTTCTTCCATCACGCCTTTTGTTGCCAGCTCTTCCGCTTCGATAGTGTCGACTATGGTGTTATCGTAGTCGCTTTCCGAATCGCTGTCTTCCACCAGTTCTTCTGGAACTATACTGAGTGGCTGCACTTCAGTTGAACCTGATGGCAACTTTCCTGTTGTTGTGCGCGGACTACGCCTTGGCTGGCTGCTCGACATACGTTTATTACTATTAAAATAATTGCGCTGGTTGCGCTTTATATAAAATCTAAACTAATGCGCTGGCTGCGCTTACTATTTCTTTGTACAAGTTCAAGAAAAAGTATACGCTGGCTGCGCCTGACTATCTTCTTGTACAAAACTCAAAAAAAAACTAAAAAACTATTGCGCTGGCTGCGCTTGATATTCTTCTTGTGCAAACACCAGAAAAAAAACTATTGCGCTGGCTGCGCTTGATATTCCCGGCTGATGCACAGAAAAAGAAGAATAAAATTTGTCTTTACGTCCACTGGCCGTGGATGTGGAATCGGAGTTGCCTTGAAGTAAAACGAATCGAACAACACTGAAATTGTGTATTTGCTGGTTTATTGGGATAAGTTTATTCTCTGTAATTTGAACAGTTATTAATTAAGAATTTTATAAGAGTACAATGCTTACTCTTTTTCGCAACTACTTCCTCCGTCGATTCCACAGACAAAATGAAGTTTCATTGGAAAATTTTCCTTTTTA
The DNA here is from genome assembly GCA_949752695.1 of Melanostoma scalare. NCBI lineage: Eukaryota > Metazoa > Arthropoda > Insecta > Diptera > Syrphidae > Melanostoma > Melanostoma scalare. The sequence goes on along the minus strand of OX456986.1, from coordinate 66,602,255 downwards.
GCGCTAAAGATAATTTTAATTTTTTAATTTTTTCTGTTTGAGATTAGCTCTGTTTGTCTGTGCAATCGGCTGAGCTCAGGTTACACTTATTATTTAATATGTTACTATATTTTACGACACTTAGCTTGATTTTCTCCGGAGTGACTTTCCCGCTACTTTGTTAGCAAATAAACTGTTTTTTCTCTCTCTCTCTCTTCAGTTAATTTAATAAACAAAAGAAAAAAACAGCAAGCAGTTCAAGTGCATAAAAATTAAAAATGGCCCTCGGGGGCCAAGTGCTTTCGGGAAATCGGTTTAGTGAGCTAGATTTTGACTCACTTTCCGATCTCGGTAATAAGAAAGAAGAAAAAAAACAAACTTTACAGATGTGGAACGTAATACTTCATTGAATCTTCTCAACTTTCCTTTTTACCCTAACCCCAAATTTATATCTATTGCCCCAGCAAACAGTGAAAAACCATTAACCTCAATTAGTGTTTTTATTCTTAAAAAAGCCATTGATGGTATAAGCACCGGATACGAATATATTTCCCAACTTCGAGATGGTAACATTCTAATTTTGGTTAAAACACAAAAAATAGCTAATATTGTTTCGACACATTGATAAAAATTAAAATTAAAATTTCGAATTTGAATTATTGAATTATTGAACTATTGTGAATTAACAAGTAACTTAACTGATTATATAATGTATAATGTTCAAATTTCCCGCCCTTCCGGCCATCTTTATTCAAAGAATAAAACCAAAAAAAGGAATAAGAATTATAATGAACAGAATAAAATTATTCCTTATCCAAACCGCAATCATACAACACGTCTTTTCTTTTTTATCTGGTCGCCACTACTTTTCCCTTTTTGTCGCTGAATTTCTTTTGCTCATTTTTCAGTTCAAAGTTTAAAAAGGTTAAAACTAATAACCAAATAACATAATTAGTAAAAATCCTTGCTAATTTTTCATGGCGCCCGAGCAGGGACAAAATTAAGTCTCAAATTTGTTGAACATTTTTAAGAGAAATCGCGAGTTTTGTATATACATACATATATACATATATGTATGTATTAAGACAAAGAACATTGCGAAAAATAAATCAAGTTTAATTAAAATAACTATTCCCGCGGAATCAAATCGTGCGCGAGTGCTTCAAAGAAAATTGTGTGTGAGTTCCAGAAGCAGCACCAACACCAAGGAAAACCGGCGACAGAAGTCATCACCACATCCCCATAGAAGCGCTAGAGCTCCACCAGCATTTCAATGCATAAGAGTTGCATATGTGCAGATTGCAAAAGGGAAATGGCTTCCAAGAACGAAACAACAAAAAATCAGGTATTCACAAAAATTGAAAGTGCTTAAAAAAAAAAAATATTTTTTTCAACCTTAAAATTTATTGATGAACCCAATCCCAATCAATTAATCCTGATTTGATTCAAGCACATACTTTCAATTTTTGTCTCTTTTTGCATTTGAATTGTGGTAAAATAAACAAACAAAGACTGTGTTTTTTTCTTATTTATTGTGTATTTTATTTCAAATTTAAAATTTACAATTACAAATAAATGAACTTAAACTAATAGTTCATAGTGATAAAACTATCCACTCGCTTTTGCCACAGCCGCGCCGTCGCTGCAACGCTATTTAAACACACTCTTGCTTCGTCTAAAACTATCGAAAGGTTCTTTACTATGAACGATATTCAAGTCACTCGACTAATGTTTTCACGGATTTAATTTAATTTAATTTAATTCGAATTTATTGATAATTGTTCAATTGATTTCGCGAAATTCAATTGTTTACATTTTTTTATGTCAAAGTGACTTTTGAGTTGACAGTTCGTTCAGTGGATAATCTTTCGTTAAGTTTTACTTGTCAGTACGGGTAGTACTCAGCGAAGCAAAATTCAAAGTGCATGAGGAGTGTGTTCAGCGAGTCAGTTTAATTTTTCGATTTTTATTTAATTTTAATTTGTCAATTTTTTTTTAAAAGCAATTGAATTAATTTGAACAAATTAAACTTTGTTCAATTGAAGATTTATAAAACTTTTTTAAGGTTTTTTTTTTGGTATTTGTTTGAACTTAAAACTAATTTTTCAAACTTATATTTTTTAATAAAGTACAATTGAACAATTGTAAAAATTATTAAATACATTTTATTTTAAAATGACTGGCAAAAGAAGGCAAAATTCTCCAATAAAGGATTCAAACCTTGATGTATTGAAACATCAGCGGGTGGTGATTAAAAACAATATTTAAAACGGGATTAGAACAAAAAACTTTTTCACTTAATCCAATCCAATTAGAATGTCGTTTGGATTTATTAAATTCATACATTGATCAACTTATGAGTTGTCAATCAGAGATCGAATCAGCAGATCATGATGATATGAATCGTGGAGAGTTAGAAGAAATTTTTATAGGTGCAAAGTCATTACTTATTTCACACGTGAACAAAAGGCGTCCGTCAAATGTTATGGAACACTCGTTTAGTAATGCGCATCATTCTCGGCTTCCTAAAATGTCTCTTCCGAAGTTTAGCGGTAAATATTCGGAATATAAAAATTATATAAGTTTGTTCGAAAGCTTAGTCGATAATGATCCGATGCTTCCGGATATCGAAAAATTTAATCACCTTATTTCGTGTTTATCAGGTGAAGCCTTAGGAACAGTGAAAGCTTTCCAAATAACCGAACAAAATTATCCTTAGGCGCTTGCGAGTTTGAAAAAAGTTTACGACAATAATTGCTTAATATTTTTCGATAATATTTCTACACTGTTTGAATAATTTCCAAACCATCTGCATCTTCATTGCGAAGCATGATTGATACAGTATCCGCGATATACGATTCTCTTCTTTCATTGGGTGACGAAAAGAATATTACAAATGCAATTATTATACATTTAGTTATGTCAAAAGTGGATACCATCACCAGGTCTAAGTGGGAAGAACAGTTAGATTACAATACTCTTCCTTTATAGAAGAACTGCGAAGAAGCCCTCAATAAAAGGTATTAGCATCTTTCTGCTGAAGAAGCTTCAAATGTAAAATTCAAATCCGCAGAAAAGCAATCAAAACCGAAGCTAGATTTAGGTCGTAATCGAAACCAAAAATCATCATTCGCTTGCGTATGCTCGCAACAGAAGAAACCGAAATGTTTATATTGCAAGTCAGGTGAACACTTCATAACAAATTGTCAAACATTTGCTTCACTGCCTGTATTGCAAAGATTCGAATACCTACGCTAAGGGTGTTCCAATATGCATTAATTGTCTTCGAAAAGGGCATACAGTTTCAAAATGTAGATTGAGTCGTTGCAGTGTTTGTAACCGCTCGCATCAATATGAAACTACTTTCAATGGGTCGTCATCAACTCAGTGAATGGGTCGTCCTAACACAAGCTTTCAATCAATGCATGCCTCGGTTTTGACTGATCAAGTAATTCTCGCCACTGCTGTAGTACAAATTAAAGGTATTACTGGCAAATACTTACCAGCTCGAGCGTTACTCGATTCAGGATCACAAATTAACTTTATAACTGAGGAAATAGCTCAAAGGTTGAAGCTTCGCAAAGAAGAAAAGTCTCTTAATTTACTTGGTATTGTGAAGGCGAGTATAACAGTCATTAAAAAATTAACGGCAGAAGTAAAATCACGATTTAATGATTACTCGTTTACTGCAGATTATTGGGTTATGAACTCAATTTCAAAATACCAACCCGATCAAGCTATTAATACCGCTAATTGGCGCATACCAGCCAATATCCAACCAACTGATCCATATTTCAATAGGCCGCAAAAAATTGACATGTTATTAGGAGCAGAAACATTTTTCGAACTGCTATCCAAAAAACTGTTCTTGGTTGGATTATATCTGGGAAATATCTCAAGGGTAAAAAGTCTGATACCAGACAATGCAATCTGGCATGTCAGTCTGAAGAATTATCAGACTTAGATACAATGGTACAAAAATTCTGGTTAATGGAAGAAATTCCGGGGGATACTAAACGGTTTCTTACGCCAGAGCAAAAAATGTGTGAAGACTATTTTGAAGAATACAAAATTGTTGTCAGATGGTCGGTTTGAAGTAAAGCTGCCATTCAAATCTTCTCCAATGTCGCTTGGATCGTCGTTTGAAGCTGCCAAACGTCGATCCTTACACTGGAACGTAAATTGTCGAAAGATGATGGCTTGAGATCAATGTATATGGATTTCATGAGTGAATATCTAAGTTTAGGACACATGTCTCCAACGAATAATGAAATTCCCTCAAGCCCACACTATTTCATTCCACATCAGTGTGTTTAGTACAAGCACTAAATTACGTGTAGTTTTTGATGCTTCATGCCAGGGCCGGATTTAGGGGAGGGCAAACGGGGCAACTGCCCCGGGCCTCCACAAAAGAGGGGCCCCCACAAAAGATACTTCGGAATTTTTTTTTTTTAATTCAGACTAGTAAACATTAGTAAACAACTTTCCCTTTCATATGTTAATCAGCCAAACAGTAAAATTTCAAAATCTCAAATGGCCCTGACAAGCACTTGCAATTTTCGATGACGCGCTTGCACGTCGGTCGGGCGGATAAAACAATCTCAACTCTTTGTATGCGTACATAAGGTTCTTTTTAGTCTACTTACCCTTTGTAGCGGACTAGCAACTTAATTTTCATTAGCTCAAATATTTTTGGGTATAAGAAAATCCCACAAAAAAACAGTTTCATTGCAAAAATGTGCTCCAAGTACCCATTGAGCCATTATTACTAAGAATCAAAAATCTATTTTTTACAAAAAATAATGAAATTAAAAAAAAACTAAGTATACTTGAAAAAAAATTGTTAAAAAAAAAAAAATGTTGTGTACTTGTAATGCATTTTATGGGTCTATGAAATAACTCCCACGAAATAAGTCCCACTTTTAAAAACGAAATAAGTCCCACCAAAAATTGCTTCAAAAAATGAAATAACTCCCACGAAATAAGTCCCACTTTTGAAAACGAAATAAGTCCCACCAAAATGAAATGATTTAAAAATTTACTTGAAATGAAATAACTCCCACTCAAAATGAAATAACCCCCCTTTGAATAATATATTTCATAAATGAATTAAGTCCCACTTTCATAAACGAAATAAGTCCCACTTTTTCATTGTTTAATGCGATTTCAAATAAGAAGTATTTGGCTCTTCGAAAAAAACACACGTCTAATAATATGAATAATCAAAGCAGAGGAATAATAAAGAAAAATCGTATACAAGCAAGAAGAGCCATGAGAGATAAGGACAAAAAATTATGGCTGTCCCTTTTACGAAATATTGGACATTTCGTAAAAGGGACAACCATAACTTTTTGCATAAGAAAAAATATAAATTTAGGGGTATGAAATAACTCCCACTTTACAAAACGAATTTATTCCCACTCAAAACGAAATAAGTCCCACTTAAAATAAAAACGCGTAACGAAATAAGTCCCACCAATTGACGAAATAAGTCCCACTTTTAAAAACGAAATAACTCCCACTTTCAAAATAGCAATTTTTGGTGGGACTTATTTCGTTTTTAAAAGTGGGACTTATTTCGTGGGAGTTATTTCATAGACCCGCATTTTATCACTGCATGTATAAATTAGATTTGATTTAAACAATAATGCACGCCAAGTAAACCAAATTTTTTTTTTTTTTTTTCACTATATTTTTGTAAGGACTTAGTTGTTTTTTTCTTTTAGATTTCATTATTTAAATTAAAGTTTCCATTAACTTCAACAAAAATCTTATTGTTATTTTTTGTTTTTAAATTATTAAGTTATTTATAATTTCATTTCTTTTAAAAAAATAGTCATCAAAATATGGACTTGATTAAAAAACTGTGAAAATCTTACTGTTGAGATTTATAATGACTATCACTGTCTTGTTGACTGAGTAATAATAACATTTATTCATTCTCTTATTCTATTTATATCATACCGTAAGTCAGCTCGCAGCAATACAGTTCAAGCTCATTTTGTCTACAGTGCATATTTGCTTTATTTAAACTAGTGACACACAAAATGAACTTGACTGCATTGCTTGCCTCATTTGCTTACGACATATAAACTGACTTATATTATGACACTAATTTCTTATGACCTATTGACTTAAATAATACTTATTGCTATTTGTTGATTGTTGTTGATTTGTTGATTTGTTACTTTCTTGAATAATAATGTACTGACATATTTGTTGATTTCGTCAACATTTTGCCACCTCCGCTTACGGAAGCAACTCGAAGGTGAGGTTTCCTGGATCTGCAGTGCCGGTGTTCTCGGATGTCTTGATTGGTTTCGTATTTGGTTTGAAGCTTTTGGTGTATAACCTTCGAAGCAAGAGAATCACAATGATGATGGAAACTAGTAGTCCCAGGTAGCCCACTGCAAATTGATGAACATCATTTGTTGAAAGATCGTTAGACGTGAGGTTCTCAAGTTGCTGTTTTAGCGTATTCAGTTCTTGTAGATGGTTTTTGACCGAAAGCGGATTATGTGTTAACCTGTCAAGTTGATCTGGAACAAATGTGTTAGATAGATTGGTGTGAGGGGAAACGGAAATTCTGGAAAATGATGGGTAGATGGAATGACCACGTAAGGTAATAAGATTGGTCTTCATTACGCAGGTCGGATCGATACATATTTTCCCTGTCCCTTCTAGTGTTGTTTGGGTAACTGTTCCATTGCACACAATATTAAGGGTCGTCCGCTCCTTCAACACGTAAATCCATTCGTTAGGATTGCATAGTTGTATCCAGTGAGGCCCCTTGCTGGTTATGGCAGGTTGACAGTCCGGAGATTGCAATCCTTGACTTAGATAAATGAATTCGCATGCACTGATTTCTGCTCCTTGCTTGTAAATGGGATGATGCTGGTTGCATAGATGCCTTTCTGTGGTATAAGAGACACATTGTTGAAATTCGGCTTCGGATAGGGGATAGTATTGATCTCGATGCAAGGTAACCATGATATATCTTGTAGATGGGTTTATTGTGAAGAAAGTTCCATTTATGAGTGCAGGCACTGGTGTTACCTTGAATAGTTCAAAATCATCTAGACTTAGCAATGGTAAAGTTATTTTAAAGATTATGTGATCTTTAAGTGCTCTGCCGTGGATACTTATAAGATGGTAAAGCGTCAAAACCTCGTCTTGAGAGACGGGAAGTCGAAGTGTTGATGGGAGGTTTGATTTTATGTGGAGAAATTCTTGTCGAAGTTGGGCAGGAGAAATTAGTTGATGATTTATTTTGCCATGCTGAGTATCGATTAAAACGTCTATCAAGGCAGTCTGGGTCTTTTGTATTTGCGATAATGCAAGGATAAGTTGCACGGCAATTGCATTGAATAGTTGCCGTAATTGGTCCTCATGATACTTCTGCCTGATTCCGTCAAGAAGTGTAGCGAAATGTTGAAGATCCTTGTCTATTTCTAGAAAGTTGTTGGTAGTTTCTTGTTGAGACTGCTGAAGAATATTCATTGTGGCGTCAATTATTGATGTTTGGTTTTTAATGAGATGTAAAAGATGACCATCGTCTTTTTGAATTTTATTAATTGATTCCGACATCTTATCCGCATATTCCGAATCGAGTATTCCGAAAAGACCGTTTGCAATGTTTCCAATGAAGTTGAATGCTGCACGGCGAACTCTCATACTGCTATTTGGATGGGGTGATAGTAATTCGTTTCCTCTTTCTAGATCTTCATTAAGTGACATGATTTGTGGGATAGTTGCCTTACATGTCTCATTTTGATTCGGCAGTAACTGACAGATCTTTATCAGGTTATTTTTATATTGATCTATTGACTGGTATTGTGCCCAATATGTTTTCATGTCATAATAGGCTACAGTGTCCCAACTGCTAGAAGAAATTGTTGCTGTTCCCAGATTTTCGAAATATATTCCTGGTTGTGAAGTGAATGGTGACACTTTAATCTGGTTACCCATGACAAGAGGTAAAAATAGTAGTATGGCTATGAATACTGTGGTACTCGTCAAGGAAACACCAGGTGGTTCTCTTCTTTTAGGTTCAATGAATACCTGATTTGACTGCAGAGGGTTGTCGTCAGGTTTTCTTATGTTTTCATCGTTTGGTAACAAGCACACCTTTGTTATCGGTCGCTTGTATATTCCTTTTTCTGTTTTGATGGTCACCACTCTAATTAGCCCGTCCACACCGCTGTGTACTTCAATAATTTTACCAAGAGGCCATTTTGACTGTGTAAACAGTTCGTTTTTGAGGAGTACTAGTTGTCCAATTCTCACATTAATCGTTGATTCTTTCCATTTAAAACGTTGTTGAAGTTTATTTATGTAATCATCGTACCAACGCTTGCAGACATCTTTTTTGAGTTTTTGAATTAATTTATATCTTTTCAAACTACTCTCGCCCAGGTCCATAATGATGTCGTCTTGTGGCGTTCTTAATGGTGACCCAATAATGAAGTGACCTGGTGTCAAGGCATCAAGATCTTCGATGTTATCTGTTAGTGGACAGAGAGGTCTTGAGTTTAATACTCCTTCTATTTGCACTAAAATGGTATTCATCTCTTCGTAAGTGAGTTTCTGTTCACCTATGATACGGTTTAGATGGTATTTTACCGATTTAACTCCTGCTTCCCAGAGTCCGCCAAAGTGTGGTGCTCCAGGTGGAATGAAATGCCATTGGATGGCGTTTTCTGCCAGTTTGTTTTGGACTGCCTCAATAATATTTTTTGCTCCTACAAAATTCGTCCCATTGTCGCTGTAGATATGCTGTATGGAACCCCGCCTGCTTGTCATTCGTCGTAATGCAGCCATGAACCCATCTGTGGTTAAATCAGACGTGAGCTCAATGTGAACGGCCTTTGTTGCCATGCAAACGAAGAGTGCTATATAAGCCTTGTGCGACTTCACGCCTCTGTTTTGTGAACATCTTATGTTGATAGGGCCTGCATAATCAACCCCATAATGAGTAAATGGACGTGAAAACTTAACACGTTCTTCTGGAAGTTGTCCCATAAGTTGACTTGATTCTCTGGCTTTAAAACGGAAACACCGGACACATTGGTTAACTAGTGCCTTAACTGTGTATGAACCTTGATCCAAAATTTTCTTCGAATATGGTTAAGAACCAGCTTGACTCCGCCGTGAAGTGTATCGATGTGAGTTTTATTGATGATCAATTTTGTCAATGGATGTGACGGTGATAGGATCATTGGATGTTTCTGGTTGATTGATAAGTTGGCATGTTTTAGTCGACCTCCAACTCGCAGTATTCCATTTGAATCGATAAATGGGTTCAATGATGATAATCTGCTTTTTGACGTCAAAGCCCTTGCTGTATTTAGAATTTTTATATCATCAGAAAAGTCTTGTTGAGCACTTCGCACCATTGCTTATTCTGCTTCCTTTAGTTCCTTTACCGTTAATGGACCAAATAGTAATGGTTGCTTATTTATGTTCCGTTTGCAAATGTTTTTAAAACGTAAACAGTATGCACTAATACGTTGAAGTTTGGACATTGATGAGAATCTCAGAAAAATGTCATCTCTATTTGGACAATTCCGATGTCTCGCCAATGTGACGTGAGATTGGCGAACTTCTGATATATCTTGCATCTCTGTTAGGGAATTTTCAACTGGCCAATATTTTTCATTTCTCTTTAGCCAATCTGGTCCACGCCACCATGTTATGTTTTCAGCTAGTGCATCTCCAAATGTTCCTCTAGACGGAATGTCAGCAGGATTCTCTTTACCTGGCACGAATCTCCATTTTCCCTCAAAATTTTGTTGCACATAAGAAACCCGATTGGCAACAAATGTATTCCATTTCACTGGATGTTGTTTCAGCCAGTTCAATACTATTGTTGAATCTGACCATGCAAAAATTCTATCATATTTTGTGTCTGATTCTTCTCTGATGTACTTCAGTAGCTTCGTTAATAGTGCTGCTGCACATAGTTCTAGCCTGGCCAACGATACTTGCTTCACAGGAGCTACTTTGGTTTTAGATGCTATGAGATTTACAGTTATAATGCCATTATTTATAACCTTTTGATATACCACCGCTGCATACGCTGCTTCTGATGCATCTGCAAATCCGTGGAGCTCTATACGAGATCCTTTAGTTTGTTGTGTCCAACGTGGAATTCTTACTTTCGCTAATAATGCTAGCCTTGTTTTGAACTCATTCCATTCATTTTGTATATTTATTGGAACCGTTTCGTCCCAACCGATGCCCAAAAGCCATAGTTTTTGAATAAGAATTTTTGCCTTGATTGTTATTGGTGACAGCCAACCAAATGGATCAAAGATTTTTCCAGCATCACTCAATATTGCCCTTTTGGTGCCCTTTGAGTTGAACTCCAAATTAAGTTTAAATTGAAAGTCATCTGTTGTTGGGCACCATGTGAGTCCCAAAATTTTAAACGTTCTATCATTGTCAAAATCATGTTCAGGCTCCATTTCTATAATGTCTTTTGACAACTTATTGATAAAGGTTGAGTTGTTTGATGTCCATTTACGAAGGTTGAATCCACCTTTTTGAAGTAGAGGAATCAGTTCTTGTTGGAGATTTATACATTCGTGTATCGAGTTTGCACCTCCTAAGCAATCATCCACATAGAATCCTTCTAGCAATAATTTGCTTGCCCTTGGGTACAAATGTTTTTCATCTTCTGCTAACTGATGTAGGGTTTTGATTGCTAAGTACGGAGCGGCTGTGGTACCGTATGTTACGGTCTTAAGAATGTATTCCTTTATTGGATCCTTGGTACTTTCTCTCCACAGGATGCGTTGTAAATTTTGATCGTTACTGTCAACCAAAATCTGCCGATAGATTTTTTCGATATCAGCTGTGAAGACGATTTTAAAAGATCTCCATCGGAGTATCACCGAAAATAAATCCTTTTGAAGTGTAGGACCCGTCATCAGATCGTTTGCGAGCACAAAGACCTTTCTTAATATGTGGTGTCGAGTTTTGTGGTCCTGTATATACCACTTTCAAAATTCGTGGTCGACAACCTAACAAAACGTACATTGTTGTTTTTGTTTGTTTCACCTCTAAAGCAGTACATTTTGAGTTAGCAAATAATCTTACATCTGAATGTTTTATTCTCGCCCTCAAAAGGTTCATCGGTCGCCGCGGAATCCCCAAGACGATCCATTGCGACAACGGGACGAATTTCGTGGGAGCTCAGAGGATTCTGACGGAAGTAGCAGAACAATTCGATCGAGGAAGGGAAGCAATTCACCGGTACGCAGCAGAAGAAGGGTTCAGTTTAGCCTTCATACCACCAAGAGCTCCCCACTTCGGAGGCCTGTGGGAGGTGGCAGTGAAAGCGGCGAAAACACTGTTGCAACGTACAGTGGGCAACGCTCTTTTGACAACAGAAGAACTCCTCACCGTAGTTATAGAGGTCGAAGCAATATTAAACTCAAGGCCACTCACACCACTCAGCACAGATCCCAACGACACGGCGACGGCGAGGTACTAACACCTGCTCATCTTCTAACAGGCAGCGCCTTGCAATCTCTGCCCCCCGAGCAGGTGCCGGAACAGCAGATGTCTTGCTTGAAAAGATGGCAACTTCTATGCTTTCTCAAGCAGCAGTTTTGGCTGAAGTGGTCAAGGGAATATCTGCTTGGCCTTCAAGCTCGATGCAAGTGGATCTACGAGAAGCCCAACCTCATTATAGGCAAGCTCGTTTTAATCCACGAGGACAACGCTCCTCCACAACAATGGACAATGGGAAGAGTAACCGCAGTCGTCGAAGGGCAGGACGGAAGGGTCAGGGTTGCCGACGTAAAAACAAAAAAGGGTACAATCAGGCGCCCAATCGTCATGCTGGCGGTCCTTCCAATTGATGACTCTTGAAGGCCGCAGTCTTTCAACGCGGCCGGTGTTTTGACACATTGATAAAAATTAAAATTAAAATTTTGAATTTGAATTATTGAATTATTGAACTATTGTGAATTAACAAGTACCTTAACTGATTGGTATAATGTTCAAATTTCCCGCCCTTCCGGCCATCTTTATTTAAAGAATAAAACCAAAAAAAGGAATAAGAATTATAATGAACAGAATAAAATTATTCCGTATCCAAACCGCAATCATACAACACGTCTTTTCTTTTTTATCTGGTCGCCACTACTTTTCCCTTTTTGTCGCTGAATTTCTTTTGCTCATTTTTCAGTTCAAAGTTTAAAAAGGTTAAAACTAATAACCAAATAACATAATTAGTAACAATCCTTGCTAATTTTTCAGATATATTTCTTGCTAAAACATCCCTAGCTGTCATTTGTCCAATTAAAGTTTCACTGCATTCTAACCTCAATTCGTCAAAAGGTACAGTTTACGCACCTTATCTCGCCAATGTTCCTGAAGATGAAATCATCAAAGAGATGAAAGTACAAGGAGTAACGGAAGTATAGAAGTTTAAAAAAAGTGTAGATGGAAAACAAATTCCATCCGGGCTCATTTTATTTACATTCGACCTATTCCGTCCTCCAAGTACAGTTAATATAGGCTGGTACAACTGCAAAGTTGTAGAATATTTCCCAATGTCCAATGAGGTTTAAAAACTGCCAACTACTGGGTCATACAGCAAAAAGATGTAAAAATATCTCAACATGTGATAATTGCAATATAAAACCAAATGCACAGCACACGTGCACTCGCTTACAATGTGCAAACTGCTTAGAAGGTCATCCTTCATCTTCTAAAACGTGTAAAAGCTTCACTAAAGCAAAAGAAATTCTAAAAATAAAAACAATCAGAAACTGCCCAATATTCGAAGCAAAACAAGCATACAAAGAACTAAACCCTGAACCATTCTCCACACTTTCCTACGCTGCTGTGTCTAAGAACCTCACTCAGTCAGACACCTCAAACAAAAATATTTTTGAAACAACACACCCTCCCGAAACAAATTCATTGTCCTATCAAACATCAAAACAAGATAAAAATAAAATAAAAACAAACCACTCAACAACACCTACACAAATAAATAGCCAAACAGCTCAAGAAACTTCACAATCACCTTCCACTTCCACCTCTTCCATTTCAAACCAAACTAATAACTTAAAAAAGTCTACAAATATTGAACTTCCAAACCCATCCTTCACTACTCAATACAAAATACACAGCAACCTGCACTAAACGACAAAACTCAAGACACACCAAACATCAATTCACCTATATCAGCATTCACCCAATCTCTGGTAAGAACACAAAACTACTATATAACACCAACAGAAACCAACGAGGACATTCTATAAACCTAAAATATATGCAAAAACAGTCGACTCTGCTGATCAGGTGCCGGGACGAATGGGAAACTGGGGAACTGGTCCGCCTGGGCAGCGGAGTCACTTAAACCGTTTCACCAAAAAAAATAGCTCCAACATATGCTTTTCCCAATATAACCCGAATTATATTGGAAAAAGGCAAAATAAAAACTCCACAAAATCAATATACAATATACAAGATTCTACGATTGAATCTTAATGGTTATTTCAATAATTTACATGAGCTACAATTGTTGATAAATTACCTAAAACCGTCAATAATAAGCCTTCAAGAAACCCATCTCCAAACTTCAGTTATTCCCTATCCGCCAAGACAATATTCAGCATACTTTCACAATCTTAGCTCAAACACTTCCTCCAAACAAGGCACCTGTCTACTCGTTCACAAATCCATTCCCCACGTTCACTTACCATTAAATTCTAATTTATCAGCTGTTGCTATAGAACTTTTACACAAAATAAAAATCATTGTCATCTCGTTGTATATTCCACCGACATAAGCATTTACATCAACAGACTTAATTAATCTCATACAAAATTTCCATTCTCCAATTTTGCTAACAGGAGATATCAACTCCTGGAACACATTGTGGGGATCCCTAGTTACAAACACCAGAGGCAGAGAAATCGAAAGCTTCCTTGCAGCGACAAATCTTTCAATACTTAATGATGGCTCCCCTACACACTTCTCGACACATAACACATGGACACACGTAGACATAGCAGCAATATCCCCTCAACTCTTCCCTCACGTTTCTTGTAATATTTTTGACGAACTTCACGGTTGCGATCACCGCCCAATTTTAACAAGTATTAACCTTGAGACCAACGCTACGGTCATAAAAACTCCACCTAAATTCAAAACTGACTTAGCCAACTGGCCTCTATTTCAAAACAAAATCACCGAAACCAATGACAAATACCCACATTCCTCTAATATAAATAAAGAAACGGCAATGCTTACAAAAATACTCCGATCTGCAGCCAATATCTCCATCCCCCAAGCAAAAAACATCCCGCAAAAGATTACCACTCCATGGTGGAACAAAAATTTGGCCATTCTTCGGTCGAAAAAACAGTCACTCTGGAAAATCTTCAGGAAACACCCCTCAGACATCAACCTAGTAAGATATCGACAGTCTAATGCTCTTTTTAAAATAGAAGCAAAATTAAGAAAGTTATAAAAAATTTACGCAGAACATAAACCCCAAGACTTCTAGTAAAAAAACATGGACTGATATAAAAACCTCTCAGGCAATTATACAATACACCTCAAATTATCAGTACCCATATCTGACACTCTCTCGGATCCCAAAAATATCTGGGACCACTTTGGCAATTTCTGGTAACAATATGCCAGCGATTCAAACTTCCCACCCTCTTTTCTGCAACAAAAACAGACTGCGTTGAAAACAACGGAAATTACTTGGGAAATTGACACTTCAGCTAAATTAATAGAAAATGAAATCAGTGTTATAGAACTAGACGCCTGTTTATACGCTCTCAACGGTAAATCTCCCGGGTATGATCGTATCTCATACCAAATGATGAAAAATTCTCCTTTGATATTTAGACAAAGAATCTTAAAGTTATATAATAGTATATTAAACCAAAGTGTTTTCCCACAAACATGGAAAATTGCAAACATAATCCCAATATTAAAACCAAAAAAACCATTGACAGATCCCTCAAGCTATAGACCTATATCTTTGCTACCATGTTTGAGCAAACTCCTTGAAAAAATTATCTCTAACCGGCTGCTTTGGTGCATTGAAAAAAAAACGATTCATATCACAAAACCAACTTGCTTTCAAGCACGGAAGAGGCATAACGGACTCTTTGCTCCACCTTGATGAGTATATTTGTTCAGGGCTCTCCAATAAAAATCATATTTCAATTCTGTCACTTGACTTTATCAAAGCATTTGAAAGAATTGGACTTCATGTTGTCCTCAACAAACTCAAAGAATGGAAAGTTGGACCTAGAATCTATTTCTTCATAAAATCTTTCCTTACATCTAGAAAGTTTAGAATCAAACATAACAATTGATACTCATCAATATACACTTTTGAAACCGCATTCCACAAGGCTCGCCACTTTCAGTTACACTTTCTATTATAGCATATAACAATACAAGCGAGATCTTAACAAAATATAGAACGCTTAATCACATATTATACGCAGACGACCTAGTTTTAAGTATCAACTTGCTTTCATTCGAAATACCAAATGTACCCCACATTAATATATTAGGTATTATATTCGACTGTAAATATAACTTTAAAGAAAATCAAGAAAACGTAAAACGTAAACTAGCTACCAGGGTCAATATAATTAAATTTTTATTCTCAAAAAATAGTTTTATTCATCCACAAATACTTATTCGTATAGTAAAAACTATTGTATTATCTAAGATCGACTACGGGCTAGCAGTGTACGGCAAATGTACAAAGTCAACATTGAACATCATTAAACCATCATATCATTCAGCAGTAAGGCACGCATTGAGAGCTTTTGCAACAACTCCGATAAAAAATATACTGACAGAAGCTGGCCTTATATCGATTGAACAACGGAGAGAACTCTTAACAGCCAGACTTGCCCCAAAAATCTGCGAATCATATATCTCTCCTATAATAGATGACGCCAAAAAAGTCCTTCAACTTAAAAAAATAGCCAAACTTCTATCCACTATTCACCTTGCCCTAGAAGCCTCCATAAACTCTGGAATAACACCATCAATCACCACACTGAAAGCAAGTAATTCTCCACCCTGGAGTATTCCAATAAACGCCATTAACACATCCATATCAAGGTTCAAAAAGGAAGCTACACACAAGGATACCTGTAATATGATGTTATAATAATTGAAACAATACTGTGAAAGCAGTTTTATTAATGAATTTTTATTAAATCTTTTAATCTCCGCGTGTCTTGTACTAGTATACTGGTTGAGGCTCAACTGACACTTGTCATAAAAATGTCATCTACAAGAACTGTCACAATAGATGCTTAAGGTTGAAATACATTGTAAATGCTTAAGGTTGAAATACATTGTCATATTACACGCTTTTTTTTTATTAATGAATTTTTATTAGCCAGTTCCGAAGTCAAATCATCGATGGTGGGAATCAAATAATGTTCACGCTTTAGGCACTTATTGAGTGGCTTTGGATCTAAACAAACGCGTAAATCACCATTGGACTTTTCTACAACCTGCAAGTTGTTTACCCAATCAGTTGGGTGAGATATCGGAGAAATGATACCTGATTCAACCATTTCATCGAGTTTTGGCTTGAGTTTGTTTGACGATTGTGTCAGGAAATCGCTTTTTATAATGCATAACCGGTTTAGCGTCTTCTTGTAAATGTATAGTGACTTTTCCCGGAATTTTCCCAAGTCCAGTGAAAATATCATTGTTTTCACTTACAAGCCTTTCTTCCTCCTTTGAGTTTTTAATCGAATCTACATTAACTGCCTTAATCAATCCAAACTCAATGCAAGTTTCAAGTCCCAGTATCGGTTCAAACGTGTCATCCACAACAATGAATTCTGTTATTCTTTCAATATTTAACTTAAATTCCCACATTTTTATTTCAGCAATACCAAAAATCTTAATTTTACTGTTACTATAATCGAATACTGGAAAGTCATTTTGCTCATATTTCATTTTAATTCTCATTTTCTTGATGATTCTCAATGGAATGCAATTGACATCCGCCTCTGAATCAATTTTGAATTTAACTATCTTATTCCCTATTCGGTATGCCTTGGTCCACTGTTTTCTTTTTTGTCCGATTGAACTTATTCTAAAAACATAATTTTTAACACTAAGAATTGTTTCTCATTTTCTACGTTTGTTCACTAAATTACCTGACGATGAGACATCGTTCCAACGGAGACTGTTAACAGCTGACTTGTCGTTTGATTTCGGCTGAGATCTACCCGATGATGACATTTCCCGATTCTTTCCATTGCTTCGACACATTCGGCGAAAATGACCCCTTTTTCCGCATTGGCACGTGAAGTTCCTGGCTGGACACTTGCTCTTGTGTTCTCTGTCCCAATCACCACCACAGTTGAAGCATGTCTGTCTCTTGCGTCTTGCCCATGTTATTTGCATTAACTGAATCGGTGTCTATGTTTTTCGATAGGGCTATTGCCGCAATCGACTGTTTCGATGCCAAAATGCTTTTGTGAACATTTGCTGATTCAAACGTTTTGCATATGTCCACCATACGATCCAATGCTTCATCACGACCATCAAGCAATTTCAACTGAAGTTTCTTGTCATACACCCCAGTAATTATGCGATTACGCAGCATCCGACTTTCGTACGACAATCCACATTTGCAATTGAATTCACAGCGTTCGATTTGTGCTCGAATTTCCGTCAAAAATTCAGTAAATGGTTGACGTTCCTTTTGAATCATATTGTTGAATTTATACGATTCCATTGTCACATTCTTTTGCGGTAAACAATTTGCATCAAATGCCTCCAACACCGTTGCTAATGTTCGTTGGGCTACATCTTCCGCTGTTACCGCTGCTGCTGTAGATGCTGCTTCTGTCATAATTCTTGTTGTTATGGTCGTACCAAGCAATTGGTCTTGTGATCCATCGTTTCGAAATAGCGTGTTGTAAATGTTGGCACCTTTTGTTCCACTCAACCACAGAAAAATTGGGATTTTGTTGATTGATGAGTATATTTGTTTAGGGCTCTCCAATAAAAATCATATTTCAATTCTGTCACTTGACTTTATCAAAAGTTTTGAAAGAATTGGACTTCATGTTGTCCTCAACAAACTCAAAGAATGGAAAGTTGGACCTAGAATCTATTTCTTCATAAAATCTTTCCTTACATCTAGAAAGTTTAGAATCAAACATAACAATTGATACTCATCAATATACACTCTTGAAAACGGCATTCCACAAGGCTCGCCACTTTCAGTTACACTTTCTATTATAGCATATAACAATACAAGCGAAATCTTAACAAAATATAGAACGCTTAATCACATATTATACGCAGACGACCTAGTTTTAAGTATCAACTTGCTTTCATTCGAAATACCAAATGTACCCCACATTAATATTGTAACGTGCGCTTAGTTCGCAAAAATAAAACTTCACTTTTCAATTTATTTCTACCACTTTTATTCCGTATCAATACTTTATTCGAACTCAACTCGACTTTTGGACTATCACTTGTTCACAACAATTCACTCTTAACTTTATCACTCTATAATCAGAACTGACTGCTCGTTGCGTCAGCGGTCCTATTTATATAGAACAACACTTATCTAGAGCGTTCCAGTTTCTTCTCCATGGTTTCCACATTTGCTGTCAAAAATCTCTACACTCACACACACTGGCTTACAAGCAATGCCTGTCATTTTATACCATTCCATTATAGTGTTGCCAGTTGGGTTTTCGATTGAACGTTTTCGATTAGGAAATTGGTATAAATGTTGGGTGTTCATTACACTGCCCCCTCCTTAAGATTGTTCGTCCCGAATAATTCCATCTGCAGCCTCGCCACTATATCGATGCAGCCGGTCACAATGAACTACTTTTAACTTGCCTCTTAATCCTCTTTGGATGCGGTAAACCACGTCGTTAATCCTCGTGACAACAGTATAAGGACCTTCCCAGTTCTGCTGAAGTGACAATCCCTTTTGACGATGAGGATTATAAAGCCACACACGATCTCCTGCTTGGAATCCTGCCGTTGTCGCTTTTGTGTCGTACCGTGTCTTCATCCGGTCGCTGTAGGTTTTCATCCGTTCCCTTGTTCTTTGATGGATGTCAGCGAGTTTCTCCTTGAGGTCATCCACATACTCGTTTGTGTCCTGTGGCTCCTCTGTGGGGCATCCAAATTTAAGTTCGCTGGGCAGCCGCATGGTTTTCCCGAACAGGATGTCAGATGGTGTTTGTCCTGTCGAGCTATGTACTGCACTTCTATAGGCCATCAGGAATAGCGGTACGTGCCTATCCCAGTCTCTTTGGTAGTCGCCTACGACCTTGGTGAGGTGTTCTTTCAAGGTCCGGTTGAATCTTTCAACCATCCCATCAGATTGTGGATGAAGCGGTGTGGTTCTGGTCTTCTTGATGCCAAGTAATCCGCACACTCCTTGGAAGATGTTTGACTCGAAGTTCCTCCCTTGGTCGGAATGGAGTTCCATAGGTACGCCAAACCTACTTACCCAGTTAAACACAATCTGGTCGACCACCGTTTTGGCTTCTTGATTTGGGATGGCATACGCCTCAGGCCATTTGCTAAAATAGTCCATTACAACCAGAATGTACTTGTTTCCAGCGTTGGTCTCTGGAAAAGGCCCAGCCACATCTACTGCAATCCTCTCAAAAGGCGATCCAACGTTGTACTGATGCATCTTACCTTGAATCTTCCTACCAGGTCCTTTGGTTGCAGCACACTTGTCACATGTTCGGCACCACTTCTCCACGTCATCTCTAGCATGTAACCAGTAGAACCGATGTCGCACCTTCTCCAGTGTTTTGTTAACTCCCAGGTGACCTCCAGAAGGTCCGTCGTGCATCTCCCGAAGAACTTCACTGACTTTCGATTGCGGTACGATCAGCTGCATCACATATGACTTACCGTCAGCGGACTCCCATCTTCGCCTGAGGACACCTTCTTGCACATATAGTGAGTCCCACTGTGCCCAATAGGCTTTGAGAACTGGACTCCTGTCAGAAATGTCTCCCCATTCAGGTTTCTCTTCATTTTCTTTCCATGCGAGAATGGGTTCGATATCTGGATCCTCCTGTTGAGCGGTCCTCACTTCCTCATTGCTCCATCCGCATATGGGGTCAGCTCTTAGTCGCTGAGCGGTAATATTTTCTTTGTTTTCTTGTCGCCTACAATGCTTGCAATCCTCTTTGCAAGGTCTTCGGGACAATGCGTCAGCGTTTGAGTGCAGCTTTCCTCTGCGGTGTTGAATCTGGTAATCATAAGTCTGCAGTCTTTCTATCCACCTTGCGACTTGACCTTCTGGATTTTTGAAGTTCAACAGCCAGTTCAGAGCACCATGGTCTGTCCGTAGAAGGAATTTCTGTCCATAGATGTACTTATGGAAGTGCTTTGTTGCCAAGATAAGAGCTAGTAGTTCCCTTCTGGTCACGCAGTAGTTTCTTTCAGGCTTCGAGAGGACCTTACTGTAATATGCCACCACTTTCTCTTCGCCATCATGCACTTGGGATAGTACCGCCCCGATTCCAACGTTGCTTGCATCTGCGTCGATGATGAATGTTTTGCCAGGTGTTGGATGTGCCAGCACTGGAGCGTTACAGAGGCGGTATTTGAGTTCCTGAAAAGATTTTTCACACTCACCTGACCATTTGAACTGCTTCCCTTTTTCGGTGAGCTGATGCAAACTTTTTGCAACTCCAGCAAAGTTCTTAACAAAACGTCGGTAATATGTGGCAAGTCCAAGAAAGCTTCGGAGTTGATGTTTGTCCTGTGGTGTTGGCCAATTTTTGACGGAGTCAACTTTTCAGGATCAGTCTTCACTCCTTGGGAAGAGATGATGTGTCCCAAATACTTAACTTCGGTTTTGAAAAGTGCACATTTTTCCGGATTCAGTTTAAGGTTAGC
Organism: Melanostoma scalare; assembly: GCA_949752695.1. Classification (NCBI taxonomy): domain Eukaryota; kingdom Metazoa; phylum Arthropoda; class Insecta; order Diptera; family Syrphidae; genus Melanostoma; species Melanostoma scalare. The sequence goes on along the minus strand of OX456986.1, from coordinate 66,581,348 downwards.
CTCTCGAAGTCTCTGAAACACGGCTTTTAGGTTCTTGCAATGTTGGTCAAATGTTTTCCCGTAAACAATGACATCGTCCAAGTAGACAAGGCACGCTTTCCACGTCAGTCCTTGAAGAACGCACTCCATCAAACGCTCGAATGTTGCCGGAGCGTTGCATAGCCCAAACGGCATAACTTTGAACTGCCAGAGCCCATTACCTGTCGAAAACGCCGTCTTTTCCCGATCATCAGGGTGGATGTCAACTTGCCAATATCCACTCTTCAAGTCCAGCGTCGAAAACCACTGGGCTCCCTCCATGGCATCCAGGGTATCACTGATTCTCGGCAGAGGATAGCTGTCCTTCTTAGTCACATCGTTCAGCCTTCGGTAGTCCACACAAAAACGAGTGTTTCCGTCTTTCTTTTTCACTAGAACCACTGGTGACGCCCAAGGACTTTTGGAATTTTCGATAAGACCGTCCTTCTTCATTGTTGTTATCATTTCCTCAACCTCACCTTGTTTGGCCAGTGGAAGGCGTCTTGCGGGCTGACGAATCGGTCTTACATCTCCTGTGTTGATGCGATGCTGCACCAACTGTGTCCTACCATATTGCCCCTTTGCCGATGCGAAGATGTCAGTGTACTCTTGTAGGAGATTTTCAGCCATCCTCGTTTGTTGGTGATCAAGGTTGGATGAATTCAGGATTCTAGCTTTGATGGTTTTGAGCTCCTCCGGAGTTATAGTTTTTCTCGGGGCTTCGTCTGTGATCTTCGTAATTGCTGCAACCGATTCGCAACGTCCAACGACTTCTCCTTTCTTCAACCTTACATCGTACGGTCTGGTGTTTAGTAATCGTACGGGGACCATTTTGTTTTTCGGTGCTTCCAGTGTTTTCCCAATGATGACGCTTTGGGAGGAACACTCTGGGTCTGGTTCCACCATTAGGTATCGAAGGCTTCCAAACTCACCTTCCAGTTTTGTCCAAACGAACACTTCAGAAGAAGGAGGCAGAATCAGATCTTCCGTGATGACAGTCCTCAGTGTCGACGTACTTTCGTTCGAATAGGTCATTGGAAGTTCCTTATTTTGGTACTTCAAAACCTGGTTACCGATGTCCAAAATAACTCCGTGCTGTTTCATAAAGTCGATTCCAATGATGCACTCGTCACATATATCTGCCACCAGGAATTGATGAGTAAACATTAGATCGGCCAGTCGGATCTTAAGACACACTTCTCCATATACTCTTGCTGCTTCTCCCGTTGCGGTTCTTAGACGGTAGCTATTGGTGTTATGAAGCCACGTCGTCTTTACCAGGTCTCGACGTACTATGGAGGCTGTGGCACCGGTGTCGATGGTAGCCACCTGTTTGTTCCCGTTAATAGTAGTTTCCACAGTCAGACTTTTGTTGTCTCGTTTGGTCTGAGAGACCTGGATGGTGGTTCTGGGGCCATCGATACAAGAAACCAGCCTCTGCCCCTCGAAGTTGGTTCTTACTCGTTTCCCTGATGGGAAACGGGCTGATACGTAACGCTGGTGTTGTTGTTACCTTGTTCTGGGTTGGATCTCTTGCATCCACAATGTTGACAACCGGCTTTATTTGGTGGTAGTCGGCATTGACGCTGTAAGTGCCCGGTCTTGTTGCAGTTCCAACATCTTGCTAGTCCGCTCCGCTGGTTCTTTTGTATTTCAGCTCTTTGGCACGAGCATTCTTCGACTATGGCCTCTCTAAGTCGATGTACTCCCTGAGAAGCCTGTTCTGCTGCTTCAATTGTCAATGCGAATGCTAAAGTTTCGGAAAGAGTACGTGTTCTAGCAGTTCGCACAGACCTCTGAAGATGTATATCGGAAATGGCACGAACGAAGGACTCAACAGCAAGCTGGTTGATGATTTCTTCTCCAGCATCCGGGTATGCCAGGTGAACCAGTCTTTCGACGTCTGCTTGGAGCTGCTGTAGACTTTCACCCCTTTTCTGGACTCTGTTATTGAGTTGGACTCGGAAGACTTCTTTCAAGTGGCTATCTCCAAAGCGTTTATCTATAGCTGCCACGAGAGAACTGAAATCGCCGCTCTTACCAGCTGGAACTGTTTGAAGTAATTCAGCTGCTGGTCCTCTAAGAGCAAGAGTCAGTGCAATGTACTTGTCTTCGTCATCCCAGCCATTTGTTGTCGCGGCTGCCTCAAATTGTCTCTTGTAGACTGGCCAAGAAGACTGTCCATCAAATGTTGGGGGTTTCATCTCCTTTCTCTTTGCAAACTCCCAAGCAGACTCTCGAATTTTGATTTTCCGGATCTGGTCTAATTCCTTGGTCAGAACATCACATCGGCTTTCTACGCCTTCGAAACGATTCTCTACAACAGAAAGCTGTTTTTCCACACCTTCAACGCGTTCGTCAATAGCACATACATTTTTCTCAATGTTGCCCAATTTGCCTTCTAGAATGTTCTTCTGACCTTCCAAAACATTCTGTTGCGCCTCAAGTCTTTCGAGAATATTCTGTTGTTCTTTCTTTTGTTCGTTTCGTTGTGCTTCCAGTTGTTCGAGAACATTCTGCTGTTCCTTCCTTTGATCGTTTCTCTGCTCTTCCAGACGTCCGAGAATATTCTGCTGTTGCTCTTCAATCAGCTTCTTTTGTTGTACTTCAAGTCGTTCGAGAACATTCTGCTGTTCCTTCTTTTGCTCGTTTCGCTGTTCTAACAAAAGTTTCATCATACTAGAAAAATCTACACTTTCACTTACTTCTTCTTCCTCCACTTCTGTTTCAAAAACAAAAGTGTTTACGTCTTCCCCTTGCTGTTCCAAATAGTTGCGCAAGCGCAGGACGAGCTCATTTTTCGATCCCGCTCTAGAAAGATTTCGCTTACCTAACTCACTTTTAAGCTGAATGCAGTTGAGCTCTTCCAACAACTTACCCATTTTCACTGTATTTAACTTTTTTTTTTTTTTTTTCACTTTACTAGTCAAATAAGTTTTATTTACACTTCTGACACCAATGTAACGTGCGCTTAGTTCGCAAAAATAAAACTTCACTTTTCAATTTATTTCTACCACTTTTATTCCGTATCAATACTTTATTCGAACTCAACTCGACTTTTGGACTATCACTTGTTCACAACAATTCACTCTTAACTTTATCACTCTATAATCAGAACTGACTGCTCGTTGCGTCAGCGGTCCTATTTATATAGAACAACACTTATCTAGAGCGTTCCAGTTTCTTCTCCATGGTTTCCACATTTGCTGTCAAAAATCTCTACACTCACACACACTGGCTTACAAGCAATGCCTGTCATTTTATACCATTCCATTATAGTGTTGCCAGTTGGGTTTTCGATTGAACGTTTTCGATTAGGAAATTGGTATAAATGTTGGGTGTTCATTACAATATATTAGGTATTATATTCGACTGTAAATATAACTTTAAAGAAAATCAAGAAAACGTAAAACGTAAACTAGCTACCAGGGTCAATATAATTAAATCTTTATTCTCAAAAAATAGTTTTATTCATCCACAAATACTTATTCGTATAGTAAAAACTATTGTATTATCTAAGATCGACTACGGGCTAGCAGTGTACGGCAAATGTACAAAGTCAACATTAAACATCATTAAACCATCATATCATTCAGCAGTAAGGCACGCATTGAGAGCTTTTGCAACAACTCCGATAAAAAATATACTGACAGAAGCTGGCCTTATATCGATTGAACAACGGAGAGAACTCTTAACAGCCAGACTTGCCCCAAAAATCTGCGAATCATATATCTCTCCTATAATAGATGACGCCAAAAAAGTCCTGCAACGTAAAAAAATAGCCAAACTTCTATCCACTATTCACCTTGCCCTAGAAGCCTCCATAAACTCTGGAATAACACCATCAATCACCACACTGAAAGCAAGTAATTCTCCACCCTGGAGTATTCCAATAAACGCCATTAACACATCCATATCAAGGTTCAAAAAGGAAGCTACACACAAGGATACCTGTAATATGTTGTTATAATAGTTGAAACAATACTGTGAAAGCAGTTTTATTAATGAATTTTTATTAAATCTTTTAATCTCCGCGTGTCTTGTACTAGTATACTGGTTGAGGCTCAACTGACACTTGTCATAAAAATGTCATCTACAAGAACTGTCACAATAGATGCTTAAGGTTGAAATACATTGTAAATGCTTAAGGTTGAAATACATTGTCATATTACACGCTTTTTTTTTATTAATGAATTTTTATTAGCCAGTTCCGAAGTCAAATCATCGATGGTGGGAATCAAATAATGTTCACGCTTTAGGCACTTATTGAGTGGCTTTGGATCTAAACAAACGCGTAAATCACCATTGGACTTTTCTACAACCTGCAAGTTGTTTACCCAATCAGTTGGGTGAGATATCGGAGAAATGATACCTGATTCAACCATTTCATCGAGTTTTGGCTTGAGTTTGTTTGACGATTGTGTCAGGAAATCGCTTTTTATAATGCATAACCGGTTTAGCGTCTTCTTGTAAATGTATAGTGACTTTTCCCGGAATTTTCCCAAGTCCAGTGAAAATATCATTGTTTTCACTTACAAACCTTTCTTCCTCCTTTGAGTTTTTAATCGAATCTACATTAACTGCCTTAATCAATCCAAACTCAATGCAAGTTTCAAGTCCCAGTATCGGTTCAAACGTGTCATCCACAACAATGAATTCTGTTATTCTTTTAATATTTAACTTAAATTCCCACATTTTTATTTCAGCAATACCAAAAATCTTAATTTTATTGTTACTATAATCGAATACTGGAAAGTCATTTTGCTCATATTTCATTTTAATTCTCATTTTCTTGATGATTCTCAATGGAATGCAATTGACATCCGCCTCTGAATCAATTTTGAATTTAACTATCTTATTCCCTATTCGGTATGCCTTGGTCCACTGTTTTCTTTTTTGTCCGATTGAACTTATTCTAAAAACATAATTTTTAACACTAAGAATTGTTTCTCATTTTCTACGTTTGTTCACTAAATTACCTGACGATGAGACATCGTTCCAACGGAGACTGTTAACAGCTGACTTGTCGTTTGATTTCGGCTGAGATCTACCCGATGATGACATTTCCCGATTCTTTCCATTGCTTCGACACATTCGGCGAAAATGACCCCTTTTTCCGCATTGGCACGTGAAGTTCCTGGCTGGACACTTGCTCTTGTGTTCTCTGTCCCAATCACCACCACAGTTGAAGCATGTCTGTCTCTTGCGTCTTGCCCATGTTATTTGCATTAACTGAATCGGTGTCTATGTTTTTCGATAGGGCTATTGCCGCAATCGACTGTTTCGATGCCAAAATGCTTTTGTGAACATTTGCTGATTCAAACGTTTTGCATATGTCCACCATACGATCCAATGCTTCATCACGACCATCAAGCAATTTCAACTGAAGTTTCTTGTCATACACCCCAGTAATTATGCGATTACGCAGCATCCGACTTTCGTACGACAATCCACATTTGCAATTGAATTCACAGCGTTCGATTTGTGCTCGAATTTCCGTCAAAAATTCAGTAAATGGTTGACGTTCCTTTTGAATCATATTGTTGAATTTATACGATTCCATTGTCACATTCTTTTGCGGTAAACAATTTGCATCAAATGCCTCCAACACCGTTGCTAATGTTCGTTGGGCTACATCTTCCGCTGTTACCGCTGCTGCTGTAGATGCTGCTTCTGTCATAATTCTTGTCGTTATGGTCGTACCAAGCAATTGGTCTTGTGATCCATCGTTTCGAAATAGCGTGTTGTAAATGTTGGCACCTTTTGTTCCACTCAACCACAGAAAAATTGGGATTTTTGTTGATTCTGGTTGACCGTTCTTGTCGTTGGCAATCATATACACCAAAAAATCACGTTTCCAATTCTTCCATTCCAATGCTAGATTTGAACAATCCAGTTCTCGCAACTCCTTCCGTGTGTCAGTCATTTTTGCTCAAAATTCCGATGAATATAGGTTTGTTCGTTGAAGCCCTAGGGTCGCCATAGGGTCGCCACAAAGCGTTTTTTGAGAAACCTAAATTCAGCCTGAATGTCAAATTGAGTGTTTTTTGAGCCATAGGTTTGCAATAGGTTTTCCCCAAACTCGCCCTAGCTTTTTGCTGTGGCAATTTGAGGGCTGTCAAATGGATGTATTTTTTTTTTAATGACAGGGATGTGTGGTGTAGTGTTTTTTGAGGACTGGAAAACCCAGGTTTTTTTGACAACTCGTAGGGTTGTCAAGAAAACCTGGGTCAACCCTGGGGAAAGTTCAACGAACAGACCTTATGACTTTAATACATGAAATAATATTCGAAATGTAATTATTACACCCCAAATTTTCCCGATGATTTGCTTTTACGGTCAGATGATTCTATTTTGTTTCTGATGAAATTGCTTTTGTTTTACAACGATGAAAGTGTTTCACACAATGCTCTGATGACAAAATTACGAAAGTAATCTTTATGCTACCTTATTCTGGCTGAGATCTAGTTCTAGTTTTAAATTTTACTTCAGAGATCTCAGTTTCACTTCTGATACCATGTAATATGTTGTTATAATAATTGAAACAACAATACTGTGAAAGCAGTTTTATTAATGAATTTTTATTAAATCTTTTAATCTCCGCGTGTCTTGTACTAGTATACTGGTTGAGGCTCAACTGACACTTGTCATAAAAATGTCATCTACAAGAACTGTCACAATAAATGCTTAAGGTTGAAATACATTGTAAATGCTAAAGGTTGAAATACATTGTCATATTGCAATACCTACTCCCAACTTTTCAACAGTGTAATGGAAAAACACAGAAATAATTCTTGGAATATTTTGTATACGGACGGTTCAAAATCTGAAAATGGTACAGGTCTCGCTATCGTATCTGAGACAGGAACCCTACTCTACACCACAAGAGTCCCAAACTACTACTCCATTTACTCAACAGAAGCGTTTGCTATTCTGAAAGCTACTGAAATAGCCATTGCATCTAATAAAAACTTGGTAGTGTGCACTGACAGTCTCTCCACGCAAAATGCCATCCAAAACATCAGAAACCAAAATCCTATGGTCATTAAAATTCGTGACAAGATTAACAAGAACAACAAATCAATACACCTTGTATGGACCCCTGGACACTCAAACATAAAAGGTAACGACGGACCTAGCAGCAAAAAACGCTTCTAGTCAGGCGGCAATATCTTACCTACCCCCAACGCAGAGAGACTTCTTAAATGTAATCAACTCATCCTGGGAGAATAAGAGAATCGCAGATTGGCATAACTATGTGCACCATTACTCGGCCGTTAACCCTACCGGCGAACGATTTATTTTTCCGTCTCACTCATCCTCTAAAATGATAAAATGCTTTACCCGCTTACGTCTCGGCCATACTCAACAAACAAACTCGTATCTCCTAAAAAAGAAAACCCACCAACTTGCAATCTCTGTTAATCCAACCAAATAATGTCAATCAAACACATAACTACTGAATGCAGTAAGGTATCAGCCGTATGTAAAATCCGCGCTAGCAACCGACTCATAGATATTCTATCAAAAACAAATTTAGAAAACATGTATACAAAATATTAAAATCTCTTAAGATTGAATCTATTATATGATCAATTTTGTATTGTAATGTGAGAGGCTGTCGTTAGTTCACTTCTTGTGTAGCCTTCAACAGCCCCCCACAATACAATTCTCTTTAAAATGACAATTTTTTATAAATCAAGCCGAAGGCCCTGGTAGGCTAGTGCTTATTTTTGCATATATTAATGAATAAATTTATTTATATAGTAATAAATAAATAATAATTATAATAATAATAATAATAATAATAATAATAAATGGTGAAACTGAAATAAAAGCACAAATAATAAACGTTGATAAACAAGTTTTATATTTTTCCTCCGTTACAATACTGTAATGAACACCCAACATTTATACCAATTTCCTAATCGAAAACGTTTAACCGAAAACACAACTGGCAACACTATAATGGAATGGTATAAATGAGAGTCATTGCTTGTAAGCCAGTGTGTGTGAGTGTAGAGATTTTTGACAGCAAATGTGAAAACCATGGAGAAGAAACTGGAACGCTCTAGATGAGTGTTGTTCTATATAAATAGGCCGCTGACGCAACGAGCAGTCAGTTTTTGATTATAGAGTGATAAAGTTAAGAGTAAATTGTTGTATACAAGTGATAGTGCAAAAGTCGAGAGGAGATCGAATTAAGTATAAAAATAAATAAATAAATAGGGTGGCGCAACAGAGCGAGGAGCCCCTGGGCCTAGCGCATTTCTCACAACCATGCCTTGTGAGGGAATGGAGGGGACCTACAATTTTCTGCCGGTTCCGAACGGCTAATTGAGAAAGCGCTTTTCATGGCAATGAATACTAACGGAGGACTTGCCAATTCCTCGCGAAAGGCGATACCCGTAGAAAAAACATTTTTGCCTCTGGTGGGATTCGAACTCGAACCTCTGGATTAACAGGCGGACATGCTATCCATCACACCACGGGTACCACAATTAAGTATAGATACTGAATAAAAATGATGGAAATAAATTGAAAGGTGAAGTTTTATTTTGCGAACTAAGCGCACGTTACATTGGTGTCAGAAGTGTAAATAAAACTTATTTGACAAGTAAAGTGTAAAAAAAAAAAAAAAAGTAAAAAGAAAAATAATAATTATATACAGCGAAAATGGGTAAGTTGTTAGAAGAGCTCACTTGCATTGAGCTTAAAAGTGAGTTAGGTAAGCGAAATCTCTCTAGAGCGGGATCGAAAAATGAGCTCGTCCTGCGCTTGCGTAACTATTTGGAACAGCAAGGGGAAGACGTGAACACTTTTGTTTTTGAAACAGAAGTGGAAGAAGAGGAAGTAGGTGAAAATGTAGATTTTTCTAGTATGATGAAACTTTTGTTAGAACAACGAAACGAGCAAAAGAAAGAACAGCAGAATGTTCTCGAACGACTCGAAGTACAACAAAAGAAGCTGGAAGAGCAACGAAATGAGCAAAAGAAGGAACAGCAGAATATTCTCGAAAGACTTGAGGCGCAACAGAATGTTTTGGAAGGTCAGAAAAACATTCTAGAAGGCAAATTGGGCAACATTGAAAAAATGTGTTTGCCCTTGACGAACGCGTTGAAGGTATAGAAAAACAGCTTTCTGTTGTAGAGAATCGTTTTGAAATCGTAGAAAGCCGATGTGATAAACAGTTCTCTGTTCTGACATAGGAATTGGACCAGATCCGGAAAATCAAAATTCGAGAATCTAATGGAGAGTCTGCAAAGAAAAAGGAAATGAAACCGCCAACATTTGATGGACAGTCTTCTTGGTCAGTCTACAAGAGACAATTTGAGGCAGCCGCGACAACAAATGGCTGGGATGACGAAGACAAGTACATTGCACTGACTCTTGCTCTTAGAGGACCAGCAGCTGAATTACTTCAAACAGTTCCAGCTGGTAAGAGCGGCGATTTCAGTTCTCTCGTGGCAGCTATAGATAAACGCTTTGGAGATAGCCACTTGAAAAAAGTCTTCCGAGTCCAACTCAATAACAGAGTCCAGAAAAGGGGTGAAAGTCTACAGCAGCTCCAAGCAGACGTCGAAAGACTGGTTCACCTGGCATACCCGGATGCTGGAGAAGAAATCATCAACCAGCTTGCTGTTGAGTCCTTCGTTTGTGCCATTTCCGATATATGTACATCTTCAGAGGTCTGTGCGAACTGCTAGAACACGTACTCTTTCTGAAACTTTAGCATTCGCATTGACAATTGAAGCAGCAGAACAGGCTTCTCATGGAGTACATCGACTTAGAGAGGCCATAGTCGAAGAATGCTCGTGCCAAAGAGCTGAAATACAAAAGAACCAGCGGAGCGGACTAGCAAGATGTTGGAACTGCAACAAGACCGGGCACTTACAGCGTCAATGCCGACTACCACCAAATAAAGCCGGTTGTCAACATTGTGGAAGCAAAAGACCCAACCCAGAGCAAGGTAACAACAACACCAGTGTTGCTTATCAATCCCTTTCCCATCAGGGAAACGAGTAAGAACCAACTTCGAGGGCCAGAGGCTGGTTTCTTGTATCGATGGCCCCAAAACCACCATCCAGGTCTCACAGACCAAACGAGACAACAAAAGTCTGACTGTGGAGACTACTATCAACGGGAACAAACATGTGGCTACCATCGACACCGGTGCCACAGCATCCATAGTGCGTCGAGACCTGGTAAAGATGACGGCTTCATAACACCAATAGCTACCGTCTAAGAACCGCAACGGGAGAAGCAGCAAGAGTATATGGAGAAGTGTGTCTTAAGATCCGACTGGCTGACTTAGTGTTTACTCATCAATTCCTGGTGGCAGATATATGTGACGAGTGCATCATTGTAATCGACTTTATGAAACAGCACGGAGTTATTTTGGATATCGGTAATCAAGTTTTGAAATACCAAAATAAAGAAATTCTAATGACCTATTCGAATGAAAATACGTCAACACTGAGGACTGTCATCACGGAAGATCTGATACTGCCTCCTTCTTCTGAAGTGTTCGTTTGGACAAAACTGGAAGGTGAGTTTGGAAGCCTTCGATACCTAATGGTGGAACCAGACTCAGAGTGTTCCTCCCAAAGCGTCATCATTGGGAAAACACTAGTAGCACCGAAAAACAAAATGGTCCCCGTACGATTACTAAACACCAGACCGTACGATGTAAGGTTGAAGAAAGGAGAAGTCGTTGGACGTTGCGAATCGGTTGCAGCAATTACGAAGATCACAGACGAAGCCCCGAGAAAAACTATAACTCCGGAGGAGCTCAAAACCATCAGAGCTAAAATACTGTATTCATCCAACCTTGATCACCAACAAACAAGGATGGCTGAAAATCTCCTACAAGAGTACACTGACATCTTCGCATCGCAAAAGGGACAATATGGTAGGACACAGTTGGTGCAGCATCGCATAAACACAGGAGATGCAAGACCGATTCGTCAACCCGCAAGACGCCTTCCACTGGCAAAACAAGGTGAGGTTGAGGAAATGATAACAGCAATGAAGAAGGACGGTCTTATTGAAAATTCCAAAAGTCCTTGGGCTTCACCAGTGGTGCTAGTGAAAAAGAAAGACGGAAGCACTCGTTTTTGTGTGGACTACCGAAGGCTGAATGATGTGACTAAAAAGGACAGCTATCCGCTGCCGAGAATCAGTGATACCCTGGATGCTATGGAGGGAGCCCAGTGGTTTTCGACGCTGGATTTGAAGAGTGGATATTGGCAAGTTGACATCCACCCTGATGATCGGGAAAAGACGGCGTTTTTTACAGGTAATGGGCTCTGGCAGTTTAAAGTTATGCCGTTTGGGCTATGCAACGCTCCGGCAACATTCGAGCGTTTGATGGAGTGCGTCCTTCAAGGACTGACGTGGAAAGCGTGCCTTGTCTACTTGGACAATGTCATTGTTTACGTGAAAACATTTGACCAACATTGCAAGAATCTAAAAGCCGTGTTTCAGAGACTTCGAGAGGCTAACCTTAAACTGAATCCAGAAAAATGTGCACTTTTCAAAACCGAAGTTAAGTATTTGGGACACATCATCTCTTCCCAAGGAGTGAAGACTGATCCTGAAAAAGTTGACTCCGTCAAAAATTGGCCAACACCACAGGACAAACATCAACTCCGAAGCTTTCTTGGTCTTGCCACATATTACCGACGTTTTGTTAAGAACTTTGCTGGAGTTGCAAAAAGTTTGCATCAGCTCACCGAAAAAGGGAAGCAGTTCAAATGGTCAGGTGAGTGTGAAAAATCTTTTCAGGAACTCAAATACCGCCTCTGTAACGCTCCAGTGCTGGCACATCCAACACCTGGCAAAACATTCATCATCGACGCAGATGCAAGCAACGTTGGAATCGGGGCAGTACTATCCCAAGTGCATGATGGCGAAGAGAAAGTGGTGGCATATTACAGTAAGGTCCTCTCGAAGCCTGAAAGAAACTACTGCGTGACCAGAAGGGAACTGCTAGCTCTTATCTTGGCAACAAAGCACTTCCATAAGTACATCTATGGACAGAAATTCCTTCTGCGGACAGACCATGGTGCTCTGAACTGGCTGTTGAACTTCAAAAATCCAGAAGGTCAAGTCGCAAGGTGGATAGAAAGACTGCAGACTTATGATTACCAGATTCAACACCGCAGAGGAAAGCTGCACTCAAACGCCGACGCATTGTCCCGAAGACCTTGCAAAGAGGATTGCAAGCATTGTAGGCGACAAGAAAACAAAGAAAATATTACCGCTCAGCGACTAAGAGCTGACCCCATATGCGGATGGAGCAATGAGGAAGTGAGGACCGCTCAACAGGAGGATCCAGATATCGAACCCATTCTCGCATGGAAAGAAAATGAAGAGAAACCTGAATGGGGAGACATTTCTGACAGGAGTCCAGTTCTCAAAGCCTATTGGGCACAGTGGGACTCACTATATGTGCAAGAAGGTGTCCTAAGGCGAAGATGGGAGTCCGCTGACGGTAAATCATATGTGATGCAGATGATCGTACCGCAATCGAAAGTCAGTGAAGTTCTTCGGGAGATGCACGACGGACCTTCTGGAGGTCACCTGGGAGTTAATAAAACACTGGAGAAGGTGCGACATCGGTTCTACTGGTTACAAGCTAGAGATGACGTGGAGAAGTGGTGCCGAACATGTGACATGTGTGCTGCAACCAAAGGACCTGGTAGGAAGATTCAAGGTAAGATGCATCAGTACAACGTTGGATCGCCTTTTGAGAGGATTGCAGTAGATGTGGCTGGGCCTTTTCCAGAGACCTACGCTGGAAACAAGTACATTCTGGTTGTAATGGACTATTTTAGCAAATGGCCTGAGGCGTATGCCATCCCAAATCAAGAAGCCAAAACGGTGGTCGACCAGATTGTGTTTAACTGGGTTAGTAGGTTTGGCGTACCTATGGAACTCCATTCCGACCAAGGGAGGAACTTCGAGTCAAACATCTTCCAAGGAGTGTGCGGGCTACTTGGCATCAAGATGACCAGAACCACACCGCTTCATCCACAATCTGATGGGATGGTTGAAAGATTCAACCGGACCTTGAAAGAACACCTCACCAAGGTGGTAGGCGACTACCAAAGAGACTGGGATAGGCACGTACCACTATTCCTGATGGCCTATAGAAGTGCAGTACATAGCTCCACAGGACAAACACCATCTGACATCCTGTTCGGGAAAACCATGCGGCTGCCCAGCGAACTTAAATTTGGATGCCCCACAGAGGAGCCACAGGACACGAACGAGTATGTGGATGACCTCAAGGAGAGACTCGCTGACATCCATAAAAAACAAGGGAACGGATGAAAACCTACAGCGACCGGATGAAGACACGGTACGACACAAAACCGACAACGGCAGGATTCCAAGCAGGAGATCGTGTGTGGCTTTATAATCCTCATCGTCAAAAGGGATTGTCACCGAAATTTCAGCAGAACTGGGAAGGTCCTTATACTGTTGTCACGAGGATTAACGACGTAGTTTACCGCATCCAAAGAGGACTAAGAGGCAAGTTAAAAGTAGTGCATTGTGACCGGCTGCATCGATATAGTGGCGAGGCTGCAGATGGAATTATTCGGGACGAACAATCTTAAGGAGGGGGCAGTGTAATGAACACCCAACATTTATACCAATTTCCTAATCGAAAACGTTTAACCGAAAACATAACTGGCAACACTATAATGGAATGGTATAAATGAGAGGCATTGCTTGTAAGCCAGTGTGTGTGAGTGTAGACATTTTTGACAGCAAATGTGGAAACCATGGAGAAGAAACTGGAACGCTCTAGATGAGTGTTGTTCTATATAAATAGGCCGCTGACGCAACGAGCAGTCAGTTTTTGATTTAAGAGTGATAAAGTTAAGAGTAAATTGTTGTATACAAGTGATAGTGCAAAAGTCGAGAGGAGATCGAATTAAGTATAGATACTGAATAAAAGTGATGGAAATAAATTGAAAGGTGAAGTTTTATTTTGCGAACTAAGCGCACGTTACAATACTATCAAAAATATAATCAGCCCTATTATGGTAACAGATCGGAACGAAATTCTTTCCGATTTGTACGAAATGTGATTTGTGTTAATGTGAAAATGGTGGGAACGCATTCGGAATTCATGCGATGCGTGCCGATTTCTTGGTTTTCTGTTTAAAGCCTAGTACGCTGCTGATGCGAAACGAAAATTTTCGTTGATCTCCACGAGCACGACGGAATCGTGAACGAACACTCAGCGGAAAATATTTTTGTAGAGTATAATCAGCTGTTTCGAAAAAGTGACAGTCATAGTCAAGTCAAAAGTGTCACCAGAAGCAATAAAACAAATTAATATTTTTAACATAAAATGTGTTAACAAAACTAACTAAGAACCATATCCAGGACCTACACTTTCGAATACTGTGCTTGAATATTTGTGTAGGTGAATCCGGTGATAGGTTGACTCGTGCCGTTAAGGTAAGCTCAGGAATATAAAGTGCATTAGCTGAATACTCAACGAATAAACATTTTTTGTCAACATTCAGGTATCGGAACAATTGGCTGGTCAACAACCAGTGTTTTCAAAGACTCGTTATACCGTAACCGTACGTTCTTTCGGCATCAGACGTAATGAAAACATCACTGTTCACTGCACAGTTCGTGGCACTAAGGCCGAAGAGATTTTGTAGCGTGGCTTTAAGGTCCGTGAATACGAGTTGAGGAGGGACAACTTCTCATCCACAGGAAACCTCAGTTTCGCTATCCAGGTGGTTCCAACAAAAATACGACGGAAAAACTTGAACAGCACGAAGTAAATTTCCAAGTTTCAACTGTTTTTTAAATAAAATATAAGAAATCCGAAAGTAAATAAACCTTTTTATTCAGTTTTCATTGATTCGGCCGATGTTTCGACTACAATGAGTGTTGAAGTGCTGAAAAAATTGTTGCTGGTTGGGTGTTCTTTGAAATGTTCGCCACCTTGTTCTTCATAGTCGGTTTTTGTTGTCTCTTGCTCCAAACCAGGCATTCAAACTGAATCAGCCATTAAAAATTTTGTGCGGTGATTGGAAAAGCCTCATCTTTAGTAATTCCTTAGAGATCCGCTCTTTGAGTCCTGGAAAATGATTTTCTTTAAAATTGTAACTTGGAAGTTGTCTTCTAAGAAAGTGTACCTGGCAATTGAACGCATTCACTGGTCATAAATACATTCTGTGCTAAATAGAAGCTACTCATCGGGGCGAAACATTTTGAAACGTAATCCAATCAATTCGGCAAGGCCAGATTCAGAGCTTCCTTTCATACTTGGTTAGAATAGCAATTGGGTTGCCCGAATTGATTCAACTCCGACGTGCAGCTAAACATTTAAAATTACTTTTTCAAAGTCCATGTTCACTATTCACACCCACTTCAAAACTGCTTTATCTATTTATTTCAAACTTTGTTTATACCGGTTTCACACTGCGCCGAAATCCGGATTTTGAGCGAAAAAAGTAGTAAAAAGCCGAAATCTCAAAAAAATCGACTAGTTTCTCCATACAAACTTTACATTTTTTCTGGTCCATTTTTTTCGGATTTCCACAAAATCTCCACCAAAATGTAGTAAAAATGAAAAATCGTGATATGGAACGAACCTCAGAACAGCGAACGAAAATGAGCTATCAGAAAAAACAACAACAATGCTTAAGAAATTTGACACTAGCCATCGAAATTCTTTTTTTTCCATAGTAAGCGAACGAACACAGATGTGACAAGCCATTACAAAACACAAAAGTATACTTCGTATATTTTCGTAAAATTTGTGTTGCTTGTAAGTTTTGTTTTAATATTAGCTGTTGCGGTAGAATTTCTTAAAGACGAAGATCATTCCTTAAACCTTTGCGTGGAAATAATATAATTGCCGCTCAAACCCTCATTGCAAACATATTTTGGGCAATATGAAAGCTTGCACCATTGGTGTAGTAAAATTTTTTTCGCCCTTCTTCCAACTGTTGTGCAAGTGAAGTGGCTTGGATATCCTGGCACCAGTGAGGCTTCGTTCATGGATTACATAGTTAGACTCTGTGACCAGTTCAATTAAGCATTAAGCTGCTGGACAGTGGAGTGACAAGTTGGCGTACATGACTTACACATTTATGTATGTATATGTATATATATTTAATTGGAGAAACAAATTAATGTTCTCCCACTTGAAGGAGCCACTAATTGTGACTGACATAAATATGCAGCGTGGATCCAGAGCTGAAATCACCGATAACGTTGCCGTTATCAATGCAACCGATTTCTCTTGGTCGAGAATACTGATTAATATTCGCAAAGTAATCAACACTGGCTTCAAGGTAATAGCGTCACTCTACACTCTATTAGTTAACTATTCTAATTAAAAATTCATTACTTCTACAGAGTTGCAGCCTCACAACTAGCAACACTCGGATTATCCGATTGCTCGCACACGGCGAACCATGTTGCAATTTTAAGTTCGTGCCCAATCACTTTTCAGTGCATTTTGAAAACAAGAGCCATACCTTTTCCCGAATTCGGCAAATAAAGAAGGACAACTTCAGAAGAATTATCGGCAGAGGCAACAGCTAGATTTTGTAATTCCCTTTTGGCTAATGGTTTAAGAATTCAAATATAAATTATCTAAAAAATATAATATGAAACGAAAACCAATATTAGCAAATTATGCTTAACTCAGCTGCCATTGAAAGTTGGTAATCGTCGTAGCCACTTGAAAACGATAACGGCCACGTAACAAAATAAGTACAGCAATTTATTGGTCAATCTCAAAAACCTGCATGTTCATTTACCAATATAACAAAGTTAATAAGTATTATGTTTTTTTTTTAACTATACCAAGCTTAGTGGTACGTGTGGCGTAAATGGTTAGCATGTCCGCCTGTTCCTGTTTCGCGAGGAGTTAGCAAGTCCTCAGATAATAAATTCATTGCCATGAAAAGCGCTTTATCGATTAGCCGTTCGGTATCGGCCGAAAATGGTAGGTTCCCTACATTGCCTTACAAGTTACAAGGTATGGTTGTGAGAAATCGCCTAGGCCACGGGACTCCCCGCTCTGGCGCGCCACCTAAAAAAAATATAAGCCTAGAAAACACCTTAAGTTGCTTGGTGTTTATTGCTGTTTGTTTAATGTTATAGTTTCTTTATTTGTTTTTTCTTGATTTCTCTTTTCAAAGGCTACAAGCTACAAGTGAAAGTGAATCAATTTTAAATTAACAAAAAAAAGTGCTTCGTAGTTTTGCTCTAGTTTATGAACATGTGTGCAACCGACCTACCTGTACTGTATTTTTTTGTTTGAACTCATTGACCCAGGCAACCCAAAAGCATTTTTATGAACAAGAGTGTTTTCGACGCTCAATAAAAAGAAAACTTGAAAATTTGAATAAAACTGTATTTACAACATATACTTTATACTAGCGATAATCTAAATTCAATCTTTTAACATCAGATTCGAATACGTATTAGCACGTTTTGGCCATTTATTAAGATGTTTCGTATATATATATATGATGATATGCCCTCCTTTGGCTTAATTGGTTCCATTTGTTTCTTCATCTTCCGATGATACATCTATCACAGTTTCCACACGAAATGGTGACATTACGTAAAGGAAGTGTTCCAATGTATCATTGGCACCGTTTGCCTGAATCTGCCCAGCTGTTCCCTGTTGTAAATTACTTTTGTTGGTACCATTCTGCATACCATCCATTCTCTTCCATCAACAATTGTTCACTTGATTGTTAGTTTCTTGTTTTGTTACAAAACCTTCTGTCTCATCACATTCAAAATTCGATTCAATCTCAACTTCGGCATTCGCATGCAACGCTATTTTACCATTGCCTGATATTGCTTTGTCATCGTTCGCACAAACTTAGCCAGACTCAAGAAGAATAAGCATGTAGAGTCCATTTCCTTGTTCGCCAGGAATATCGAGCCTAGATCAAAGTTGTCAGTTGCGGTTGTGCTGTAAGCATACTATCTTCAGAGGGAGTAGCTTTCTAGCTTTCTTGAGAACCTGAAACTCAATGTCGGAATTGACGACGTTTGTTCTCGTCATGTTTCAAAGGCCTACAATAGAGTCAAATTCTGATATAAGAAGCAATGGAAATGACCTAATTCTTACCTTCCAGGGCCCTGGTGGGGTTTTAAGAATTCCATGTGATCGGCATGTGCCCAGAATTGATAATTCTTCGCCGTTTCGTTTGTGCTTCGGAGTAGCCTTTATTTCAAAAAAAAAATTAGTATTTGGTTATTTTAAACTTGGTTTTCACATTTTTACTTCAAAGAAAGTATTGTATAAACTTCTTTACTGTTTTTATTTCTATTATTCACATTTTTCAATTGGAAAATTTTAATTTGAAGTGGCTAGTGAGGTAGTGTCAGCGTCAAATGTCAAACAAAATCTACTCTAGTACTTCGCCGCAGTGTGAATGGGTTGAATCCAGTACCACCCAAATCAAAATCAAAATCTGGATTTCCGTGCGGTGTGAAAAGGGTATTAGATAAAATTCTTCTATTTTCCATTTAATAAATTCTATTGAAATGGCACAATTAATAAACACACCAAAAAAAATAGAACTGTCAAAATTTCGCAAGCATTTATTGTCCCGGGAGATAAATGATGGACGGAAAATTGTGGAGAGTTTAAAAATTGTAGTAAAAAGATCTACTACAATTATCCACCTATAAAACCCTTTTCGCAGAGTAGCAGCGTACTGCACGACGAAAAGGTGAGCGAAATTTTTCGTTTACGATTCCGTCCTGTCATTTTTGTATGGGATTTTTCTTTTCGTTTCAGCAGCGTACTAGGCTTTATCCGATGTCTCCGACACCAAAGTAGTCGCGGAAGGGTTGTACGTAAACAAAAAAAAAAAACAAAAAACATGAATTCTGAGGAGCGGACAGAACAACTGTAAAATATTTTATTCATTTCTTTTGCAAGATTGTCTTTAGCTGCATAATAAAAAATAAAAATAAACAAAAATAATTCTGCGCCATCCATCATCCATGATTCACAGACTCACTTGCAATTGATTCCACATATGTTTTATGTCAACTACATGCGTCAGTGTTTTCTTTACGAAATGGATACCATAAACAAAATAAATGTTACGATCGGAACTTCTCTACGATCGTATGTTTCTCCGATCGGTTACGATGATAGGGCTGAATGTTAATTTAGATTTGTATTTGATAAGAAATAATATGCTGTAACATTAAGGTCCCTATTATGAGTAGCGAATCGAACGTTCGATTGGAAGCGACGCATTATCCCGAAGACCTTGCAAGCATTGTAGGCGGCAAAAGACAAAGAAATGATTACCGCCCAGCGACTAAGAGCTGACCCCATGTCCGGTTGGAGCAATGAGGAAGTGAGGACTGCTCAACAGGAGGATCCAGATATCGAACCCATTCTCGCATGGAAAGAAAGTGAAGAGAAACCTGAATGGGGAGACATTTCTGACAGAAGTCCAGTTCTCAAAGCCTATTGGGCACAATGGGACTCACTCCATGTGCAAGAAGTTATCCTCAGGCGAAGATGGGAGTCTGCTGACGGTAAATCATATGTGATGCAGCTGATCGTACCGCAATCGAAAGTCAGTGAAGTTCTTCGGGAGATGCATGACGGACCTTTAGGAGACCACCTGGGAGTTAACAAAACACTGGAGAAAGTGCGACATCGGTTCTACTGGTTGCATGCTACAGATGACGTGAAGAAGTGATGTCCAACATGTGACAAATGTGCTGCAACCAAAGGACCTGGTAGAAAGAGTAAAGAAATCACTCCCAAAATTCACTCACGAAATTGGGCACGTTGAGAGCGTTCATAAAAAGATAGATAGATAATTTTCAGATAAACTAACTTTTCTCGGCTTCTGATTAGTCAGACGTTAAGTTTTTTAGTTGAGAATTCATCAACTGTTAGTTTTTAGAGTCACTTTTTAAGTCAAGAAAAGCCGACTGAAAAACTTATATATCGTTTTTCATTGACGAAAAGAGTTACTCCTTTTGTGAAAAGATTTACTCCTTTTCCATTTTCTATGTTTCATTGAAAAAAGGAGTACATCCGGAGTTACTCTTAACGCCAAAGATCTACACCCATTTGGTTCGGAGATCTACTCTGAATTTACGCACACATGCAAAAAAATTTGTTCTGTCAAACGTTAAATGGAAAATAATTTGATTATTTTATGTCGATTTCCTTTGCAAAAACGTGCTTTTCGTGCTCACTGGAACAGAAAAGACATAATTCTTTTGTTATCATTGTATGTGTGCTATTTTTGACAGCCAACTCTTCCCGTTTGTTTTGTTCTGCAATTTATATAGAAAAAATGTTTTCGAAACTTTATTAATCAGCCCTATCACAGATTCCATCGTAGAAAACTTCCACACGGAAAGCTAAGTTACGATCTACGAAAATTTGTGATCACAAAATACGAATGGAATCGAAGAAAGCATTTCCAGTTGCCACACTAAATACCGCCATGCTGGTTATCGAAATCAGCTGTTTTACACCAAATGTGCAAGATCATTCATATTTTTCTGCAAAACACAACTTTTTTCGTATATAAGGACGACGATTTTACATTCCACTTGGATTTGGTGATGCTGAATCTACGAATTTCGAAATTCGTTCCACTTCGAATGGATTATGTGATATTAACATCGGGAAACTTATATCGTTTTTCATTGACAAAAAGAGTTACTCCTTTTGTGAAAAGATCTACTCTTTTTCCATTTTTAATGTTTCATTGAAAAAAAGAGTAGTTCTGGAGTTACTCTAAACGCCGAAGATCTATTCCCAATCGGTTGGGAGATCTACTCTGAAAATGCAAAAACATATGTTTTATCAAACGTCAAATGGAAAAAAATGTTGTGAAATTTGTTTGGTGATTATTAAAATTGAAAAGAAAAAGGAAAGTAATTGAATATGAGTGCAGAAATATGTAAATAATTTAGAATTTGTTAGTTCGCTGCATTATTTGTTTTCATCTACTTCGTCGTCATCCCTTTCCATTCATCACCTACATGGAGTTATGGCGTTTTCGTTTGGTAAAACTAGAGTACCCTTTTTTTTAGAGTACCCTGAGTTTTGACAATTCAAACGAACATGAAATCAGAGTACTCCGTTTTTGTCAATGTATGTGTGCGTTTGACATTATAGTTTGCTTTCAATGCAATTGACTACGTTCAGAAACATATCTCTGCGTATTTCGTGAGCAATTAAGTAAACATTTTTTGAATGGAGTAAAAACTGACAAAAAGAATTTATAACTAAAAAAGATACGTAATAAACTTCATAAATATATGTCCAGATTGAATTTATACAAAGGTAATTTAAGGCAATAAGAATTTTTTTGAGCTCGGACAACAACAAAAACAGCATGGACAAGTTATGCGAACCAAAACCGATAGGTTTGTGAACGCCCGCGTTGATACCGTTACTCTAAACAAATTATTAAAATAATTTAAAACTATGGAAGCAGCTATTGACTTAAAGTATTCATTTTTAAACTTTAATTTAATTTTATTTACAATAAATATAAATTCGCCCGTTGAACACAAAATTAGAAATGAGATGCCAAGAATGACAATCGAGAAATGTCATTTATGTTGGTGTGAGTTTACTCTGAAAAAATTTCTAGAGTAGCAAAACTTGCTCTGAGGGTAATTTCAGATTACCCTGAGAGCAGCCAAACGAACACAACGTCACTCTGACAGCAAAAAGAGTACCCTTATGCTATGTCCGCACCTGAGAGTTAAACTTGTTTAACTCAAAACAATCCCAAACCAACATGATAACCAAGTGGTTTGCCACTTTGTATATAAAAACTATAGTAACATCACGGAGGGGAAATCGATGGTATCGCCCCCTGTCGCCACCATTAAACGTACTACCTTCTCAAACGGAAAAATTGAATCGAAGAACCTGTGGAACTCATTTTTTTTTGTACTGTTTGGAAAGAGAGGATAATTTCGTAAGCCTGTTAACAGCAAAGAGTGAGTATGAAAAATAGATGTGCTTTAGTTTGCTGTTAAATGTCAAAAAAGAATTGGTTGTCAAGTGAATTTAGTGAATTTACAATTTAAGAAACTTTGTGATTATTTAAGATCTGGGCTGTAACTAGCTTTTGTTATAATTTAACGTACATATTTATTTGATGGATATTTTCGGCATTTTCATAATTAATAACAGTGAGTTTTTCGAATCACCGCAATCTCAACTTTCCGTCGTGTATTGCCAGCATGGCTTTGTGCTACCCAAAATTCCTCCGAATAAAAGTAATAACTTCTTTCAATTTCTTGAAAAAGAGGCGAGGATGTGCTTAAAGTGCACAACAAAAAGGCCTGTAACAAAAGTTTGTTCCCAGCTAATAACTAGGAAGAATATCAGGCGCATATGAACGATGTGCAGTAAGTAGTAAGTTTTTTTTTCTTTTATATCTTCTAACAGTTTAATGTTTTAGGGGAATGTCTTGGATGAAAGACGCGAGAAAAACGATTCATTTGGTGCTATTGACCATGGTCGGGAGCTGACAAATGGGGCTTGAAGCGTCACTTAAATACTCACACAAAAAATTTCGTCTGCATGTTATGTGACTATAAGGCGGCTCGGTCTGAGCGTTTGGCTACGGATGTGCTTTAAGTACACAACAAAAAGGCCAATGTTCGTTCCTAGCTGATAACCAGAATGAATATCAGATGCATATGAACGATGTCCAGTAAGTAATTTTTTTTGATTTTTTAAGTGTATATCTCGGATGTATCAGTTCTATAGAGCCAATCATGTGTAGAAGCACCATTTACGTACTCACCGAGAAGTGGTTTATGACATCAACAGCAACAAAAACAACAACAGCAAACCTAATATATTTTTGCAGTCAAAGAAGACTTAAGAAAAACCATTCATTTGTTGCTAATGCCCATGGAGCTGACAAATGGTAATTAAAGCATCTCTTAAATACCCACACAAAATCTTTCGTTTAAGTGCTATCATTTTTTTGTGTACAGGACTCCGTTCACGGCGATAAGTACATATATTATAACTTCATTTAAATCAATTGTGTTCTACATGATACATTATGATGGACGAAATAATGGATACGTCGCTGGACAATTACATAAAAAGTTTTAAAAGATCTACAATAAAAACGCAGAACAACATGAATCGCAAAGAAGAATCAACATTCAAAAAGGAATGACGCAATCAGAACGACAATGCAGCAGAAGAGGAAGAAGAAGCAAACGAGGATGATTATGTGTCTTTGGCTCTTAATAAGGATGAAATAAAATTGTTGGAAAACTTCCACCAACATCCCAAAAAATGGCGATTGATGTTGTCGTCCGGCGGGCAAGCCTCCGTACCATCCAGTACCATCGGATGCACCTCAAACACAAAAAGGCCCGACACAAGTGTTCGTTCCTACCATATAACCAGGAAGAATATGAGGCGCATATGAACAATGTTTAGTAAGTATAGCATATTTTTTTTCTTCTATATTTTTTTCTTACAATTTGATGTTTTAGGTGTACGTTTTCGATAGAATTTAATTATGCTAGCTGTCAGTATGACTAACGGTTTAGTTTTCTCAAGAAGACGCAACGAAATTCTCCAAGTACAACTCGTTTTCCTTTAGCTAAGTCACTGTGGCGTATGAGAAACCTTTTTTTATTCAGTATTTTTCTTCTGACAAAAACATATGCATTTCTAGCGTTTGCATTTCAATTCATTTTTATTTAATTAATCTTAAGTCTACTTGCTAACAAAAATGTATAAAGCTAGCTTATATAGTATAGTAACTTAACTAACTTACTGACCCTAAGTGGGTACTCTAAATTAATCAATTTCTTAATGCTAATGCCTTTCGGCCTAAAGATAACTTATATATTTACAAACTAAGACTAATTAAAACTAAAACAATTATTAAAACTTAGATTTTTGTTCATCATTATGGATGTAAAACATAAGCTGGAACTGTGAACCCTCCGAAAGTTTACCTAATAAAGAAAAAGAAAATAAGAAAGAGAATTTTTAATAAACGTTTATGCATAGTTTTTTTTTAAAGATTTGTTACAAAATAAAGTCAAGCTTGATTCTACCCAAACATCAGAACTTAGATTAGATAACGTGAATATCAACTGAAAACTAAAAATTAATGACTTTACTTGATGTTTTGATGTTTTGGGAAAATCAAACAAAGTGTATTTTTTTCCGCATCACCCAGGAGGTAAAATACAAGATTCGTTTTTTTTAATGAGGTGTCCCAACGTAGGCCTAATCCTCCTAAAACTACTCTACGAATAAAGAATCAACAAAGTTTAAATGAAATGAATTAGATTGAATGACAAATGAGTGTATTAGTATTAGTATTAGTATTAGTATTAGTATTAGTATTAGTATTAGTATTAGTATTAGTATTAGTATTAGTATTGCACGGCTATTTAAAATCCTGGGCCTTAACTTACATCTAAAAGTAACTTACCTAAAAGTAATTTACTTATCACAGATATATTTACTATACTTTATACAGCTGTACATACAAAGAAAGAAAGTTTAAATGAATTAAATTTGTATATGCTATTCATGCGTGTCTATAGTTATATGGTGGTTATATGTATATGAAATAAATAAATATATCAGAGTTAATATTGCACGTTTGTTTAAAAACTAAAAAGAACTTATTTATCACATGTAATTTTAATGTATCACAGCTATATTTATGTATATATTAAAATAATACTTATGTGGCCATTACAGTTCGATGTGAACCTGGACCTCAACCAACATCTAAAAGTAGCTTACTTATCACATATAATTTTAATTTATCACAGCTATATTTATGTATATATTAAAATAATACTTATGTGGCCATTACAGTTCGATGTGAACCTGGACCTCAACCAGTATCCTTCGATAACGGCTTCGATTTTCGGCGAGCTCTATCTTTTTTTGGTCTTTACTTTGTACTCTATTATTTCATATCCTTATTCGTTTTCCGTACCGCGAATGTCATCATCCCGATGAGTAAAAATTTTATTATATTTTGTTTGTGTTCATTTATAGGACATTTTATTTGTGAGGTTATTCTTTTGATTTTTTTGATGTCTTTAACCCAAGACTCAATCAGTTTCTTTACTATTCTTGTTTTTAAAAACTCAGCCTCAAAAATTTTTTGAATATTTCTTGTAGTTTTTAAAAAAATTTCTGAAGGAACTCTTAGGGAACCATACTCAGAAGCTGCGTTCGTACTCATATAAGCTCTCAATTTTATGAGTATAGCATTATCTTTAATTAGTTGCGATGTGTCCATCATATATGTTGAACAAACTTCGCAGTTGAGTTTTTTCTCTAATTTGCTTGCAGCGAATCCTGCGTAATACACAGCTGCTGCTCTCTGCATTTCTTTAGAGCAAACCATGATCTGTTCATTGTTTTCTTCAATCGATTCGATTTCATTCTGCTCCTCTTCTGTTTCTAGGTTGTCTTCATTGTCATCCGGATCACTTTGTAGGTCTTCTTCATTGTAAAATTTTCCTTGCAGTAAGTTGTCTCCAATGAACTCCTTTCTCTCATTTTTTTTCAATTTCTTCGTCGCAGTTACTTCAGCCCCTTCCAGTAATGTTTCAGCGTTAGCATCTTCATAACCGGAATGTTCTGCTGGATGTAAATGCGAAAAGATTAACAGTTTAAGATTTCTTACAAATCTCATTACCGATGGGTTTTGTTCATAGGAACCTCTATTCAATCGCATTATAGAAAATAAATTTTCGGCGACATCTGTATTGAGGTGTTTGGTCAACATATAAGACTGGGTATCGCTTCTTATGTGCTCCCATAGCTCAACAATCCCCAACAGCGTTTCCTGAAGTCCTTTGAAGCATGGGGGATATTTTATCTTGCTGGTAGACTTCCAAGTCAGTATCCACTCTCTTGCTTTAGTTAGAGATTCTATGGTATTTGTCGTATCCGATATTACCTGCTGATTGGGATTTCTTGAATAGAGCTGTCCCGTATTGAGTGCATCAAAGAGATTATTCATTCTCAATATGAAATTGGCTGTTGATAGCGCAACTTCTTTCTCGTTCTCCGTTTTAAAACAATCCAAATGCAATGCACACATTATTCCAGAGTAAACATTGGAACTAAATATTTGTGTGGCCAATTTAACTGACATTTTTTGTCGTTTAATTGGGTTTATATGGGCTTCGGTTAGCTTATAGCACACTTGAAAGCTTCCTTTTCTATCTTCTTCATAAACCTTCTTTATTATAGCCCAGTCAATAGTTTCGTCTTGAATTATTATTTTATGACTCAATAAAATATTACGCACACTCTTAAACATATGTGGGTAGTCATGCAGCAAAAAAATTTTTTGATCATCTACCATTGTAAATGTTGATTGTGGTGTCGATCGCAGTCTGGTATATGCTCCATAGTTATTTGCTCCTTGGTCACAACTTGTTGCGACAACTGTCAGTCCTGTTTTTGCTGTTTCTTTAACAGCATCGACCACCATTTTGGAAAGCATTTCTCCATTTGGTGAGCCAACGTAGAAGGCAATTGTTTGCTTCCAGTTTTTATTAAGTCCTCTTAAAGTGAAGACCATGACTTTGTTTGCTATAGTATTGAAGACTCCAAACTTTCCGAAGTCTGTCAATCCAACAAGTTCGTCATCCTTGCTGTTATACTCCAATGCTCTTTTTACAGCCATCTCATCGAAGAGAAGAACGCATTTTTTGTCCATAGCTGTCATGCTTTTGGCTCTTTCAGCAATCATGTCCATAACTTCTTCGTTTATTCCGGCATGCAATCGCCTTTCGGAATTCCAACGCTGGATCGTGCTGACTGATGGCATTATAAATCCCGATTTCAATAAAAATCGGTAACATGATGGTGATCTATAATGAAGTTTTATAAAAAACTCCTTTTCTTTCGGGTTCCACGGAGCATTTGCCGTATGGAAACACTGCGTCAATATGAAATTGCGCACTTCCTCACTAAAATTCGCCATCTGCATATTCAAACCTTTCTTGAGGTTGTATGCGGGTTTAGTCTTGTGCTTTATGGGCGTGGTGTGAGTTGAAGGTCTTTTGTTGATTTTCGGCGTTGTTTGCGGGAATAGACATCGGGGTCTTAAACGTGGCGATGACTGAGTTTTATTTTGAACTTCTAATGAATTATTTGTAGTCACATCCCTTGTCGAGCAAGGTAATGGGTCTTCTACTGTTTCTTGAGGCTCAGTCGCGGATGCAACCTCAGAGCTTGATTGCATTGAAAATTTAAACGCGTTCATTATAAACTCGCATGTTGAGTCGGTGAAGTTTTCAGTGCAGTCACAAACCAGAGAATGTGATATTGGCACTGCAGCTTGCGTAATGCGCTTCAAAGTGCCACGCACTTGTATTTGACTTTTATAAAAATGGGCTTCGCAAATAAAAGCAGTCTTTGGCAAGGCAATTGGGTTTGAAATATTGCAATGTCTCAACCACACTGCTCTTCGATAGTCATCTGGAATTTTAAAAAAAGACAAAGTGCTCAGACTCTTCCGTCTTTCTTTGCAATCTGCGTAATAGCACTTAGACATTTTCAATTAGATGTGCCTTTGATGAAAATTTTTTCTTTAAATTTGTTTTTTTTAATTCTTTGTTTTCTTGTTTTTCTTCTTTTGCTATGTATAGCTTTTTTTCCTTTAATTTCTTTGTTCTCTATGTTCTTCTTTTCGTTTTTTTCTTTGCTTTTTTGTAATTTAGTTTTTTTAGTTTAATGGTAATTTAAATCCTAGAGAGTTTTTATTAAAATAAATATATATTCAATAAATAAATATCTTTAAATTTGTTTTTTAAATTCTTTGGTTTCTTGTTTTTTTTCTTTTGCTATGTATAACTTTTCTTCCTTTTGCTTTCGTTGTTCTCTATGTTCTTCTTTTCGTTTTTTTTCTTTGCCTTTTTGTAATTTAGTTTTATTAGTTTAATAGTACTCTAGGATTAAAATCCTAGTTTTTATTAAAATAAATATATATTCAATAAATAAGTATCGAATAAGTACCAATGTATATATTTAAAAATTTTATAATACCTACATATATTTTGCTGATGAATAAGTAAGTTAATCTATCTAAATCCTTAGGTATTTAAAATAGTTTTAATAAAAATTGTGTTATGCAAATAAAAACGAAAAGAATAGTATGTATGTATGAAAAAACTTTACTTATTGCAAGGTGCACCGCCAATGAATCAAGGTTCTTATATTCCAAGTATGTACCTAGAATGTATTATTTTAAAATTGTAAAATAAAACTTAACCTAGAATGTATTATTTTGTTTAAAATTTGTAAAATAAAACTTAATAAAGTAAAAATTAAAATTTTCAAAGTAAAAAATCGAATACCAAACTGCTCCTTCCTTCGCAAGTGAATCTAGCTCACAAATATTATTCCTTACCTCACAACACTCAAACAATTTTCTTATAATTCAATTATAATTTTATTTTAATTAATTTAAACAAAGTAAACTGATTTACATTAGTAAATCCGCAACACAAATTGCGTTTTTTACGCAAAAACACCAAAACCAAACCAGCACAAAAAAATTTATAAAACAACGTTCTATTTCCTATTAGTAGGGATTATTTCTATCTAAAATCAATGAAACACCAAAGAAAAATATTGCTTAGACGTTATTCCACAAAAATACTTTAATATATGTATTTAATTTGAATCAAAAATGAATTTTTAAAAAGATTAGAATTTCATGAACTGTCTTCTTGAATGCCTTGAATCGTTTTTGGTAATTGAATACAGCAACGGTCAAATCCTTTGAATTTGAATAGGATCTTCCTTGCTCCTTACTCTTCCATCTAAAACATAATATTACAGTTACTGTTCTCTTTTTGCTGTGCAATATTTTGTGTAATTTTCTTATTTGAAACCTATATTAATATCGAAAGACAGATTTAGTTTATGTACCAGCCTACCAACGTGGCGTTGTTATGATTTCCCTACACAATGCATGTGTAAGAGTTAGAGACTCAGTCGACCACTGGGAGCGCACAGTCTTTCATGCTTTCGACAATACTATTGATTGAATGATACAAAGGTTTTATATCATGCAAACACCCATGCAATAGCTTATTAGCGCTATCGAACTTCATCCTCTCACACTCGCACATAGCAACCATGAAAATACCATCCACATGCCTAAGTGAACAACCACAGCAAAATTTTCAGAACCGATATAACCTTTAATGGTGACGTTGGCGGCGCTACCATCGATTTCCCCTCCGTGATGCTACTATAGTTATATACAAAGGTTTGCCATACAAAATGAAACCTTTTTAGTCACTGGGTTTCGAGATAACCTACTCGAAACCAAAGGCGCTGAATGCACTATTTCCAATATTCCATTGAATTTGACATTTAAGAGAGTGGAAGTGAGTGGATAGAGAATGAATTCTCTCATACGTCGTTGACGTTCTGCTCACACTTGTATGTCTGTCTCTTTTTAACTTAAGACAAAAAGATAAACTCAAAACTTTTCTGCATATGCGGACACTACTTGGTTAACTCAAACCATACTGGAACGAAACCCAGGTTAACTTCAGGTGCGGACATAGCATTATGCTATGTCCGCACCTGAAGTTAACCTGGGTTTCGTTCCAGTTTGGTTTGAGTTAACCAAGTAGTGTCCGCATATGCCAAAAAGTTTTAAGTT
This sequence comes from Melanostoma scalare, assembly GCA_949752695.1. Lineage (NCBI taxonomy): Eukaryota > Metazoa > Arthropoda > Insecta > Diptera > Syrphidae > Melanostoma > Melanostoma scalare. Next base: position 66,551,604 of record OX456986.1, on the reverse strand, counting down.
TATCTTTTTGTCTTAAGTTAAAAATAGACAGACATACAAGTGTGAGCAGAACGTCAACGACGTATGAGAGAATTCATTCTCTCTCCACTCACTTCCACTCTCTTAAATGTCAAATTCAATGGAATATTGGAAATAGTGCATTCAGCGCCTTTGGTTTCGAGTAGGTTATCTCGAAACCCAGTGACTAAAAAGGTTTCATTTTGTATGGCAAACCACTTGGTTATCATGTTGGTTTGGGATTGTTTTGAGTTAAACAAGTTTAACTCTCAGGTGCGGACATAGCATTAGGGTACTCTTTTTTCCCAAACGAAAACGGCATTAAAAAAAAAGATTATAAAGATGCAAGTGGGCGCATTCACTGCTTTAGTAGCTACGTAATCAAGTCATAAGAAACAACTGCGAAATGAGTTGAAAATTTTTCACCCCACGTAATGTAAAAATTTCAGATATAAAGTTAATTTAGAATCATTACGACGTTTCACAATCGGCTGTTCGGAAAAGATACGAAGGGTTACAAACAAAAAAGGATTTACTGTGTTTGTAGTTCAATTTTGCATTCACAAAACTAATTGAATTTTGACTCCATAGTGACTACATAAGTGAATGCACCCAATCCTATTCCTGACAATTGTCATCAATACTACGACAAAACTGTTGAAAAATGTTTCATTGAAAAGAGTAGGTAGTTCTACATTTGAGAGTAGTTCTTTCGGATTTCAATGAAAAACGCTATTAGACTTTTTTCGATTACGATGGAATTTGTGATAGGGCTGAATAAGTGCACTAGGAAGAAACCTCCTCATCCGAATAATTGTACACAACACTTTGAACAAAATTATTCACAGAATGCCTTTCGTTTTGTGTAAGCAATTTCAGAATTTCAAACACTTCTTCGTCAGAATCGGAACTAGATGACGACTCATATATATTTTGATAATTTCAGCTAAAATTGAGCGATCCATTTTCACAAAATAGTTTATTGTTTTACTCTTTCACAGTCCTTTAACCAAAAATGCAAAATATTCAAATCGCAAACTGGTAAACGTCAAATGTTTTGTGTTTGTGTACGTGAAAGTGCGTGTAAATCTTGCCTCTGAATCGAGATTCATAAAAAAAAGGGGCAAAAAAAAGTGATCTAGTGTCTACATGAAACGTATTTCGAGCAAAAAAGCACTTTTAAAAGTGCTTTTGTGTACCACTGGAAATCGACATTAATCTTGTTGTGCACGCGTTAGGTTGAAAATATTGCTATAAATTATTAGGAAACGAATAAATAAGTTAGAATTCAGTAATTTGCAGGATAAAATGAATTACAAAACATGAAAATATGAATTCCTATATGTGAACATCAGTTTAACCCGCAATACCAGGAAAAAACTTAAAAGCATGTTTCATTGAAAGGAGTAGTTCACGATTTGAGAGTAAATCTATTGAATTTCAATTAAAAACCCGCTATTAATTTATGGCACTTTCCATTGGACGAAAAGAACCGTCCAGGAGCGTCCAGGAGCATTCTCAAACCGTTCCATTGGTGCAAAAAGATCGCTTCTCATGATTCTGAGGAGTGACAGCCGCTTCTCGATTTGAAGTGAGAATCGACTCAAGAAGCACTAACACATGTTACTCAAATGTCAAAAGGAAAATTTTCTTCAAAGAATATTTTTTAAGAGCCATAGGTGTTTCACTCACACAAAGGCAATTACGTTAAACTGAATAGAAAAAATGTTGGGTGTTCCATTGGTTTTTAAAATGAGTTCTTCCCCGAGTGAAACCAATGGAAAGTGCCTAAATGAGTGGTTCCCCGAGTGAAACCAATGGAAAGCGCCATTAGTTTCCTGAGCTGTCATATTAGAGACAATTGAACTTTATTTAGTATTTTTCGGCTAGCTTTTTGTCGAACCATTCTTGTCGCGAACTGTGGCATTCAAATTTTTTTAATGTAAAACTTACTAAAAACTTAACTCAAAAACATGTTTCATTGAAAGGAGTAGTTCTCGATTTGAGATTAAATCTGTCGAATTTCAATTAAAAACGCTATCAGTGTTGCGTCAGACTGTCATCTTAATTTGATGTCAGTTGCCATTAAAATAATAGGTATTGAGATTCACTTTTCAATCCAGCGAGTAGAGTTCTATTTAAAGTAGATGAGAAATAAATAATGTCTTATAGTTGGTTCAAAATAGTTCTAACTATAGTTCAACGATTCATTATTCAATGTTTGTATTAAGGAATAAGCGAACAACCAAAATTTGAATAAATCTCGAATAAAAATAATAAAAACGTAACAGTTTGTTTGTTTGTGCACGCTAATATCAGAAACGGCTTATCCTATCTAGATGGGGTTTTCAGTAATATATTGTGGTAAGCTCCACTTAACATTTAGTTTTTATTTCATGTCAATGGGTTGATAAATACACACACCTAGTCTCGAATAAAAATATAATACAAACAGTTTTCTTAAAAAAATATCGCGATAAAAATGTTTGACAAAAACTAACCGAAAAATACCAAGTAAAGTGTCGTTTTCTAGATTTATGAAAATGGATTACTGAAATAGGGATTTGGATGGTGCAGCGGTACCATGTTTTTCTGTCCGCTGGACTGAACTGAAGTAGTTAATTAAACCAGTATCAGTATCTAAGGAGATACCAACATCAACCCTTTAGGCAGCAATAAACAATTTTCTGATATGCGGGGTGAGCTCCGAGCTCATTTGAGTTCAATCATCTTTGATTCAATCTTTGAATCATCTTTTTCAATTGATTACCACCCTATATTAGTGCAACTATAAGCCACAAAAAAATATTACTTCTTTATTCCTCTTGGGTACCGCTGGATCCCAAATCTTACCTTTTAGAACATTTTCTTTTTGACTCAATTCGAGAAGTGAATATAACTACGAGTATGATAACCATTACAGAGCAGTTGGCGTTGAGCTTTAAAATTAAGGGCTATCAGCAAACAAAATTGGCTTGATTTCGTAAAAAAAACATATAAGTTGTAAGAATCGAGCTGTAGAAAAAGTACCAAATTTCAATTGAAACTTTTTTTTAAATCCTCCCTTTTATTTCAATTCTTAATGCAATGAGCGTTCTTCATTATTTATGTTAAACCAAATTTAAGATACTTTTAATCTCAAAATCCGATTTTAAAGTTTTCAATATAAACTGTTCAATGATAGCTTTAACTGGTTTTTAAGACTAAGGGCCATCTTAAAATGGTGAATTCATATCGCTTCGACAAATTAGAAAAATTAAAAAAAAAATTGCCATAACGTAACAATTATACTTACTCTTGTTTATACAGAAATAAATAAACAGTGCTCTAAAGCATTGCCATGCAATTTTATCCAACAATGAACAAATTTCAAAAAAAAAAAAAAAATCAAATGGAAAGAACGAGTTTCGGCAACGCAACGCCTCAGGTAACATTTAAAATTGTGTAATAAAAATACAAGTATGTATGTATTTTAAATTAATAAATTTAAAAATTTTGAAAAAGTACAAGAAACCATGTATTTTATCCGCTAACTATTTTTTAAATTAAACCGGTAACCAAAAATAAGCAAGTTATGCATTGCTTCCTATTAAAGTTACCTAAAAATAAGCTTATATATTTATCTTAAAAAAACTTTTAGGTCAGCGGCAGATTGCATCAAAACTTTGATTCCTGGCATAAAGCTCGCAGTCTGGGCGAAATCGGTTCCAAAAGCTATTGAAGTATGAGTTGCAAGTGCACTACCGTAATCACCTATTTGGATAAATTGGACAATTTGATTCAAAGCTTCTACTGTAGTTGAAGTGAGCTAAAAAAACAAAAAGAAATAGAAACAAAGAAGTTCAAAAGTAGTTTCAAACTTACTCTTCCATCCCTCAAACAATCATACAAATTCTCCAAACGCTTGGCAACATCTATAAACTTTCTTTTCGTTCGCTGAAAAAAATGAATAGTTTAGTTAAATCAAATCAAAATAGCACATTTATGAAATTAAATTATTGCGGTTTTAAACCAATTCTTTTTTTTAAATTTTTTTAATGATAATGCACTGTCTGTTTGGCTACAAAGAACCCGAACTAAATGGATAGACTACTTTTACTTGTTTTACAAATACGTCTTTTTCTTTCCGGCGATTACTTTAAGGGAACTTATGAATTCTATAGAGAGAAGTCGAGGTGGGTCGAGCAGTCTAGTTTGTAGATAACAATAATGATTGAAAAAAAAAAATTAAACAACACTACGATATAGCGGTTGTCTTCATAGAAATTCCACATGCCCGACGATTTTATTTTATTCGGCCCTATCGAGGTAACCGTCAGAGCGCAGTTTTCTCAGCAACGCATCTTTTTTCGGAGATTCAATTTTGCTTCGAAGTAGTTGTCGCCGTAAGAAATTTTTCACAAATGCGGCAATGCATTGCATTCCCAAAACTAAAATCTCCGCAACAAATACTTGTCGGAGAACGTCGCCGTCGGATCGTCCGATCGGAGAACTACTACGAAGCAAAATGTCTCCGATCGGAGAGAATTCTGCTCCGTCGGTTACCTCGATAGGGCCGAATGTCTGATCAACGCTCTAGATTGACGAGGAACCAAACAAATAAATAAGTAAACAGGTAATGCTAAATAAAGGCGTTCAATTAAAAAGAGGAAAGACCTCCTGATCAGTATATGGAACGTTAGATCCCTTAATAAATAGAGCCGAAGAATTAGACTGGAAAGAAGACATTTTTGGAAAATTGGAAATACTATCGGTAAGCATAGCTTGGATGACAAAACCTCCGCAAACGGACTCAGGCTAATCAAATTTAAATCTAATATGCTAAATCTAGTTTTTAGTAATACATGCATCTCAAATTCATAAAATTACCCGGCGATCACCAGCTCAATCAACCGTCAACTAAATTGACCATGTTGCGATCGACAGAAGAAATTCTTCCAGTGTTATTGACGTCCGAACTTTCCGAAATGCCAGTTTTTTCTTCGCTGTATACGCACACACTGCCAAATGCAGGCCAGCTGTTTTGGCACTGAGCGAAACACAAGTACGTGTTGATTCTGATCCCTCAGAGTTTAACCAGCCTGGGTATAGGTTAGTTCCTTTACTCTTCTCCGCCCATGGCCTCGCCGTATATGTTCGGAATGATATTGCTTATCAACTTCTACCACAATACGGCGTTTGTTCTCATATGAACTTTATTTTCATGTGGTTAAAATAAACCGCCCGTAAGCATTCATTATTGTTTTGTTTATAGAAGCCCCAATTTATATAGCAATTCAACTAGCAACGAGTTTGGTTCGCTAACTCTATATTAAGAATTTTTTCCCTTTATTCTCACATTGAAATCGCAAGTGTAATGTTCGATGAGTTCGAATAAATAAAACTTTTTTTCAACTCTTAAATTACCCCACTTTTCTTATCGTTTGTCTTATTCAATCCTTACATCATCACTCCACAATAAAAACTAACGCTACCTGCGCCAGCGGCCTTCTTTATATATAAAAAGCATACCAAGCATTATCGAACTTTATAGACAAGACAAGACCAGACAAACAACCCCTATTGGCCATACATTACCATTGTATATAAAGGAGAATTTTTCTTTCGAAACGACCAAGGGTTTCCTCATCCGCTTTCGATAAGGTCCATGCTTCCGCGCCGTAAAGCAGGACTGGGATGATCAAGTTCTTATACAAGGTTACCTTGGTTTTTCTGGAGAGGGTTTTGTTTCTCAATTGCCTTCTTAACCCAAAGAAGCAACGGTTGGCAAGAGTTATTCTCCGTTTGATCTCCGCACTGATGTTGTTTTCCGTGTCTATATCGGATCCTAGGTAGACGAAGTCCTGTACTACTTCGAAGTTATGTCTGTCTATTGTGACGTTTTGTCCAATTCGTCGATGTTCAGTGTCCTTGTTTGATGACAACATATACTTCGTTTTGCCCTCATTAACCATCAAACCCATTTTTGCCGCTTCTGTTTCAATACTCGCAAAAGCACCTATGACATCACGGTTTTTTCTTCCCATTACGTCAATATCGTCTGCATAGGCGAGTAATTGTACAGACTTTTGAAAGGTTGTTCCTCTGGTGTTGACGTTTGAGTTTCTTACAATCTTTTCAAGTATGATGTTGAAGAAATCGCATGACAGTTTGTCGCCTTGCCTAAAGCCTTTTTCGGCATCAAAGGTCTCGATGACTTCTTTACCGACCTTGACGGAACAGCGTGAATTCTCCAAAGTCATCCTGCATAGTCGTACGAGTTCTGCAGGGATGCCGAAATTAGACATGGCTTTGTACAGCTCGTCTCTGTAAATACTGTCATACGCGGCCTTGAAATCGATAAAGAGATGGTGAATATCGATATTATGTTCTCGGGTTTTTTCCAAGATCTACCGTAATGTGAAAATTTGGTCTATTGTGGACTTCTCTGGTCTAAAACTAGCTTTGCGTTAATTTAGCTCTGTGAAAATTTCACATCTTTGTAGTATTTTGTTTGTTTTAATACATTTGTTGATTGTTTTAGTGATTTAAAGTGATTGAAATCATTCTATTTTGTCTAGTTCCTGCATTTTTCGTAGAGAATTAGTTTAATTTGTGTTTCGTTTTGATCACAGTGTTTGGTGAGAAATTGATTTTTTTTTATTTTTCGGTTCCGTTTGAGTGTATTTTGAGTAGTTTTAAAAACATACTTATCTCATTCTGGCCTATTGGTAAATTCAATAATCATCTTTTTCTAAACTACTTATATTTTCGTTTATTTTTGTATATTTAAAGTAAAAACTTGCTCCAAATTATCTGCATGGTGGTGCAATCGTCTAGCAGGTCAGCCTTTTATTATATTTTAACCTCCGCGTCTTAGGTTCATATCCCAGTGGAGTCACATATATATATATATATTTTTTTTTTCGTATTATTTTATTAAATTTTATTTTTTATCTATCTTCATTGCATTTACAAATTAATTTATTATTTCATTTAATTTTATCATGGCCTGTGCTGCGGATAAATGCATGGAAAGCTCCAATAGTGCCCCTCTCTTTGAATGTTATGGGCCTTGCGGGAAAGTATTCCATTCCAAATGTATCGGATCGAACAATGCATTTTTAGACAAAATAAGTGCGTCTAAGATTGCATGTTGGTATTGTTCCGATTGTAAAAAGATATCAATTTACCTACTGGCAATTAAAATGTCCACTTTTAAACTGGACATCTTAAAACTATCGAAAGGATTTGAGGAACTCCTTAAGATTTTCCAGGATAGTGTTTCCAATCTTACTTAGTTTTCTTCTCCACATAGTTCTGTGGATATTTCAACTTCTACTGATGGTTTTGAGCCTATCATCATTGACAAAACCCAAATATTAGCAGACCTTCAACAACAAACGACCACTGCTACCAGCTCGGCCTTAGCTTCATCCAAAAGCTCAAAAAGAAATCGTTATGGCTTAGTACTTAATCAAAACTCTAGTCCAGTCTAGTCTAGTGACAAAGGTCAAGGTCTTAAGTCCACTGCGTCAGTAGCTAAAAATCCTGTCTCTACAGTTACCCAAGATGTAATTCAGTCCACTGGGTCAACGATCGAAAACTCGGACTGTATGGACACGCAGCCTGTAATTGATCCAGTTTCTCTGGGAATAAATGTCCTTATGAAAGCTGTTCCCAGACCTAGATCTCTTTTTATCTCACGACTTAAACCAGAAATCACTACGGAAGATGTTTTGCGGCATCTGGTTGACAAAAAGAGTATCCCCTCTGTTACGTCAATCAAATGTAATAAAATCAGTAAAAACAATAGCTTTGTTTCTTCATTTAAGTTAGTTGTTCCTCCTTCCCTCTCTAATTCTATTTAGAATAGTAATTCTTGGTCTGATGGTACACTCATTAAAGAGTTTACATTACACAGGAAAAAACCAGTAAGAACTGACCGGACACCTCAGCCAAAAAACTAAATAGAACTACCCTCTTTTACCAAAATGTTAGAGGGCTTCGTACAAAAATTACGAATCTTTGTCTTAACCTCATGTCTTCTCGCATGATATATTTGCCTTAACTGTGAAAGTGCCTTATTGGGTGAAAGTGTTTGATCGTAGTGTACCGACCCCAGGTTATGTGGGTTATGTTATTAGCTAAAACTCTAGTTAGCAATTGGCACAAGGTGGAGTTAATTGCTAATCAAAATTATCGTAGCCACAAACCACAATCGGTATAGTAGTGCAGACACTGGATAAGGTTGTTTTGTTCACGTTGCGGGAAGAGAAATCTTTGGTGATGATTTTTGTTTATGAAATAAAAAACAAAAAAACCAAAAAAAGATTTAGATGTAATACCAAAAGTAGATTGCCTGGCAGAACAATACTAAACTGAACTCACCCGTAAGGTAAGAATGATGAATTGGAGCCGAGTTTGATGATGGAATATAGGTGATGGTTGATTCCTATTCAGTCACGATCAGCAGCAAGAAGGGGGGCAGAACGATAAAGTATGTACAGCTGAGACTGAACATAAAATGCAGATCATGTGAATGCAGCAAAGGCTTATCGTTTGTTGATTTGATACAGATGCAATAAGGCGAGAAACATCGATTTAAAGTTGTTATATAAGTTGTGTAACAACTTGGTGCTACACATTCCATCTGAAGGTGATGATCAGCATGCAATGGAGAAAGCAAAAAGTGTTTGCTTGGACCTACTGCAAGACAATAATCCGGCAATAATAACAAGAACAAAAGTGATTCGGGCAAGAGACAATAGAATTGCAAATGTTATTGTGGAAATGCAAAATAGCAATTTTGTTCCACGTATTTTGAGGTCAGCTTTCAAATTGCGCAATACCGGAATATCTATTCATCGGGACTACACCAAAGCAGAGAGAGAAAAACGTAAGCAACTGCTACAGATGAAAACAAAAATTATTGCTAGAAACCAAAACATTAAAGTAATAATTCGTGGACTAACACTTCTAATGGAACATAAAGCTTTTTATATAAACGAAAACAACATCTTGACGTGCGACGATGCCGATGGTATAACTATGCTGAACAATATTATGACAGATGGTAATGTCAGTGCTCAGATAACAAAAAGCTTACAATCCAACAAGGTCGGTAATGCAGTGCAGTTCCAAGAGTTCAGTGGTGCTGGTAGTAGTAGTAATTATAATTTTTAGTACTAAAGCCGTCTGCCAATACATAAGTAGTAACAAATTACAAAGAAACTTAGTTATAAAAAATAAATATTTAAAAATTTTATCATATAATGTATCAGGATTAAATAACAAATGTCTGTATAATGACTTTTATAATTTCATCAATAACTTTGACATAATTTTTTTATATGAAACGTTCATTACTGATAGTAATTTTGCAAGAATTGAGAACAAGATTTTAGATTTTACATTTAAATGGATACCAGCTAAGAGAAATCATTCACGAGGAAGAGCTAGTGGAGGAAGTTTCCTGGGATTTAAGAAAAAACTCAATACAAGCTGTGCCTTTAAAACGTATAATGATATTTGGATTGTAGAATTCAAAACATGTAACAACCGCCTTTCAATACTACCTATGTATTTGAATTGTAACAATTGGGAAGAAGACTTCGAAAAATTAACAGAGTTATTCAATGTGATAGATGCATCGAACGTGATGTTAATTGGAGATTTAAATGCAAGAGTGGGAACAAACCAAGGAGCGATGAATGATTCAAGAGGCTTCCTCAGACAGTCGAAAGATGTTTGTTCTAACACAAGAGGAAATAAATTGTTAGACTTTTGCGATACGTTTGGTCTGCGCATAGTAAATGGTACCAGTGCTGGTGACTCTGCAGGAGAATTTACGTTTGTTGGAGGACAAGGGACATCAGTAATCGACTACGCGATTATAGGGGAAGACTGGGAACCCTTTGTGAAGGATTTGGAGATCAGTGGAGTGCCTTATTCGGACCATCTACCTCTTGAGGTGACAATACAACCTCTGATTCAAGCAGATGAGGAAATTACTATTATGCGGCTTCTGCCCCAACTCAAATGGAAGGAGAATAAGGCTCAACAGTATCGACGATCCCTAGATATGCAAATCCAACGGCAACAAATAGAAGACTTTGCTAAGATGGAACAGATTGTAAAGGCCTCTTTCCCACAAGAAGAAATCAGCCAAAACAAAAGCAAAATAAGAAAAGAACCATGGTACGATGAAGAATGTGAAAAGGCACGAAAAACATCTTTTGCGTGGTTGAGAATTTTCCGCAACTCCACCAGAGGATTATTTAGGGGTTTATATTTAGAAGCCAATATGAAATTTAAAGAGCTATGTAAGACCAAAAAAAAAGCATATGCCGTTATGCAAGCATCAAAATTGGCTTCCTGTAAAAACTCGGCTGAGTTTTGGAAACTGGCAAGGGAACTGAATGGAAAACAATTCACCATCCACACAAAACTGACGGCAAATGAACTGCTTTCCCATTTCAAGACTCTTTTGAATCCTGAAACAATGCCAACAATGTGGCACTTTGCAGCACCGGGACGTATAATCGAATCTTTGGACGCTCCGTTTACAATTAGAGAGTTGGAAGAAACTCTTGTGACCCTTAAAGATGGGAAAGCAGCCGGATCAAATGGTATTCCAGTGGAATTCTTTAAATATGGAACTGCCTTGCTTAAAGAACATCTTTTAAAACTATTTAACGCAGTTTTGGAGGGAAATTTATCACCAAATGAATTTCGTGATGCCATTATATTCCCAATCCACAAGAAAGGATCGCTATTGGATGCAGCAAACTACAGAGGAATTTCCTTTTTAAATGCATCTTACAAGATGCTTACAACTATGTTGCATAAACGTCTTGTTAATTGGATCGAGACCGAAAAGTTGCTGAAGGAGTTTCAAGCTGGTTTCAGATCAGGATATTCAGCTATCGACAACATTTTTATTTTCAAGACCTTGGCAGAGTATTTTTTGAAACAAAAGAAAAAACTTTATGTTTTTTTCATCGATTTTAAAGCGGCCTTCGATACAATCGATAGAGGTGCACTGTTTTATAAGCTGTATAGTCTTGGGATATCATTGAAGTTTGGACGTGTTTTGGAGAATTTATATAGAGGAACCAGGTCTGCAGTATGGACAGGCGAAGAACTATCGGAGTGGTTTGAAACCTCATCGGGAGTGCGGCAAGGGTGTACATTAAGCCCTACTCTGTTTTCACTGTTCATAGATGACCTTCTTGACTTCTTGCCGGGTGGAGTAGATTTCGCTGGGATAAAGATTAAGGCACTTTTGTTCGCAGACGATATAGTCATGTTCGCTCATTCCCCGGAAACTCTACAGCTCATGATTAATAGGGTTTATCAGTATTGCCAGCTATGGAATCTAATAGTCAACATCGATAAATCGAAGGTTATGATTATTAAGAGTGGTGGCGGACGCAATGCAGCTAATGAAAAATGAAATTTTAATAGCGAAAATGTTGAATGTGTGCGTGACTACAAATACCTTGGCATTACTGTAACAAATAATTTTAATATGGAGAAACACTTGAAGGAGAAACTGGTTAAGGCAAAAACTGCTATAAACATGACATGGAAACAATGCTTCATGAATAAGTTTATAGCGCACAGTAGTAAATTTAAGGTATTTGAAGCAGTAGCTGAGAGCATACTTTTATATGGATCACAGGTATGGGGATGTAAAAAGTACAACTCAGTTGAGAAACTCCTGACCCATTTCATCAAAAGAATATTTCATCTACCGCAGAATACACCGAACTACGTCATCATGCTAGAAACTGGTCTCTCACCATTGTTCATAAAAACGCTAAAGTTACAAGCTGACTTTTTACTTAAAATTTTTTAAATGAATGATTCACGTGTTGTTAAAAGAGTGGCCATGAAAGCTATACAAGACCAAAATAGCTGGTACCGTGAGTGGAAAGATTTAGCTGAAGGATGCCAAATTAATTTTAGTATATCCATCGGAGATTTATCAGCCATTAAAAATACCCTGTATGAAGTCATTTCAAAGGTTGATGAGAAATGTAGAGCGGATTATATGGTAGAAGCTTCAAATTCCTTGCACAGAACAACATATAGCAGACTTAATCATAACCTCGCAGAGAATAACTATTTTCATGATTCAAATAATGTACACGTTATATCTATGATGGTCAGACTACGCAGTGAACTACTCAATTTAAATTTCATTCCACACAGGGATGATTTACCGCTGGAGTGTAATATGTGTAACTTGGCAGAAAGAGAAGATACTGTGCACTTCGTTGGAAAATGTCCAATTCTCAGAGAAATCAGGAGGAGTATATTCCGAAAGGACTTTTTATCAGAAGATCAAGTTATAAGTATATTAAATGAAATGGATGTTGTAAAACTATACGAATTTTGTAAAATTGCGCTAAGATATAGAATTGCTATAATGAACGAAGATTTTTGATTGTTTTTCTGTTCAATTCCGTTAAAATTTGTTAACTATTGTTTATGTACTCTATTTGGTCAAAAAATTGTTAATCCCTTTTTTAATATTGAATTGTACCTATGATTAGGGCTCATTACATATTTTATGTTTTATTTGTCAATCTGGCAGACGGCAATTGCCATGCTATAATGATTTTTGTTAAGTAAAAACTAGTGATGTATAATGTAAATTTTACTGTGATTCAATAAAAATCTGTATCTATCTATCTATAAGTTGTGTAGAATTTTCCTCTGGTTCAGCAGTTAAAAAGCGTAGAAACATAAAACAATAATATGGTTATGTGTAGTTTCCACGAATTGCTTCAAATTGGCAGAAGCATATACTAAAATCAGCACTAACCTGAGGGAAGTGAGATAGACACTTTTATGTCAGATATGCTGCCTGGTGATGAGGGAGATGACTGAATAATTAACACTCAGGAACCACAAATACACAACTGAATGTCAAGAAAAAATTGACGATAGAGAAAATCTCGATTAACGCGAAATTGAATTATGAATTCATAAAAATTAAGCGAATGCACTTCTAAGATTTTGATTGTTTCGTGTACAAGGGTATTAGAATGAACTTTTGCACAGGTTTGAAGATTTAATAAGTACACTAACAATGTTTAATAAAGAAATGAAAAACATTTGGGTGAGGGCTCGAAAATAAAGGCAAGGTTTCGCAGCCAAGGTTGCCAACTGATCTTTCCAGATCCTCAGTAGCGACTGTGACTCTACAACTATGTTTCCCTGCTGATCTTTACAGGCTTGAGTTCAGTTTTTACCTTTTGGTAGAACTTCCGAATCTCGTTCCTGTCATGGCACCTCTCAATTTCCTCAAACGAGCGCTTCTCATGCTGCTTCTTTTTCTTTTTGAGAATTCGGTGTTCCTCTTTTCTTTTCTCCTTGTAAATCTCGTTATACTGATCGTAAGCAGCCCTCGTTCGTTTTTGCATCAGCATTTGACGTGCTTTTTGTTTGGCTGCATTGGCCTGCCTGCATTCTTCACCGAACCATGGGTTTCGTTTTGGTAGCCGAGTGAAACCCAGAACCTCAGAGGCAACGGCTCTGATGGATTCTTGGCATTGCTGCCACTGGTCTTCAATTCTTAATGCTGGCGGCATGGGATTCAAGGACAATTGAAGGGAGACTCGATTGGAAAAGACTTTGGCAATCTCTTGCGATTGTAGCTTTCCGACGTCATATCTCTTCACAGCGTTAGTTCGTGTAGGTCGTGAACAAGATATCCTCATTCGTACCTTGGCTACAACAAGGTAGTGGTCCGAGTCAAAGTTGGCCCCTCGGAAAGTTCGGTCATCTAACACACTGGAAGAGTGCCTTGCGTCGATCGCAACATGGTCAATTTGGTTGACGGTTAATTGTTCTGGGGATCGCCATGTACCTTTATGAATTTTGAGATGCGGGAAGCGTGTACTACTTACAACAAGCTTAAGCCCGCAGCAAAATCGATTAGCCTTAGTCCATTTTAGGAAGTTTTCTCATGGAGGCTATGCTTACCGATTGTATTTTCAAAGATGTCCTCCTTCCCTAGTTTTGCGTTAAAATCGTCAAGAACAATTTTCACGTCGTGTCTAGGGCACTGCTTATATGTTTCTTCGAAGAGCTCGTAGAAACAGTCTTTGGAATTGTCGTCTTTCTCTTCTGTGGGGGCGTGGGCGCATATTAGGCTAATGTTGGCGAATTTAGCCCTGATGCGGATGGTCATTATACGCTCATTAACTGGATTTTGGCTTATCACCTTATCCCTGAGTCTTCCTCTAACGACAAATCCGCATCCAAATAAGCGCTGTCTGTTCCCTGTAGCAGTCGCCATAGTAGATGTCACAGTTTTTCATCTTCTTTATGCCCGGTCCACTCCATCACACTTCTTGGATGGCGATTATGTCTGCTTTGCAGCAGTCCAGTGCGTCCGCTAATTCTCCAGCTGCACATAGTCCGTTAAGAGATCTTACGTTCCACGTGCAGATCCGGAAGTCCGAGGTCATGTCCTTTTTTCGTTTGCTTGGGTCGTCAACTTTGAAATCATTATCGTTATCCGAGGCTGTTTGTTGTTTTGGAACAAAGGTTTTTTTTTACGTGGTTGGGTAGCTAACCCTACGCACAACTCCCAACCTGGAGGGCCAGGTCCTTTTGGATCCATCCGGACATAAAGGGCAGGAATATCCAGTGTCAGTACCCTGCTGCAGGGGTGTGACTGCTGTTGGCTCACTAGGAGCTCATCCGCCACCAACTCTACTTCAATACCCTGTCCTAGTATTGAAAGACCCTGAAAGACCATTAAACCAAATATGTTGGAGTAGCTCCTTCAGGGGTTTCTGCTTTTTTGACTGCTGAAGTCCACCGTTGATTCTGTCATTCGAATTCATCCGCTGGGACATATACGCGAAAGCTCTCGTAGACCACTGAGATTCGTGCAGTCAGTCATTGTTCGCAGAGCAATTATAGTGTTGATCACAAATCTTTTATCCGCATTCTTTTGTCAACACTCGCACTTACTAGTTTAGCAGGTCAGCTCTGGACGGAGCATCCCAGGGCCAAGTGGATACCGCGAGGAGGTATAGTAAGCACAATTGACGTGTACTATAAGTTGCAACATCTGGGCGCCGCGCCGCCGCCGCCACCAAGTTGGCACCAGTCAGAGTCTACCCGAATAGTACAACGCCCATCCTCCTTCTGGTATACTAATAAATAAATAAATAGGGTGGCGCAATAGAGCTAGGAGGACCGAGGCCTAGCGTATTTCTCACAAAACTTACATTGTGATTTGTGAAGAATGGATGGGACCTACAATTTACTGCCGATTCTGAAAAAAACTTTTGTTTCTGTTGGAATTCCAGCAATGAACCTCCAGGTTAAAAGAGAGACTTGCTAATTCATTTTAATTTTTTATTCATTTATCTCACCGCGGTGGGACACAAGTCCATAAAAAAATGTTTGGACTTATGTTCCATTTTACATGTTTTGTTCGATGCAAATACAGTACCTTTTGGGAGATGAAACATTTCCAAAAAAGTGGGTTTTTTCATTACAAATGTGGGATAGCGATAACCCTACAATGCTGTGCCCTATACACATTACATAAGGCGTACGTGACTAGAGACATGAACAAACGACGAGAAGACCAACGACGACAACAAGTACATAAGATCTACATGACCAGAAATGAACATTACCACGGTAGATACAGAAACGCAGTTGACTATACACACACATACACACACTAATTGAACGAACGAACAAACAGAAGGCAGACACTTTTTCAACCCCAATTTGCTTTTACATAAGTAAGATCACATTGGGCCCTATCGGCAATCTCCCACGGAATTTTGTTTCCCACGGAATTTTTTGTTCCCACGGAACATTACGCCCGATCGTGAACCTCCTTCGAAATGAATCTCCCACGGAATAAATTTTAACAACCTAACAGATTAAAAATGACTTCAAAGATAGTTTTCGAATATGTTCTATAGTGCTCTAACAAGAATAAAGTAGAAATCTCCCTGGAATGCGATACAAATTCAGTAAAATGGCAGATAATTTCCCATGGGAAATTCATTCACGATCGCTCAAAATTCCGCAAGGAACTTTCGAACATCATTGCCGATACCAATTTTCCGAATATGGGAAATGTTTCCAGGGAAATTTTATTCACGATAGGGCCCATTAATGTTCACTTTGTATCGAGCAGTTGAAGAAAAAGGTTCTAAAGTACACCGGAATAAAAGTAAAGTTAAAGAAGTATTCTGTGTTTGTTTTATTGAGAAGGCAATTATATTTTTTATCCCACAAATGGGGGCTCGTCCGGGAATGATTTAAAAAAATTGGCATAAAAAAAACAGTTTCTAAGTTCAGCGCTAACTGAACAGTGAAAAAACAATTCTTAATGCGTGTGCGGTAGCAAAAACAAAAAAAAAACAGTTTCTAAGTTCAGCGCTAACTGAACAGTGAAAACACAATTCTTAATGCGTGTGCGGTAGCAAAAACTAAACTAACGCTAAACCACCGCATCAGGGAGGCTCAAAAAGCGGCCGCATGGATAAAGGCAGTGGGAAAAATTCTCGAGACAGACACATACGAAGATTATTTCGTTAAAGCAGGGGTAGTGCATAAGCAGCCAGAACTGATAGTCATCCCATCAACAATGGAACAAGAAATAATAGGTATGGCTCATCAACAAGGACATTTTGCGGTGAAAAAAACACAGGACCTGATAGAGAGAGAATTTTATATTCCGAATCTGGCCAAAACGGTGAAAGATTTCGTTCGTGGATGCATCAAGTGCATCATAACTGAAGCCAAGGTAGGGAAAAAAGAGGGACTATTATCACCAATCGACAAAGAGGTGAGACCACTGGGAACCTACCACGTCGACCATGTCGGACCTATGGAAGTGACCCATAAACGTTACAATCACATATTTGTTGTAGTGGATGCGTTCTCGAAGTTCACTTGGCTCCATCCAGTGAAAAGCACGGGCTCTGATGAGGTAATTGCAAAATTGAAAGCCCAATCCGCTATGTTTGGAAATCCTAAGAGGATAATATCGGACAGAGGAACAGCCTTCACGTCCAACACATTCGGTGAATACTGTCATGAAGAGGGAATACAACACTTATTGATCTCAACTGGGGTTCTAAGAGGAAACGGTCAAGTGGAAAGGATCCACAAAATCATCATTCCCATGCTCGCCAAAGCTTGCGTTGATAACCCATCGCACTGGTACAAGCACGTAGACAAGGTACAGCAAGTCCTGAACAGTACACCACCAAGAAGTACAAAGTTCAGCCCGTTCCAAATTCTAACAGGTCTAGAAATGCGTACATCCAACTATCCGGAAATAAGAGAGCTGTTGAACGAAACAATCATTGAAGACCTGAATCGTGACCGAGATGAAACACGTGACGAGGCACGGGAAAATATAGCAGAAATACAGAGGGAAAACAAGAAAAGCTACGACAAATCCAGAGTTCCAGAACAGGAGTACGAAATAAACGAGTTAGTCGCCATCAAGCGTACTCAATTCGGCACAGGAATGAAATTAAGACCAACATTTTTCGGACCTTATAAAATCACCAAAAAATTGAAGAACGGCAGGTACGAGGTGACGAAAGTTGGTAATCAGGAAGGACCAAACAATACAAACACAGTAGCTGAAAACATGAAGAAGTGGGGTCGGTCATTCGGGGACGAATGAAAGTCAGGAGGGCCGATTGTGGGATAGCGATAACCCTACAATGCTGTGCCCTATACACATTACATAAGGCGTACGTGACTAGAGACATGAACAAACGACGAGAAGACCAACGACGACAACAAGTACATAAGATCTACATGACCAGACATGAACATTACCACGGTAGATACAGAAACGCAGTTGACTATACACACACATACACACACTAATTGAACGAACGAACAAACAGAAGGCAGACACTTTTTCAACCCCAATTTGCTTTTACATAAGTAAGATCACATTAATGTTCACTTTGTATCGAGCAGTTGAAGAAAAAGGTTCTAAAGTATACCGGAATAAAAGTAAAGTTAAAGAAGTATTCTGTGTTTGTTTTATTGAGAAGGCAATTATATTTTTTATCCCACACAAATTACTAGTTAGGGTTACCATATGTCAAGAACTCAGCGTAATGTCGTATAGTTAGAAAACCAAAGGTTGTTAGAATACCGCCCATCCCCTATGAGTTCACCTTGTCGTGGTGGGGTTGCTTAAGGAAATCTTCTCCAGCAATCCAGCTACAGAACCTGACCAACCAACATAACTCAAAACAAAACCTCAACGTTAGAAAACTTGGAATGAAACAAATGGAAAAGGTAAATATAAGGAACAAAAAACAAACGGCGATATACGTTCAAAAGTCGGCAGGTGTCGCGACTGCCGGCGATGGCTTGGCCTCGAAAGAGTATAAGTCGCCAATGACAAATTTATTTACGAAGACAGATAAAGCGATTTGCGGAAGGGTTGGGGAGCCGACTGCAGTTTGAGGAAAGCCTAAAAAGCCAACCAAGAAATGTGGAGAGCCCTCTGGTTCTAACGCCCCTCCCAAGGAGGATGCCCACACAAGTGGAAGGGTTGCAGTTACTCTCTGTATCACTTCCACTCATACTGCCCGTATTGAAGGAACCCCGGAGAAGACTATTGCAGCAAATAGAGGGGCCGAGACTTTCGGTTCTAACGCGAACTGTGATATGTTGACAATGGGGCTACCCTCATCAAAAACACTGCTCGAACCTCTCACCTCATCCCGTCCAATGTCAAAGGACTCAAGGTCGACCAACCCGGACGGTACGGGTGCCTAGACTATCGGCTCCGTGGCTGAAAGGGGAGGACCTCCTTCGAGCTACGGAAACACTCCTTCCCTCCCCCAAGTTGTAGGTAAACTGTGACTAACAGTGGGACAAACAACGAAAGGGTGTCCAATCCCCCTAACCCCAAAGTTGGAGGTGAAACTGTGAATTACAGTGGAACTGAAAACGAAAGGGTCGCCAATCCCCTTATCCCCCAAGTTAGAGGTGAAACTGTGACTTACAGTGGAACTGAAAACGAAAGGGTTTCCAATCCCCCTACCCCCCAAGTTGAAGGTGAAACTGTGTCTAATAGTGGAACAGACAACGAAGGGGATCCCAACCTCCCTACCTTCCCAAACCATTAAGTGAGACGGAACGCGGAGAAAATTGTTAGTGTAGAAGGTGTTAGGTGCAGTACCTAAACTTAAGCTTGATTCAACGCAATCTGCCAAGGTTGAATGGGCAATGAAAATCATTGTCATAAATGAAAAAAACTGCGCAGACTCAAAGTCTAAGCGCCAACGTTCGTTCGAGCAGTCAACCCCGAACGCCAAAAGGCGTAAGGTGCAAAAATCAAGAACCTTCAGCTCCAAAAAAGACATTGTACTATATCTGGTTTTGGGATATTGTTAAGGCTTCCCAAGCCGAATATGGATGTTGGCTAAAGAGCCTGTCTGATTGCTACACAAAATTAGGACGGCTAAGGAACCTAATTAATCCCATGAATTCTGATATAGTAATGACTTTTATTGATTCAAACTAAGACTATTTATACACAAATGATATCTTACATACTAAGAACTTAAGTCTACACATGTACTCATACATAAAAGTGGTCAAACTTGCCGGTCACTGACTTTGTAGCATGAACCCCAACATCGTGCAATTCACATTGCATGGCTTTTCAATGCCATTACTGTCAAATTACTTTTGCTTTGGGCAAACGTATCTCGTCACTTGAGAAGGTTCAATGTACCGTCTATTCCCAAATGACCAGATACGTTTGTGCACTTTGTTGGGTATGCGTATTTACTATTATTTTATTTGCTGACACGGCAAGTGTGCATTGTTATTATCGTTTGTAGTGTAGGAGCACTACAACATTCGTTCAGTGACGCACTGAAGGATAAACCCATTTTCGCTGTCATTCACAGGAGTAACGCGGATGGTGCGATCTCTTTCGATCAATGGGCGATTATCATGAACAAGCTCCAGGCCTCCTACTGGACTCTTATGATGGAAAACCCAGGGGAACCTGCCATCTTTGAGGACGCATGATGGTATCAGGGACGCGTCAGGTTAATCGCCTTTGATGGAGAGAGATCGCGCGATCTGTATAAGCTCGCGATTAGCAGGTTAGAGGGACTCTGGCCTGGTGCTAAGCTTGAAGTCGTGTCAAGGGAGGATATCCCTTGCAGGCCTAGGGCTCGCGCTAGATTACCAGCAGAACTCTCCTGCAAAAACACAATCATGAAAATGATTCAATTTGGCAATCCTACACTACCTACTCATGACTGGAAAGTCGCGAAGCTGGAAGAGCCGGAGGGTCACTATAGATCGGCTATAATAGTCATCAATAAGGACTCCCTTGCTCCCCTGGCTGCGACAAAAGGCGTGATTCGGTTCGGCTGGTCAAACATTGCCTTAAAAATATACAAAAAAGATGAAGTTCTGTTTCTCATCGTTCCATCTCCCGAAACAAAAAGTGCGTCTTCTGTGGAAGAACCCGCAGGGCAAGTCGACCCTCCATCCATGGAGATAGACGAGCTTGGCACATCCTCTGCTGAAACTCATGAAAATAAACCCTCCACATCCCACTTGGATGCCCAAAACGTCGTCAAATTATCCGACTTGGAGACTGATGACTCCGCTAACGAGGTTTCGCTCAGCGAGGATGACCTTCTTAGGTCAGAATCTGAGAGCGAAACAGACGACGACCTCAACCAGACTGTGGTGGGGGTTAGTCTACTTAGTTGTTCCCAAGATGGAGCAGCTAAATCAGATTAACCTCCAAAACTCCAAGCAGGCTTCGGCCTCCCTTCTTCTCCTCCTTAACAAGAGAGGGAAAGATATTGTCCTCATCCAAGAGCCTTGGATCATCAAATCCATCGTTCAAGGACTAAGGACTCCTGGATATACTCTACTGTATATGAAGGACAAATTTGAACCCAGATCCTGCATATTGGTAAGAAGTAGCACTAATGTATTTTACTCCCTAATTACAGCAATCGAGATGTAACCGCAGTAAGATACCAGACCAGTGACAGCACCTACTGGTATCTGCTTACCTCGGCCACGGCCATCCTGGCCCTCCTCCAGGCGACTTTTTAAAAAGGATTGTCGCTGAAGCAGAACGGCAGAAGATCTGCCTCATCATTGGATGCGATGCCAATGCGCATCACACAGTATGGGGAAGTACTGACATAAATGAAAGGGGTTAGCCACTTTTTGATTTTATTTTAAGTACTTATAGTAAGTAATACTGGCAATGAACCAACATTCATTACCAGAAACAGACAAGAAGTTTTAGATATCACTCTTGTCTCCGATTCGGTTCATCATAGGATTACTAATTGGAAAGTATCTACTGAACACTCCTTTTTTGATCATAGATACATTTAATTTAATCTTAATGAGGAACCTCTTAAGCAACCAATCTTCCGAAACTATCGGAAAACTGACTGGGAAAAATATCGGGTAACTTTGAAAAAGTTTATTAAACCTGAACTTTTCAACCGAGCTAAACAATCTAAAATTTTAATAGACTGGGACTCCTACAAGGAATCCCTCAAAACTTATAAATATCAAATGAGGAAAAATAAAAGAACTTCCTGGACAAACTTCTGCGGTCTCCTTATTATGCAGTCTACAATTCAAGAATAGAAAGTATACAGCGAAGATTTATTAGATTTGTTCTCAAAGGACTTCCTTGGACTGATCCTTATGACCTTCCACCGTATGAGCATCGTATTCAACTTTTGCAGGTGCAATTGCTTTCGCATCGGCGCATAAATAATGATTTAGTCTTTATTCACCAGCTCATAACAGGACAAATTGATGCTCCTGACTTGCTCGCATGCATAAGTTTTAACTACCGGGGAGGCTCATACCAACTGCGCAACTGTTACTTCACTGTCCTTATCATAGAACTAATTATGGATTGAATGAGCCTATTACTCGTATGATAAAAGTTTTGAACCTAAACTCAAATTTAATAGATTTTCATATTAGTAAAACTACGTTAAGTCCTTACTTCGAACCAGAGCTCCACTCTCTTGACTATGTTTTTTCTATGTTTCTTATATCTTTATAATTGTCATGTTTAATAATTAATTTTACGTCTATATGTAGCTATCTAATTTGTTTTTGTATATGTTTATCAATAATTTTGTAATACTTTTTAGCTCTGTTGTCTTGAGTGTGTTAGACTTAATTTTTGCTTACTAACAACTAACACCTCGCTAAATGATGACAGTGATACATATTTCTGAGTACTTAAGGGTGGAAAAACTCTTGAAGAAAATATACATTGTTTCACAAGCTTGAAATAAGCTGTTCTGATAGTGAAAAAAAAAAAAAAAAAAAACGCTCAATCTGCTGCTGGACACTCACTTTCCAGGCAGCTCTACGAACTTACGTAACTATGATTCCATAGAATCAGGTAGCATAATAACTAACAACCCCGATCTGATTACAAGGGAAAAACTAGTTTGGACCAATAACCAACCATACAACCCATACAAATCCCCTGGACCTGATGGTATAATTCCAGTCGAACTTCAAAAGGCCGCGGATATTATTATCCCTGTCCTTGAAGTAATTCTCATCGGCTGTACCACCTTAAACTATATCCCCACTCAGTGGAGAGAGGTCAAGGTTGTATTTATACCTAAGGCTGGGAAATCATCCCACGTAAACCCAAAAGATCTCCGACCAATAAGTCTATCATCTTTCCTTCTTAAAACTTTAGAACGACTGATTGATATCCAGCTGTGTATAGCTATAGATCCAAAATTGTTATCTACAACACAACACGCCTACGGCCCTACACACCTTGGTTCGTAGTATAGAATATGCCCTCCATCACAAAAAATACACTCTGGCCGCTTTCCTCGACATAGAGAGTGCCTTCAATTACGTCAGCAACTCTGCAATTATAAAGGCACTGACAAAGCTCAAAGTATATAGTTCCATAGTGGAGTTGATAAATCTAATGCTATAAAGCAGGAGAATCAACCCCACTCTAGGAAACACTTCTCTGCAAAGAGATCCGTCGGTAGAGGAACACCGCAAGGCGGAATCTTATCCCCTTTTCTATGGAATCTAGTCGTCAATGAACTTCTAGTTGACTTAGAAGCTGAGGGATTCAAAGTGATTGCATATGCAGATGACGTCTCCATTGCGGTATCTGGCAAACATGCTCACGTCCTTACGGATCTGATGCAGACCGCTCTAAATAAACTAGTTAAATGGGCGGGAAAATGTGACCTCAGAAAACTGAACTCGTTCTCTTCACCAGGAAACACAAAATTCCTCAACTAATAACTCCATCAATTAATGGAATCCCACTTGAACTTTCAAACGAAGCCAAATATCTAGGTATAATCCTAGACAAAAAGCTAAATTGGAAAGCCAATATGTATACAGGAAAGAATCAGGAAATCCACCGTAGCCTTATTTTGGTAATAAATGGGGTTTCTCCCCCCAAATCACCCACTGGCTCTACACCGCGGTCATCAGACCAATACTCACTTACGGAGTAGTGGTATGGTGGACCGCTCTTGATAAAAGGACCTACTGCGATAATCTAAGCAAGGTCCAACGAACAGCCCGTTTGTGTATAAGCGGAGCACTGAGATCAACACCCTCAGCTGCCCTAAATACACTTCTTAACCTCACACCACTAGATATCTTCAGCAAACAAATGGCCGCCAGTGCAGCCATTCGTATGAGAGCTATCTCCCAATGGACCGTAAATAACATCGGTCACGCTACAATCCTGACCTTATTCGGATCAATCCCTTGCCACTCCGACTACACCATCCCCCAATTGGTTTTTGATAATAAGTTCCAAGTCTCAATCCCACCGAGAACGACCTGGGAAGACGAAGAACTTTTGAGAGATGATTCATTTCATTTCTATACAGATGGTTAAAAAACCGAAGAAGGGGTAGGCTGCGGGGTGTACTCAAACCGACTTAACGTAAGTCTCTCGTTCCGCCTTCCAAACCATTGTAACGTGTTCCAAGCGAAAATTCTGGCGATCAAAGAGGCCCTACCATGGCTAAAAGAAAACGTGATATCCTCAACGAATATCCGGATTTTCTCAGATAGTCAAGCAGCCCTCAAATCACTCGGCGCTGTTTCTACGAACTCAGTAACCGATCTTAACTGTCGCTTATCTCTTAAGGAGATGGCTGAACAGTTCAATATTCACCTTATTTGGGTGCCGAGGCACAGAGATATCGTGGGTAACTGCAAAGCGAATGAACTCGCCAGAGATGGAACCGTTCTACCGATCTCAACCAGCAGGTTGAATATTGGTATACCAATCGCTACATGTAAACTTATGCTAAAGCAAGAGGCAATGGACAGAACAAATGACAGGTGGAACAATATCACCACGTGCGTGGCAACAAAACGGATATGGCCAGGACTAGATCCAAAACGCACAAGACATTTTCTATCCATAACCAGATTGCAAATTAGCTTCGTAATCAATGTCATCACCGGACATTGTCTGACAGGAAGACACGCCATAAGACTTGGCGTTTCCTCTAATGACTTCTGTAGAAGTTGCTTAGATGAGGAGGAGGAGGAGACAATCCCACACCTCCTCTGCTCATGTACTCTCTTTTAAAAGAAAACGGCATCTAGCAAAATATTTTCTTGAGGATCCAAGCGATCTGGCGAACACAGATCCCCTGCATCTCCTACGCTTTATCAAAAGCTCCAAATGATTTTGTTAAGTGAGGTACTCCCTCGCATAATTTCTATGGTATCACAATGGACCTAATATTGGTCTAAGTGTGTCAGTTTTTTTTTTAACAGCCATTTAAACCTAACCTAACCTAGAATACCGCCGCTCGATCTTCGAATTTATAAGCAAAAAACTATGGAAAAATTTTAATGTTGCAGGGAAAGGAAAAAGAAAAAAGTGAAACAAAATCATTCTGCTTTCTTTTGTTTTCCTCAAACAGAAAAACACTGAATAAAATTAGAGAAAAACAAAAGAAAGCGGAACAAGATTTTGTTTCTGAGAACTAAGAAAAATAAAAGCTAAAATTTACAAAGTAGAGATATTTTTATCCGGAATTTTTTAGAAGTTAGTAAAATTCCTTTGTTTAAAAAAGAAATTTTAAAAATTTAAATTTTTGAGAATTTAAAAAATAAAATTAAAAAATCGCGCGATTTTTTAATTTTATTTTTTCAAATGATACTTTTTGTTCTGTGAGGAACAAAATTTCTCATGCCGTTGAGAATTACGTTAGATATCATATCAGCTGATGTATCAACGTTTCCGCCAAGAAAGCACAATGACCAATTGAAATTTCGAAAGAAATTATTCAGGCCGTCCCAATTGGCTTTCTCATATTGCCACACAGTTCTTTTGGGGACTTTATCTTTTTTTACCGTGACGGAAAGCGAAAAATCTACCGATATGACACAATGGTCCGATTTGCCTAAAGGAGATGATACTACAACCCTGTATTTTTCGGGATGAGAAGTAAGAAATAAGTCAAGAGTGTTGGCCGCATGGCCTTCAATATCTGGAACCCGAGTGGGCTCATCAACAAGTTGAGTTAATTCGTTAAACTCAGCGAAGATCTCAACATATTTTCCTTCGGGTGTTGTCTGGCCAGAATGTCGAAGCCAACCAGAATTGTTTACATTGAAATCGCCCGCAATTGCGATTTCAGTGTGAGGATAAAGGGAAACAATTCTTAATATGGAGTCAGATAGCGCATCAAACTCTTTGGAGGTTCAATTGCTATCTAAAGGCTTCTATAAATAAAACAGTAATGAATGATTTGCTTACGGACAGCGAATTTTAACCACATGAAATTAAAGTTCGTATTAGAACAGCGGCCATATTGTGGTAAAAGTTGGTAAGCAATATCAATTCGAACATATACGGCGAGGCCATGGAAGGAAAAGAATAATGGCTTTAAGCTATATCCAGGCAGGTTGAACTCTGAGGGATCAGAATCAATACCCACCTGTGTTTCACTCAGTGCCAAAACAATGATTAAATTAAGATCAAGTATTTTAATGATTCTTTATTAGCTATTGTGTTGCACTTTTCACTGAAGCACCTTGTGATAGATGATATTTCTCGTCTTATTATCAGGCGCGAAAACAAATAACGCAGATGATCTTTCGACTCGTGAACATACCGAGAATAATTGACTATGGAAAAAACATTCAACGATTGACCTTGTGATTTATTTATGGTCATATCGAATGCAAAACGGATCGGAAACGATAACGGGATCCTTAAAACTATTTGACCAATTTCAAAAGTTCTTTCGAATTTAAGATGAAATACTTCGGAGGGATACGTAACATGTACAGTACAGTACATACTATATTTTATCTGGATGGGAACCTTAAAATTACAGACCTAAGCAACGCCATGAATGTGAATGTCGAGGGATAAGGCGTATATGAGTATGTCTAAAGCAGCCCAGGGTGTTGAGCAAAGATCTCCGCTGACACATAAACTTGCTGATATTTGAACTATGTTTAGTCTGTCACGATAAGCCAACTTTTTTTTTGTTTTTTTAAAGAACAGTGTTTCGTTTATAACGAAAGCTAACGCATTGCATTGATGTCGTTACTCTTGCACGCTGCTTTTTCTTTATTTGAGTCAATAAAACGATAGTCAATGCCCAATGTCGGCTCCTTTTAATAATTACTTTTCCTGTTCTGATGGTAAGCATTCCGTTTACATTTTATGTCTGTGGCTGGATAAAAATGATATAAACTAGTCCGTCTCCTTGCCCTAAGCTATCTCCCCACCAATTTTCAGCCAAATCGGTTCAGCCGTTCTTTAGTTATCAAATTCGAAAAAACTTTTGAAACTGGTCAAACAGTTTTAAAAGGTTTGCATTCCCAATCACGTTCGCGTATCATCCTAAATTCGAAATCGGTCAAGTAGATTTGATGTTCATGTTTTCGTTCCCGTAGGAATATAGGGATGAATAATGTATAATCGTAGTTACTGAGGGATAATGTATCATCCGAATTCTGAAAGAATTTTTGAAATATGTCCAGTAGTATCTATAGGTTTCCGTTCCCAATCCCGTTCCGGATTAAAAAAATGAGAAAATGAGGATGAAATAATTTATGTTAATGAGGGATAATGTACCATCTTAAAGTTTTGTGGTTTTAAGTTTCCCGTTTCTGTTCTCATGGCAATATATGGATGAAATATAGTATATATTACTGAGGGATAATGTAGAATCCTAGAGCAGAACGAATTTTTGAAATCTGTCCAATAGTTTCTAAGTTTGTGTTCCCAATCCCGTTCCCGTGGGAATATGGGGAAGAATTAAAGTATATGTTACTCGGTGACAGTGTAGCAATCTAACGATGAAAGAATTTTTGAAATCGGTTCAGTAGTTTCTAGGTTCCCGTTCCCATAGGAATATAGGGATAAAAAGTATCCTATGTCCGTCTCCTGGTATAAATAGTGTAACTAACACGACTTT
Source organism: Melanostoma scalare (assembly GCA_949752695.1). Taxonomy (NCBI): domain Eukaryota; kingdom Metazoa; phylum Arthropoda; class Insecta; order Diptera; family Syrphidae; genus Melanostoma; species Melanostoma scalare. Next base: position 66,524,113 of record OX456986.1, on the reverse strand, counting down.
CTTTTTTATATATAGATGTGGGTACCAGCAATAAGAGAAAGCAGATCTGAACGTGCTCCAGGAGGCTGCTACTTTGGAGTCATCGGTCTTTGCTGTATTCCATCGCGAGTGTTTTATTTAAAATGTGGTAGCCCTCCTTATATTCACATCTCAAACCTAGTTCTGAGTTCCAACTGAAGATTTTACCAAGGTCAATCGTTGAATGTTTTTCCCATGGTCCATATTTTATGTGGCATGTCCACGAGTTAGACCAGGGTCTATAATTTTTGAGACCAAAAAAAAATATAGTAGGATGAAACCCATTGGAAGAGGTAAAGAATATAATAAAAACGAAAGGAAAAATAAATTACGGGCGATCTAAGGTCGGGAAGAGGGAGGGGGAGAGTTTTTAAGGGTAAAAAACGGTTAATCTCGATTTCCGGTAAAACCGCAAGTCTTATGAAAAAAATGAGATGGCAAAGTTGTAGATAATTAAAAAATTTACAGCATTTGTATTGACACTTTTTCCACATAACCTCACAATTTATGTGAAAAATTCGAATAAACGAGTTTTTGGTTTTTTATTTTTACTTTTGTAAAAAAAAATTATTTTTTCACGAAATTTAGTGAAAACTTACCTTTGTATGTCCAAAACATACAGTAATTTTTTGATTTAAAATATTTACTTTTTCACCTTATATTGACCTAATATCGAAAAAGCACCCGAATTTTCAGTCGAAAATTTTCACGTCAAAATATCTGCTTTTTTAAAAAAGTTGGTGTGTTTTTTGTTCGTTGAAATCTCTACATTCTGATGGTATAAAAAAAAATATACATTAACATGGTACATGTTCTCCGAAAGTGGCAACACTGTTTTGCAAGTAGATAGAAGTCATATAAAAGTGCTCCTTAGTTTTTTTTCAAATAAAATCAGTTAAAAGTCAAAAAAAAAAATTACCAAATAATTTCAAGTGATTTATTAAACAGTTGTTTTCAAAAATCTACTCTGAACTCGACAGATATCCAGGTATTCTTAATAATTATAAAGGGAATCAGCTGCCGTGAGTCATTTTACAGGTCACATGACCGAAAATAAAAGAAATATCCACCAAACTTCACCTGAAGATTTAAACAACTTGTGTTGCGTATCTAGAAGAACACCAAAAATATCTAGAATAAATTCAATCATGTCGATTTCATCCACTGATTTTGAAAGAATCAAATCAATTATAGACGATTCACTTTGCACTCAACTTGCGAAAGCAATCGATCTTTTGGCGACAAAAGAAGACGTCAACAAACTGAACACAGAAATTAACACTCTTCGAATTCAAAATGAAGTCCTAACGCGACAAATAAATCAGTTTGAAGCCCGGTGCAATACACTAGAAGAGGAACTTGAGTCCCAAAATCGTGAAATTAGAGGAAAAAATATTATTATAACGATCCCAAATGAAAATCACGTCGATCCACAGGAAAAGGTTAAAAACACAATGAGAATCCTGCTTGGAGACGTTAACTCGCAGAACATATCGAATGCAGTGAAATTAAGTGAAAACAAAAATATCATCAAACTTAAAATCGACACTGGTTCTAATGAAACTGTTTATAAAATGATTAACAATTCCTCCAAACTAAAAGGCACTGGTGTATATATCCAACGTGATTTATCCAAACTAATGCAAACGAAACGCAGAGTCCTTCTATTCTATAGAAAGGTTATAAAAACACACTGCCCGAACGAAAACATACAAATAAAAAACAATATTATTGTTCGAAAGAAAACATTTTATTTAAACAATTTTTATGCTCTTAAATATGATAAATTTGATGGAGAAGAAGCACTGCAAGAAATGTTTGGAATGAAAATGAATTTTGATGCTGTCAAAGATCTGTCAATGTCATCCTACAATAGAAGTCAAAGCGATCGTACTAGATTAACAGGTGCTATTTCACCAGGGATGTCATCTGATAAAAGTGTACCAGGTAGTAGTACATTAGTACGGAATTGAGAATTAGCAGCCGTCAGCACAAAAATAAGCTTTAATTCAAATATTTTAGCATACAATATATCAGGTCTTAATAATAAATTACTTTTTCCTGATTTTTTCAATTATATAAAAACCTTCGATTTATTTTTTCTCTTCGAAACACACATAACCAATGAAAACACAAACAAATTTATAAATTACTTCAATGGATTCAAAAATTTTTTTAAAGATGCAACCAAAACATCAGTAAAAGGGAGGGCAAGCGGCGGTAGTTTATATGGAATAAGAACAACATTACTTAAAACATATGAATTTGTTCAATATGAAGAAGTTACAGTAGTCAGGATTATACAAAAAAAGAACATGTTCATAGTGCCTGCGTACATAAATTGTAATAAGTGGAACGAAGATTATGAAAAATTGAGCGAAGTTATGTGTCAACTGTCCGGTGAAAGCGTTTTGGTAATTGGAGATCTTAACGCCCGAACATGCAATAAACAAATTACAACAGTAAATTCAATCAACAACCCGCAAATACCATCTTCCTTCAGAATATCAAAGGATGATGTTTGTAACACAAATGGGGAAAACCTCTTAGAACTGCTGCAAATGTACGATTGCATCATCTTAAATGGATGCACAAACGGAGACTATGAAGGCCACTACACTTTTGTTGGAGGGCAGGGTAAATCAGTGATTGACTATGGGGCAGTAAATGGTGACTGGGTAGACTTAGTTACAACTTTTGAAGTACAGTGCAAAACATACTCCGATCATATGCCCGTAGTGTTGAAGTGGACTAATGAAATTGTAACTCGACAAAAAGAACTTCAACTCCTACCGAAAATTAAATGGAAATGTAATGAATTATTATCTTATCAAAACAAATTAAATAAACATCTGTCCGAAATTCCTGCAAACCTTAATTCTACGGAAAAACTCTCAAATGCAGTAACATCAAGCATACGAAGCTCCTCACAAACCCAAAATCATACTCCCTCAGTTAAATTTAAACAGAAATGGTTTGATTATGAATGTGTTAAAGCAAGGCAAAAATCATTCGCTTTTTTACATTCTCTACGCAAATGCTACACAGAAGAACTGAAGAGATTGTATTTAGAATCAAATGCTGTCTATAAAAGACTATGCTTACTCAAAAAAGCTGAATTTCAAAACAACCAAGTACGATCGCTAGGCCTCATTAAAAACTCAAAAGAGTTTTGGAAAACAGCCAAGGAAATAAACGGGTCCAACTTCGTGATAGGCGCAACTATATCCGCAGATGAGCTCGCTTTGCACTTCAAAGGGTTACTTTTCAACAAATCAAGTTTATCATTCGAATATGCAGAACCTTTAGTCTTGGACGAAATTCTAGATTCAGAAATAACAGTTAATGAAATCCAAAATGTTATTATTAAAGCAAAAAATGGAAAAGCACCCGGTGAAGACGGTATACCGTATGAATTTTTCAAAAACGCCTGCCCAACCTTGAACAACAATTTAAAGCACCTTTTTAATACGATATTAACAACAGCTACAATACCAAACTCATTCAAAAAGTCCGTGATATTCCCAATTCATAAAAAGGGTGATTCTAATAAGCCTGAAAACTACCGTGGAATCTCATTCATGAACACGATGGCTAAAATCTTTTGCGGTATACTTGTGTGCAGGCTAGAAAATTGGGTTGACAATCATGAAATTCTTACGGAGCTTCAAGCCGGTTTCAGAAAAAATTACTCAACTGTTGACCAAATATTTTGTCTCACTTCAATAATAAAAGCATTTCAAGCTAGGAAAAAGAAAGTTTACTCATTTTTCGTCGATTTAAAAGCAGCGTTTGACCTTGTTAACCGAAATGCACTCTTATACAAGCTGTCACAAGTAGGTCTTTCGACAAAATTTATCAAAGTCCTGAAAGAAATGTATACGGGGACGCAAGCAGCAGTGTGGGATGGTTCAGCTTACTCTCAGTGGTTTGATACAGACTCAGGAGTTGAACAAGGATGCCTGTTAAGTGCTTTATTATTTTCGCTCTTTATAAATGACATAGTCTCATGTATACCCGGTGGAATTCATATTGCTGATACTAATGTAAATGTGCTTTTGTATGCGGATGACCTAGTTTTACTATCGGAATCACCTGAAAACCTGCAATAAACCTGCTAAGAATATAAATACCTGGGTGTAAAAATGAACACAGTTCTAGACTTCAAAAATCACCTTCAAGGAAAAGCTGCTGCTTCCCAGAGCTTGGTCAACATGACGTGGCGAAAAATATTTTACAATCAAAACATCACGCTTTCATCTAAATACAAAGTCTTTGAAACCGTAGTAAAATCAACACTCTGTTATGCTGCTCAAATTTGGGGAATAGATAAATTTGAAGTGGTTGAAAAATTTCATCGAAATTTTCTGAAAAAAATGTTTCATCTACCAAGAAACACCCCAAATTATGCACTATATCTTGAAACAGGGTTACCTAAGATTTTTACTAATACCCTTAAATTTCAAGCAGACTACATTTTAAAAATTGCTTCACATGCTGATACTCGTCTAACGAAAAAATTACTGCACTACGAACAAAGAAACATCGACTGGTGGATGATGAAATGGCAAAATATTGCCTCTTATTGCAACATTAATTTAGACTGGAACTTCAGTAACCTAGACTCCTTAAAAGAACAACTTTATTCCTTAATTCAAATAAATGAAGACTACACTCGTAACGCATTGATTGAAGAAGCACGGCAATCTGAAAGCAGAATTATATATTCACAATTAAATTATCACCTCTGCAGTAACAACTACTTTCAGGATAACCTTAGCTACGAAGAAATATCGCTGCTGTTTAAATCGAGATGTGAACTCATGTACCTTAACGGCAGTCCATACAATGGTGCATCCGACCAATTTTGCACGCTGTGCAACATGAAGGCCAAAGAAGACAACTTTCATTTTATAAGCATTTGTCCAATTTTCAAACACCTAAGACTTGCATATCAAGGAAAGGAACGTTTTACAATGATGGAAACATTAGAAATTTTAAACGGAAGAAACTGGAAAGAATTGTGTAATTTTCTTAAATCTATTATTAAATACAGAAATTTGTTAATAACTGAGTATATTTGAAGTTAAATTTTCCTTTTTATTATGTTTATATAACTTTTAATTACAATTATAATATATTGCCATTCAAGCTGACGGCTAAGCCAAAGCCATCTCAAATTCATAACCATTAAACTTAAACTTTGTAACCAAATAATTGTTCTAATAAAAATATATTACTTACTAAAAAAAAAAAAATAAAAAAAAAAAAATAAAAAAAATAAAAAATAAAATAAAAAAAAAAATAAAAAATAAAAAAAATAAAAAAAATGGTACATGTTCTCAGAAAATGAAAATAATGAAAAAAAACCCGAATCCGGAAATTTTTTTTTTGAATCATCTCTTTTTATTCGATATTCTCTGGAATTTATGTGTTGCTCTGTAGTGGCAAAAAAAAACATTAAAAAAATCTTCCATTTCATTGCTAACTTCGACCAGTATGATCATTGTTAATACTAATGTTGTTAAAACACTTTCAGACAAACCTCGACCAGGTGTAAGTTCACCCTGAGTTTTCATAGATCTCATCAAAGCTTGCTCGATCGTCATATCCATCCAAACTCCCGACCAAAATTTGTGAGTACGTATAATAATAAAGAACCCTTCGGATTGACCTTGGGACTTATTTATGGTCATAGCGAATAACTTAAAACTATAGGTATAGGCAATGCTCCATAAAAAAGAAAGTAAATAAAATTTTCTTTAAAATACTATATCAGAAAACTTTCTATGTTTGACATTCACCGAAATATTGTCACTTATACATTTACTGACAGCATAAAAATAATGAAAAAACAAGGATAAACGTCTGTATAAGTGAATAATTGTCTATGTTTTAAGTGAATTTCAAACATGGAAAGTTTTCTGATATAGCATTTTAAAGAAAATTTTATTTACTTTCTTTTTTATGGAGCATTGCGGCTACCTATCTGCAACCAGAAAGAAATGCCATTAAAAAAACTAACAAACCTCAAAAAATGGGAAAAAACTAATTTTTTTTGTCGGGAATTTAAATAGTTTGGATAAAAAATATTTTTTTATAATTTTTTAAAAGACACATTTCGATAGGAAAATTTGATTTCTACAAAAAACGTCCTCGGATTTGCATCAAAATTTTGCTTCGTTCTCGAGATATATTGAAAAAACGAATGAAGACGGTTTAGAACCCATATCTCCGAATCGCACCCTCTAAGTTCAAAGCACTTTCGGTTTTTTCTTTAAAATTAACCCATTAGTCGATTCATGCAATAAAAGTCCATTCAATTTCAAGTTCCTTTATATGCCCTCTTTACGACATAGGACATAATCAATAGACTACAAGAGTGTTCGCACGTTTTGCACTGTAGTTTGATTAATATTTATCAAAATCTCATCTTCTTCTTTCCATTTCCGGCGTTACGAGTAGTGATCTTGAAGCGATCACAACTCTCCCACTTTTCTGCTTCACACTAGTGATCCGCCTGTGAGGTACGCCGCGTTGACCTTAGAAAGCGTCGGCAAGCCTCCCGGTTTTGGATTATTCCATGTCTGAGGCCAACCAAATGCTGCTGTTTTTGCATTTGCTTGTACCAGGAGTGTTTTGGGCTGCCTTTTCTTTTTCGTCGCGAATTTGTTGAAACGTGTTTTATCAAAATCCCATACTGAGTTATATGGGTGTAAAGCTCTTGAATAGCCAAAAAACATTCTTTTTTACTGCGTTTCAATAACTGCTAAATTCTGCCACGTAAAGTCATTCAAAGCTGAGAAAAATACAAAAAATGCCAAAAATTACGTCATTTTATCAACTTCTTTAACGTTTATCTAAGCTTCTAGATCACCAAGAGACCTTAAATTAAACAGAGAACCTCCTTTTATTATGTACAATAAGCCCTTAAAATGTCAAATGAATCGGTTGCTCCTGAGCCGAGAAATGTAAAAACGAAGTCGGTCGGATACGTGCGTGCATCTTTCGCGTGAAAAAAAAACTTTGAGCTCGATGCGTTAACTGAAGGCATCGTTTGTCCAACCCCAGGTTTCGGATTTCTTGATTTTATACTTAATAAAGACGGTTTTTTGCTATTACGAAGCGATCCGCGAAAAAAGTGGTTTTTCGATCCGCCCTAATGAGTATGTCTAAAGTAGCCCAGGGTGTTGAGCGAAGATCTCCGCGGACTCATAAGCTTGCTGATATTTGGATTATGTTTAGTCTGTCACGATAAGCCAACTTTTTTTTGTTTTTTTTTTTTTTAAGAACAGTGTTTTGTTTATAACGAAAGCTAACGCATTGCATTGATGTCGTTTCTCTTGCACGCTGCTTTTTCTTTATTTGAGTCAATAAAACGATAGTCAATGCCCAATGCCGGTTCCTTTTAATAATTACTTTTCTTGTTCTGATTGTTAGCATTCCGTTTACATTTTATGTCTGTGGCGGGATAAAAATGTTGTAAACGGGTACATCTCCTTGTCCTCAGCTACATCCCCACCAATTTTCAGCCAAATTGGTTCAGCCGTTCTTGATTTAAAACTCGAAAGAACTTTTGAAATTGGTCAAATAGTTTTATAAGGTTCCCGTTGTTTTTACCGTTTCTGTTCAATGTTGAAAGAATTTATGAACAGTAGTTTCTAAGTTTGCATCCTCAATCACGTTCCCGTATCATCCTAGATTCGAAAGAATTTTTGAAATCGGTCAAGTAGTTTTGAGGTTCATGTTTTCGTTCGCTCCAATCCCGTTCCCGGATTATAAAAATATATAGCTAAGCCTTCCGGTTTTGCCCGGGTCACGGGGGAGTATGAGGATGAAATAATTTATGTTAATGAGGGATAATGTACCATCTTAAAGTTTTGTGGTTTTAAGTTTCCCGTTCTAGTTTCCGTTTCTGTTCCTATGCTACCACCCCAACAATTTTCAGACAAATCCGTTTCGCCATTCTTGAGTTATAGATAGTGTACATATGTAACACGATTTTCTTTTATATATATAGAATTAAGATTCTATGCAAATTGTGAACTTATGTCTCAGCTTAATTTAAAAAAATTATATTATATGTCCCATATTGGTGGGATATAAGTCCATAAACTACTTCTTATCCAGTTTTCGACTTATGTCCCGAGGAGTTTTGTCCCTGCGCCACTGTTTCAATAAATAATAGTAAATAAAAAGCCTCTATTTAAAAGTTTCAGTGTTTAAAAAAAAATATTATTATTTCTATATAAAATTTCCTTATTTTATCAAAACTTATTTAACCCCTTGAAAAATCAAATATTTGTTCAGTAAAATTTCTAAAAAAAAAATCCTAGCATGCATTATTCTAATTGAATGGCTTGGGTAATTTTGCAACAAAGTCATTAATTGTTTTTCTCTTGAACCACGTGCATCGAAAAATTACAAAAATGCAGACAGTTGTTGGTAGTATATAATTGCCCATTCAGAACATGTAATAGGTTTGTTCGTTGAAGCCCTAGGGTCGCCATGGGGTCGCCACAAAGCGTTTTTTGAGAAACCTAAATTCGCACTGAATGTCAAATTGAGTGTTTTTTGAGCCATAGGTTTGCCACAGGTTTTCCCCAAACTCGCCCTAGCTTTTTGCTGTGGCGATTTGAGGGCTGTCAAATGGCATGTGTTTTTATTTAAATGACAGGGATGTGTGGCGATTTGTGGTTTAGCGTTTTTTGAGGACTGGAAAACCCAGTTTTTTTTGACAACTCATGGGGTTGTCAAGAAAACCTGGGTCAACCCTGGGGAAAGTTCAACGAACAGACCTAATGTCGATTTCCTTTGACTGCTATTATACGGTGAAATTTGTTTCACGAAACAACTTCGAATTCTTCTTTGTTCTGTCATTCCGTGTCGCAAGTGTAATTACATGATGAAATCCAGTTTCATGAAACTAGTTTCACATTTCTCTTTATTTTTCATTCGGTGTTTTTATTTTTGGGGAAAAATAGTTATCTAGCAGTGCCTGGTTGCTTCAAAACCTCTTTTATTGGCAATTGAAAAACAAAAAAGTCATTATTATTAGTATTATTTCTTATTTTTGAACCAAATGAAACAGAATAAACAAAAACACGAACAAAGACAAAGGGGTCGTTCGAGAATCGTATCCGGATAGCTTGTTGTTGTTGTTTACTTGTTAAACTTTTAGCAGAGTCACACACCCATTTCAACTAAAAAGCTATCTAGAGGTATCCGAGTATATTTGGTATTCCTTTCTATTCAAGTGATCAGCTGATAGAAAATTTATTTTTATTTCTTTTCATGTTGATTTTTTGTTTTGGTGTGCATTTATTTCAGCATAAGAGTCTTTTAAAACTCATGGGAAATCGAAAAAAAATAAGTTATAATCGTCTTGCAATGATATTTTGAATGTTTTTCTATTTTCAAAAGTCGAATTTTAATATTTCACAGCAGATCGTTCAAAAAGGTATCCAAGATACGGCTATCCGAAATAGGCTATCCGATAGCCTCTCGAACGCACCCAAAGAGAAACGTCAAAGACTGCTATTATACGGTGAAATTTGTTTCACGAAACAGTTCGAACACTATAAGTGCAAAAGAGAACGAAAGTTCGAAAAAGAGAGATGGACAATAAGCTACCCTGTGTCGCATGGGCTATGGTTTCGTGAAACAGCTTTGACGTTTCTCTTTAATCACCGAAACTTTCACTTAACAGTCGGACCACCCACATCCATCCCGTTTGCCTCTCTTAATTCCCCGCTTTAGCTTTATTTATATTGGTGCGGCTTATATCGCAACAATCTTTCGCAACATATTGCTTAAGCATCGTGTAAATAGGGGCAGATATATCCCAAAAAAAACGTGGGGAATTTTCTTTACTCATGAAAAGGGAATTTGACAAATGACGTTTAGATCTGTCATTCCTATTTTTGTTTACCAAAAAAAATTGCAAATTGCAATTCGTGCGCGGCTTGTTTTTTGTAATTGTTAGGTTAGGTTACAATGGCTGTCAAGAATACACCTGACACACTTAGACCAATACTAGGTCCATTGTGATACCATAGAAATTATGCGAGGGAGTACCTCACTTAACAAAACCATTTGGAGCTTTTAATAAAGCGAAGGAGATACAGAGGATCTGTATTCGCCAGATCGCTTGGATCATTGAGAAAATATTTCCCCAGATGCCGCTTTCTTTTAAAAGCGAGTGCAGGACATGAGCAGAGGAGGTGTGGGACTGTCTCCTCCTCCTCCTCATCTAAGCAACTTCTGCAGAAGTCATTAGAGGGAACGCCAAGTCTTATGGCGTGTCTTGCTATCAGACAATGTCCGGTAATGACATTGATTACGGAGCTAACTTGCAATCTGGTAATGGATAACAAATGTCTTGTGCGTTTTGGATCTAGTCCTGGCCATATCCGTTTTGTTGCCATGCACGTGGTGATATTGTTCCACCTGTCATTTGTTCTGTCCATTGCCTCTTGCTTTAGCATAAGTTAACATGTAGCGATTGGTATACCAATATTCAACCTGCTGGTTGAGATCGGTAGAACGGTTCCTTCTCTGGCGAGTTCATCGGCTTTGCAGTTACCCACGATATCTCTGTGCCCCGGCACCCAAATAAGGTGAATATTGAACTGTTCAGCCATCTCCCTAAGAGATAGGCGACAGTTAAGGGCGGTTACTGAGTTCGTAGAAACAGCGCCGAGTGATTTGAGGGCTGCTTGACTATCTGAGAAAATCCGGATATTCGTTATTCGGATATTCGAATATTCGTCAGAGTCCCTCTAACCTGCTTATCGCAAGCTTATACAGATCGCGCGATCTCTCTCCATCAAACGCGATTAACCTGACGCGCCCCTGATACCATCCTGCGTCCTCAAAGATGGCAGGTTCCCCTGGGTTTTCCATCATAAGACCCCAGTAGGAGGCCTGGAGCTTGTTCATGATGATCGCCCATTGATCGAAAGAGATCGCACCATCCGCGTTACTCCTGTCAATGACAGCGAAAATGGGTTTGTCCTTCAGTGCGTCACTGTACGACATGTCTTTTTTGGAGCTGAGGGAGCTTGGTTTTTGCACCTTAGGCCTTTTGGCGTTCGGGGTTGACTGCTCGAACGAACGTTGGCGTTTAGACGTTGAGTCTACGCAGTTTTTTTCATTTATTGCAATGATTTTCATTGCCCACTCAAGTTTGGCAGATTGCGTTGAATCAAGCTTAGGTTTAGGTACCGCACCTAACACCTTCGCAATTTTCTCCGCATTCCGCCTTTCTTTGTGGTTTGGTAAGGTAGGGAGGTTGGGATACCCTTAGTTGTCCGTTCCACTGTTAGACACAGTTTCACTTTCAACTTGGGGTTTAGGGGGATTGGAAACCCTTTCGTTTTCAGTTCCACTGTAAGTCACAGTTTCACCTCCAACTTGGGGGATAAGGAGATTGGCGACCCTTTCGTTTTCAGTTCCACTGTAAGTCACAGTTTCACCTCCAGCTTTGGGGTTAGGGGGATTGGACACCCTTTCGTTGTTTTTCCCACTGTAAGTCACAGTTTCGCCTACAACTTGGGGAAGGGAAGGAGTGTTTCCGGAGCTCGAAGGAGGTCCTCCCCTTTCAGCCACGGAGCCGATAGTCTCGGCACCCGTACCGTCCGGGTTGGTCGACCTCGAGTCCTTTGACATTGGACGGGATGAGGTGGGAGGTTGGAGCAGTGGAAATTTTTTTTTAATTGTTTTAATTTCATTAATGAATTCGTATAAATTCGTTACACATATTCCGAAAGAAAAAAGAAGGAAGTTCGACCCCAAAAGTGAAGAACTTATTATGGTGAAGACACTAAGGGTTACAGACTTTATAGACCTAATACAAAAGCAATCGTCAGAAGCAGAGATGTGTCTTTTATAGAAAATCGACTACCTAGTGATGTGTGTAAGTCTAAGCCAATAACTGATGATTTTATTTTCCCAATTTTTGGAATATGAAGTTTGCACAGAAAATAAAGTAATAATCGAAGAACCTGACCAGAACGAACTCGTTTGTTCAAACCTAGTTGATGACCGTAACGAGACTGCCTCTTCATCATCTGGGAGTGAATTTTTTGGATTTCACGAAGAATCTATGCCTGAAGTTTCAAAAGGAACAGAATATACAAAATTTTCAAGCTCGTCAAAGAAGGTGGATGGTTATCAAGAAGTTCTTAGACGATCTGAACGTTTAAAAAATAAGAAGATGCCAGATTATGCTGTTTATATCTGTACAGAACAACTAGAAGATCCAAGTTCTCTACAAGAGGTTCTTCAGAGACCAGATGTAAGAGAGTGGAAAGAAGCTATGAAGAAAGAACTTGATTCACTTTACAAAAACAAAACTTGTAGCCTCTGTGATTTACCGAATGAAAAGAAAACACTTAATTGCAAATGGGTATTCAAGACTAAAAGAAACTCAAACAGCACGATTGAACGTTATAAAGCGCGATTAGTTATCAAAGGTTGTGCTCAGAAGATGGAAATTGACTACGAGGAGACATTCTCACCGGTTGTTCGATATAGTACTATTCGGTACCTCATATCTTTAACAGTCAAGTATGATTTAGTTATCGATCAAATGGATGCAGTAGCAGCATTCCTTCAAGGAGATTTAAATGAAGAGATTTATATGGTACAGCCTGAAGGTTTTGAAAAAGGTTCAAAAGTTTGTAGACTACAAAAATCAATTTACGGCCTTAAGCAGGCAAGTCGGATTTGGAATCAGAAGTTGGATGCTGGTTTGCAAGAAATTGGTTTGACCAGATCAGAAGTTGATCACTGTCTCTATTACAGTTTTGAAGGAAAGAAAAAGCTGTATGTGGTTGTTTACGTTGATGACCTATTGATATTTAGTAACGACATCAACATGAAAACCCGTGTGAAGGAAAGCCTGATGCAACGTTTTGAAATGAAGGACATTGGAAAAGCAAAGTATTTTCTTGGTATACGACTTATTCTAGAAGAAGGAAAAATTTCAATCGATCAAGAGAAGCATATCCAAGAAATGTTGAAAAAGTTCCACATGGAAGATTGTAATCCAGTTAGTATTCCAATGGATCCAAATCAAAAATTCACAAAAGAAAAATTAGATCAATCTGAAATGCAAAAAGAAAATATGACAAGTGTTCCTTATCGTGAAGCAATTGAAAGTCTTTTATTTGCTGCGCAAGTTTCTAGGCCAGACATTTCGTTTGCAGTTAATTGTCTTAGTCGATTCAGTAATAATCCTAGCAAGATGCATTGGGAAGCAGTGAAAAGAATTTTTCGTTATCTAAAAGGCACTTCGGATTATAAATTGACATATACCAAAGATATTAATTCTTCAGTTTACGGATTTTGTGATTCTGATTGGGCTTCGGACGGAGAAGAAAGACGTTCTGTGACTGGGTACGTTTTTATTGGCCAAGGAGCTTCAATAACCTGGAATACAAAGAAACAACCAACTATTGCTTTGTCAACAACTGAGGCGGAGTATATGTCTCTAAGCAATCAAGAAGCATGTTGGATAAAGCAACTTCAAAATGAACTTGATGTCACAGTTAAGTCTGTTGTCACAATTTATTGTGATAACAAGCCAAGGAGCTTCAATAATCTGGAATACAAAGAAACAACCAACTATTGCTTTGTCAACAACTGAGGCGGAGTATATGTCTCTAAGCAATGCTGCTCAAGAAGCATGTTGGATAAAGCAACTTCAAAATGAACTTGATGTCACAGTTAAGCCTGTTGTCACAATTTATTGTGATAACAAGAGTGCTATATGCTTAGCATCGGCAAATATCTACCACGCAAGAACAGAACATATTGATGTTCGCCATCACTTTATCAGGAAACATATTAATGACGGCGATCTGAAAGTTGAATACATTTCTACGAAGGAGATGTTAGCAGATGCACTCACTAAACCTGTTGTCAAGGAAATACACAAAAGATGTTCAACAGCAATGGGTCTAAGATAAATAGTATTTGAATTTAGTGGGAGTGTTGAGTTATAAAATCAAATAATATACTTTGTATATAAAGAACTTTGTGATTACAAAGTACATATGAGTAGGTTACGATATTTTGTTGTTTCTAAAATAATTTTTCTATGAAATATAATTTAATCTATTGTGATAATTGAATCAAGATAGTCGTATATTTTCTTCAATATAACGATCTACAAATCCCAATAGTTTTCACTTAACTTTTGAATAGTATACTTTATTTTATATTTACCGGATCTGACGCTGTCACTAGGCACTGAGATTTAAGCTCTTCGAAGACTGTCTGCATATATATAAATTCTTCAGGTAAGGGTGGTTTTTCTTTTGATATTTCTGGCAGACGCTGTTGAACCGGAGCTGGTGGCTCTGCATAGCTCACATCCTGTTGAGATTGTTGGTACATATTCGTTGATGTAGTTTTGGAAGCTGCCTGTTGACTCAAGTTGTAATGAATTTGATCTGCAACACTTTGTTCAATACTGGCCACCGGTTGAAAAGTTTGGTTCTGTGATCAATTCAAATAAAAAAAAAGGTAGAATAACGTTCTTAATATACCTTTTCATTACCTGGTAGCATGCATTTGGGTCTAAATGGGTATTTTGGTTTGGATCGGCACCGAAAAGTGGATGAGTTATAGCTGATCCTAATGGTTCTGTCCGCTTAGCCTAAAAGAAAATATTAAAGTTTTAATAACAGCACAAATATAATTCTGTGATAAAGGCAAGGAAGTTGAGGGCAACTGAGATGAAGATGCACCGTGTAACAGCAGGGGTAACAAAGCTTTATTTTATTAGAAGTACCAAAATCCATTGAAAAAATGTGGCACCACCGGATTGGTATCGTCATGTTCACAGGATATATCTACAAAGTTCAAAAAGGCAATATCACACTAAGTTCAAACAGATGCACTAACAAAATAAAAGAAACGCAGACACTTCTGGTACAAAAAAATGCAACGTCTTATGTTTAAAGTCGAAACCTAGTTTGGTATATCCATCTATTTAAATTTTACATTTTTTCAGGATATAAATAACTTTTAGCTTTGGTTTGAAACTGTCTGCCAGATGCTAACTTTTTCATCAAATTTACTTATACACATATGAGTTTTTTTGTTCATATAAGTGAAAAGAAGTTTCTTGTTCTTCCATATTGCATAATGAAAAAGAAATGCTTCCGTCTTCGTGATATGGAATGTAGTTTAGAGATAGCCGTTCTCCCCTCACTCGAAAAATGGGATTTCAATCAAGCTTTTTTAACCAGTAAAATAATTCAAACTTTTTTAATTATACTGGAACTTTGGATACATTGATCTCCGTGATGAGCCTTTGGCTTCCTCAATAAGATCTTATCTTATTTTTATATATAAAACTTCGAGATAACTCAATAGTTTTCTTCTTAAATAAACTTCTTGTGTTTCTTAGCTTGGCAGTGGAGCTCCACATAGTTTTTGCGTATGCTTCACAAGTATCTTTGATAGTTGATTGTCAGGTTATGTGAGTATATTCGAGCAATATTGAAAGTGCATTCTTAAAGTGTAAGAAAAAATTGGTGAAAGACCAGTTTCTAGAAGGCGCATGTAGTTCGGAGTTAGCTGTGGTAGAACAAATGTTTTTTTGAGGAAAAAAAAAAAATTTTATGTACAATTGAACATCTGATCATACTGTTCTGTTTGAGGTACTGAAATTTCAATTTGAAGGGATAAAATGAAATTGCTACGTTGCAAAATTTGATGAAAAATGGAATTTTGTATTGATGAAGCAGAAATTTTTTTTGCATTTTGAATTTACTATTTTATATTTGAAAAATGATATTGAAGAATATGTTTTTGTAAATGTTCGAATAATAGTTTACAAAAGTAAGTACATATAGAAATGCAAAATTATGTAAGATAAAAACGAACCTGAAAAGGGTGGAAAGCGTTAGTATTTTGATGAATAGATTTTTTAGAAGGAAAACTATAGGCAACTACAAAAAAAAACGGTATTATCATCTAACGACTATTATCATCAATATCAATTTGTTGCTCGGACAACCACCAGAACATATCTGACGTTTTAGCAACATCACGACGATCGCGATCTGAGACCGCCCTACTGAACCGAAGGAGCCCTTCAACGTCTCCGCCTACTGCGGTGACATCTAGGTTATAAAGGAGCCGTCGTTCCACGGACTTCCGGCAGACGTGGTAGATTAGCGGAACCGCCAATCTATCCTGAATCAACCCTTCCATATCAAAATAGAGGAAAGCCTCCGGTGGAACGAATCCACTAAAGCGCGTTTTCTCCATATATTCAGTGGGGTAATAAGCCCCAAATATCAGGCCATTGGTCGAGGTCATCGCTCTTGCAGTGTGACCACGAGTCAGTTTTATCGTGAAGTTGTCGATCCTGTTTATTTGAGCCCCGTTGTAAAGGACCTCATTGGGATAATATTTTTTGTACTCCGACTCTGGCGTTCTGTGTAATCCAAGACAGGTACGCAGACACTGTCTCTCAAACACCCGAATCTTTTCCATTTGAGACGCTGTAACATTGAACCACACGGGGCACCCATAGACAATCATTGGCCTTATGAGGGCCATGTAGCAAATCACTTTCACTCTGCTATCAAGTTGTCTGCTGTGAAACAGTCGCCTTGTCAGAGCAAAAGCTCCTCTAGCCCTGGCCAGAGCTGCATCCATATGTTTGTTAAAATATAGGCCCGATTGCGGTTGTCGATTTACTAATCGATACTCGACTTTTGTCGATATCGATCGACATTCTTCGATTTGACGGCCGACAGCTTTCGTTCATAATTTTCTGGTCGACTGTTGCGTTAGGAAATAAAATACTTACATTTTCCCATAAAATAATTTCCTAACGCAACAGTCGACCAGAAAATTATGAACGAAAGATGTCGATCGAAATCGACAAGTCGAGTATCGATTAGTCAATCGACAACCGCAATCGGGGCCATAGATACTGATCTAGCCAGATGCCGAGGTACTTGACTACTACTTTGCTTGGCAGTGGGTGGCCATGTAGATCAACGATCACCAGCTTTCGCCAGTTCTTTCTCGTATCCCATGAGGCCCGACCCAACGGGGTTCTAAACACAATTGTTTCCGATTTCTGAAAGTTGATTTTCAACTTCCAGTCATCGCAATATTGCTGGATCTTATCGAAGTCACTCTGCAAAAGTGTTCTGATGACTTCGATCTTTGGACCTGTTCTGTACGCAATAAAGTCGTCGGCGTACGCTATAGCATGGTGAAGAGAACCAATAAGATCGCCGGTGAAAATGCTAAACAAAATAGGCGAATTCACCGCCCCCTGTTGAAGACCGTTCTGTATTTTACGAATT
This sequence comes from Melanostoma scalare, assembly GCA_949752695.1. Lineage (NCBI taxonomy): Eukaryota > Metazoa > Arthropoda > Insecta > Diptera > Syrphidae > Melanostoma > Melanostoma scalare. The sequence continues at coordinate 66,506,753 of OX456986.1, read as the reverse complement.
CTAACAATTTTAGGAGTTTTGCATCCACACAAGACATGTCATATGATCATATCAGTTCATGACCTATATCATTTGCACAAACACATATTAACATGCTCTGTTGTCTTACCCCATGTCCCATGCAAAAGCCACAATAAATGCTTACTTTTGCTGTGGAGAATGAAGCAATGAAAACCCATAAGAAAAAACAATAAGTTGTCTTCTTTTGCTTTGCTACCTGCCATACTCCATTGCATACACAATTAAAAGAGATATCAATTAATTGTATTCTTAAGCATTTCACCCTACTACTCCTCCGAATTTATAATAGCAAGAGAAATGGCAAGGGAAATCATTTCTCTTGTGATTTCGTGCTCTTTAGGTGAGTTAGTAACTCTATTGGCCGTCTTGAAATGGCGCTAGTAAGGCCGAAGTGATAGTACTATAAATTATATATACAATGGTCTGTATCAAACCACTCCTGTTCTCCTATTTTTACTTACCTTCATCAAAGGAGGTTGAGTTTTTTTATAACATGAATTCAAAAATTAATTTTGTGGCTTGAACTTGCTTCGTTTATATCAGTTTGCGTCATGTACTGACAAAGCTTATGGTGATATTCTTCTTTTTCATGCTCCCTCTATTGAAATCTAGGCAAAAACCTTATTTCACCAGCAAGTCCCAACATTTTGAGAACAGTATTACAATAATCCACATCAGAAGAACCGGGTCCTCCAATAAAAGTATACTACCAAAATAATATCACCCCCAATTGACCAATTTAATAAGAATATATTAAAATTTTTAAAATAATTCCAATAGCTTCTTTCTGTTTCCATTTATGGTCTTATCTTTTGAGTGTCTTACTGCTTTCAATTGTTCAATTCATTTTCTATCTGTTTGTCTGTCATACGCTCGCTGAAATCCCCAAAAAGCATTTTATTATTAACATTTACGGTATTTAGTAAGTTTTCAAAACTGAAAAAATCATGCTCCCAATTATTGCAGTTAGATAAATTGACAAAAAATAACACCGATGGAACTATATTTTCATTGCGTGCGTTTAAAAAAAAAATAATAATAATAATAATCAGAACTATTTACATAACTAAAAAAGGATGGATAAAATAATTTGTTTTTTAATCCTCCTACATTGTACGATAATAAACATAAAATAGTTCGCTGAGTTCGAAATAAAACTTTCCTTTCACCATAATTATACAATTTTTATTAGATATACAATTCGAATCAATCTTTACAACATCACTTTACAATAAAAACTAGCTCTCTGGTTGCATCAGCGGCCTCTTTATATAGGAAAACATATCACGTTTAGCGGGCTGTTGTTGGTTGCATCGGGGTCGTGCTGGCATGCTGGTCCGGTTCCTGCTCGCCGTTGGGCGTGGGACTTGACCCCTTTGACCCGTTTACAAAAATCATGCCAGTCTTTTGTGCTACCAGGGTGTTTTGTAGCACGCGAGAAACTGCCTCTACCCTCCCTACCTAGTCACCTTACTCGCCTCGGTGACCCTCAACTAGCATCATCTTCTACCTAAGTGGACATCCTTTCCTTCTCCTACTCCTCGCGACTAATTTAGTTGAATACCATTTTCAAAATCGCATCTATCTCAATGATTAAGTTTACTTCCCGTACTCATGTCAACCATTAAAAGAAATATTTTATTTCATAAGCAAGTTGTCTTTACTACGCTGGTTTATGATATTGTGTTTTCTGTCGTATATGAGCTTAATATGTTTTGTACTTTATATTCGGCCCTATCGTGGTAACCGTCGGAGCGGAATTCTCTCCGATCGGAGACATTTTGCTTCGTAGTAGTTCTTCGATCGGACGATCCGACGTTCTCCGATAAGTTTTTGTTGCGGAGATTTTAGTTTTGGGAATGCAATGTGAATTGGTTTTATATGTGTAATGAATTGATAAGTTAGTACGTGTAATTATGTGATTTTTTATGTTAGTATATATGTTACCAAATTCTCCAATTTAATGTGTGAAATGTGTAATGCGCGTATTGTGTGATGTGTGCCTCTTCTGTGTAATATATTATATGTATATGTATATTAATAAGAACAAAAAAGGAACTTCTTTAAATCATCGACCTTTATTACATTATACTAATTTTCATCTAATTTGAATTACTGTACTAAGTACTGAATTTATGTATTTAGGTATACAGGTAAAAACCAACCGATCTCGTTGGTGTTCAATTGACGACTGACTCTATGTGGCTTATGATTTACAGAAATTATGATTTGTTAAGCTTGGGCGAATGCGACACAAAAGGAAATATGCAAAAAACCAGTATTTCGATTATCTTACATAACTGCTTAATTTCAAGTTCAAGTTCAAGTAAATTACAATGTATGTGTTAAGTTAAGAGAAAAATTGTAACGTTATGAATGTGAGTATAAATTTGAGTTTTGTTAATTCAAGAAAATAGGGTATGTTGACAGATGTTTGGCATTCCTAAACATCCAGCCTCCTCCTGAAATCTTATAGACTTTCAGAACGTGGTAACCGAGCTACTTTGATAATAGGACGAACGTAGTCTCCAAATTTGGTACGGATGGTTACAACTCGACACTTGTCATCCTTTCCAGGGTGCGTTTGAATAATTCGTCCCAATATCCATTTTGATGGTGGCAGATTGGGTTCTTTGAGTAGAACAACATCATTGACTTCGAGATTGGGTTGAGGTGTTTGCCATTTTGAGCGATGCTGTAGCGAAGTGAGGAATTCCTTGTGCCATCTTTTCCAAAACCCTTGAACCATTGCCTGTAAAAGAGACCAATTAGAATTGATAGAATTATCAGTGTTGGATAAGTCAGGTTGAGGAACCGCAGTGTACGGTTCTCCAATTAAAAAATGAGCAGGTGTAAGGGCAATTGGGTCAACATCAGAAGTTTGCCACATTGGGCGTGAATTAAGCAAGGCTTCGACCTTTACTAATAAAGTATACATATCTTCGTATGTAAGTTTTGTATCCCCTATGACTCGTTTAAGGTGCATTTTAACGGATCGAACACCTGACTCCCATAATCCTCCGAAATGCGGGGAAGATGGTGGTATAAATTTCCATTCCACATTGTCCTTGGCCAGGTGATCGATGATGATATTGTTGTGCTGTTGATTGCAGAGATGACTGTACAGTTCGTTGAGTAGTCGTTTAGCACCAACAAAGTTGGTACCGTTGTCGCTCCAAATTTCGGATGGTTTGCCACGACGTGCAACGAAACGATCTAGAGCTGATAAAAACGCTGCTGATGTTAAGTCTCCGACTAACTCCACATGGATTGCCTTAGTCACGAAGCACACAAAGAGAGCAATGTAGGCCTTTATGAACCTTGGGTTGCGGCCTCGATTTAGTCGCAGGGTTATCGGTCCTGCGTAGTCGCAACCAACTCTGCTGAAGGGTCGAGCATATCGAACACGATCAGACGGAAGATTTCCCATAAGCTGTTTCGCTGTTGCTTTTTGCTGACGAATACAGCCAATACATTCTCGTACAACCTTTCGAGTAAGATTTCTGCAACCAAGTATATAAAAATTCTGTTTGATTAAAGCAAATAAGAGAGAAGCACCAGCATGTAAATGGGTTTTATGGGTAAAGTCCGCGATTAATTTAGAGATTCTGTGAGATTTGCACAAGATTATGGGGTGCTTCTCAGAATATGTCAAGTTCGAGTGTTCCAACCGACCGCCGACACGAAGAACACCTGAAGAATCGATAAACGGATTTAAACTTTTCAGTTTGCTTTTCGATTGAAGTTCTTTTTTTGATTTTAAGCATAGAATTTCAGGATAGAATAAAGACGATTGGATATATTTAATGATTTGAGTTTTAGCGAAGAGTAGCTCCTTAGTTGAAAGTGGTTCTGATTTTCGAAGTTCCTTGGATACAAAGTAGTTTTGAGTAAAACGATAAACATATGCTGTTACTCGTATTATTTTAAACCAGCTTGAAGAATTATTTATGATTGTCTCGAATGGGTGACTTGAATTTTGATTTACAACAAATGGCTTTACAATTTTGTTAGTTTTACGCTCTTCGACATGCTGAATGCTGATATCATCTGGGCTATAGCTTGACGAAGGCCATTGATCTCGGTCCTTACTTAACCATTCTGGACCCTCCCACCATATACTACCTTTTTCCAACATTGATGGCAATATCCCTCTTGTAGCGGCATCTGCGGGATTGGAAGCCGATCGAACATGATTCCAGGATTTGAAAGGCATCGATGAAAGTATCTCGGACGTTCGATTTCCGATAAATACCGACCATTTCTTTGGTGCTGCGGCCAACCAATGCAAAACGATTGATGAATCAGTCCAGCCAAATACCTTTACATCTGGTACCTGTAAAGAGAGCTTGATTTTGTTTAACAATCGAACCAGTAATAAGGCTCCACACAACTCAAGCCTTGGAAGAGGTAAAACTTTCAAGGGAGCGACCTTAGATTTTGCTGCGACGAGAGTAACAGAGATAGAATTATCAGATTTGACGTTTCGACAATAGACCACTGCTGCGTATGCATCCAGAGAAGCATCGCAGAAGCCGTGCAGTTCCCAATAACGTTGTTTGTATAGCATGATTCGTGGTATAACGAAAGATTCGACGATTGGTAACTCGTTCCGTATAGTGTTCCATTGTTGCGATAAGGCTTCTGGAACTTCCTCATCCCAGTTGAGTTTGTTTCTCCAAAGTTCTTGAAGCAAGATTTTGACTCCTATGATAACCGGCGCAAGGAATCCCAATGGATCGAAGATTTTTGAAGCTTCTGATAATATGTGACGTTTTGTGTATATATTTGATGGATTGAATTTGACCTTGTAAGAAAAAACATCTTTCGACGGACACCACTGCATACCCAAGACCTTGACAGAAGTTGATTCCTCCCAGTCAACTGGTGAAAGTTCTCGTTGATCTTCTGGCAGAGAAATCAAGAGTGGCCAACAGTTTGTCGTCCATTTCCGTAAGTTGAGCCCAGCTGACTTCAAGAGCTCGACTAGCTCCGTTCGAAGCGATATAATATCATCAATGGTATCTGCGCCTGTGATGACATCATCAACGTAAAAGTCTTCCAAGAGAACCTTTGATGCTCGAGGATGACTAACTGAAGAATCGGCAGCTAACTGTTTTAAAACTCGGATGGCTAAAAATGGAGCGGAAGCCGTTCCGTACGTAACGGTGAGAAGGCGATAGTGTTTTAAAGGTTCATCAGGGTTTTCACGCCAGACAATTCGTTGAAAATCTGTGTGTTTCTTAGACACCCAGATTTGCCTATACATTTTTTCAATATCTCCTGTCATTAAGTAGGCATGTTGACGAGATCTTAAGCAGATTGAAAATATATCGCGCTGAATGGTAGGACCGACGAGAGAGTTTCGTTAAGTGACTGTGCAGTACGAGTTTTTGCCGAAGCATCAAACACGACTCGAATTTTTGTAGTACTACTGTCTTCTTTGAATACTGCGTGATGCGGCAAATAATAGTTCACTGAATTCTTGATTTCGTTGGAAGGGATTTCTTGCATATGACGAAGAGCAATGTATTCATTAATGAATTTAACATATTCTGATTTAAGATTTGGATTCCAATTGAATTTCCGTTCAATGGAATGAAAACGAGCTATAGCGGTGCCCAAGGAATCTCCGAAGTCAAAGGTTGTCGATGGTTTGAATGGAAGTTCTACTTCATACTTTCCATTTTCACAACGCTTGTGGTTTTTAACAAAATTGTCTTCTGCCAACTGCTCCTCGACAGACATTGGTTGCTCGTTAGATACTTCCTCCAGCCTCCAAAACCTTTCTAAATCGAATTCTAGATCCTGCTCTAAACGAATATGAAGAGTCTGAATTCCTGAGGATTGCGAATTACACCCTGCGATAACCCAGCCAAAAATGGTTGGGATGGAAGTAAGGAATCCATCTTCCTGAATTTTAGCAGCTCCTGTAATAATATTAAGAACTCTATCGGCCCCTATCAGAATATCAATTGGACCTGGTTCATAATATTTCGGATCAGCGGGATTTGACGAATAAAAGTTTGCAGAAATTTGATTTACTGGCACTGGTGGAAGTGACGAAGTGATGTTTGGCAAAACAAAGCAGTTGATATCAATTGAGTCCGAATTGTAACATGAACTGAGGTTAAGACTAACTAAACCGTTAGTTACCCCAGCAGACTTGGATGCGATACCTACTATTGGAATCCTCACACGTTTGCGAGGAAGGCCTAGGAGTTGAGCGGTTCGCTCGGCAATGAATGACACCTGAGACCCTGAGTCGAGAAGAATGCGCACACTATGATAACGTCCCTGCTTGTCCTGAGCTCTTGCTATGGCTGTTGGTAGAATAGTTGAAGTTTCGTGTTTTGGTTTGAACGAGATTGAATGATTTGTGATGAGTGAATTCGAAGAAGTTGGAATTGGATTTCCAAACGAATTGGATTGATGATTTGATTGAGAAGATGAAACAGCATTTGAGTTATGATTTGAATTACGATTTGAGATTTGATTTGTAAAATGATTAGAATTTTGAGATACAGGGGTATGGAGAAGAGAATGGTGGCGCGAGTGACATTGGTGGCAACGAACAGTGAGACGACAATTGAAGCAGAGTGAATTGTTTTTTACGAACTCACGACGAGAGTCTATATTTAACGATTTGAAATCTGAACAACTTGATAGCAAATGATGATCTTGGCACTGAGGACAACTAGGAGTAGATTTAACAAAATGCGTACGAACAGCCCGAGTACTGTTAGGCGTTGAAAACGAACTACACGATTCAAGATTTTGGCAGCGCGTTTGAAGAAATTCAAGAAGTTCATCGATAGTTGAATCATCTTTTGAATTAACTTCTTCTGCCCAAGCCTTTTTAGTGTCTTGATCTACCTTTTGTAAAAGTAGATAGATGAGTCATGGATCTCGTGAACTAGAATTTAAAGCCTTAAGTCCGCGTATGGCTTCATCAGCTCCGTTGGTGATCTTGCGAAGCGATTGCAGATTGTTCGTACTACACGACTGCAGCGATAAAAACGACTGAATAAATGATCGAACGATTAAATGTTTTTGATCGTACCGTTGTTCTAATTTTGCCCACGCCTCGACATAATTATTTTCGCAACATCTCATATGCTTGAGAAGATTAGCGGCTTCTCCGCGAAGAAACGATTTAAGAAACTGGAGCTTTTGAGTGTTCGTAATTGTACGGTTTGAATCGACAGTTCCAATGAACATGTCTCGAAATGTCGGCCAGTCTTTGTATTCACCCGAGAATGGTTCAATTGTTATACGCGGTAACTTTATAGATTTACGAGCTATTTCCAAATCTGAATCTTCCGAAGGAGTATGAAAGCCATGAGGCACAACCCGTTCACACTCTAACATTTTCAACTTGGACGTAATTGCATCAACAAGCAACGCATGAGTTTCAAAATATTTTGCCTCATATTCCGAATATTCAGGCTCACGATCAACGTAATTGTCTTTTCCCGCGTCATTTAATAATTCGTCTTGCAAGGCTACGAATTCGTTCCATGCTTCATTCAATCTTTTGTAACGGGCCGTTTTTGGTCGTCGGGGTCGCGCTGGCATGCTTGTCCGGCTCCTGCTCGTCGTTGGGTGTGGGACATGACCCCTGTAACCCGTTTACAAAAAAGAAATCATGCCAGTCTTGTTACCCATTAGTTGTTAGTATGGTATCCGCGAGAATTCTCCTCCACCCACCCTACCATGTCACCGTACTCGCCTAAGTGACCCTTCATTTGCCATCTCCTTTATCCTTCAGTCCATCTATAATCTTCCACTCACCCCTTTATGCCTTACACCACTTAGCAACTCATCCTAGCAATCAACACACAAATATTCATTTTCTAATCATACAAATATTCATTTAATTCTTCAAAAAAAGTAAGCCTAAGTTAACATACTTCACCTCAGTGGGTGCTTATATAAATTTTAAGTATGTATTACTAAATGTTCTAATTGATTTCTCCTCTTCCAAGTCTATTTATCTATATATATATTAAAAATTACTCGTCGGAATATACCGCGCCTAAACTACTTATATGCAATGGTCCCCCAGAACTCAACCCCCTCACAAAGTTTATATATGAAAAATCAAATAATTCGAATCAAACAATAATGACTCACCGCTTTTCTATTTTATATCCGCTGACGATGTTGTGGCCACAGCATACGGGCAGGACTACGATGGTAGGCTTGATTCTGGTGTAGACGATCACGCACTGTTGGCTTACTTTTGTTTTAAAGGAAAAATTATTTGATTATATATAAAGTACTCCAATAAGTTGGTGAGCTCGCGCCCCGCCCACTAGCGCACTTTCTGGGTATATCCCGGTATATGTATATATTTAGATATATATACCCGTACTACGGCTCTCGAATTAAATTTTAAACACTATTATATGCCTTATGGGCCAATAAAAAAATAAAAGAAAGTCACCAAAGTGGTGCAATAATTAAAAAAAATAAAATTGAATTGGCCGGGATGTGAACCCGGGTCTGCTGCCGCAGCTCCCTTTATGAGTGAGCGCTCAGCCTACTCAGCCAACAATTAGTTTGTGATTTCCTTGATCTTCTCAGAGTTTTAATTCGGTTAAGAGATCCAAATATCCAATAATAATCAATTTTTACGAATTCACAGCTCACAGTTTTTTTTTCGTAGGCGGCTTCGGTATACCGTGAGGCGACTACCAGATTTGGTAATTACAACCAAAACCCACTGGTTCTCTCTGCCTTTTTCCTTTCAATAAATCTCACACTGTAAAAAAAAATCCCACAGAATAAGTCCGCAATTCACACTTAAAACTCGAAATCAGTCGTAAGCAATTAATGCAACTCAGCGATCCTCGCTCTTCGACCGTTCACAAACCTTTGTCCAGCTAAAGCGGTTCAAAAAGATTTAAAACCGTCAACTTCTCCTCTACGGTTTTCCGTTGACGAGAATCTTTAACGGAGGCGGGACTTACTCCCGTTCCCTGAGCTTTCTCTCACAAAACCGATTCGCACGTCAACTCAAAACAAACCAATTTGGGATCAAAGTAGTGTTGCCACTATCCCACACTCAAAACAACCACTTTCGCATACAATACTCCAGACAAAATCCATATTTCGTTACACAGGGCTTTGCAGTTCATTCACAGTTTTCATCACCAATATTCGAAACATTCAACACTATTACCCACCATTCGCAAGTCAACCTTCTCTAACAACCACCGTACCTCACTACTCATCATTATCCATTTCACCACGCATTACTATTCACCATTCTCCAGTCCACCACAGACTTCTGCCGACCTGCGTGTGAATTCGCACTAAGGTCACACTTTGGAGACTGGAAAGTTTGTTCGTTGCTATTAATTATTTCCATGAAAACTGACACATGAAATTGCAAATAGAACGCACGATGTTGTTTATTTACATTTGTTTGTTTGTAAGTTCGCGGAGTGTTTTGTGACTTATTCAAAAATTGTGTGTTCAAAATCTTTCAAAGCGGTAAGTCATCTTATTACTCGTATACTTAAGATCTCCATTCTCTATTCAATCATTCTCCCTTTTCATTCATTATTTCAGACCGAACAACTTTACAACGTGGGGCGGAACCCACTAATACCTAGCCGGGCTATTAATATGTGCACCTCCAGGAAAATGACACACTTCTATTTGGACGAGATAGTCATGAGCTGTTGTGATTCGTAAGTATTTTCTCAAATCCTTATCAATGTCGTGTTTCCTAGTGTTTACATCCTTACATGTTTACTTTTCTCTTGCCTTATTCTACTGCCGTATGTCTTTGGCATGGAAAACCCCTACGGTCTTCCCACTTAGATTATGCAACTCATACATACAGTTGCCAACAATACGATGAACCCGAGCCTTCACAAATTTTGGAAGTAACTTGGCGTTCAGTCCCTGCGTAAACTTGCTTTGGGCAAAGTTACGTCGGAACACCTCCTGCCCAACTTTAAACGATACGGGTCGTGATCGTGTATTGTACGTTTTTTGTGAAGTCGCGTGTGCTTTTCGTAAATTTTGTGTAATATTCTGACGGGTTAACACCAAGTTTGTTTCGCGAGTACTAACCTCCATGTCTGGATCATTGAGTGCCCCTAAACTTCGTAGTATTTTGTAACTTGACGCGTGATTAACCATCTTTTGACCGAAAAGTGCAAAGTAGGGTTGACACCCAATCGATTCATGGTTGTCAGACCTCAGCACACACGCGATATACGACAAATAGTTATCCCAACTATCTTGTTCCTCAGTTACGAATACTCGCAGTTTACTCAGTACACTCCGGTTAACTCTTTCTGAGATATTCGCTTGGGGTGAATACAATGCAGTTTTGACGTGTTGCACCCCATAGCTCTCTAGAAACTTTCGAAACTCAGTCGAAACGAATTGCTTTCCGTTGTCTGAGTGTACAAACTCCGGAGTGCCAAAGGCGTGAAAAATCTCATTTTCAATATATTTAATAATATTTTTCGAAGTGGCTTTCGGAAGCGCTTTCAAAAAAACGAATTTGGTGAAGTGATCAACACAAATAAAAATAGTCGTATTGCCCTTTTTGGTGCGTGGATATGGGCCTAACAGGTCTACATACATCCTTTGCATCGGTCTTTCGGTTACGATTTGCTTGGTCATGGGTGGACGCAGAACTTTATTCGGAGCTTTAACCATTTTGCACATTTCACACTGCTCAACGAAAATTTTAATGTCTCTACCCATCTTTGGCCAGAAATACTTATCGCGTATCCGCAAATAGGTTTTTGAAAACCCACTGTGACAGCTCAACTTGGAGTTATGTGCCATTTCCATCACCCCACGAGTTAATGCATTGGGTATCCACAACCGCCAAAGGGAATCTTCACTTTCCCCCGCTTCGCTACGGAACCTAACTCTTTTATAAACAAAGTTATCGGATACCACGAGGTCCGGTAGTGCGTCTTGATTATTTTGAATATTTTCCCGCAGGTTTTTGTACTCTTCCGATTGGAACTCAGGTGAGTCTAAATCTACCTCGATAGCAATATCGTGTATGGAGATTTCCTCCATGTCCATCCGCGACAACGCATCTGGGACCACGTTTAGTGTACCATTTCGATGCTCAATAGCGAAATTGAAGCCTTGAAGTTCAAGACTCCAACGAGCAAGTCTGCCTGTCAGATCTTTGAGTGACATAAGCCACTTCAAACTTGAATGGTCAGTTATGACCCGGAACGGCATCCCCTCTACGTAAGCTCTGAACTTACGGATACTCAGCACCGCCGCGAGACACTCTTGCTCAGTGACGGTGTAGTTCTTCTGCGCTTTATTCAGTTTCTTGGACATGAAGGCTATGGGCTTTTCGTTACCTTCATCATCCAATTGGAAAAGTACCCCTCCTACTCCCTCAGACGACGCATCACATTGGATGACAAAAGGCTTCTTGAAGTCAGCCTGAGACAACACTGGAGCCGAGGTAAGAGCCTGTTTTAACTTCTCAAATGCTTCCTTAGCTGGGAGCGACAATTCAAACTTTTTTTGTTTTTTTAGACAATCAGTCAATGGTGCTGCCAAATCCGAATAGTTCCGAATAAACCTTCGGTACCAACCGGTAAGGCCTATAAATCTCCGCACTTGCCTTGCGGTCTTCGGTACAGGAAAGTTCACCATAGCCGAAATCTTTTCCGGGTTGGTTTTGAGAACCCCCTGACCTACTATGTACCCAAGAAATTTGACCTCGCGCATACAAAATTTTGATTTAATCAGATTGATTGTAAGATTTGCACGTCGCAAACAAGCAGCCACCTCTGACAGGACTCGCAAATGCGTATCGAAATCTGGGGTGCATATCAGAAGGTCATCCAAATAAATAAAAACGTTTTGTCTTAAGCTTGCTGGGATCACCCGGTCCATCAGACGGCACATTCTCTGGGCTGCATTACATAACCCGAATGGCATCACTCTGAATTGATACAGAGGCCGTCCAGGTACTGCAAAGGACGTTTTTTCTCTGGAGGGTTCATCCAACGGGATTTGATAGAACGCCTCCGTGAGGTCCAGAGCTGAAATGACAAACGTGTCCTCTAATCTGCTGATGATACCTTCTACATGCGATAGTGGATAGGCATCTGCTTTAGTCTTACTGTTCAACTTACGACTATCCAAACACAATCTAAATTTCCCTGCTGACTTCTCCACTAACAACACTGGTGAGCACCAAGGTGAGTTACTCTCTTCTATAATTCCCATTTTTAACATACGGTCTACTTCTTTATAGATTTCGACCTGACGTACCGGCGACAACGGATAGATCTTGCATTTCACGGGAACTGAATCGCCTACATCTATCGTATGGGTTTCCAGATGTGTGTGCCCCAGACCTTGTTCCATTGAATTCGGAAACTGCTTCTTCAAAGCCTCTAACCGTATGGTTTGAGCCGAGGTGAGTACCAATGGAGATTCTTTTTCAAACAACTCCTCTTTTCCCTCAGTACTATTTAAATTTAAATCGAGTTCTTCGACAGCGGGGAGTAAATTGAATTCACGCCAAAAATTCATTCCCAAATATACCTTTTGGGTCAAATTCGGTATCACATAAAATGTTATGGTCTTTGTGACGCCGTCAAGGGTTGTTGGAATCTCACAAAAACCGATAATACCGTGCGACTTTCCATCGGCCGTCTTGACAAAGTTTTTATAATGCGTCATCCGAATACCATTTCTAACCATGAACTCTTCACTATCTTTACCGATTACCGAAATCGATGCCCCACTGTCGAGTAACCCCAAGACTTGTTCGCTTTTCAGCAGCACACTCGCGTACATTCTTCCATCCGTCTCTGACGTTATAATTGTTTCTAGAATCAATTTCTGGTAGGCTTTCCTCTTCCGAAACCTTTCTCTACACTTCCCTATATGGGCACTTGCCACCCTCTTTCCCATAATTTTATTCCTCGCCTGGTAATAATTCTTCTTCCTCTCATGCAACGACTTAGGAGTGCAAATCTTTACCGGTAAGCCCTCCGATGTCGACACTTCACGTTGCAAGATTCTAACGGGAGCCTCTTTTGACTTTTGCTCAACCGTACCAACCGCCTCCCCTTCTACTAACCTATCTACTGGTGGTTCTGAAAGGAACGACTCTCCCCACCTCTTCGAGTTTCCCTGGTGCTTTCCACACTCAGGAGTACTAATATTTTTAGCCCCACACAGAAAACAGAACAATTTTCTCTCATGAGAAGGGCACTGGTAAAAGGAATGTCCCTGCTGGTCGCAATTCCAGCAAAGAAGGTTGGATGTCGGACGAGAGTATGGCTTGCTAACGGCCGCCACTTCCTCTGCTCGTTCTTCTTCTACTTCCGGCACCTCAATCTCACTAACCGTGCGAGGCTGCCCCGCCTTTCTCGCTATGAAACGTTCCGCTTCCCTAGCCTTCTTTCTTAACTGCTCCAGGTTATTAATCTCAGCAGCGAGCAAGATTTCACCCAACCTCTCTTTCGAATTACTTCTGACCACATCTATCAACTTCTTAGCGTCAAACGGTTCGTTCAGTCGATCGTTCAAACGAACCACCGATTCATAGAAGTCGTCAAACGACTCCTTAATTCCCTGCCTGCGGGTCAACAACCGCATGTAGAGCTCGACTTCGCTCTCCTTTGAACCGAATTCCTTGTTCATGGCCGCTTTAATTTCCTCCAGGTTCGCGCTTGGTTGCTTCCGCAAAAAACACCAGAACCACTTCTCCGCCTTACCCACCAGCAACTTATGAAAGTTGGCGGCTATTTGCTGGTCAGAATATGCCGAGGAAGATTGAAGCCTGTTGACCTTGAACAGGAATTCTTTTACGTCCTCTTGGCCATCGAACCGAATGTTCCACCGATCCAATCGACAGTATTCAGATGCGCTCTGATAAGACCTAGCATTGGACCTAGTCGGTGAGATCGACTGTCGTGGTCTCGCAACCGGCGGTTCACGGAACGTTAAGCCAAGGTTCCGGTCCATAGGGACATCTGCCGAACTCTGTTGGCCGGGAATTGGAGAAGCTGTGGAGGCATTACTCACTCGCTCCAGTTTATTCATGACCCCGGACATGAACACTTCCATTTGTTGGAACAATCGTACCTGGTTGGAAGTCATACTCCTCTCGATTCGATTAGCCAAATCTTCCACCAAGTTCCCATTAGTGTCGCTACCTCTTTCCCGACTCACTCCCTCTGTTATTTGCCTCTGCCGGCCTTCGTTCTCCAACAGATCCTGATTCGGACCATTCCCACTCCCACTGGGCCTACCCGCTAACTCCTCTTCCGACATTGATGAACTATCTATTGAGTTTAGTTCTGAGAAACTCCAGGACCGATCAAAACTAAAACGATTTATTGACTCCCTGAAACGCTGGTGGAATCTTTCAAAACGGGCTTCCGAGTTCTCTAGCCACGCCTGGTAATCGTCTTGGAAAGATAACCTCCGATTACTCATCCCACGAGAACCTCGTACCACTTCGCCCTTTCCTACCCTTAAGACGTGTTAGGCAATCTATCCCCAAAGTCCAACCCAATACCCAGGGAAAACAGAATTGGAATTTCACTCTATACTAAACCAAACAAACTCAACTTGATACCACCTTTCACACTTTCCAGCTCAAACACAATCAATCCACTAATAACCTCACTAATCTTTGACTCAAAAACTCCTTAACTATCAACTCCACTGTAAACACCTTCTAATCCTTCCTTTTCTTGTTCTAATTCCAGCAAATACAACTAAAATTATCTAAGGCACTTAAACACACTTCAACAACAATTTTTCATATACTGGCTCGGGGTGAGCTAACCAGAAGAAAATAAATGGACTATTGGACTTAAGAGATGGCAAAGTTCTATGAGCTACCTTACCCAGAAGAAAACTGAGCAAGCTATAAATGAAATTATAAAATTACTGAAACTACTCTACATATATTAAATTAAAAAAAAATGTTTATTTGTTTCAGGACATCCACCAACCACAACGATCGGTAGATGACTCCGCAACTGTGCAGCAACAAAAAATAAAACCGAAGGAACAGTCAAACTCCTAACCAAGTCTATTCCGACTCTCCGGATTGATTTGAACTGAAAAGAACATCCTTTCGTTCTGACGAAACATCAGCATCACACATGTCTATCTCGACTCGAACTCAGGAATGTCCCTTGATGTGAGTTCACCAAAGACTCCATTCATCGCAACAGCAATCGGGACTCTACCCCAATCAACCGGACTTATGAAATTTGTACTTTGATCGTAACTATACCCTAGAATAAGTTATTCTAAGTTATCACAAAAAAAAACTGAAACTAACTGAAAAAAAAATAAAGCAAAGCAAATGAAAGGCTCAACATATAAAAAAAACTGTATTGCTGCACACTCCTGCCCTACAGGCAGGCCTCACGTTAATGGGCGCCATTTTGTAACGGGCCGTTTTTGGTCGTCGGGGTCGCGCTGGCATGCTTGTCCGGCTCCTGCTCGTCGTTGGGTGTGGGACATGACCCCTGTAACCCGTTTACAAAAAAGAAATCATGCCAGTCTTGTTACCCATTAGTTGTTAGTATGGTATCCGCGAGAATTCTCCTCCACCCACCCTACCATGTCACCGTACTCGCCTAAGTGACCCTTCATTTGCCATCTCCTTTATCCTTCAGTCCATCTATAATCTTCCACTCACCCCTTTATGCCTTACACCACTTAGCAACTCATCCTAGCAATCAACACACAAATATTCATTTTCTAATCATACAAATATTCATTTAATTCTTCAAAAAAAGTAAGCCTAAGTTAACATACTTCACCTCAGTGGGTGCTTATATAAATTTTAAGTATGTATTACTAAATGTTCTAATTGATTTCTCCTCTTCCAAGTCTATTTATCTATATATATATTAAAAATTACTCGTCGGAATATACCGCGCCTAAACTACTTATATGCAATGGTCCCCCAGAACTCAACCCCCTCACAAAGTTTATATATGAAAAATCAAATAATTCGAATCAAACAATAATGACTCACCGCTTTTCTATTTTATATCCGCTGACGATGTTGTGGCCACAGCATACGGGCAGGACTACGATGGTAGGCTTGATTCTGGTGTAGACGATCACGCACTGTTGGCTTACTTTTGTTTTAAAGGAAAAATTATTTGATTATATATAAAGTACTCTAATAAGTTGGTGAGCTCGCGCCCCGCCCACTAGCGCACTTTCTGGGTATATCCCGGTATATGTATATATTTAGATATATATACCCGTACTACGGCTCTCGAATTAAATTTTAAACACTATTATATGCCTTATGGGCCAATAAAAAAATAAAAGAAAGTCACCAAAGTGGTGCAATAATTAAAAAAAATAAAATTGAATTGGCCGGGATGTGAACCCGGGTCTGCTGCCGCAGCTCCCTTTATGGGTGAGCGCTCAGCCTACTCAGCCAACAATTAGTTTGTGATTTCCTTGATCTTCTCAGAGTTTTAATTCGGTTAAGAGATCCAAATATCCAATAATAATCAATTTTTACGAATTCACAGCTCACAGTTTTTTTTTCGTAGGCGGCTTCGGTATACCGTGAGGCGACTACCAGATTTGGTAATTACAACCAAAACCCACTGGTTCTCTCTGCCTTTTTCCTTTCAATAAATCTCACACTGTAAAAAAAAATCCCACAGAATAAGTCCGCAATTCACACTTAAAACTCGAAATCAGTCGTAAGCAATTAATGCAACTCAGCGATCCTCGCTCTTCGACCGTTCACAAACCTTTGTCCAGCTAAAGCGGTTCAAAAAGATTTAAAACCGTCAACTTCTCCTCTACGGTTTTCCGTTGACGAGAATCTTTAACGGAGGCGGGACTTACTCCCGTTCCCTGAGCTTTCTCTCACAAAACCGATTCGCACGTCAACTCAAAACAAACCAATTTGGGATCAAAGTAGTGTTGCCACTATCCCACACTCAAAACAACCACTTTCGCATACAATACTCCAGACAAAATCCATATTTCGTTACACTTTCGAGACGAAATTCTAAAGTCTTTAGTGTCGCCTCAATAGGAATCGCTGAAGCATATGCAGCTGCAAGAGTTATACAGCCTTTTGCACGACCACGTTTTGCCAAAATTTTATTCATTATGAATAACGAAAAAAGAAAATGAAAATTAAAAGTGTTCAATAAATCGCAACCGCACTGTAGCAATTTTCATAAACGTACATATGTGTCTATATATATGTATGGATGGTTATTGAGCCTCGATATTTAAGAAAACTTTTCGAAATGTTCACGTGTAGTTCATGCAGTAAAAATTTCGGTAATTTTACGAACTGCTATTTGTACCGTTTGAATAGCTTTCTAGCACCCACGCGATATGCGAAATCACGTGTTTCCTTAAGTTACCTTTATCTAAACTTAGCTCAAACAATTTTTGTCCTATTTATTTGCACCGCACTGTATGTTCTTTGTTAATTTATTTTTTGTCAATTTACTTTGATTTGATTGAATTATAATCAATACATAAAGCCACTGATTCTTATATTTGGCTTACGAAGGACCAGAAAATGAATTGGTTTTATATGTGTAATGAATTGATAAGTTAGTACGTGTAATTATGTGATTTTTTATGTTAGTATATATGTTACCAAATTCTCCAATTTAATGTGTGAAATGTGTAATGCGTGTATTGTGTGATGTGTGCCTCTTCTGTGTAATATATTATATGTATATGTATATTAATAAGACCAAAAAAGAACTTCTTTAAATCATCGACCTTTATTACATTATACTAATTTTCATCTAATTTGAATTACTGTACTAAGTACTGAATTTATGTATTTAGGTATACAGGTAAAAACCAACCGATCTCGTTGGTGTTCAATTGACGACTGACTCTATGTGGCTTATGATTTACAGAAATTATGATTTGTTAAGCTTGGGCGAATGCGCCACAAAAGGAAATATGCAAAAAACCAGTATTTCGATTATCTTACATAACTGCTTAATTTCAAGTTCAAGTTCAAGTAAATTACAATGTATGTGTTAAGTTAAGAGAAAAATTGTAACGTTATGAATACTTACTTACTTAAGGTGGCGCTACAGTCCGGGTCGGACTAGGGCCTCAACCAACATGCTTCTCCAGCCAGCTCGGTCCCTAGCTAGCTGCCTCCAGTTTTGCACGCCAAGTTGGTTGAGGTCCTCTCCTACTTGCGTGCGCCACCTGAGTCGCGGTCTTCCTCTACTGCGCCGTCCCTCGGGATTGGATTCGAAGACTTTCCGGGCCGGAGCGTTGGTGTCCATTCGCTCTACATGACCCAGCCATCTAAGCCGCTGGACCTTGACTCGTTTGACAAGGTCAGTGTCGCTGTACAGCCCGTACAATTCGTCGTTAAATCTTCTTCTCCACTCTCCATCTATGCAGATGGGACCAAAAATCACCCGAAGAATTTTTCTCTCGAAGCATCCTAAAGCGTTCTCGTCTGCCTTTGACAAGGTCCATGCCTCTGCGCCATATATAAGAACCGGGATGATAAGTGTCTTATATACACAATCGGACAAGTTTGGTAGGGATGCCAAAACTAGACATGGCTCTATATAACTCCTCTCTATAGATGCTGTCATACGCGGCCTTAAAATCGATGAAAAGGTGGTGGGTATCGATTTGAAGCTCCTGGGTTTTTTCCAAGATCTGCCGTAGTGTGAAGATTTGGTCTATGGTGGACTTTCCTGGTCTAAAGCCGCACTGATAAGGACCTATCAGGTTGTTGACGAATGGCTTCAGACGCTCACACAATACGGCAGAGAGGATCTTATATGCGATGCTAAGAAGACTGATACCTCTGTAGTTGGCGCAGTTCAGAGGGTCTCCTTTCTTGAGGACCGGGGAAACAATGCTAAGGTTCCATTCATCGGGCATGCTTTCTTCCGACCATATTTTGCAAATGAGCTGGTGCATACTCCTGACCAGGTCATTGCCTGCCGCTTTAAACAATTCGGCAGTGAGGCCATCAGCTCCAGCAGCTTTGTTGGACTTTAGCTTGGATACTGCTGTCTTCACTTCGTTCAGGTCGGGTTGGCGGAATTGTTGGTCTACGTCGCCTAAATCGAATGGTTCTATCTCTCTAACAGCGGAATTGGGTTCATCATCGCCGTTATAGAGCTTGGAAAAGTGGTCTTTCCATATCCTCAGCATTGACTGCGGTTCCACCACGATGTTCCCTTGGTCGTCTTTGCAGGCTTCGGCTCGGGGCTTATAGCCCGAGGCTGTTGTTTTTACCTTTTGGTAAAACTTCCGAACCTCATTCCTGCTGTGGCACCCTTCTATCTCCTCGATCGCGCGCTTCTCATGCTCTCTCTTTTTCCGTCTGAGAAGCCGGTGTTCGTCTCTCCTCTTCTGCTTGTAGAGCTCGTAAGCAGTTCTAGTCTTTTTGTGCAAGTTATGAATGTGAGTATAAATTTGAGTTTTGTTAATTCAAGAAAATAGGGTATGTTGACAGATGTTTGGCATTCCTAAACACAATGCATTGCCGCATTTTTGAAAAATTTCTTACGACGACAACTACTTCGAAGCAAAATTGAATCTTCGAAAAAAGATGCGTTGCGGAGAAAACTCCGCTCCGACGGTTACCACGATAGGGCCGATTTACTTTCATACTGGTGCTAGTATCGTAGTTTAGTTGTATTTCTTATGTAATTTTAAAATGTTCTCTATCTATACTTTACTTGTACGTTACTTATATACTGATTCACACAATTTTCTCAAACTCAAACTAAAAAATCAATATTAATAAGTAGTTATTACAATTTTATAAACATTATATATACAAGTTATAACAATTATAAGAAAACAACAAAATCAAACGGAACAAGAGATCCGAATCAAAGTTCAATACTTCGCGAAACGTTAACACAAAAAAAATACCGGGATTCGATTTCCTCTTTTGTCTAATCTCTACCGTTATTCAAAAGTGTCCCAAAACCCAACCCTTGCATACGTAAATGTATATATTATATATATACTTGTCACCATGCGATTAAGTCATTTTTATAAATGACGTCTACATATCCGTATATTAAATACAAATTAAAACCAAAATAATAATTTAAAAAAACGAAAAAATTCCATTATACAATAGTCATTTTCTTTAACAAAAATCAATAATATATAAAATAAGTGTGGCCTAGAGTGGTCCTTAAAGTGGTTAGGTCGGAATTTTAATGAGTGCACCCCTCACAAATGTTGCAAATAAATAAATAAACATTTTCCCAAAATTTCACCCCCCTATCTCAATTTTAACACGTGCCTCCGGACCTGTACTTTTTCCCATTTAAATAACATGTGATTTTTTTTATGTTTTAGTTTTTTTTTTTTTTTAAGCAATATACATAGCACCAAAAAATCCGGTCACAATTTTTTTCTCATCGGAAAAAGTTTTACTTTTTTTTTAGGAATTTTTCCAACTTCGAAAAACAAAATGGCGAAACAAATATGGCGGTCTGAAAAATTTAATTTTTTCGTAATTTTGAAAAAATTTGTTTCGCCATTTTGTTTTTCGAAGTTGGAAAAATTCCTAAAAAAAAGTAAAACTTTTTCCGATGAGAAAAAAATTGTGACCGGATTTTTTGGTGCTATGTATATTGCTTAAAAAAAAGAACTAAAACATAAAAAAAATCACATGTTATTTAAATGGAAAAAAGTAGAGGTTCGGCGGCACGTGTTAAAATTGAGATAGGGGGGTGAAATTTTTGGAACATTTTTTTTTATTTATTTGCAACATTTGTGAGGGGTGCACTCATTAAAACTCCGACCTAACCACTTTAAGGACCACTCTATATAATTAAGTCACCTGAAAAAATTAAGAAAAATATGAAAAAAGCATAGTTTTTTTAACCGTAGGATAGCTTTTCTGTTTTGATACGGCGGATATTCTCCTTGGCGTGGAGTCCACCAAACCTTTGCATAGCTCTACGCTAATATTTTTCCACTCTTCCTGCAAAATACTCCAGAGAGTAGTTTTGCTGGTTGGTTTTTTTGCAGTTTTTTTTTATTAAAAATTTAAGTTACTTTAGGGATAACAGCGTAATTTTTTTGGAGAGTTCATATTGATAAAAAAGATTGCGACCTCGATGTTGGATTAAGATATAATTTTAGGTGTAGCCGTTTAAATTTAAAGTTTGTTCGACTTTTAAAATCTTACATTATCTGAGTTCAAACCGGTGTAAGCCAGGTTGATTTTTATCTTTAATAAATTAAAATATTTTAGTACGAAAGTATTAAATATTTAATTAATTATAATTTAAATATAAGAATATTATTAATAATTTAACTATTTTGGCAGATTAATGATAAATTTAGAATTTATAAATGTAATTTATTATTTACAAATAGTACTTGTTTTATATAGAAATTATTATATTTATTATTATAAGATTGTTATTAATTATTTGTGTATTAGTAAGAGTTGCTTTTTTAACTTTATTAGAACGAAAAGTTTTAAGATATATTCAAATTCGTAAAGGTCCTAATAAAGTTGGTTTAATAGGAATTCCTCAACCTTTTTGTGATGCAATTAAATTATTTACTAAAGAACAAACTTATCCTTTAGTATCTAATTATATTTCGTATTATTTATATTTTTATATATTTTTTTTTATTTTTTTTTTTTTTTTTTTGAGAATGTCCCCAAATTCTCTATGGGGTTTAAGTCCGGTGACTGCGCTGGCCACCCCAAAACATTCACTCTACGTTATCGCCGTTTACTATATTAAATTTCATATTTAAATTTCAATTTAAATTACCACCCTGTTTAGCTTTGCCGATTCGCTTTGTTGAGTCTATATAAAAAATCTGATTTTACAATGTACATTGTACATACATACATACATTTCGCTATTTTGTTTTTCCAAGTTGGAAAAATTCCTAAAAAAAAGTAAAACTTTTTCCGATGAGAAAAAAATTGTGACCGGATTTTTTGGTGCTATGTATATTGCTTAAAAAAAAAGAACTAAAACATAAAAAAAATCACGTTACTTAAATGGAAAAAAGTACAGGTTCGGCGGCACGTGTTAAAATTGAGATAGGGGGGGGTGAAATTTTGGGAAATTTTTTTTTTATTTATTTGCAGCTTTGTGAGGGGTGCACTCATTAAAACTCCGACCTAACCACTTTAAGGCCATATAATTAAGTCACCTGAAAAAAATTAAGAAAAATATGAAAAAAGCATAGTTTTTTTAACCGTACCGTTAATATATCGTAGGATAGCCTTTCTGTTTTGAAAACATTCACTCTACGTTATCGCCGTTTACTATATTAAATTTCATAATTAAATTTCAATTTTAATTGCCACCCTGTTTAGCTTTGCCAATTCGCTTTGTTGAGTCTATATAAAAAATCTGATTTGTCAATGTACAATGTACATTGTACATACATAGCTATCAACTAACGAGGTAAATCTTTATTAAGTCAGTCGATAAAAGAGAAGCGTAGGAGCAACACAAATAATTTTAAAGCTCGTTTAAAAGTGTTATTGAACAAAACTTAATTTAAAATAAATACATTGAATACTTGCTAACAAAATTTGTGTCAAGTCTTTTTTCTTGTTGTCAAATTTCGACTCCAACACTCTTCAAGGAAAGATTTCACAACTCTTTACGTGTGTTTGGGGTCATTGTCGTGCTGAAAGATCCATCCTTGGGGTAATTGGTTCTGGTAGGCGTCGAGAAGATTTGTGTCCACTATATCCCGGAAGTTAACACCTGTCATTTTACC
Source organism: Melanostoma scalare (assembly GCA_949752695.1). NCBI lineage: Eukaryota > Metazoa > Arthropoda > Insecta > Diptera > Syrphidae > Melanostoma > Melanostoma scalare. The sequence continues at coordinate 66,483,965 of OX456986.1, read as the reverse complement.
GTTTATTTGACACAGCGGACCGACACCATGGCTTGTGAAACACCCCCAAACCATTATAGAATCGCCGCCATGCTTTAAGGCATTTTTGCACCATCTTTTTGGTGTATTTTGGGTTCAGCTCAGCATTTCTGGGACGTCTAAGTCTAACATACGGTTTGCCATCATTTCCATAAATGTTGACCTTCACCTCACACAATATTTGTTGATGCAAATGTAAGACAAAAAAATCTTTTAAATCTTATAAAAATGCAATGACTTAATTGTATGGCTACATATATATGTTTAGAGTGACAGGGCGCATAAGAAACTCACCATTTTTCGTTGATTTGTTGTGGCCACAGCATCCAAATCGTCGAAGGGGTCTCCTGTCGTTACAATACTATTTTCGCACTTTACCCCGTTCCGTTGTTAAAATTCTATATATATATATTAAGTATGCCTATATGCATTAATAAAAAAAAAACTACGTTACTTAAACGCGCGTAAGCATTTGCCGTTTAAATCGGATATCTTCAATGCTCTCTAACAATTAAGACCACTTTAAATATATATAAAAAAAATCAAGCACGCATAAACACAATTTTCCACAATTTAGTCTAAAAACGTCTGCTAATAGCATCAGTTTCTTTCAATAGAAATTTTCCTTAAGTATTGGTTTCGCAATATATCGTTGATATGCACGGAAGAACTTTTCGAATTCCAATCTTTGAAATAGTTGGCCCTTTTTGCTTCCTATGTTCGGAAAGCTGGGCATCTATAACTACCTGTTTATTTAAAAAAGATGGTACTTTACGTACCAACAAGAAAATTAGTATGGATATTAACCTACTACAAGAAAATTTCTATACATTTACCTTTTATGAAACTTGGCACTTTTAAAAATTCTTACGCCGGCGACCTCCCTCGGTATAAATTGCAACTTTAGTATTCTACACTCAATACAATACAAAATGAAAATATGCTAAATAAAATTAACAAACTAGACTCACACTTGAGTTAGAAAATTTTCACAGAGTTTGCTTGCCAGCGTCCGCTTTCCTTGACAATTGTGTTAACTTTGAAATGAAAGTCAAATTGCGGCTTTTCATTTTTGTGCTTAGCGGCTAGTTCAATATTTTTTCGGTTTGCATCCTCTAAACATCTTTTTTTTTGTCCGCTTTTCTCTTTCAACATTCAAACTAACTTAAACTAACTCTCTATTCCACCTCTAGCAACTTTTTTAATTTCCCGTACAGACATCAGAGCCCTTAGCAAATTCCTAAACGCAACTTAAACAAAATATCCATTGTGACTTAGCCAATCTAGGCAATGTGTCAATTTGACACTTAACCCTTTTGTCAAAAGTTTTATTTTTGTTGTGCTCGGCGGTGTGGTTTTTGTTAAGAAAATGAGGGCGTTCATAAAAAGTTAGATTTTCAGATTAACTAACTTTTCTTGGCCTCTGATTGGCCAGACGTTAAGTTAATCAGTTGACAATTCATCAGATGTCAGTTTTTGCAAATTCAGTTTTTCAGGATAGGAAGGCTGAAAATCTAGATTCAGTTTATTAAGCTGTCAGATGCGATGCGTAACATAAAAAATTATACTTGCCAAGTGAAGATGATTTTGTTTGTCTTGCAATTTTTCATGTTTCTCTTTATCTCTATTCGTTGGTTTTCGTAGTTGCTTTATTCTTGATTTGAACTTAGTTGGGAAATCACTTTGTGTTATGGCGGAAGAATTCAAATGGTCAAAGGAATTGACTTGCGAATTAATAGTTCACTACGAATTAAACTCAATATTATACGATCCCTGCCACCCCGACTATATAAATCGAGTTAAGTTATTCAAGTTATTTTAGATTCATTGAAATTGTTTGACCCATTCATTAATATAAATTTGATAAAAAGAAAAATACACACTTTGCGAACTCAGCTTTCTAAAGAGTTTTGTGAAATGGAAAATTCGAAAAAAAAAGTGGAGCTGGTACGCAAAATATATCTGGGCCGAAACTCTGGTGCTTTGAGCAGTTAATGTTTTTAAGAAACTACTGCAAGTCCAGGTGTACATATTCAACAAATCATTAATTTCGTCTAAATTCATTTTTTCGACAGCTCAACAACTGTTTCAATGGAAATTTAAAACTGTAAGACTGAGCGCAGAAATCAATATGAAAGAAAATTGTCAAAAACATGCGCAACTCGAAAATTGCAGCGTGTAATAGATGCGTTCAATGGCTTTTTTTTAGATCAGAACAGCACAAATTAGAACAAGCAAACTTGTCAAAATAAGCAACTACAAAAAACGAAAAAAAAACCACCAATTTTTCTTTTTCTGATATCAACTTAATTTAGCGTATTTTCGTCACGATAAGTAATTTTATTTTCAGATTTTTTAAAAAATTTTTCAACTTTTCACAACAAATTAAAATTACAATGCGCTTAAAAAACTACGAGCAAATAGCTCAACAGCTGCTTTTGACAGTTTTCACCAAACTTGCACTTGCTCAAGAGGAGGTGCAGCAAATGCTGTGCTAAACTGTTCTAGAACAGCTCATTGAACACAAAAAAGATCAGAAAATTTTTCATTGAACACCAAAAGGCTGATCTTTTCTATCTGAAACTGTTCTAGAACAGGTCATTGAACACTCCTAGTAAAATTTTCGTAAGACTGCTATTATACGGTGAAATTTGTTGCACGAAACTACTTCGAATTCTTCTTTGTTCTGTCATCCCGTGTCGCAAGTGTTATTACACGATGACTGCTATTATACGGTGAAATTTGTTTCACGAAACAGTTCGAACACTATAAGTGCAAAAGAGAACGAAAATTCGAAAAAGAGAGATGGACAATGAGCTACCCTGTGTCGCATGGGCTATGGTTTCGTGAAACAGCTTTGACGTTTCTCTTTGGGTGCGTTCGAGAGCCTACCGGATAGCCTATTTCGGATAGCCGTATCTTGGATACCTTTTTGAACGATCTGCTGTGAAATATTAAAATTCGACTTTTGAATTCAAGACGATTATAACTTATTTTTTTCGATTTCCCATCCGTTTTAAAAGACTCATGCTGAAATAAATGCACACCAAAACAAAAAATCAACATGAAAAGAAATAAAAATAAATTTTCTATCAGCTGATCACTTGAATAGAAAGGTATACCAAATATACTCGGATACCTTTAGATAGCTTTTTAGTTGAAATGGGTGTGTGACTCTGCTAAAAGTTTAACACGTAAACAACAACAACAAGCTATCCGGATACGATTCTCGAACGCCCCCTTTGTCTTTGTTCGTGTTTTTGTTTATTCTGTTTCATTTGGTTCAAAAATAAGAAATAATACTAATAATAATGACTTTTTTGTTTTTCAATTGCCAATAAAAGAGGTTTTGAAGCAACCAGGCACTGCTAGATAACTATTTTTCCCCAAAAATAAAAACACCGAATGAAAAATAAAGAGAAATGTCAAACTAGTTTCATGAAACTGGATTTCATCGTGTAATTACACTTGCGACACGGAATGACAGAACAAAGAAGAATTCGAAGTTATTTCGTGAAACAAATTTCACCGTATAATAGCAGTCGATGAAATCCAGTTTCATGAAACTAGTTTCCCATTTCTCTATATCTTTCATTCGGTGTTTTTATTTTTGGGGAAAAATAGTTATCTAGTAGTGCCTGGTTGCTTCAAAACCTCTTTTATTGGCAATTGAAAAACAAAAAAGTCATTATTATTAGTATTTTTACTTATTTTTGATACAAATGAAACAAAATAAACAAAAACACGAACAAAGACAAAGGGGGCGTTCGAGAATCGTATCCGGATAGCTTGTTGTTGTTGTTTACGTGTTAAACTTTTAACAGAGTCACACACCCATTTCAACTAAAAAGCTATCTAAAGGTATCCGAGAATTTTTGGTATGCCTTGCTAATCAACTGATCAGCTGACAGAAAATTTATTTTTATTTCTTTTCATGTTGATTTTTTGTTTTGGTGTGCATTTATTTCAACATAAGAGTCTTTTAAAACGGATGGGAAATTGAAAAAAATAAGTTATAATCGTCTAGCAATGATATTTTAAATGTTTTTCTATTTTCAAATGTCGAATTTTAATATTTCACAGCTGTTGTCTGCAGCAATCTGGAAAAAGATATCTGGATCGTTCAAAAAGGTATCCAAGATACGGCTATCCGATAGGTTCTCGAACGCGCCCAAAGAGAAACGTCAAAGACTGCTATTATACGGTGCAATTTGTTGCACGAAACAGTTCGAACACCATAAGTGCAAAAGAGAACGAAAGTTCGAAAAACAGAGATGGACAATGTGCTACCGTGTGTCGCATGGGTTATGGTTTCGTGAAACAGCTTTGACGTTTCTCTTTGGGTGGGTTCGAGAACCTATCGGATAGCCTATCTCGGATAGCCGTATCTTGGATACCTTTTTGAACGATCCAGATATCTTTTTCCAGATTGCTGCAGACAACAGCTGTGAAATATTAAAATTCGACTTTTGAAAATAGAAAAACATTCAAAATATCATTGCTAGACGATTATAACTTATTTTTTCGATTTCCCATGAGTTTAAAAAGACTCTTATGCTGAAATAAATCCACACCTAAACAAAAAATCAACATGAAAAGAAATAAAAATAAATTTTCTATCAGCTGATTATTTGATTAGAAAGGTATACCAAAAATACTCGCATAACTTTAGATAGCTTTTTAGTTGAAATGGGTGTGTGACTCTGTTAAAATTTTAAAACGTAAGCAACAACAACAAGCTATTCGGATACGATTCTCGAACTCCCCCTTTGTCTTTGTTCGTGTTTTTGCTTATTCTGTTTCATTTGGTTCAATAATAAGTAAAAATACTAATAATAATGACTTTTTTGTTTTTCAATTGCCAATAAAAGAGGTTTTGAAGCAACCAGACACTAGTAGATAACTATTTTCCCCCAAAAATAAAAACACCGAATGAAAAATAAAGAGAAATGTGAAACTAGTTTCATGAAACTAGATTTCATCGTGTAATTACACTTGCGACACGGAATGACAGAACAAAGCAGAATTCGAAGTAGTTTCGTGCAACAAATTTCACCGTATAATAGCAGTCAAAGCTGTTTCACGAAACCATAACCCATGCGACACACGGTAGCACATTGTCCATCTCTGTTTTTCGAACTTTCGTTCTCTTTTGCACTTATGGTGTTCGAACAGTTTTGTGTAACAAATTTCACCGTATAATAGCAGTCTAAAGTATTATTCACATGAGAACGACCAACGAACGACGAATGAACGAAAATTCGTTAATTTTGGCATTTCATTCACATGAGTGTTTTACATTCGTCACGAATAACGAACACAATTTACATGCAAAACAAAAATGGGGAATGATTTTAAGGTTAAGCACGCGCGAAAAATTTATTCGTTGGAGTGTGGATTGTATGTGGAACGAGAATAAAGTCTGACAGTTCGTACCTACTAGATGTTTATTCGTAACGAATAAACTTTTTTTCTCAATTTTTTTAATTTTAGGCACAAAAATAAAAGTTTATCCACCAAAAAATAATTATGAACTATGTTTCCATCATTTCCAAAAAAATCATGAGGAATATATGCTAGTAAGGTACTTAAAATCTCATTTCTTGATTTATTCGTCGTTCGTCGGTCGTGCTCATGTGAATAGTCCTTAAGAGCCGTACTACATTCAGACTTTCTGTATGCTGCGTGTTTCGTATATTTTCTTTTGAACCCTCACGCCGTCAGTCTCGCATTATTACACTCAGATGTTTTTCGGTTGCGTGTTTTTTGACACTTCTGTTTCATTTTTTGTTCTCACCCACAGAGTCAAAGTGTTAAAATAATCAAAGAGGCTTGTTCAATCAATTGTGAGCACGCAAAAAAGCACTTTTTTAGAGTGCTTTTCGTCGATTTCCTTTGCAAAAACAAAAGCACTCTAAAAAAAGTGCTTTTTTCGTGCTCACTGGAACAGAAAAGACAAAATTCTTTTTTATCATTGTATGTGTGCTATTTTTGGCATCCAACTCTTCTCGTTTGTTTTGTTCTGCAATTTATATAGAAAGAATGTTTTCGAAACTTTATTAATAAATGCACTAGGAAGAAACCTCCTCATCCGAATAATTGTACACAACACTTTGAACAAAATTATTCACAGAATGCCTTTCGTTTTGTGTAAGAAATTTCAGAATTTCAAACACTTCTTCGTAAGAATCAGAACTAGATGACGACTCATATATATTTTGATAATTTCAGCTCAATTTTAGCGATCCCTTTTCACAAAATAGTTTATTGTTGATTTTTATTATCTCTCTAACACAGTCCTTTAACCGAAAATACAAAATAATCAAACTGCAAACTGGTAAACGTCAAATGTTTTGTGTTGGTGTACGTGAAAGTGCGTGTAAATCTTGACTCTGAATGACTACTATTATACGGTGAAATTTGTTTCACGAAACAACTTCGAATTCTTCTTTGTTCTGTCATTCCGTGTCGCAAGTGTAATTACACGATGAAATCCAGTTTCATGAAACTAGTTTCACATTTCTCTTTATTTCTCATTCGGTGTTTTTATTTTTGGGGAAAAATAGTTATCTAGCAGTGCCTGGTTGCTTCAAAACCTCTTTTATTGGCAATTGAAAAACAGAAAAGTCATTATTATTAGTATTATTTCTTATTTTTGAACCAAATGAAACAGAATAAACAAAAACACGAACAAAGACAAAGGGGGCGTTCGAGAATCGTATCCGGATAGCTTGTTGTTGTTTACTTGTTAAACTTTTAGCAGAGTCACACCCATTTCAACTAAAAAGCTATCTAAAGGTATCCGAGTATATTTGGTATACCTTTCTATTCAAGTGATCAGCTGATAGAAAATTTATTTTTATTTCTTTTCATGTTAATTTTTTGTTTTGGTGTGCATTTATTTCAGCATAAGAGTCTTTTTAAACTCATGGGAAATCGAAAAAAATAAGTTATAATCGTCTTGCAATGATATTTTGAATGTTTTTCTATTTTCAAAAGTCGAATTTTAATATTTTACAGCAGATCGTTCAAAAAGGTATCCAAGATACGGCTATCCGAAATAGGCTATCCGATAGGCTCTCGAACGCGCCCAAAGAGAAACGTCAAAGCTGTTTCACGAAACCATAACCCATGCGACACACGGTAGCACATTGTCCATCTCTGTTTTTCGAACTTTCGTTCTCTTTTGCACTTATGGTGTTCGAACAGTTTCGTGCAACAAATTGCACCGTATAATAGCAGTCAATCTAGATTCATAAAAGTGCTTTGACTGCTATTATACGGTGAAATTTGTTGCACGAAACTACTTCGAATTCTTCTTTGTTCTGTCATCCCGTGTCGCAAGTGTTATTACATGATGAAATCCAGTTTCATGAAACTAGTTTCACATTTCTCTTTATCTTTCATTCGGTGTTTTTATTTTTGAGGAAAAATAGTTATCTAGTAGTGCCTGGTTGCTTCAAAACCTCTTTTATTGGCAATTGAAAAACAAAAAAGTCATTATTATTAGTATTATTACTTATTATTGAACCAAATGAAACAGAAACACGAACAAAGACAAAGGGGGCGTTCGAGAATCGTATCGGGATAGCTTGTTGTTGTTGTTTACGTGTTAAACTTTTAACAGAGTCACACACCCATTTCAACTAAAAAGCTATCTAAAGGTATCCGAGTATTTTTGGTATACCTTTCTATTCAAGTGATCAGCTGATACAAAATTTATTTTTATTTCTTTTCATGTAGATTTTTTGTTTTGGTGTGCATTTATTTCAGCATAAGAGTCTTTTAAAACGCATGGGAAATCGAAAAAAATAAGTTATAATCGTCTAGCAATGATATTTTGAATGTTTTTCTATTTTCAAAAGTCGAATTTTAATATTTCACAGCTGTTGTCTGCAGCAATCTGGAAAAAGGTATCCAAGATACGGCTATCCGAAATAGGCTATCCGATAGACTCTCGAACGCGCCCAAAGAGAAACGTCAAAGCTGTTTCACGAAACCATAACCCATGCGACACACGGTAGCACATTGTCCATCTCTGTTTTTCGAACTTTCGTTCTCTTTTGCACTTATGGTGTTCGAACAGTTTCGTGCAACAAATTGCACCGTATAATAGCAGTCTTTTTAGGGGCAAAAAAAAGTGATCTAGTGTCTACATAAACGTATTTCGAGCAAAAAAGCACTTTTAAAAGTGCTTTTGTGTACCACTGGAAATCGACATTTGTTTTTGCAAAGACTGCTATTATACGGTGAAATTTGTTGCACGAAACTGTTCGAACACCATAAGTGCAAAAGAGAACGAAAGTTCGAAAAACAGAGATGGACAATGTGCTACCGTGTGTCGCATGGGTTATGGTTTCGTGAAACAGCTTTGACGTTTCTCTTTGGGTGGGTTCGAGAACCTATCGGATAGCCTATCTCGGATAGCCGTATCTTGGATACCATTTTGAACGATCCAGATATCTTTTTCCAGATTGCTGCAGACAACAGCTGTGAAATATTAAAATTCGACTTTTGAAAATAGAAAAACATTCAAAATATCATTGCTAGACGATTATAACTTATTTTTTTCGATTTCCCATCCGTTTTAAAAGACTCTTATGCTGAAATAAATGCACACCAAAACAAAAAATCAACATGAAAAGAAATAAAAATTAATTGTCTATCAGCTGCTCACTTGAATAGAAAGGTATACCAAAAATACTCGGATACCTTTAGATAGCTTTTTAGTTGAAATGGGTGTGTGACTCTGCTAAAAGTTTAACACGTAAACAACAACAACAAGCTATCCGGATACGATTCTCGAACGCCCCCTTTGTCTTTGTTCGTGTTTTTGTTTATTCTGTTTCATTTGGTTCAAAAATAAGAAATAATACTAATAATAATGACTTTTTTGTTTTTCAATTGCCAATAAAAGAGGTTTTGAAGCAACCAGGCACTGCTAGATAACTATTTTTCCCCAAAAATAAAAACACCGAATGAAAAATAAAGAGAAATGTCAAACTAGTTTCATGAAACTGGATTTCATCGTGTAATTACACTTGCGACACGGAATGACAGAACAAAGAAGAATTCGAAGTTATTTCGTGAAACAAATTTCACCGTATAATAGCAGTCGATGAAATCCAGTTTCATGAAACTAGTTTCCCATTTCTCTATATCTTTCATTCGGTGTTTTTATTTTTGGGGAAAAATAGTTATCTAGTAGTGCCTGGTTGCTTCAAAACCTCTTTTATTGGCAATTGAAAAACAAAAAAGTCATTATTATTAGTATTTTTACTTATTTTTGATACAAATGAAACAAAATAAACAAAAACACGAACAAAGACAAAGGGGGCGTTCGAGAATCGTATCCGGATAGCTTGTTGTTGTTGTTTACGTGTTAAACTTTTAACAGAGTCACACACCCATTTCAACTAAAAAGCTATCTAAAGGTATCCGAGAATTTTTGGTATGCCTTGCTAATCAACTGATCAGCTGACAGAAAATTTATTTTTATTTCTTTTCATGTTGATTTTTTGTTTTGGTGTGCATTTATTTCAACATAAGAGTCTTTTAAAACGGATGGGAAATTGAAAAAAATAAGTTATAATCGTCTAGCAATGATATTTTAAATGTTTTTCTATTTTCAAATGTCGAATTTTAATATTTCACAGCTGTTGTCTGCAGCAATCTGGAAAAAGATATCTGGATCGTTCAAAAAGGTATCCAAGATACGGCTATCCGATAGGTTCTCGAACGCGCCCAAAGAGAAACGTCAAAGACTGCTATTATACGGTGCAATTTGTTGCACGAAACAGTTCGAACACCATAAGTGCAAAAGAGAACGAAAGTTCGAAAAACAGAGATGGACAATGTGCTACCGTGTGTCGCATGGGTTATGGTTTCGTGAAACAGCTTTGACGTTTCTCTTTGGGTGGGTTCGAGAACCTATCGGATAGCCTATCTCGGATAGCCGTATCTTGGATACCTTTTTGAACGATCCAGATATCTTTTTCCAGATTGCTGCAGACAACAGCTGTGAAATATTAAAATTCGACTTTTGAAAATAGAAAAACATTCAAAATATCATTGCTAGACGATTATAACTTATTTTTTTCGATTTCCCATCCGTTTTAAAAGACTCTTATGCTGAAATAAATGCACACCAAAACAAAAAATCAACATGAAAAGAAATAAAAATAAATTTTCTATCAGCTGCTCACTTGAATAGAAAGGTATACCAAAAATACTCGGATACCTTTAGATAGCTTTTTAGTTGAAATGGGTGTGTGACTCTGCTAAAAGTTTAACACGTAAACAACAACAACAAGCTATCCGGATACGATTCTCGAACGCCCCCTTTGTCTTTGTTCGTGTTTTTGTTTATTCTGTTTCATTTGGTTCAAAAATAAGAAATAATACTAATAATAATGACTTTTTTGTTTTTCAATTGCCAATAAAAGAGGTTTTGAAGCAACCAGGCACTACTAGATAACTATTTTTCCCCAAAAATAAAAACACCGAGTAAAAGATAAAGAGAAATGTCAAACTAGTTTCATGAAACTGGATTTCATCGTGTAATAACACTTGCGACACGGGATGACAGAATAAAGAAGAATTCGAAGTAGTTTCGTGCAACAAATTTCACCGTATAATAGCAGTCAAAGGAAATCGACATAACCTAATTGTAAATGACATCCTAAGCTAATTTAATTTCCCTAGGATCGTGATTTATACAGCCGTATTTATTAGATTTTCTTAAGACGTCTCTTAGACGTCGATTAGTTAAGTTTCAATTAAAATTTAATTGGAACTTAAGAGAGGTTGATTAAATTCTTATCGATAATCGATTCTGCGCTGATGCTAAACTAATTGATAGTTGTGTCAAAATAAAGTAGTAAAAACAGAAATCTAGTCCAATTTAAACTGCGTTTTGACAACCATTCGTTTGTAAACAGATGTGGTGCCTTTTTGCTTATCAAAAAAAAAAAAAAAACACTATGTACGAGTATCATCAACCTAAAATGTGATGAGGATTTCTTCGAATATTCATTCAAAACTAACGCAACGCATTGTTCGTCTTTTTAGGCCCTTATTATGAGAAGCAAATCGACCGCTCGACCATGGAACAATCTTTCTTTGCCAAGCAAAACTGCAATTCCCTGACAATCTCTTAGCTCTGGTTGTAGGCACACGACATCCATAGCGAAATGGATAAAGCATAACTACTGCGTGGGCGTTCGACCACCATAAACATCCAAAATGATTTTTCTCTGGCAGGTATCACCTCAAGGCAGGAAAATATGCCTTGAAGAATGCTATTCCAATTTAACCTTTCAGACCCGCACGAGAATGGTTGTTGCGAGAACAACGCGTTTGGCCTTGAAGCTCTGTGGAGCTTTTGTGCCAGCTTTTTATGTTTCTATTTATTAATCATGACATCTGAAAAATTCTTAGCACATTGAAAACATTTAAATCGCGACGAAAATCTTCCATATTTTTATTTTAAGAAAAGTTTCATTTTATTACCAAAACAACAGAGCGAAATTGACACCGATTCTCCCGAAACGTCAGAATGAATTTTTAATTTGGATTTAAGAGACCTTTAAACGTCATTATTGGCATTTAAGTTAAGAGGGCTCTTAGCAAGGTTACTTAAATGTGAAATTTGATTATCGATACGGATTCGTTACTTAAGTGTTACTTAAATGACAATTAAATCTAATCGTTGATTAAAAGTTCTTTATAGATACGGCTGATAATGTTTAAAAATAAACAGTCGTATTTATAATCCCATTCCAAAGTATGTCTAACTTTGGACAGCTCTTAGAACAGTGTCCAACTCCAAATCGTATTTATAAACACTTTCATCGCTGTCTAAGGAACGTCTAACTTTAGACACCCAAATTGGTTGTCTAAACTATGGCTAAAGTGGCATTTGCTACAGCAAAAAACAGTTTTGTTGAACATGTTAAAAAACACTGTTGAGAGCTCTAAGATCGAAAAAAATAAGTAGTTTGAGGTGCAAAAATATTACTTTCAACTATTTAATTTATAAATTGCACAAATTTCATCGTTTTATGAGACTTGGAAAAGCTGTAACACAAAGTCAAATCAGCTGCTTTTTTGGTCTGGTTCAAGTGCTACGCCACTACACATCTTTCAGAGCCATTAAGTTGTTGCACTCGTATATCAAAACACAAAAAATGGTACTGCACGGATACATCATGAACGCCACCAGTTAGTTTTTCATTCGAAGTTGACAGTTTGGGGGGTTGTTTAGACAACTGTTGGAATGCATTTATAAATACGAAATTGGCTAAGGGTTGTCCAACTCTTTAGACACCGTCTAGTTGAACAGTTGTCTAAGGATGTTCTAAGCAAATTTTATAAATACGACTGAAAATGTTTAGAATAATTGAAGAAAAATTTTGATAATTTTGAAAATAAAACTCAAATAATACTACTTATATTAATGACAAGAAATGAAATTCATATGAAATTTATAAATTAAATTGAAACTTTTCGAATATTTCATCAAAAACTTTTAAAACCCGTTCACATGAAAGTTTGATGATGAATATCTTTTGAACGCTTAATTTAATCGCCAAAACATAATAAACAATTTTTATAGAGCAGTTAATTTCCAACAAAAATTTGTATTGCCCATTTTGTAAAAGTCATTTATTGTCGAGTTATAAAATTCACAAACAAAAATGAAATTTGTTTTAAAATAATCAAAATTAAATCCTTAATATCTTTCAAATGGTGAGGTTTACGGAAAAAATATAATGTCGATTTCCTTTGCAAAAACAAAAGCACTCTAAAAAAGTGCTTTTTTTTCGTGCTCACTGGAACAGAAAAGACAAAATTCTTTGTTTATCATTGTATGTGTGCTATTTTTGATAGCCAACTCTTCCCGTTTATTTTGTTCTGCAATTTATATAGAAAGAATGTTTTCGAAACTTTATTAATAAATGCACTAGGAAGAAACCTCCTCATCCGAATAATTGTACACAACACTTTGAACAAAATTATTCACAGAATGCCTTTCGTTTTGTGTAAGGAATTTCAGAATTTCAAACACTTCTTCGTTGGAATCAGAACTAGATGACAACTCATATATATTTTGATAATTTCAGCTAAAATTTTTCGATCCATTTTCACAAAATAGTTTATTGTTTATTTTTATTATCTCTCTTTCACAATCCTTTAACCAAAAATGCAAAATAATCAAACTGCAAACTGGTAGACGTCAAATGTTTTGTGTTGGTGTACGTGAAAGTGATGTTTAAATGGTAGACACGTGCACCCAAGAGGACCCTAGCGTTCATAGGTTTTTCTTAAAACCCACCTCTGTCTATCAACTCCTACTCTCACCTCCACGTGGTGAACATCGGGTGCCTAGTACCTCAACTGGAGATTGGGTCTCAACCCCAGTGGAAGGTTGTTGGTGGCAGCAAACGAGAGAGGGGGGAGAGGTGTTCCCACTAAGGCACCTCTTCTTTCATCCAGACGGCAGCGGAGGAATTCCCTAGATGGAATCAACGGTGGCGTCTACAGTTCCAGTCAGGTTGAACTACTTAGTGAACACCTTATAGGGCTACTACAACATATTTGGAGCTCAGGCCTATAAGGAACGGTTTATCCGGCTCCCCATCTTTGGAGTTATACAAGGATCTGGCCCTCCAGGTTGGGGGTCGTGCTGTCGGGGTGACTTCCCGGCCACGTAAAGAAATTGTTAGTTGCGAAGCACCAACAAGACGGATTACTGATGACGAACCAAGCAAACGAAAAACGGACAACGAACTTCGGATCTGTACGTGGAATGTTAGGTCCCTTAATAGACCACGTGCAGCCGAACAATTAGCGGAAGCCCTAAACTGCTACAAAGCAGATATTCCCGCTATCCAAGAAATGCGATGGGATGGACCAGGTAGACGCAAATTAAAAGACTGCGATATCTACTACGGCGATTGCTACCGAGAGCAAAAGCAGCGATTGTTTGGATGTGGATTTGTTGTTGGAACTAGACTCAGGCAAAAAGTGTTGAGTTTCAACTATGTGAACGAGCGCATAGCAACAATCCGCATCAAGGCTAAATTCGTCAACATAAGCCTCATTTGCGCACACGCCCCACAGAGGAAAAGGATGAAGACACCAAAGACGTATTCTACGAGCTCCTGGACAAAACATATGAGCAGTGCCCTGGCTATGACATTAAGATTGTTCTAGGAGATTTTAATGCCAAGCTAGGAAGAGAGGATATCTTTGGTGGAATAATCGGAAGATACAGCCTGCACGACAACACCTCCGATAACGGATTCAGGTCGATCGATTTCGCTGCGGGGCGAGATGTTCTGGTAGCTAGTACGCGGTTCCAGCACCTCAATATCCACAAAGGGACATGGAAATCTCCTGATCAATCAACCGTCAACACATTGCGATCGACGCACGACACTTCTCCAGTATAGAGGATGTCCGAACATTCCGAGGGGCCAACATTGACTCGGACCACTACCTTGTTGTAGCCAAGGTACGACTGCGGATATCCCCATCCAAGCCAACACAAGGAAATACTGTAAGAAAATTCGACGTTGGACGACTACAATCGCAGAGATCGCCAAGTCCTTTTCCGATCGAGTCTCTTACAACCTCTTAAGGAGTCCTATGCCGCCAGCATCAAGTATAGAGAACCAGTGGCAGCACTGCCAATCAGCCATCAGAGATGCCGCCTCTGAAGTGCTGGGTTTCACACGGCCACCACAACGAAACCCCTGGTTTGACGACGAATGCCGGCAAGCACATGCAGCTAAACAGGAAGCATACAAAGCGGCGCTGCACAAAAAGACTAGAACTGCTTACGAGCTCTGCAGAAGAGGAGAGACGAACACCGGCTTCTCAGACGGAAAAAGAGAGAGCATGAGAAGCGCGCGATCGAGGAGATAGAAGGGTGCCACAGCAGGAATGAGGTTCGGAAGTTTTACCAAAAGGTAAAAACAACAGCCTCGGGCTATAAGCCCCGAGCCGAAGCCTGCAAAGACGACCAAGGGAACATCGTGGTGGAACCGCAGTCAATGCTGAGGATATGGAAAGACCACTTTTCCAAGCTCTATAACGGCGATGATGAACCCAATTCCGCTGTTAGAGAGATAGAACCATTCGATTTAGGCGACGTAGACCAACAATTCCGCCAACCCGACCTGAACGAAGTGAAGACAGCAGTATCCAAGCTAAAGTCCAACAAAGCTGCTGGAGCTGATGGCCTCACTGCCGAATTGTTTAAAGCGGCAGGCAATGACCTGGTCAGGAGTATGCACCAGCTCATTTGCAAAATATGGTCGGAAGAAAGCATGCCCGATGAATGGAACCTTAGCATTGTTTCCCCGGTCCTCAAGAAAGGAGACCCTCTGAACTGCGCCAACTACAGAGGTATCAGTCTTCTTAACATCGCATATAAGATCCTCTCTGCCGTATTGTGTGAGCGTCTGAAGCCATTCGTCAACAACCTGATAGGTCCTTATCAGTGCGGCTTTAGACCAGGAAAGTCCACCATAGACCAAATCTTCACACTACGGCAGATCTTGGAAAAAACCCAGGAGCTTCAAATCGATACCCACCACCTTTTCATCGATTTTAAGGCCGCGTATGACAGCATCTATAGAGAGGAGTTATATAGAGCCATGTCTAGTTTTGGCATCCCTACCAAACTTGTCCGATTGTGTAGGATGACGATGGAGAACGCACGCTGCTCCATCAGGGTCGGAAAAGATCTCACCGATACATTCGATATCAAAAAAGGTTTTAGACAAGGCGATGCACTGTCATGCGACTTCTTCAACATCGTTCTTGAAAGAATAGTGTAGAACTCCCACGTCAACACAAGAGGCACAATCTTTCAAAGATCCGTTCAATTGCTCGGATATGCCGACGATATTGACATAGTTGGAAGAACGCAGCGTGATGTCAATGGCGCGTTTATGAGCATTGAGACGGAAGCGAAGAAGATGGGTTTAGTGGTAAATGAGGGCAAGACCAAGTATATGCTGTCATCAAGAAAGGACACCCAACACCGTCGTCTTGGACAAAACGTCACGATTGACAGCTATAACTTTGAGGTAGTTAAGGACTTTGTCTACCTAGGCGCCGCTATTAATTCAGACAACGACACCAGCGCTGAAATCAAACGAAGAATAACTCTTGCCAATCGCTGTTTCTTCGGACTAAGAAGGCAATTGAGTAGTAAAGTCCTCTCTCGAGCAACTAAAGTGTCCCTGTATAAGACACTTATCATCCCGGTTCTTATTTATGGCGCAGAGGCATGGACCTTGTCAAAGGCAGACGAGAACGCTTTAGGATGCTTCGAGAGAAAAATTCTTCGGGTGATTTTTGGTCCCATCTGCATAGATGGAGAGTGGAGAAGAAGATTTAACGACGAATTGTACGGGCTGTACAGCGACACTGACCTTGTCAAACGAGTCAAGGTCCAGCGGCTTAGATGGCTGGGTCATGTAGAGCGAATGGACACCAACGCTCCGGCCCGGAAAGTCTTCGAATCCAATCCCGAGGGACGGCGCAGTAGAGGAAGACCGCGACTCAGGTGGCGCACGCAAGTAGGAGAGGACCTCAACCAACTTGGCGTGCAAAACTGGAGGCAGCTAGCTAGGGACCGAGCTGGCTGGAGAAGCATGTTGGTTGAGGCCCTAGTCCGACCCGGACTGTAGCGCCACCTTAAGTAAGTAAGTAAGTAAGTACGTGAAAGTGCGTGTAAATCTTGCCTCTGAATCGAGATTCGTAAAAGTGCTTTTTCGGGGCAAAAAAAAAAGTGATCTAGTACCTCAATGTAACATATTTCGAGCAGAAAAGTACTTTTAAAAGTGCTTTTGTGTACCACTGGAAATCGACATAAGATACCTTTTTTGTAGAGCATTAAATTTCCTGAAAAATTCTCTTGGAACGTTTTTCAGTTCAATCGATAAATGATGAGGTATGCATTTCTTTCTATTGGACTGAGAAAAAAATACAAAACTGCGATGCGGAGGATCTTCCTATTAAAACTAAGAGCTCATGCTTGGTGAGAATTTTTTTAAGGTGTCTAGCAACCCATTTTTCCGAGTCAATTGTAAAAAAAAATGTTTGACCCATTCACATATATGACGAAATATGTAACCAGCAAAATTATTTGAATTGTCTTCTCGCACTCGGATCGACACTAGTTTGATTTTTTTTTCTTATGTGGTTTGTTTCACCAAAACATATGTCGGACGAAGATGTTGATGGCCAATTTAGAAAACGATAGGGTGCCAGATGAAAGGGTCGCTCGCGGTAAAAGGGCTTATGTGGAACCTCTACTGAAATTGGCAGATTTCAATCGGATCGTCACGGAAAGTCTACGCTAGTGGTTGGTGGGAGGTACTTACTTATATAAAGGCGATTCGTTGGTGGTTTGGTAGTTTCGTTTGTAGTGCCTCAGTCGATGGACTTATGTGGAACGTCGATTGGCATGCAATCGGCTCATCACAGCCAGTCGTAAATGCCCAGAAGGCGGACGACGATTAAGGTGTTACACGTGGCAAAAAGGCCTTAGGTGAAACTTCGATTGAACTTCAAATCGGATCGTCACAGCCGTGGCAGATTCGCCAATCGAGGCTATCTCTTTTCACTCAATTGTCCGAATTAATGTATGTACGTTACTTATTTTTACGCACCTTGCTGTTGCTATAATTTCGGTGGAGTTTGGTAGGCTTGTACGCTTATGAGATTTTAATTGACGGGTTACATAGGAGGGTGAAAAAGAATATTCTATTGAAACCTTAGAAAAATGAAGTCGTTTTCTCCCACTTCACAGCGAAAACTCCAACCGTGCCAGCAAAGGAGAAAGGCAGAAAGATCTTTGGTCCCGTATGCGAAAACAATGTGTGGAGAAGAAGATACAACAACGAACTGTATGAGTTGTACCGCGACATGGGCATAGCCAGAAGAGTACGCATCGCGAGGCTACGATGGTTGGGCCATGTAGAGCGGATGGACCCAAAAGCTCCGGCTCGTCGGGTGTTCGAAAGCACATTGCAGGGAAATCGCGGAAGGGGAAGACCTCGTCTTAGGTGGCGCAATCAAGTGGATGAAGACCTCAACCGACTTGGACTGCGAAACTGGAGAGAGCTCGCCCGAGATCGAAATCGTTATAGAAGGATGTTGGTTGAGGCCCAGGTTCACCCCGAATGCCCACCTAAGAAAGTAAGTAAGCCAGAGCCAGCAAAGGGAATTTTGACCACAAAATTAATCTTTTGATTTTGTTGCCTAAGAAATATGTTCTCCTAAGTCAAAAATAATTGGTTTGGTAGTTTTGTGGTCAAAAATTAGGCTTCTATTCTAAAATTCTAAAATCAGGGCGAAGGTTTTCCTCCCAGTCCAGGCTCAAATTTGTTTAAAGCTAAAACAAAAGTAGTGCAATAGCAAAGTGGAGGTTTCTACAATAACATAAAAACAAGAACATAAAAAAAAAAAACAAAATAAAAGTAAAGTAAAACATTAATCCGTAAGCTATTTTAAACTGATTCTAAAATATAAAATCTTCTTCCAGGACATATGACACCAAATACCTAGTACCGAAAACTCCGGAAGAAAGGACTCAAGACTCAAGACGGACTTCAAAACAACATCCGTCAACATTGTCGAGCCGCAACTTAATTAGTTAGATGCCAGATAGTACCGGACATTTAGCTACTCATTGTATAAGTCCCGGTGAGGAAGCCATTGTTCAACGGACCATTGTTCAACGGAAATGAAAATTTAAAAAGAAGATAGAAAAGCCGTTAATGTCGGACTTCCTTTACAAACATTAATATTAATTAATTTAAGCAAGCAAATACTTATAAAAAAAAACAAAAAAAAAAACCGAACACTCATTGATTCAAAAATTTTCTGGTTTTCATCCTCCAGCAGTTTGAAATAGTGCCCCTGTTCTGTAACTATCGCCTCGATAAAAGCAGGCGATAAACGGTGGAAAACGGAACGAAATCCTATTAAATTCACAGAATTTCGTTCCATTTACCACCGTTTATCGCCGGGGCGATAGTTACAGAACAGGGGCACAGCCTCCTTCCGATCTATGAAAGAAATCTTTTCTTTGCACTATAAAGGCTTAGGAAATTCAGTGTACCTTTTCGGTTTCGCTCTAAGCAGGTATAAGCTGCTTCCTGTTTAAATAAATACAGGTACTTTTGGTACCATATAGGAAATTAGTTTGGCTACTAACCAACGAACAAAAAGAAAATTTAACAGATAATTTATAGCAGCTAAATTAAACTAAATTTGCAGCTTTGTCATTGTATATAGAAACTATAGTATTATTATGTAGACTTTTTGACTGGTGGCGAACCTATTTTCTCCGTTTCAACTTAGCGTTCCAAGCCATTTGTTTTACCACTGTGTGTAGAAAAGCGAATGCTGCGCCAACGTGCTCCTCAGGTCCAAAGCATTGTTAAATCGCGTTTTGAACTTACTACAGTCATTGTATATAGAAACTAGTTTCTATATACAAGAAACTAGTTTCTATATACATTATACAATGCTATAGTTTCTATATAAAATGGCTTTATTTCATAGCAAGCATCAACAATTTCCTAAAACCTATATTTAAACCATTATTTAAATACCTACACTTTAAAAATTTTCACACTAATTCAATTCTTACCAGAATGAAATGACGCTAATCTGAGCAACGATTTTTTTTCTTATTCAACTAAAAACATCTGCCCCGTTTGACTTTCAACTTACTAACGCAGCGCACAACGCAAAGCCAAATTACGGATTCAGTTTCTCAATTATATTCTTCGCCGCTTCTTTGAGGTCATAGCGTTCCTACTTCACATCTTCCTACTTCACATCTTCCTACAACATTTGTACGATGGTCAAGAGAATCAATTGATTCAACAATTGAACTGTCACTTATCAATCTTAGTGCTCTGTTTTGTACCCTATCTAGTAGGCACAATGCTGTTTGCGGAGCACCTAAGCAAACATGTGAATTGTACTCTAACTTAGGACAGATATAGACTTTATAAATAGTAGCCAGATCAGAATGGGTGAAAAATCACTAGCACCTTTTTAGGAAGCCTATCCATTTTGCATACCAACTACTGACAGCTTTTCGGTTCCTTGGATGCAGGTACCATTCCTAGATAATGACTTTGTGGGTAGGTTAAGTTTTAACAACAAAAGACAGCATTAACCTTTCGAAGCATTGAATTCTACTCGGTTTTCATTTCCCTATGTAACAATGCTGTAAAGGTCAGAATTAAATAAGCTAGTCGTACGCAACCGTTCCCATTCCACATCCGAAAAGCAGAGAGGTGAAATCGGGAACGAATATGAAAAGCTCAGAATTTAGTCGTCAGCAAAACAATTAAGTGGATTAGAAGCTTTAGACAAAAGGTCATTTATGAAAATAAGGAATAGAGTTGGAGACAAAACGGAGCCCTGGGGCACACCAGCATTTATATGGTGAATATCAGACTCTTAACCATCCGTTCAGAAAAACTCACGTTCAGGTCAAAATATGTAGATGATATATGTGCCATTATTGATAAACAGAATTTCGATAAGGTACTGCAGATCCTCAACGGATTTCACACAAAAATTCAGCTCACGGTTGAGAACGTAGGTACCATTTTTGAAGCGAAATGGTGATTCTCACTTTTTTGAATGATATTTGGGATTTGGTGTTTTCGTATTCGGGATTTTGAACATTCGGGATTATGCACCGTCCCCCATTGGGATGACGTAAGCAAGTAATAAAGTCTGCAGTTTCTGAAGACATTGGATTTACTTAAAATTAGATAAAGTTTTTGTACTTTTTTTGTGATGGTTTCATTTCGCAGAATCAAGGTTTCTAATTTAATTACAGAAACAAATGAGAGGTTTACTTTAAATTTTATACAAATTACATCTAATCTTATTTTACTTCAATTAAGGAGGTTATCTACCTTCGCGCCTGAATTACTACAACCACAAAACTACACATTCATGATATTGACACACAGTTTTTTTTATTTAATTAGTACATTATTTAAATTTTTAAAGAAGCAAAGGATATTTTTCGTTATCTTGGCCTTGACGCGTACTTGAATCGACATCTGAAGGCGCAACATACATGGCTGTTCTGATTTTCGATCGAAATAAAAACTAAAACCGAAATTGAATCCGTACGGATTGAAAAAGTGTGTTCTTATTTTCGAACGGATTCACTACTGATTTTATATTATAAAAACGGTTTAAAAATTATATATCTATAATAGTGATGATTTATTGACCAATTTTTGGATTTTTACTGTACTATATAATTGTTTGCAGTTCTCAATTACGAATTCGTAAGTATTCAATTCACTTATCACTTTGTTAACGGAATTGAATTCGGTTGATTAATTATGAAAAACAATATTTATTGCTATACGTGACAAGTGGTGAACTATATTATAAATATATAATAAGTGAAGAGGAAATCTGTTTTTCCGTCAGCCTTTTTTGGTCACTTTGGTCAAACAGATTTCCACTTCACTTATTATATATTTATATTCATTGGACCTGTCTACTATTTTAGCACATAAAAATGTTAATATAGTTCACCACTTGTCATGTATAGCAAAAAGTATTGTTTTTCATAATTAATCCACCGAATTCAATTCCGTTAACAAAGTGATAAGTGAATTGAATACGTACGAATTCGGAATTGAGAACTGCAAAAAATGCAAAACGGGAGGATATGGTATCCGAACGAAACGAAAACCAGAACAGGGGCCATAGTAGACTCTGTTTCACAATTTCTCAGCTTCGGAACTTTGAAACATGAAAACAAACATATTTTTCTGCTTCTCACTAATGCGACTATGAATAGACACAAGTTTTTGAAAGGTTTTGAATTTTAACAAAATGGCAGCGACTGAAAAAAAAAATCAATTTTCTACAAAAAAAGCTCGTGTCTAATCATAGGGAGACGTTTTATGAATACGAAACAATCTACAGATTTCCAATATCTTCGACAGTTCCGTTAAAATCGTACTAACAATTTTAAAAACACTACTTTTGAGAAAACGCGTTTGAAGATAAATGATAAATATAAAACATGTGTGCGGGGCTGGGTAAGGAGGTCAGTAGTATTTGAACCAGCATGTTTTCGAATAAATCCTTCTTATGGCATGCTCCTTATAGGGTTTAGATTCGAAATAAGCAAAAATAAACATTCTATTTTTTGAAACCGCGAAGGTAGACAACTTCTTAAAAGTATAATAATTTCCTCACCTGTTGCTTATTTGATTTTAGTACTGGTGGATCATTCCAGCCCGGTGGTGGAGTTGGATTTCTTTGTATTAGCAAAGGAGGTGATGTGGTATTTGAAGCATTTGTCTCTATGACTGGAATTCCAGGCATATAATTATTAACTTGGGATTGCATCGATCTCAATGGAGTGAAATTATTTTGAGAAACCGTTGGCCCAGAAAGTGTTGGTATATTTGGAGGTTGATAAATATTTTGATTTTGGGTAAAAGAAGAGCTATTAAAATTGTTTGAATGGTTATAACTTGAGCCATAATGGGAAGAGCTGTACTGAGAGCTACTGGAAACAGATGGATCAAGGAGATACTTCGTTCGTGAAGGTAGTGTAGTGGATCCTTGGGAGCTGACACTCGAAGGCCTTGGTGGATGCATAAGGCTTTCGTTGATTTGCGCCGCTGTTGGTGGTTTTGATGTTGGTTGTACTACTGGAAGGGGTAACATTTGATTAGGATTTTGCAATGGAGCAGCTTTTTGAGCAGACAATGGAACAATAGATGGTGCAGAGGTCCACTGATTTCCAACAGGAAGTCCGGCGCTGAATGGAGTTCGATTTGGAATTCCTTTGTTACAATAGTTTTCTTGATTAATTTGTGTCTTAGATTGTTGTTGAGAATAGTTTTGATCAAGTTTATCAGTTTTTTCTTTATATTTATTTTCAATGGAAAAGTAGTCGAGACGATTGCGTAAATCGTCCAGTTCAGTATGGCTTGATGGACCTAGTGCAAGAATATACGCCGTTGCCATGTTTAGAGCTCCCTGGTCTGCAAGAAGTTCACCATATTTAGATAAAAATTCTGCAAATCGCCCCTTAGGTTCAATTGCAATCCCTTGCTTTTCAATAGATTTACTTAACAGCATTACAACTTCAGCTAAATCTTGAACTTCATTATTGTTCAGTTCATAACAAGGGTCTTCTTTGACGAGCTGTTTTAACTGATGCCAAGCACTGATAAGTTTTTCTATAGCTCCAGCACATATAAAGCACAAAATGCTATTTTTTGTATTTTCAATGCTTATGTTTTCAGCTAGCAGACGATCTCCCAGTTTCTCACATATATCGGTTACTTTGCGATCATTGTGCTTAAGAGCCGCAACGAGAGCCTTTTTCCATGAATCAAGGGAGCAACGCGAGACCAAGTCCATCCAGTCTCGAGTAACAAGTGCTAATACAACATTTGATAATTCACTGTCTTGCTTTTTAAGAAAGCGATTTTGGATTTTTGTAAGGAATTCGATTCCTGCTGTAGATGCAATTATGAGAGCTTC
Organism: Melanostoma scalare; assembly: GCA_949752695.1. Lineage (NCBI taxonomy): Eukaryota > Metazoa > Arthropoda > Insecta > Diptera > Syrphidae > Melanostoma > Melanostoma scalare. The sequence continues at coordinate 66,460,364 of OX456986.1, read as the reverse complement.
TGCGGTTCGACCATTTTGAAAGCAAAGTTCTACGGCAGCTTCAATTTTACCAGTTATTATTGCTTCGGATATAAGAAGTTCTGAGCCTGGAAAATGCAATTATAAAATTAAAACGCAATAAGAAAAAAATGATTGTTTTTACCATCTCCAGTAGGAAATTCAAAATTTATACTTTTTTTCGGATTATTCATCGTTTCATTCTGATTTTGGGTATCAGTCTCCTTAAAAAAAGGTAAAAATAAATTATTTCAACCAAATTCAAATCAAGTTCAGCAATCAGTGAAATAAAAAAAAGGTGATTACAAAATAAATTATTAAATACTAATCAGTAACTGGTTTATGGTTGGAAATGGTTCTATTTTCGTTTGATTTTTTACGAGCAGTTTAAAACTTTAAAAAAAAAACAATTTTTAGATTTTTGGTAACCAACATCAGTTTATATAGGGTAACCAATAGATTGATTAACATTAGTTGCGATTTTTACGCCAGTATATAGTACAGTAAAAATTTGCCTCGCGGAACAACAACAAATCATTTTACTGTCGTAATTTACCACAGTAAAATTAGGGATGGCATTGCTGTGGATTAATAAAACCAGTTTGAAATCCGAGAATAAAGTGGTGTTAGTAATTTTACTGACATTAGGCGTGTTTTTTTTCACAAGGATGTTATATACATAACATACATAACATCATTTTACATGCAAAGCAAAAACAACATCCCCGACAACTGTACTGCGTTCTTTTTTTCTTGGATGTTACGCGATGTAACATCGGGTAACATTATGTCGTTCCTAAATGCAAAAAAGTTACGATATGTAACATCGTGTCGTTCCTAAATGCAATGTTGAACTGTCAGAATGTTACGTTTCGTAACTTTTTCCAACTCATCTCTGGGACTTGAGTTTCGATGTTGATCTGTCAAACCCCTTTAAAATTGTTGTTGGTCAGAATTGTTTTGGTTTTTTTTTTCATTAATCTTCCAAATTCTGTGAACAGTTATTGATTTTCAATCTTGTTCATTTCAGAATTCATTTTTCTTCATCAATAACAAGTTTCCTTTAGCTGGGTTCGTATTTTAAGAAATACTTTATTCATATTTTTGACAGACCAACAAAGTGTAACATCGAGTCGTTCCTAAATGCAATCATGATTTTGTAACAAAGTCAAACATACACAACAACAACGATGATTTTAACACTACAGCATCGCGTAACATCGAAGGATAAAAAGAACGCCCTACTGTACTGCGTTCTTTTTTTCTTGGATGTTACGCGATGTAACATCGGGTAACATTATGTCGTTCTTAAATGCAAAAAAGTTACGATATGTAACATCGTGTCGTTCCTAAATGCAAAGTTGAACTGTCAGAATGTTACGTTTCGTAACTTTTTCCAACTCATCTCTGGGACTTGAGTTTCGATGTTGATCTGTCAAACCTCTTTAAAATTGTTGTTGGTCAAAATTATTTTGGTTTTTTTTTCATTAATCTTCCAAATTCTGTGAACAGTTATTGATTTTCAATCTTGTTCATTTCAGAATTCATTTTTCTTCATTAATAACGAGTTTCCTTTAGCTGGGTTCGTATTTTAAGAAATACTTTATTCATATTTTTGACAGACCAGCAAAGTGTAACATCGAGTCGTTCCTAAATGCAATCATGATTTTGTAACAAAGTCAAACATACACAACAACAACGATGATTTTGACACTACAGCATCGCGTAACATCGAAGGATAAAAAGAACGCCCTACTGATGTTATGGATAAAAGGATGGTTAGAATTTGGTTGGGGATAGATTTTTGACGTTTAGTCGAGTATCGAATGAGTTTTTCAATTATTCATTTTTAAATGTTGGTGTCGCAGACTCAGTAATCGAGAAAAAGTCAAACAAAAAGACCACTACAAGTTACGACAATTTTATTGCAAAATGAATTGACTAACAAGATTAACATTGTGATTAAAATTAGGTGATTTTTAAAATTGTATTCTCTGGTGCTGAAATCTCGTGCTGCTTTTTTACTAGGTGTGTTTGCTCAGCGATGGTTGACTTTGTTCTGCATGTGGTTTCTTTTCTTCTCGTTCTCTTCGAATTAAAATGGCGGTCGAATCTTCGAATTCGACATTAACAAAAATATGGCAGCGTTTCAGAAGCTTATCGAGGTAAGGTTCCAATAGTTGGCCTTTGAGTGGCATCGTTCAGTCTATTATTAGCAAGGTAGTTTTCTACGACATCCCACCCTCCGTGAATTCTAGGCGAGATTCACACACTGATAAAACGGCGAGTTTTGATGCTGGTCGGTGAAATGTTCCATGTACCGTCTTGACTTCGGCACTCCGGACTTGCCCGTCCTTGGCTGGGTACACTCGGATTATTCTTCCTCGTTGCCATTTACTCTAGTTAACATTGGTAGATACTCCTGGACCCATCTTTTCCAGAAACGATTCTTCAACTGTTGAGCTATCCTCCATTGCTTCTTGCAGCATACCAGTGTATCATCTAGATTAGGTGTTTGGGTAGAGTTGACGCATCCGATTAGAAAATGGTTGGGTGTCAGTGGTTCGTCTTCTTCTGAACTCACTGGCAGTTCGGTTAGTGGTCGAGAATTGATGATGTTTTCGGCCTCCAGCAGTAGACTTCTAAGTGTTTCCACCCGTGGTGCTTCTTCTTGTAAAGTTATTCTTATCACTTTCTTCACGGATTGTACCATGCGTTCCCATATTCCTCCTTCACTTGGATTTAACGGGCATGAAAACTTCCAGTCTATGCCTTTTGTTGACATCTCTTGTTGAATGCGATCAGTGTCAAATAATCTAGCTTCTCGATTGAGTTCCCGCTTGGCACCAACGAAATTCGTCCCATTGTCACTACGTATACGAATGGGAATCCCACGACGATTAACAAAATTTCTGAGGCATAAAATCACGGCATCTGTGGACATATCTTCAGCAAGTTCCAGGTGAATGGCTCTGGTCGTCAAGCAGGTAAACAATGCGACCCATCGCTTTTCTCTCCTTCGTCCAATGGAAACTTGCAACGGCCCAAAGTAGTCCATACCTGTGTATGTAAATGGCCGAACGTATGGTGTGAGGCGATCTGGTGGAAGTTCTCCCATGAGTGGTGTCGCAGGTTTACTTCGTGCTAGCTTGCAGTGCTGGCAATTACGTTTGACGCGTTTGAGCACCGATCGAATGTGAGGTATCCAATAACGTTGACGGACTTCGTTGATAATTAAAGCATCGTTTTGATGTTTCATTAGACAGTGATAGTGATTTACTGCAAGAGCTGTGAAAGGATGGTTTTGTGGTAAATGGGTCTTCTAGCATCTTCTGGTAGGCAACAGGCTGCATCAATGCGTCCACCAACCCGCAGCAACTCATCCTGACCTAGGCATGGCGTAAGTTTATAAATAGTGCTTGTCCTTGAAACTGGGCTGCCTCCTTTAAGTGCGGCATATTCTTGGCTAAAGACCTCATGTTGTGTTTGACGGCAAAGGAATCTGTCGGCTGCCTCTATCTCAGCAGCTGTGAGCTCATTTATATGACCAGGGCTCTGTTGCTTCATTGTGGAAGAATCTCGTCCGGTCCTATCTCGTGTGGTGATTCTTTTTCAGGCACGGCTTAGAGCTCCGAGAATTCGGAAAGTCCAGGCTATTATTCGCCTCAGTCTAGTAAAAGAAGAAAAGTTGGCTACATTAATTAAAGGACTACTTGCCAGATTTATGTGAAACATTCGAGGGCGGATTTCTTCTTCGAGTGTCTCTGGAGTCTGCTGTTCTCCACAGCGAGGCCATTGTTGTTCTGGGAGACGCAAAAATGCAGGTCCTGATAGCCACCGGCTATTTTTACGACCCTGAGTGGACTTGTAGCGCGCGTGCCATCATCTGCTACATTCATGTTGGTTGGAAGCCAATTCCAGTCGGCGGGATCGGATGTGTCGAGGATTTCGGCTATTCGATGTGCTACAAATGGTTTATAGCGTCGTTTTGAAGATTGGATCCACCAAATTGTTGTCTTCGAGTCACTCCAATAAATCACTCGGTTAATGACGATGTTATGGTTAGCACGAATGCTTGCTTGTAGACGGCTTCCCAGAACTGCTGCTTGGAGTTCCAGGCGTGGAATTGAGAGTGTCTGCTTTGGCGCACACCTCGTCTTTCCAGACACGAAGGCGACATCAACCTCTCCTTGCGATAGGATTCGAAAATATCCAACTGCTGCGAATGCACCCTCGCTCGCATCCGTAAATATGTGTAGATCGATTTTCTCTGCTTGACTAAGTTTGGGTGAGTAGCATCGGCTCACCAGGAACTGTTTTGCCTCTTGCAATCCTGCCCACCAAAGCTTCCATCGGTGGTAAATATTTTGTGGTAGTGGCTCATCCCATCCAATACCGGCTTTCCAAGTCTCTTGAAGAACTATTTTGGAATAAACGAGGAAGTCTCCGAGAAAACCAAACGGATCAAATACTGACATGATAATTCCAAGCATTTCTCTTTTTGTCGGCGGTCGCTTCGATTCCAGCACTTCCTTTGCAATCCTATGAAATTGCAAACGGAAGCGGAATGTGTCATCATCAGTATTCCAATACATTCCCAAAACCTTCTCTCCCTGTTGACCAGATTCCAAATTCTTTTTTATCGCTTGTGGTGTATCTATTTTGCTGTTTAGGTTCTCTCCTACCTTTGCTACGTTGCTGACGAAATTCCGAAGTTCAAAACCACCCTCCGCATGAATCTTTTTTACTTCACGACTGATTCTTAGTGCCTCTGTTTGATTGGGGAAACTGCAGACAAAATCATCTACGTAGTGGTTGTTTACGATTACCTCGACAGCTTCGGGTGCTTCTTTTTTAAATGATGCCGCGTTTTTGTTTTTTATGTATTCGGCTGCGCATGGTGAACATGCCGCTCCAAATATCATTGACGTCATGACAAACTCCTTTACTGGGGAATCACTGTTCCCGTCCCTCCATAAAAACCTTTGAGCATTTTGATCATCCGCTCTTATCTGGATTTGCGAAAACATTTCCCTGATATCCGCAACAACACCAACTACTCCTTCACGAAACTTCGATAAGACTGTCAAAAGTGGTTAGGCTTGTTCTGGTCCTTTCAACAACATCGAATTAAGTGAGATTCCTCGAACTTCTGCAGCGGCATCAAAGACTATACGAAGTTTTGTTGGTTTGTATGGGTTTACGACTCCAAAATGTGGAAGGTACCAGGTTCGATGGTCTCTTGCTTCCACCTCTTGCTGCGATAGTTCTCTAGCATATCCCTTTTGGATGTAGTTATTGATTTGTTCTTTATACTTTTCGGCAAACTCGGGATTTCTTTTCATTTTGGCTTCAATGTTATACAGACGTTTCATTGCCATTTGAAAACTGTCGGGCAGTTCAATGCTGTCGTGGCGCCAAAGTAAACCAGTCTCAAACCTTTTTCCAATTCGTCTAGTAGACTTTTCCAAGATTTGTTTAGCTCTGACGTCGTCCACAGCCTCTAAGGTTCTCACATCATTTATAACGCCAAAATTCTCTATTGTAAAATAAGATTCTACAAGCCTTTCCAGCCTATTAAGACCATTCTTTTCTTTGATGTGAAATACCATCGGCGAAGCCTCGTTTGGTTGCTGTTGTGGTCCAAATACAACCCAACCTAATTTCGTGTGAGTAGCTACTGGCTCTGTCTGATTTCCTTCTATGGCACGATCTGCAATACCCAAATGGCAATTGTCCAAACCAATGAGTAAAACCGGCCTTACTTTTTCATAGCTGGCCACTGGAACATCTTGTAAGTAACTAATTGCATCTTTATTAAAGGACTGAACTGGAAGACTCAGATTTGGAACTGTTCTAACATCTCTCATCTGAAAGCATTGTGATGCTCTGTCTGATCCTTTTATTTCGAATGTGACTTTTCTAGATGGCTCAGTGGTCACTTTGTCACCAAACCATTGCAAAGTGAGATTCTGTGACTTTCCTTTAAGTCCAAGTTGAGTTGCTACAGCTTCTTCCACAATCGACACCGATGAACCCTCATCAAACATTGCAAATATTGCCTTTTTTCCTCTTGGGCCAATTAGCACTACCGGTAAAATGCGAAAAAGTTGGTTGCTGTGACTTTGCGTTCGACAATTATGGATTCTTACTGATGTATGTGATGTTGTTGCTCTGCTTTCGTTGTGTAAAAGCTTATTATGAAACTTTCGACACTCTTGTTCCTCACATCTTTTTCGACTGCGACACACTGCAGTCCCGTGACCAGATCTCAAGCAAGAGAAACACAGATGCTTACTTTTAACTAGCTTCCAACGATCGTCTATCGATAAGCGCTTAAAGGCATCACACTCCCATACTTGGTGATTGGCACTGCAACACTCACACATTTTCCTGGCGATAGTGGTGCGATCTCTGGTTTCTGTTTCATTTGTGTTGGTGTGTAATACTCGGCGATGGTTTGGTTGTCCTCGACTACTGGTGTTTGAGTTTACTTGAGGTACTAGTTGGGCTATCTTTGCTAGGTCGTTTAACCAAGCGCTAAAATCTTTTATGGTTGCAAATGGTTGAATACTTGATGCTTGTCTTGCCCATTCAAATCTGCGGTTCGTCGGTAGTTTCATAATCAGCTCTTCCAGTAGCATTGGGTTCGCTAGATGTTGTTCACATCTTGCTGATAGCAGATATGCAACTACATTGGCCCCGATTGCGGTTGTCGATTGACTAATCGATACTCGACTTTAGTCGATTTCGATCGACATCTTTCGTTCATAATTTTCTGGTCGACTGTTGCGTTAGGAAATCATTTTGTGGGAAAATGTAAGTATTTTATTGAACAAATTCATATTTTGATATAATACTCGTATTATATACTTCTATTATATCAAAATATGATCATTTGTTCAATAAAATACTTACATTTTCCCATAAAATAATTTCCTAACGCAACAGTCGACAACAGTCGACCAGAAAATTATGAACGAAAGATGTCGATCGAAATCGACAAAAGTCGAGTATCGATTAGTCAATCGACAACCGCAATCGGGGCCATTGCCAACCATAGTCGAAAAGGCTACCAGCTGTTCTGTGCGTGCGTCCACAATCGCAGGACAATTTTGCACTCTTTTTAACTGCGCTCTTACCAACTGCTCCGGTCTTCCGAAACGGAACGAGAGTGTTTCAAGTACTTGGTCAACGTTACCAGGATATATTAGTAAAGATGAGACTGCTTCTTTAGCTTCGCCCTGCAGGCACTTTTGCAACCTAATAGTGTTTTCCATGGCGGAGTATCCAAAATTGGTAGTTGTTTCCTCATAATTTGAAAATATTGGCAAATCATACAGCTTCTTGAATGGATGTGGTGTAATGACCCCAATAGTATTTACTGTGGCAATGGACTGTACGTTGGCTGGCGTAAATTGGCTTCCTGCTTGGCGCTCAAGTGACTCTCTTAACCTCTGCGTTTCAATTTGGTTCACGCTGGTGTCAGCTCGTAATTGTTCCACAGAGTTCTTTAAAGCAGTTATTTGATCCAACAGTGCGGTCATAGTCTGATTTGTTGCTGATGGTTGCTCACTTGTTTCCGGCATTGTAATCTCCGTTTTGTAACGAAGTGGAGGAACACCCTTATTTTTTCGGCTACTTACTCGGATTGGTGTTGTCATACGATTTACGTAGACACAATACTTCTCTAATGAAGTCGGATTATTACTGGCTTCCAAAGGCCCTTTTCCTCTTAGTTCGACAATTAAAGAAGCTGTAAATACTTTCAAATGTATACAAATGACTTTCGTTTTATTTAATTACTTTAAATATAATTTGGAAGCAATTTTGGCGGTAATGGCTTTAAACAAACCGATGATGACAGTAATGATGGCGATGGCGGTAACAAGCTGGCGGCTGATGACGATAAAGATAACGATGGCAAATGAATATGGCGATGGCAAATAAATATGGCGATAGCTGAACACGCTGGCAATGGCTGGCCACAAAATATGGCGATAGCGATAAAGATGGCGATGACAAAAGAATATGGCGATGGCTGAACACGCTGTCAATGGCTGGCCACAAAAGATGGCGATGGCAAATAAATATGGCGATGGCTACTGAATATGGCGGTGGCAGAACACGCCGGCAATGGCTGGCCACAAAAGATGGCGATGGCAAAAAAATATGGCGATGGCTACTGAATATGGCGGTGGCTATGGCTTCACAAGCCGGCGATAATGTTGATGACGTAAATTATGACGATGGCTATGGCTTCACAAGCCGGCGATAATGTTGATGACGTAAATTATGACGATGGCTATGGCTTCACAAGCCGGCGATAATGTTGATGACGTAAATTATGACGATGGCTATGGCGTCACAAGCCGGCGATAATGTTGATGACGTAAATTATGACGATGGCTATGGCTTCACAAGCCGGCGATAATGTTGATGACGTAAATTATGACGATGGCTATGGCTTCACAAGCCGGCGATAATGTTGATGACGTAAATTATGACGATGGCTATGGCTTCACAAGCCGGCGATAATGTTGATGACGTAAATTATGACGATGGCTGTAGCAAGCCGGCAATAATGTTGTTGACGACGAAAATGTGACGATGGCTGTAGCAAGCCGGCAATAATGTTGTCGACGACGAAAAAATGTGACGATGTCTGTAGCACACCGGCAATAATGGCGATGATGACGAAAAAATGTGACGATGGCTTTAGCAAGCCGGCAATAATGTTGTTGACGACGAAAAAATGTGACGATGGCTGTAGCAAGCCGACAATAATGTTGTCGACGACGAAAAAATGTGACGATGGCTGTAGCAAGCCGGCAATAATGTTGTCGACGACGAAAAGATGTGACGATGATGGCTGTAGCAAGCCGGCAATAATGGCGAAAAATGTGACGATGGCTGTAGCAAGCCGGCAATACTGTTGTCGACGAATAAAATTATAGCTGTAACAAGCCGGCACTAATGGCGGTGACGATTGAAAAATGTGACGGTGTCTGCTGACTACAAAATATGGCGGTGGCGATGAAATTCCGATGGAACAATGGCGATAGCTATGGCTTTACAAGCCGGCAATAATAGCGATCGTGAAGAAAAAATTTGGCGATGGTGGACTTTGGCTGCAGCTATTTTAAGCTGCAGCACTAAGTTCCAAAGCGATTTTTTCTTGGCACAAATCGTCCGCCATTTTCTCACACAGCCATTGCAGCACGAGGCACATTATTTTAAAGAATTTTTAATTTTAAAAACTTTTGTCGCAGACTCAGTAATCGAGAAAAAGTCAAACAAAAAGACCACTACAAGTTACGACAATTTTATTGCAAAATGAATTGACTTGTTAGATTAACATTGTGATTAAAATTAGGTGATTTTTAAAATTGTATTCTCTGGTGCTGAAATCTCGTGCTGCTTTTTTACTAGGTGTGTTTGCTCAGCGATGGTTGACTTTGTTCTGCATGTGGTTTCTTTTCTTCTCGTTCTCTTCGAATTAAAATGGCGGTCGAATCTTCGAATTCGACATTAACAAAAATATGGCAGCGTTTCAGAAGCTTATCGAGGTAAGGTTCCAATAGTTGGCCTTTGAGTGGCATCGTTCAGTCTATTATTAGCAAGTTAGTTTTCTACGACAGTTGGTGCGTCTAGAAACTTTCATGTTTCTCGAACAAAAGTAAAATGGGTGTCAGAGGGTCTGTTCACAATGTGTAACTGAATAAAATCGTATGCCCACTCTTACACTCCGCAATTTTGTTGCCCAAAATTGTTTATTTTTAGAATTTCATTGATTTCAAAGGTTAGATTTGTAGATTTATATTAAGATACATAAAACAACGTAACAACAATTAAAAAAGGTCTGTTTAGTGATTGAAAGCTCTTTTTGTATATTTCTTTTCACATTTTTCTGTGAATGTTGACATTTTTTTCAAAGGTAATTGTAAAAGTATTCCATAAAAATGTTTTTTTTTTATTAATAGTTTATTTCGTTTGAAACAAGTAGCAAAATAATTTTTCCAACTCACATATAAATCACAAGTTTCATATGAATTCAACCCCAGCATATAAACAGAGTCAAAAACACCCAAGAGAAATTCCTTGTTACCTTTGTGAACGACCCCATTTTTGACATTTCTAAACTAACAAAAAAACAGACAAAAAAAATTGTTTACCTGCATTAATTTCACTATGGAACATTTTCATTTTCGACTCTATACAATTGTTTTAGGTTTTTAACAAACATTTTTTGCGTTTTTGTGGGAATTTGGCAAAAAAAAATCATTTGTTGACTTTAATTGGTTTGACAACTGATCAAGAACACCAGTAGGGCGTTCTTTTTATCCTTCGATGTTACGCGATGCTGGCTGTAGTGTCAAAATCATCGTTGTTGTTGTGTATGTTTGACTTTGTTACAAAATCATGATTGCATTTAGGAACGACTCGATGTTACACTTTGTTGGTCTGTCAAAAATATGAATAAAGTATTTCTTAAAATACAAACCCAGCTAAAGGAAACTTGTTATTGATGAAGAAAAATGGATTCTGAAATGAACAAGATTGAAAATCAATAACTGTTCGCAGAATTTGGAAGATTAATGAAAAAAAAAACCAAAACAATTCTGAACAACAACAATTTTAAAGGGGTTTGACAGATCAACATCGAAACTCAAGTCCCAGAGATGAGTTGGAAAAAGTTACGAAACGTAACATTCTGACAGTTCAACATTGCATTTAGGAACGACACGATGTTACATATCGTAACTTTTTTGCATTTAGGAACGACATAATGTTACCCGATGTTACATCGCGTAACATCCAAGAAAAAAAGAACGCAGTACAGCCCTCAAATAAAAAAAGCCGTGCTGTCCGGTAAGCGTTTTTTTGAATATCATGTTATGTATACAGGGTGTTCCGTAATTCGTGTATTATCCTTTGGGGTGTGATTCTTGGTCATATTCTAAGAAAAAAATTGTTCTACAGTAAAGCTCGTTTCTCAACTTTGACATCACTTTTTGACAATTTAAAAAAGCCCTGGGATGCTCCGTCCAGAACCTGCTAAACTAGTAAGAGCGAGTGTTGACAAAGGAATGCGGAACAAAAGAATTGTGATCAACACTCGGCCCTATCGAGGTAACCGTCGGAGCGGAATTCTCTCCGATCGGAGACATTTTGCTTCGTGGTAGTTCTCCGATCGGACGATCCGACGTTCTCCGACAAGTTTTTGTTGCGGAGATTTTAGTTTTGGGAATGCAATGCATTGCCGCATTTGTGAAAAATTTCTAACGGCGAAAACTACTTCGAAGAAGAATAGAATTTCCGAAAAAGATGCGTTGTAGAGAAAACTCCGCTCCGACGACGGTTACCTCGATAGGGCCGACTTTAATTGCTCTGCGAACAATGACTGACTGCACGAATCTCAGTGGTCTACGAGAGCTTTCGTGTAAATGTTCCAGCGGATGAATTCGAAGGACAGAATCAACGATGAACTTCAGCAGCCATAAAAGCAGAAACCCCTGAAGGAGCTACTCCAACATATTTGGTTTAAAGGTCTTTCGGGGTCTTTCAATACTAGGACAGGGTATTGAAGTAGAGTTGGTGGCGGATGAGCTCCTGGTGAGCCAACGGCAGCACTCACACCCCTGCAGCAGGGTACTGACACTGGATATTCCAGCCCTTTGTGTCCGAAGTGATCCAAAAGGACCTGGCCCTCCAGGTTGGGGGTTGTGCGTAGGGTTAACTACCCAACCACCGAAAAAAATTATGGTTCCGAAACAACCAATAGCCTCGGATAACGATAATGATTTCAAAGTTGACGACCCAAGCAAACGAAAAAAGGACAATGACCTCCGGATCTGCACGTGGAACGTTAGATCTCTTAACGGACTACGTGCAGCTGGAGAATTAGCGGACGCCCTGGACTGCTGCAAAGCAGACATAATCGCCATCCAAGAAGTGTGATGGAGTGGGCCGGGCATAAAGAAGATGAAAAACTGTGACATCTACTATGGCGATGCCGACTGCTACAGACAACAGAAACAGCGTTTATTTGGGTGCGGATTTGTCGTTAGAGGAAGACTCAGGGATAAGGTGATTAGCCAAAATCCAGTCAATGAGCGTATAATGACCATCCGCATCAGAGCTAAATTCGCCAACATTAGCCTAATATGCGCCCACGCTCCCACAGAAGAGAAAGACGACGATTCCAAAGACTGTTTCTACGAGCTCCTCGAAGAAACGTATGAGCAGTGCCCTAGACACGACGTGAAAATCGTTCTTGGCGATTTTAACGCAAAGCTAGGGAAGGAGGACATCTTTGGAAACACAATCGGTAAGCATAGCCTCCATGACAAAACTTCCGAAAACAGGCTGGGGCTAATCGATTTTGCTGCGGGGCTAAATCTTGTTGTAAGTAGTACACGCTTCCCGCATCTCAAAATTAATAAAGGTACATGGCGATCACCAGATCAATTAACCGTCAACCAAATTGACCAAGTTGCGATCGACGCAAGGCACTCTTCCAGTGTGTTAGATGTCCGAACTTTCCGAGGGGCCAACTTTGACTCGGACCACTACCTTGTTGTAGCCAAGGTACGAATGAGGATATCTTGTTCACGACCAGCACGAACTAACGCTGTGAAGAGATATGACGTCGGAAAGCTACAATCGCAAGAGATTGCCAGTGCCTTTTCCAATCGAGTGTCCCTTCAATTATCCTTGAATCCCATGCCACCAGCATTAAGCATTGAAGACCAGTGGCAGCAATGCCAAGAAGCCATCAGAACCGCTGCTTCTGAGGTTCTGGGTTTCACTCGGCCACCAAAACGAAACCCATGGTTTGATGAAGAATGCAGGCAGGCGAATACAGCCAAACAAAAAGCACGTCAAATGCTGATGCAACAACGAACAAGGGCTGCTTACGATCAGTATAACGAGATCTAGAAGGAGAAAAGAAGGGAAGAACACCGACTTCTCAAAAAGAAAAAGAAGCAGCATGAGAAGCGCTCGTTTGAGGAAATAGAGAGGTGCCATGACACGAACGAGATTCGGAAGTTTTACCAAAATGTAAAAAGATCCTGCCAGGGTGGCAAACCCCGAACTCAAGCCTGTAAAGACCAGCAGGGAAACATAGTTATAGAGTCACAGTCGCTACTGAGGATCTTGAAAGATCATTTCTGCAGACTGCTTAACGGCGCGCGATGAGGACACAAACTCCGCTGTCAAGCAGATTGCCCCATTCAGCTTGGACGAAGATCAAGAATGCCGTCCTCCCGACCTAGAAGAGGTTAAGCTTGCCATATGCAAACTTAAATCAAATAAGACTGCAGGTGCAGATGGCCTTCATGCCGAACTTTTCAAGGCAGCTGGAGATCAGTTGGAAAGGAGCATGCACCAGCTGATCTGCATGATATGGTCGAAAGAAAGCATGCCCGATGAATGGAACCTCAGTATCGTATGCCCGATCCTAAAGAAGGGAGACCCTCACAATTGCGCCAATTACAGAGGGATAAGCCTCCTTAACGTCGCTTATAAGATCTTGTCTGCTGAAATATGTGAACGTCTGAAACCCCACGTCAACAACTTGATAGGTCCTTATCAATGTGGTTTTAGACCAGAGAAGTACACAATAGACCAAATTTTCACATTACGGCAGATCTTGGAAAAAACCAGAGAATATAATATCGATATTCACCATCTTTTTATCGATTTCAAGGCCGCGAATGACAGTATCTAAAGAGACGAGCTGTACAGAGCCATGTCTAATTTCGGCATCCCTGCAAAACTCGTACGACTATGCAGGATGACTTTGGAAAATTCACGCTGCTCCGTCAAGGTCGGTAAAGAACTCATCGAGACCTTTGATGTCGAAAAAGCCTTAGGCAAGGCGACAAACTGTCATGCGATTTCTTCAACATCATACTTGAACAGATTGTAAGAAACTCAAACGTCAACACCAGAGGAACAATCTTTCAAAAGTCTGTACAATTACTCGCCTATGCAGACGATATTGACGTAATGGGAAGAAAAAACCGTGATGTCATAGGTGATTTTGCGAGTATTGAAACAGAAGCGGCAAAAATGGGTTTGATGGTTAATGAGGACAAAACGAAGTATATGCTGTCATCAAACAAGGACACAGAACATCGACGAATTGGACAAAACGTCACAATAGACAGAAATAACTTCGAGGTAGTGCAGGACTTCGTCTACCTAGGATCCGCTGTAGACACGGACAACAACATCAGTGCGGAGATCAAACGGAGAATAACTCTTGCCAACCGTTGCTTCTTTGGGTTAAGAAGGCAATTGAGAAACAAAACCCTCTCCAGAAAAACCAAGGTAACCTTGTATAAGACCTTAATCATCCCAGTCCTGCTTTACGGCGCGGAAGCATGGACCTTATCGAAAGCGGATGAGGAAACTCTTGGTCGTTTCGAAAGAAAAATTCTCCGAATGATCTTTGGTCCCGTATGCGAAGACAATGTGTGGAGAAGAAGATACAACAACAAGCTTCATGAGCTGTACCGCGACATGGGCATAGCCAGAAGAGTACGCATCGCGAGGCTACGATGGTTGGGACATGTAGAGCGGATGGACCCAAACGCTCCGGCTCGTCGGGTTTTCGAAAGCACATTGCAGGGAAATCGCGGAAGGGGAAGACCTCGTCTTAGGTGGCGCAATCAAGTGGATGAAGACCTCAACCGACTTGGAGTGCGAAACTGGAGAGAACTCGCCCGAAATCGAAGTCGTTATAGAAGGATGTTGGTTGAGGCCCAGGTTCACCCCGAACTGTAATGCCCACCTAAGTTAAGTTAAGTTATTCCTCTGCCGATTGTTTCAAAAGCTCTTTTGAAATCGAGAAAAACGGCAAAAACGAACATTTTTTTAGCTATTTCTTCTTTCCAGCTTATAAGAACATTATTTAGCACCGACTCACACGAATACTTTTTTCGAAATCCTGACTGGCTCTCAATAAACAAATTGTTGGATTCGAAATAGTTTTCTAGTGCGAGTGAACTATTTTTTCAATAACCTTTTCGTAAACAGGAAGAGCGTTTATTGTTTTTTTATTGTTTATTGGCGGAAGTTCTCACATTTATCAGTCCCTTTTATTTTTTCGATGGGGGTGACAATTGATTCTTTCCATGTTTGGGAAAAGCATCCGTTCAGCATTGAGTTATTAATCAATTTTACAAGCATCGGTCCGATTGTGTTTATTCCATCTATCAGCATTTTCGTGTTTAAAAAGTTAAAATCTCTTTTATTTTTTAGCAATTTTATTGAATCTTTTACTTCCGATAGTACTACGTTTTTAAATTTAAACGTTGTATTCGTAAAACTATTTTGTTGGGCGAACAGAACGTAAGGTTTCGACTCGTTGATTTCCGTTGATTTCTTGATGAAGTATTCATTAAATTTTTCTACTATCTCTTCCTTCTTTGTTATGCTTACGCCTTCAAGAAATACATGTTGGATACACTAGGCATCATTCAGTGAAAAATGTGAAAAGAAATATGCAAAAAGTTCTTTCAGTCACTAAACAGACCTTTTTTAATTGCTATTACGTTGTTTTATGTATCTTTATATTAATTTACAAATCTAACTCTTGAAATCAATAAAATTCTAAAAATAAAAAATTTTCAGCAACTAAATTGCGGAGTGTAAGAGTGGGCATACGATTTTATTCAGTTACATATTTGTGAACAGACACTTTGTCACCCATTTTGCTTTTGTTCGAGATACATGAAAGTCTCTAGACGCACCAACATTAAAAAATGAAAAGTCGAAAAACTCATTCGATACTCGACTAAACGTCAAAAACCTATCCCCGACCAAATCTTAAGGCCCCGGCCCATAGAACGCGGTGCGTGCGTGCGGCACCGCTTTCAACTGACAGCTCGATTAAATACACACGTTCTTATGAGAGGTGACCCATAAGCACCGCGAGCAACGCGCCGCACGCGCCGAGTAGCCGAACTTCTATTTTGCCGCGGCTCTCACGCGGTGACAGAAGAGAGACATGCGCAGTCACAACCAATTTGAAGTTTTCTCTTATATGGGAAAAGTGACAATGGGCGCGTTCAAGAACCTATCGGATAGCCTATCTCGAATAGCCGTGTCTAGATACATTTTTGAACGATCGACAACAGACAACAGCTGTGAAATATTAAAATTCGACTTTTGAAAACAGAAAAACATTCAAAATATCATTGTTAGACGATTATAACTTATTTTTTTCGATTTCCCACACGTAAACAACAACAACAAGCTATCCGGATGCGATTCTTGAACGCCCCCATTTTGACTAAATTTATCTGTCAAAACACCGCAACGGATTCTATGGGTCACCCCTATCAGTTGCGCGCGGCAAAACCCACCGCATCAGTTGCCGCGCCGCTTCTACCGCACGCACCGCGTTCTATGGGCCGGGGCCTTTAACCATTCTTTTATCCATAACATCGGTTTTCGGGGATGTTGTTTTTGCTTTGCATGTAAAATGATGTTATGTATATAACAGTCTTGTGAAAAAAACACGCCTACTGCCTTTTTTCATTTAAAACATGTGACTTAATGACTCTCCACATTGATTTCTGATAACCAGCATTCGCAATTTGTTGTTTAATGTTTGTATTCTTAGATTTGACAATCTCTGCTTTATACATATTCCTGCAAGCTCTGTATCTGTTCCAAGATTCAATGTTGTTGTTCTGCCTGAACTCTTGGTATCTCATAATTTTTTCACGGTTTAGTTGCATAAGAGTGCTATTAAACCATCCATTAGACATTTGGGAAGCATCTTTAATAACTACTATGCTGTTTGTCACTTTGATCAACTCATCACTAAGAATTTTATTGTTTTCTTGTGGATTACAATTGTTAACCCTCGTTTACAAACCGGCAAAAGTCGTGTACACCCGAACTGGGGTCCAAATGGACCCCACGATTTTTTCTTCGAAATTTTTTTGATTTCTGACTTATATTGTTCAGTTATAGTTCTTCTGGCTATTGTATGAATTCTTTCTAAGTATTATATATAGCAGGGATAAAGAAATTTAAGCAGAGATGTCATTATGCAGGTATGTAGGAGGTCAGCAATAAAATTTTTCAATTTCAAAAACGATGAAAATTGCCTAATTTCGCAAATCTGGGATTCCCGCTTATCCTTTTCGATATGTCTTTTGTACGTAATTACTGATTGTAAAATTCATCCACATCAATTGTTCCTGGCAGGTATGCCTATCTAAAAAAAAAAAGTCATTAGTTCAGTTGGGTCAGGTCATCAAATAATTTTATGACCTGAAAAGGATTGAATTTCCCCAATACATGTCAATCAAGCCTGCCATATATGGCTTGAAGTTTAGGTGGCTTAGTGAAAGCTCAAAGGGCTATCCACTAAAGTTTCTATCTACACTGGTAGCTCTGACCAAAGTACAGGACTTGGTCGTGGATATGATGTGCTGATGTCGTTGATGCCATCATATTTCAATTCTGGATGCAATCTCACTATTGATAATTTCTTTACGTCGGTGGATTTGGCATTGAAGTTGCTGGATAAGAAGATCACTAATCTTGGCATGATTAGGAAAAACAAAAGAGATTTGCCTAGACCTTTTGTAGCAAAGGAGGTTCTTGATGACCAGAATGAGCCTGTAAAGGTCAATAACAAAAAGCAGTATCGTCCAGTCCACTCATCCATTTTTGGATTTTCTGGAAAAATGGCGTTGGTGAGTTATGTTCCGAAGCCAAACAAACAAGTGGTATTGCTATCAACACAACATAACTGTGAGAAAGCCACTTCCGGTCATCAAAGTAAGCCTGCAATGATACTGGATTACAACAGCACCAAAGGTGGAGTCGATGTATTCGACCAAATGGTCTCAGTTTATTCATGTACACGCAAAACAAATCGCTGGCCGATGGTTGTATTCTACAACTTACTGGACGTAGCAGCCCTAGCAACTGTTATCATTTTTCGACACTTCAATCCACCTAGAAGAAACAAAAAGTTGTACAGAAGTGATAAACTCATCGAACTAGCGGAGGAACTGGTTGAGTCATAATTGAATAACCGTTCCCAACCTGCAACACAATCTGGCATTGGAAAATCTGCAATGGATGCTCTCTGTATTTTGGGGAGAGTTCAGGAAAAACAACCAACAGTCCCTGAAAGGTTCTCTTGTAAAAGAAGCAGATGTCACCTTTGCCCAAGAGCAGATGACAAGAAAACCAGAACCACCTGCGATGGATGTGGCAGATGTTGTTGCCCTTGCCACACTAGAACCTTATGTGTTAAATGTCTCCCGAAACTGCCCACAACTTTAAGTTAAATTCTTCTAAACATAAACTAGGCTGCTTTTAAAATAAAATAAATATTTATTAGAAAAAATATGATTTTTCATAGAATTTCAGTACTGGGGTCCAAATGGACCCCAGTTCGGGTGGACGGGTTCTTTTCACAAAAAAATTGCAGAAAAATCTGTAAACATCTGATAATCGTTTCAACTTAAGAAATGAATAAAAAATTGAATTTTGTTCACTGAGTAAAAATCCCATTTAAAAAAAATGAAAAACAAAAAAGTTATGAGTGTTCAAACATGCTCTGGGGTCCAAATGGACCCCAGTTTGTAAATTAGGGTTAAATATCATTTCGCTCCTTCTTAGCTGGTTAGTAAATGATGCTTTGTTATAACGAAGAACTTTAATTTTGCTTTCGATGTGTATATTTTCAACTGTTTTATTGCGTATTCTATAACTAGAGTTTCATGATCTCCGATTTTCATTTCCATGTCAGTTTTGGCTGTTGCCGGCGTTAGATCGGTTATAACATAATCAATTAGAGTACGTGTTGTGTTTGTGATTCTGGTTGGTTCGCGAACTAATTGCTGACACATATTTTCAACTTCTATGGTTTTTTTCATTTTCTTTGAATAAATATTTGACATGTCCATCCAGCCTATGTTGAAGTCCCCTGCTATTATAAACTGTCGGTTTAGGTCAACAAGATCTTCTATCCAAGTTTTAAACTTATCACAGAATAATCTCACTGATGAATTAGGTGACCTGTAGACCGACGCCAAGTAAAGAGATTGGTTGTTAGCTGTTATTTTTACGACTTGCCAGTAAATATGTTCAGGGATAATCTTTTCCTATCTGATAATTTTTACTTCAAAGTGTTCTTTTATGATTATACATAATCCGCCTGTGTGTCGTGATTCACTGTTGCATCTTGCTAATTTATAACCTATATTATTGAATTAGAAATTCAATTTCACTGCCTTCGATGTTTTCAGTGATGTGTGTTTTACAGATATTAAATCGTCCTCTTTGTCTATTACGTTATCTTCTGCTGTTAGTTAGATAGGCATTTTAGCCATCATTCATATTCGGCTTGGGAAGCCTTCACAATATCCCACATTGAATATCAACACCTTTCGGTTGTTACAACCTTTTGCGACTACCATTTGGTTTAAATTTTGCTCCAGTATTGTTTCAAAAATTAAACCCTAAAAGTATTTTACTGATATACTTGTTTATGAGCGCGATAAAATCCAACATGACACAAATTTACAAAACCTAATGGAACGAGCAAACAAACTTAACATATAATTTAAGCAATTACAATTTCGACAAGAGCACGACAAAACTTGGATCGCGTTACGACTATAAAAGCTATGAAGGTACCAAGTAATATAAAAGTACTTCAGTGATTTTAAGGCGTCATCAATTACTTAAAAAATTTCATTCCACAACTTTCTGAAATCACTTCTTTTCGAGAGTTGTTAAAGAAAAGCACACACTTTCAGTGGACAACTTTACATAATGTCAATGATTTGGTCAAATCGAGAAAAAAATGCTGGCTATATTGTTTGCATGCTTTTGCATGTTTTCTTCCGGTTTCCCAGTGTCTCGTTGTTCAAGGGCATCAAGAGTTGCTTTCGCTCCACATATTATGGTCGTTAATATGTACGTAATGTATTATCTTGATTCTGGATTTTCAATAAAATTCAGTTTTTTTTTTTTATTAAGTTAGAACTTTCTGGTTTCATCATGTGAAAAAGAAAAAGCGTTACGAAAACTATCCGAATCAAAAAAAAATCAAAAATAATTTTATGAGTCATAAGCCCGCATTGCATAGGCCATGTAACATATATGTATCTTCTTTTGAACTAAAACACACATGTATGGGAAATTTAAAAAATAAAGTTAGACTTACTTTAATCAAAGTACCAATATGATCAGTTGCAACTTCCACGTCATTGATTTCTTCCGTTTTTTTATATTCTGAAAATTTATTATCAATATCTTCTGTGTTGTAACCTACAATAAATACCAAAAAATCATGAGTTAATTTCTTTTTTGCAAATAATTAGCATTCATTACCCAGCAAATTTAACAGTTCTTCTTTTGGATCTAATTCAAAGTTTGCTTTTAGAAAATACCACAAATAACGGTCATCCTGATTGCTCATTTCATCCGCCTTGCTGCGACAAAACTCACTGAAGTTAGTGTTTGTAAGAGAATCTTTTGCTACTTTAGCACGATCTATAAAATTATTGTCTGGCTCTTTTTGACAAATTTGAACCGATTTGGATTGATTGTTAAAAGTCAATAGTTTTCCACCAAACTGAAAAGGAAAACATAAAAATAAATTCAATCAAATAAAGTTAGTTGAAACTTACACCAAACTTAGCTCCACTATGCTTCTTCATCCATTTAGGTGGCTTAGAAGGGTCTGAATATTTAACTTGCGTTGTTGGTGTAGGCATTGTTGACTGATCTAACTTATCCATATTCGGAAACGAGTCAGCAATTTTGTTGGAAGTTTGCACTTGCTGCTGGATTCCTCCAAACAGGGAGTAAATTGAAACATTTCCATCAAGACTGGAACTAGCAATTAGAGCTGGATTTTTAGGGCACCATTGTACATCAGAATACCATTGATTTGTCAAAGCTACTTCGGATAGTATTTCTACTTCAGCACTTGATGTGTTTGGATTCCAACAATAAATTCTGTTATCTTTGCCACAGGAAACCATCATATTTGAGTCTTTAGAGCACCAAGACATTCCAAGAACCCCCCTCTGATGAATTTGCACAGTTTTTGCGGGAGCTGTAGCATAACGCAGGTCCCACATTTGAACAAAAGGTGCTTGATCTTCTTCCGACGCTAGCCATATCTGCGTTGCAACATCTGGGTGCCATTGTACGGCTCGCCAACGTACACGTGACTGTGTGTCGGATAGTTTTATTATTTGTTCATTTTTCCGCAAGTCCCAGATAACACAACGCGAGCTAAATACAGAAGCGAGGATATGCTGCACCTGTCTATTCCAAGCAACATTTTGAACATCTTCTATTGGCTGTGTTTTTGTTCCAGGAGTCATATGAGTAGACATGTTATTTAAATCCCACACAAAGATTTCGGATTCAGAAGCAACTGATGCAAGCAAGTTTGTCTGAAATGGGTTGAAGTCGAGGCCAAGAACCGATCCAGTGTGCGTGTCCTGTTGAGCTACTAAACCTTCTTTTCCACCTATAATTTCAGCGGCGCTGTAAATCAGTAAATGTCCTCCCTCGCAACCCCCAACAAGAAGCCCACCTGAATTGTTATCATTGTATCCAGTGGGAGACCAAATCAGTTTTTGAAATCTGTTTTACAAAAAGGATCGTTTAATTTTTATAGTAATGTTTATAAAGAAAATTTTTACCGGTATCGACTTGACAAACTGGCTTTAAGTGCCAGATCATAACCAGGTTCATTCAAGTTGGTTGAATAAATTTCAAGCACCGAGTTCCCACCCGAGTCAAGTTGTTGAGCAGCAGAACCAGCAGCTAAATAAATAGGATATATTGGTTCTGGGGACCAGGAGATATTTACTGTTTTCTGTAGCTCTTTAACTTTCATTTCGATTTTTAAGTTTTAATAAGGGCTAACTAATCAGCCAGACAAAATTCTGCAGCAGGGTAAATATGCAAGTATGTATGCTTAGTAAGAGCACTTAAAAAAGGGTTCTCAACAATGTATTATATTATTGAATAAAATTAATAAAAAAAAGTTTGATATCAATTAAGTTTATAGAGAAAAAGTTAAAAGTCAAGACTACTTTTTGTCGTTGAAGTGTCCGAAGACGTCAACACTTCCAACGTGGCTGATAATGTAGTTTCAGCACTGCATTATCTTTAATAACACTACTTTCTTTAAGTGCTTAACAAAATTGTGAGGTTGTCGCAACGTTGTCGCTAGCCGCAGTAGTTTGTAGGTATGGGTTGCTACCTACCTATTTAATATCAAACAATTATTCCCAGGAATGTATCCTACAATGAGGTTTGGACTTATAACTCTAGTACCTTTTAATAAACTGTAATATTTGTCTTCATCTTTGAAGCAATTTAATATTTTCAACTCGACTATTTTTAGCCCCTTTTTTGGCGGTTTATGAAGTTCACTTATGATTCTTTCTCCCTCTAATTTACTTGTTGGATTCTCTTTCTCTAAATTTGAATTTCTAGCTTGTGCTCTTGTTGTGACACAAAAATAAATTTTGTAGGTCTTCTGACTTTACTGCGTGAACACAATGGCTGCAGAGACGCAGCCGTAAGAGATGTCAAAACATTAAATACAAGCGAATACAAAAACAACGCAAGACGGAGCTGGACAAGTTAATTGATTTTAAACTCTTGCGGCTCCGGCTCCGTATGCGTATACGTATGCCATTGACGTAATAGATATGGACTGCTAGTGAAACGTCATATCCATACAAAACCCTTAAAACAAAGCGGTCCCCGAGACACTTCGCCACTATTACGTCAATGGCGTATGCATTGTGTTCACGCAGTTAGTTGTATTCTACTTAGTGCATCCGCAGTGCAATTGTCTTTGCCTGGTGAATACTCCACAGTAAAATTATATTCCTCTAATATTAGCCTTAGTTCTGTTAATCTACTTGAAGGTTCTTTTAGTGAGAACAGATATACTAGTGGTCTATGGTCCGTTAGTATTTTGAAACGTCTTCCGAAAAGATAAGGTCTGAAATGTTTTTCTGCCCAAACTATAGCGAGTAGTTCTTTTTCTATAGTACTGTAATTCTTTTCGGCCTTATTTAATGATTTACTCGCGTATGCAATGGGTTTATCTTCAAAATTTGATATAACAGCACCTAAGGCAAGTCCAGAGGCGTCTGTTCGAAGTATGAATTTTTTTTTCGAAATTTGGAAACTGTACACCCCTATTACAGATGACAACCCAACTGAAAATTGGGTTGTGTGCCCGTGTTATATATATGAGAAGACAACCCAATTTCAGTTGAGTTGTCATCCATAATAGGGGTAGTAAAAGCCAACACAAAATAGCGCGTCAGCGGCGCGTCGACCTCATTTGACAGAAAAATCAAAAGTTCAACTATACGATATCTGTAGAGTCTCACACAATCACGCTTTGTCCTCAAACGCGTCGTTTGACAGACGTAAGCAAACGTAACGAAGCGACCAACCATCAAAAAACGTTCAGCTATGTTGAACTTTTGCTCGCTTTCTGACATATCCCTCCTTTTCAGTTTTACAATAGGGAAGAGTTATAAAATCGATGTAAGCAAAACATCGATTTACGAAACAAATTATCGATATGTCGGCATCGATGTTGAAGTATGTTTCAGCTGAAATTTATCGATGTAAATACTAAACAATTATTAAACTTCTTGTTGTTACAGCTGCATTCAATTTAATATTTGTTGGATTATTCCATTTAGGTGTTGTTGAAGCAATTAAACCACTATGAATTTGCCATAATGTTTTGAAAAATCGACTTATGGTGGATTTACATGCATCTGCAAGTGCAGATGAAAATCGGAAAAAGACACAAGATGTAAAATTCATACTTGTCTGATAGAGAGGGAATGAACTTAATAGTTATGGTTGCAGATGAAAAATTATGGGTGCAGATGAACATGTTCATGAACATGTTCACATGATCCCGGTTGAGCCCCCAGTTAATGAACTTACTATTTCATTGACCCAAAAAAATAAACCATATCAGACCGGTCAGAGTCTGATGTCTTAGTCCTGTTGAATCTTCAAAGTAATAAGAGATACAAAGTTCTAGTAGGTACAAAGTATTTATTTTACGATGTCTAACGCACAACGGTCGTATATTTAAAGGCGACCTCAGTACTGAGTCAATCCTATTTATACAATTCGTGTGCTACAACATATTGTGTCCATATTTATTTATCTTAAATTCTATTTCAGGAGATGACTGTGTGCAGAAGGTCACGTACAGTTATCTCCTTTGTTTTATTTATCTTTTATTACATATTGTATAGTTATCTATAATTGTTGGGAATTTCATAGTCAGCACATGGTTAACATTCATGTGTTCACTATCTTAAAATGTGTTGAACATTCATGTGTTAACTCGCGGCTGCCTCAAATTGTCTCTTGTAGACTGGCCAAGAAGATTGTCCATCAAATTTGGCGGTTTCATCTACTTTTTCTTTCCAAACTCTCTAGCAGATTCTCGAATTTTGATTTTCCGGATATGGTCTAGTTACAGTCAGAACAGAGAACTGTTTATCACATCGGCTTTCTACGATTTCGAAACTATTCTCTACAACAGAAAGCTGTTTTTCCACACCTTCAACGTTCGTCTAGGGCACATAAATTTTTTTCAATGTTGCTCAATTTGCCCTCTAGAATGTTTTTCTGACCTTCCAAAATATTCTGTTGCTCCTCAAGTGATTGGGGTCTGCAAAAATGTTCCACCAAAAATGATTGGGGTCTGCAAAATGTTCCACCAAAAAAAATCGAATCTGCTGTGCTGAAAAAAGATAAGAAAACCAAAAAAAAATGCAATACCGCAAGCTGGATTGAAACGATCTTTATTTTTAAGCCTTGCGCAAACCAATGCGGTGATTGCGTGCGATGCGATTGCGATAAGTCAAATCCCTATGTAATCTTATGGACGTTTGACTTAATGCATAGGGATTTGACTTATCGCAATCGCATCGCACGCACTCACCGCATTGGTTTGCGCAAGGCTTTACCAATGGTTTTTAACCGCACTCTGGGGGATCTGCTTAACGACTAAAAGCCATCACACAATAGCGCGTTTGCCTCGCGTCGACCTCATTTGACAGAACAATCAAAAGTTCAACTATACGAAATCTATAGATTCTCACACAATCACTCTTTGTCCTCAAACGCGTCGTTTGACAGACGTAAGCAAACGTAACAAAGCGACCAACCTTCAAAAAAAGTTCAGCTATGTTGAACTTTTGCTCGCTTTCTGACATATCTCTCCTTTTCAGTTTTACAATAGGGAAGAGTAATAAAATCGATGTAAGCAAAACATCGATTTACAAAACAAATTATCGATATGTCGGTATCGATGTTGAAATGTGTTTCAGCTGAAATTTATCGATGTAAATACTAAACAAATATTTAAGTTCTCGTTGTTACAGCTGTATTAAATTTAATTTTTGTTGGATTATTCAATGTAGGTGTTGTTGAACCATTTAAACTACTATGAATTTGCCATAATGTTTTGAAAAATCGACTTATACTTTATGTAATATTTTTCATATCGAGGATTTCGATGAATTTTCGATATATGAGCGAGTATAAAGTCGATTATAGAACTTTGTGGCAAACAAATAAATCAAAATGTACTTCATATTTGTGCATGAAGTATGCTTAAGCTGAATTTTAGTGTGTTTTAGCAGAACTTTTTCGATGTAACTAGTAAATAGATAGTATTTCAATTCTCGTTGTTAAACCTGTTTAATCACTTAAACTACTATAATTCTGAAAAGATGTTCTTAAAAATCGACAAACATATACATATATGTTATATTTATCATGCCGTAGATTTCGATTAATTTTCGATGCATGACCGCATGGGTGAATATAAAGTCAGTCAATATGGGTGATATTGAAGCATTTAAATCACTTTATTTTTGTTAAGGTGCTCGACAAATAACTTATGCGATAATTTCATACCGTATATTGCGATAACATTTTTGATATTTGTATGAATATAAAGTCGATTATGTTGAAAAATCGACAAGGTTTTCATTTTAAACAGCAAATGTTATCACAAACTAGATTGCATGCGATAACACAGTATGGAAATGCAACTACAACTACTAAGTAATCAATAAATTAGCAATCGATTTAGTTTTCCACGTACTTAATACAAAAGAAAAAATCGATTTTTGTTATCGATAGTTACTAATAAAGACGATGGTCGTTCGATATTTCAATCGATATATTTTCTTAATTTCGCTCAAGCTTAGACGAATGAATGACAGTAGGGCGCTTTGAGGATTCCTCACCTACGTGAGGTCGACGCGCCGCGACGCTCTATTGTGTGTTGGCTTTAAAATATTTGGGCTTATTAGGAATTCTTTTAGCAAATTAAACGAGGTATTGTAATCTTCGGAAAATTTAAATTCTACGTTTTTTCTTAATAAACGGTTTAAAGGTATTGCTAGTGTTGCAAAATTTGGTATGAACTTTCTATAGTAGTAATCAAATGCTACAAATCTCCTTATTTCGTCTGCATTTTGTGGGGTCGGATAATTTTTCATTACTATGGATTTTGATGGGTGTGGTATAATGCCTTTGTTTGATATTATATGACCTACAGTACCTCACACTCAAAGTGGGACACCTAAGAAATAAAATCTTCAATAAACTTCTTTACGAAAAAAAATGCAGAGTTGCTCACTTTTTTAAATAATTTTTATTTTTATTGCTTAATATTGACCTCAAATTATTATAAAATAAAAAAAAAATTTCAAAAAACAACCCCGATTTGTTTAAAAAAAAAAGATGAAAATGATCTGTCTAGTATTTTTTTTTTAATGCAGGTCACACTCAAAGTGGGACACCTGCTGTTTTCTAAGAAAACTAACTGTAATTGCCATGTTATCTATATTATTTAGTTGCAGTTTTTGTAGAGCTTTCATTGTGATAGCATTAAAAAAAAAAAAATCGAAATGTCAAGGCAAACAAACTTTGAAGAAAGGCAAATTGTGATTTTCAATTACCAAAAAGGAAAATCCGTTCGCAAAATAAGTAAAGTTGTTAAAAAAGTAAATCTATGGTGTTTAGTGTAATAAAACGGTTTCGGAAGGTCGAATAGGAAATAAACCAAAAAATGTTGAAAGTACAAAAAAAAATTTGCGATAGAGGTGGGTGGTTTCTTTTAAGAAAAATAAGAAGTGATCGCTTTCTGTCCGCCATTGACCTTTAAAAAATGTTAAAGGACACTGAAAATGTTGATTTAAGTGCAGAAACAGTTTGCCCGTTTCTAAGGAGAAACGAATTGAGTGGCTGAGTTGCGTCCAAAAAACCGTTAGTATAAGAAAAGAACCGTCGTTTAAGATTGCAATTGGCCAAAGAAATATCAGAAAAGAATAGTCGTTTAAGAATGCAATTCGCCGAAGAAAATGTGACAAAGGATATAAATTTCTGGTCAAAGGTAAGTCGCATTTTGTTCTCCAACTTCAATCATAATTCGGTCAATTCATTAAAAGTCCATTTTACGGACGAAACCAAAATTAATCTTTTTGATTCTGATGTCACATGCTCTTTGGCCAATTGCATTCTTAAACGACGATTCTTTTCTTATACTAACGGTTTTTTGGACGCAACTCAGCCGCTCAATTCGTTTCTCCTAACAAACCGCCGAACTCTTTCTGCCCTTAAGTCAACATTTTAAGTGTCCTTTAACATTTTTTTAAGGCCAATTGCGGACAGCAAAGAATAACTTCTTATTTTTCTTAAAAGAAACCGCACATTTCTATCGCAAATTTTTTTTTTGCTTTCAGCATTTTCTGGTTTATTTTCTATTCGACCTTCCCGAAACCGTTTTATTACACTAAACACCATAGATTTACTTTTTTAACAACTTTACTTATTTTGCGAACGGATTTTCCTTTTTGGTAATTGAAAATCACAATTTGCCTTTCTTCAAAGTTTGTTTGCCTTGACATTTCGATTTTTTTTTTTTAATGCTATCACAATGAAAGCTCTACAAAAACTGCAACTAAATAATATAGATAACATGGCAATTACAGTTAGTTTTCTTAGAAAACAGCAGGTGTCCCACTTTGAGTGTGACCTGCATTAAAAAAAAAATACTAGACAGATCATTTTCATCTTTTTTTTTTAAACAAATCGGGGTTGTTTTTTGAAATTTTTTTTTTATTTTATAATAATTTGAGGTCAATATTAAGCAACAAAAATAAAAATTATTTAAAAAAGTGAGCAACTCTGCATTTTTTTTCGTAAAGAAGTTTATTGAAGATTTTATTTCTTAGGTGTCCCACTTTGAGTGTGAGGTACTGTAGATGTAAAACTTCTTTTCTAAGGAAAGCACATTTACTTGGATGTAATTTGAGATTTACTTCTCTCAGGGTGGTATTCACCAAGAAATCTTAAACTAAGTGCCTCATAAACCTATTCACCGACCACTATTAGTGCAGATTTATGAGCGCTCATAACACTTAAGAGTGGTCGCTACCACTCTTAAGTTATGAGCGGTTGTTGTTTTAAATTACTTCGAAAATTCGAAATTTACTGACAGCGTCATTTGTGGTTGTTATTCAAAAATCAAAATGGAAGGAGAAGGAGCGTTGAAAAAAATAAGAAATTCGAATTATGGATTGCAATACATAGAATGAATTAATTTTACGTTCTACCTTTTCTTAAATTTCCGAAAAATTTTTCTGCTTTTGGTTTGCTTAACAGCTGATTTTGACAATTGACACTGAAATTTTCGAAGTAGTTCGAAAAGTGTGCGTTCACAGGCTCAACACCCTTATTTTTCGAATATTCGAATTAGCTTAGACTAGACCCTATTATTGCTTGGTGAATAGCACATCCAAATCTAAAACTAAGAGCCTCTTAGCTTTAAGAGCGCTCTTAAGATTGTTTGGTGAATACCACCCTCAATCTTTCGAATACTTCAATTAAATTTTTATTGTGGTGTTCTAAATTTTTTTTTGAATACTATAAGATCGTCAAGATACACAAAGCATTTTGAATATGTTTGACCCGATATTGATAGTGACCTCGAAAACGTACTGTGTGACAATATTTATATATAAGTAATAGGTAATGTAAATTTTTCATCATTGATAACGTTGTAATGTTTCTTGTGTTTCTCTTTTCGTTAACCCTGCAGCTACACGATCAAGATATGGTAAGCCATCAGCCTACATATACACTATGTCAAATTCCTGTTCGTGTTTCGGCTGTGACGTAGGCGACTTACAATTTGCCAGGCAAATGGCTTTCAATCTACATGTCATTATACATTTTCAAAATGGCACCCACAAGAAACTTGAAATTCAAAGCTTTTTTCCAGGCACTCTTTTCTCTTTTTGAGGGTATTTGAAGAAGCTGTCAATTTCATGGCTATTGAAACTGCTTCTCGGTTGGCTTTCAATAGGTCTGTTCGTTGAACTTTCCCCAGGGTTGACCTAGGTTTTCTTGACAACCCTATGAGTTGTCAAAAAAAACTGGGTTTTCCAGTCCTCAAAAAACACTACACCACAAATCACCACACATCCCTGTCATTAAAAAAAAAATACATGCCATTTGACAGCCCTCAAATCGTCACAGCAAAAAGCTAGGGCGAGTTTGGGGAAAACCTATGGCAAACCTATGGCTCAAAAAACACTCAATTTGACATTCAGGGTGAATTTATGTTTTTCAAAAAACGCTTTGTGGCGACCCTATGGTGACCCTAGGGCTTCAACGAACAAACCTAGTATTCCACACCAGCTGGGTTTCAATTTCGAAAAATTTGATTGTAAGTGTAAGAAAATTTAAATGTATTGTAAATGGCTTACCATATCTTGATCGTGTAGCCCCCGGGTAAGATAAAAAAATATACTATTTTCTAAAATAATTAATTTTAAATGTAGTAGTATTAGTACTGTAGTACATAATTTAATCCATTTGCAGACCCATCCGCTTTTTCCTGTGAAACTCTTTGCGATGGAAGAAATTTAGAACGTTGTTTGTGCTGCTTGTTTTGATCGCCCTCATGAATTTGCCTGGTTTTTGAAATACGTGTTTAATTGTAGAGTAGTCATCTTTGTTGGTGTGCGGGCCAATAGTTGCGTCGTTTTCAGCACTCGCTGTTTTCGCCCTTAAGAGTAGTTGCGCCTCTGCGAGGTGTTCTACGGCCGCTATTAGGTCGCTCCGTGTGGTCATTAAAATATTTATTTTGATTTTATACTAACGACAGCGCGGCGAGAGAAAAGAAAAGCTTTCCGACTTTGAACAACTTTTACTTGAACGAACTAAAAAAAAACTTTGACTTTGTCTTGTCCAAAACACTCTGCTTTTAGAAAAATCTCTCAGAACACTCTCTGGCTCCTGATTCTGCTGATTTCTAATTTTTAGAATTTAGCTCCTGACAGGATTGACATGTAAAGTTCCGTGGTTCCCAAACTACCAACTCGCCAAGCATTCACTGCTGTAGGCTCAAGCCTCTTCGCACTAACAGCAAAGTTGAGGGATGGTAGTGGAAACAACTTAGAACTAATCAAGAATTGTCGTGGGCTCAATGCCTTATGTAAACAAAAACCAGAGATTGTGTTCAGATCGAGTCCACGATCACTATTTACATTTTATTTGTAAATTCATTCCCTATTTATTCAAGTTTATTAAGCTCCATTTCTGGTTATCGAACAATCGACCACACTTCGATATCCGATTAAAACGCTGCATCATCACATTCTTTTGGGTGAGGGCCAATGACCTATATCATAAACAAATGCTCATACCCAAAGACTATTGCTATGTTATAAACAGCGCATGCAGTCAAAGCAATATGATCCTTTATACTTCTGTCGGCTGGCAGTGGCCTGCTGTTGGGAATCATATCGTTCTGAGTACAATGCACTCTAATGATACACAAGCAAGTCAAGTGTTATGCGGCATATACACTGTTCAAATGCTTGACCAGCACGTGAGAGAGAATTAGTAAATACTATTTGACTTTGGATATACACACTTCAAGCTTGAGTCTTCAATCATTGTTGTTGTTGTTTTCCCCATTAAACTTCGTGTTCGGTGACGACGAATGTTCGCTCTGCGGTGTTCTTACGAAATGTATGCTGGATCAAGCATTCAATCTCGCATAAGCACTCTTCAATGATTGAAATTGAACGAAAGTCAAAGCGATTTGATTTTGCTTCCAGCATACACACAATGCATACGTGAGTTATTTTCACTAATACACTCTTACATGCTGGTCAAGCATTTGAACAGTGTATATGCCGCATTATGCATTTCTATGCAATGCAACTGAATGTGAGAGGATCGGATATCGAGCAGAGATAAGAAATTAATTAGATTTTTTTTTTTTTTTACGGAATCATTATTTATTTTTATTTATTTATTTATTGTTTTATTTATAGTGACATTTTGTATTTAGAAAAAAATAGTATTAAATACCACTAACATTTTACATAGTTCTATTTTTCTGTGAGTGTGGGGTGATTAATGCTTCAGTGAAAAATTACAATTTTTAGTTCTTAGCAAATGCAAAAATTTAAATGAAAACAAAATTACATATTTGTGCAAATCTGATACATAGAAAAAGGTATATACAATTGAAAGAAAATATTCTTTATAAAAAGTTCATTATCAAGAGATATAGGAAAGCAAAACCTCGATTTAAGTGTGTGGTCAAATCCAAAAAGCCAGTTTTTAACTTTTTTTAAAAATAAAGACAATGAGCGAACAGTACGAATAATTGCTGGAAAGGTATATAGGAGCTTGCAGGACACAATGGAGTAGAAGTTTCTGAGATTAGTAGTACGAAAAGGGGGGACGATTACTTGACATTCAAAGTTGCTTCGCATAGTACGAACATTAGAAATTGGGCTTTGCAAATAGCCACCCCTCTTAAAAAATATTTTAGATGTTTTGTAATAATAAAGATGCCTGAGAGGTAAAACATTTAAGGACCTAAATAGAGCCATAGAAGGAGTTAACCGATTAGCACCGTAGATCTTTCTCATTGCACATTTCTGCAAAACAAGGAGAGGATTGATATTAGTTTGGTATGCCCCACCCCAGCAGCTTATGGCACTGGAGTTTTGAATGGAATATACCAAAATAAGCTGTTCTAAGTGTTGTGTTATTACAGAATTTTCTGAGATGATAAAGACTTCTAACTGAAGATCTAAAATATAGCTTCAAAGCTGATATATGATTAGACCAGCTCATAGTCAGGTCAAACACAATCCCAAGGTACTTGAAATCATTTACTGCTTCTATCTCAAAACAGTTTGGACTGCAGTTTGCCTCTAGGTCATAAAGTAATGAATTGAGACCAACATTACATGAACAATGAGATAGTTTGTATTTTAAACAATTTTGGGCATGGAAAACAATTTTCAAATCAGGAGCATCACGCATTCTTAAGCTAAAGTACATAACTTTAGTTTTGTTGCTCATGCAAAGTTTATGTTTGGCAAACCACATCCGCAATAAATGGACATCATGATTCAAATCAGCTAAAAGATCCAATGCACTAGCTGAATTATAAGCTAGACCAAGATGATCTGCGAAAGCTGTTATTTTACCAGAGAATGGTAGTTCGAACAGAGAGTTGATGTAGATGAGAAAAAGAATGGGACCAAGGACCGAACCTTGTGGAACACCAATGTTTGAGATCCTAGATTCGCTGAAGCTTTCCTCAACTTTAACTTTTTGAGTTCTGTTCTTGAGGTAAGACTCAAACCATTTATAAGCGAAACCTCGAAAACCAGCCGATTGAAGTTTGTAGAGGAGCGTGCTATGATCTACAGTATCGAATGCTTTGCTTATGTCTACAAACAAACCAGCGCAATACATTTTACTATCGAGACCCTTATTAATGAAAGAACAAAAATCTAAAAGAGCGTCTTCAGTAGATAGTCCTTCCCTAAAACCGAACTGTGATGAACTGAAGAATTTAATTTTTTTCAGGTATCGTAACATTCTATTTTTTATAGCTTTTTCAAAAATTTTAGATAACGAGGACAACAATGATATAGGTCTATAATTGTTAGCCTCCTTCTTATTACCTTTCTTAAATACAGGAATCACGATAGCACATTTCAATTTCTCGGGAAAAACGCCAGTACAAAAGCTTAAGTTGAACAAATGAGCTAGGATATCAGAAACATTAAGTGAAATCATTTTCAAAATATAATTGGATATGCCATCTTCTCCACGTGCATCCGATTTGATAAGAGAGTTTATTAAACAGTAAACTTCAGACGAAGTGATAGGTTCAAAGTAAAAACTCCTTTCAGCTAAATATTCAATATATCCCATATCACCGTTACAATGATCGCAAAAAGAACTTGAATCTGATAATGGCCCAACCGATCCAAAAAAGTTACCAAAAATATTCGCAACCGTAACAGGATCATCGAAGTCGAATCCATTATTAGTCAGTATAGTTTGAGTGGGCCTATTTGTAGCATTAGGCTTTATTATACTATTTATTGCTTTCCATTCATTTTTAGGATTTCCTAAAGATCTACTAAGCAAAGACTTATAATATCTATCACGACAAGCTCTGGGGCTAGATTCCGCAAGAGTGAATTTTAAATGTGTACACGAAAAATTGTGCACACACTCTAATTTGGATTCCGCAAGGGTGAAGGTGAGTTATTTTGACAGAACACGTGTACACCATCTTTCAAATTTACTCACGGTCTTTCAGAGCGTGAATTTTCAGAGGGCCGTGAGTGTGAGTTTTTTATACTCACTCTTGTGGAATCTAGCCCCTGATTTCATTGTTAATATTTTTGCACATAGTTTTATAACGCATATTCAGAGCTCTGTTAGTTGGATGCTTATAGCATTTTATACGTAATTTATTTTTAATTTTTATTTTATTAAGAACTAATAGGTTTATCCAAGGCTTAAGTTTCTTGTCGCATCTCTTAACCAACCAGTTAAAACTATTGGAACTTATAAAGGACTGTAAGATATTTAGGAAAAGATCATAAGCACTCGAAGCATTGCGATCTGCAAGTACGGAATCCCAATTTTCAAAGCGAAGGGCATTGTTTAAAGTGGCAAAGTTTATCTTCTTAATCGACGAGGAGGATGTATTCTTTTTGGACTTGGAAGTTTTTAGAGCGCTAAACAACATTCCAGTCATACAGTGATCAGTTATGTGCAGATCAAAATTAAGACCGTAGCATTGACTTAAACATAAATCATTGAAGCGACCTAAAACGTTCCGATCTGCGACTCAACGCATCAACACGCTTCGTGATCAGTGTCCGTACCTTTGTTAAAGCCCATATACATAATAACAAAAAAAAAAAAAAAAAAACCAACAATATACTTACATATATATATTCAGTGCTGCAATAAATAACTCACCTACCACAAATCTCGCGCCGTGCAAAAAGGAAAAAAAAAAAAAAAAATCAAAAGTGCATAGTGTGCTGTGAAGTGTTTTTTTTTCCATTCACCGTGTTAATTCTGTGCAAAATTAACAACAAAAAAACCCACATCAAAAAAAAAAAAAATTTTGCAATAAACTACACTCAATTGTGCGGTCCCATCGTTTGTCATCTCCTGTCCTACACCACTTTCATAGCCTCGGCATCTGCATACATTTCATCTGATCTGATTTTTTTTTCTTATCAGTGCAGTGTGTGCAGATGTAGAGTCTTTGAATTTGTCAAGCGGATAGTCAACCAACGGGTGGGGTTTCCGTTAGTGAACCGAAGTCAATTGCTAGCTGGGCATAACACCGCTAGTAATTTGCTTTGATTTACTAACTAGAGACTACACTTGTTGGTTTGACTTAGGTAGCGTTTGCGTTGATACTTTGTTTTTTTATGTTTGTGATTTGTAATGCTGGGTAAGTTTACGGTCGATTTTAGCAACATTAGGGGGTTGCGATCGAATTTCTTTGCTGTGTACGCACACACTGCAAAATGCAGGCCAGCTGTTTTGGCACTAAGTGAAACACAGGTGGGTGTTGATTCTGATCCCTCAGAGTTCAACCTGCCTGGATATAGCTTAGTGCCATTATTCTTTTCTTCCCATGGCCTCGCCGTTTATGTTCGGAATGATATTGCTTACCAACTTCTACCACAATACGGCCTCTGTTCTAATACGAACTTTAATTTCATGTGGTTAAAATTCACCGTCCGTAAGCATATCATTCACTATTGTTTTATTTACAGAAGCCCCAATTTAGATAGCAATTCAACCTCTAACGAGTTTGATGCGCTATCTGAATCCATAATAAGAATTGTTACCCTTTATCCTCACACTGAAATCGCAATTGCGGGCGATTTCAATGTACACAATTCAGGTTGGCTTCGACATTCTGGCCAGACAACACCCGAAGGAAAATATGTTGAGATCTTCGCTGAGTTTAACGCATTAACTCAACTTGTTGATGAGCCCACTCGGGTTCCAGATATTGAAGGCCATGCGGCCAACACTCTTGACTTATTTCTCACTTCTCATCCCGAAAAATATAGGGTTATAGTATCATCTAGTTTAGGCACATCGGACCATTGTGTCATATCGGTAGATTTTTCGCTTTCCGTCACGGTAAAAAAAGATAAAGTCCCCAAAAGAACTGTGTGGCAATACGAGAAAGCCAATTGGGACGGACTGAATAATTTCTTTCGAAATTTTAATTGGTCATTGTGCTTTCTCGACGGAAACGTTGATGCATCAGCTGATATGATATCTAACGTAATTCTCAACGGCATGAGAAATTTTGTTCCTCACAGAACAAAAAGTATCATCCCCAAAGAGAATTCGTGGTTCGATTTAAGCTGTAAAGAGGCGATTAGGGATCGAGAAAGTAGTTTTCGAAAATTTAAAGATAACCCTACTGTAGAAAACCGAAATTTGTTCAAACGGGCCAGAAATAGCTGTAATGCTCAGATACAAAGGGCTAAGTTTTTACATGACCAAAAAGTAAGGCAAAAAATACTATTGTGTCCAAAAGGAAGTAAAAACTTTTGGTCTTTTGTGAAGAACATTAAGAACTCGACCACGTCATCGGTCCCAACGCTCGTCTTCAATGACTCTCCGTATGTCAGCTCCATCGACAAAGCCAATTTTCTGGCAGCTCAATTTGCTGCCAACTCGACACTTCCTTATAGCATATTGGCTCCACCTGAGCTCGAATCTGCAAATTCTTTGATGAAGCAGATATTTTTTCGAACTCGCTCGGTTGCGAGAGTCCTTAAAGATCTCAACATACATAAATCCGCTGGTCCAGATGGTATCCCCGCCGTTATTCTGAAGAGGTGTTCTTCTATGCTGGCAAAACCACTGCGTAAACTTTTCCATCTTTCCTATTCTGCTGGAATTTTTCCGAGCAGATGGAAAACTGCATTTTTCCAGCCGGTCCCTAAAAAAGGCGAATCCTCCTCCCCTTCCAATTACCGTTCAATTGCACTCACGTCCCTTCTTTCCAAGGTCATGGAAACGTTGATAAACCGTCAACTTATGAAATATCTTCTTAATGACCGTCAGTACGGCTTTCGTAGCAAACGGTCCACTGGTGATTTGATGGCTTATCTCACAGAAAAGTGGAACCAATCTTTACATTGTTTTGGAGAAAGTAAGATTATTGCGCTTGATATTTCTAAAGCATTTGATAGAGTTTGGCATCAGGCTCTTTTATCGAAAATGCGTGCTTTTGGTATCGATGAGTCTCTTCTTCGTTGGATTAGAAATTACCTTTCCGACCGTTCAATACAAGTTGTGTTGGATGGCTTCAAGTCTGATACCCACTTAATAAATGCTGGTGTGCCCCAGGGCTCCGTTTTGTCTCCGACTCTCTTCCTCATTTTCATAAATGATCTCTTGTCTGAAACTTCTAATCCGCTTAACTGTTTTGCTGACGACTCGACCCTCAGCTTTTCATATTCGTTTCCAAATTCACGTCCCTGCTCTTCGGATGTGGAACTGGAACGGTTGCGTATGATAAGCTCATTGAATTCTGACCTTGACAGCATTGTTTCATGGGGTCTTATGAACCGAGTAGAATTCAATGCTTCGAAAACTCAATGCTGTCTCTTGTCGTTGAAGCTTAACATTCCCCCATTGCCATTATCCATGAATGGTACCTGCATCGAAGAAACCGAAAAGCTGTCAGTACTTGGTATGTGTGTAAACGATGATCTTCGTTGGAATGACCACATATTTGAAGTCGTCAAAAACGCTGCTAAATGCTTAGGTTTCTTGAGACGATGCAGGAAATTCTTCACCCCTTCTGATCTGGCTACAATTTATAAGGCCTTCATCCGCCCTAAACTGGAGTTTAATTCCCATATCTGGTCAGGTGCTTCTCAAACATCTTTGCGCCTACTTGATAGGGTACAAAATAGAGCGTTAAAATTGATAGGTGATAGTTCAATCGTAGAATCGATTGATTCTCTTGAACATCGTCGAAACGTCACCTGTCTCTCTCTTTTTTATCGCTTTTTCCACCAACAGTGCTCTAGTGAAGTAGCCAGTTGCATTCCTCCCATGAAACAATTTAGCCGCAATACCCGCCTCGCTAGGAATGCTCATCAGTTTTACCTTGAGCCCAACTTCGGACGTACTGTCAAGTATAGAGATTCGTATTTCAGTCGCACCACCCGAATGTGGAATGCTTTACCAGGCTCTGTATTTCCCCTGCATTACGATTCACAAAAGTTCAAAAGCAACGTGCATCGGTGTCTCCTTTCAAATCCTCTCCTATTTTCCTAAATGCTCGCACTGTGTTCTATAACATTATAAGGGTAGTCATAACCACTTGATGTGCGCGTTAATTATAAAAAAAAAAAAAAAAAAAAAAAAAAAAAAAAACGTGATCAAGGCAAGACTGTGATACTGGCCTTGTAGGTTCATTAACGAAGGAAGTCAATCCGTGCTCAGCTACCAAAGCAGGATATGAGTCACAGGTGGAATTCTTAGTTAAAATGTCTAAATTGAAGTCACCAAGTAATACAAGATTGGTAGTTCTCAGATTCCTCAAAAGAGAAGCAAATTCATCAAAGAATAACTCTAAACTATGTGAATGCAATCTATAAACACAAACGTAGTTGAAAACCTTATTACATATACAGCAACAAAGCTGTAGAACATCAACCGACAGTAAATTATGACAAATAACATTATAAGCCAACGACTCACGTACGAAAACGCCTACTCCACCTGCAGCATAGATGGCAAACCTTTACTTCTCTTGCCCCGCAACAACCATTTGTTTACATTGTTGTTTTTGTAATCACATCCTCTGTCTGTGAATACGTGGAAGCTGTACTCAAAGTGGTAGTAGTGAGATTTGCTGTACTCAAAGTGGTAGTAGTGAGATTTTGTGTAAATTAAAGGTGGAGTGGAAGCTGTACTCAAAGTAGTAGAGGTGATTTTCGGTAGATAAGCTTGTAGGCAGTTTCAATGTGTGTGTGAAGTTTGCCATCTAATCAATTTCTTATCTCTGATATCGAGGCACAGCAGAGATAAGAAACTAATTAGATGGCAAACCTTTGCTTCTCTTGCCCCGCAACAACCATTTGTTTACATTGTTGTTTTTGTAATCACATCCTCTGTCTGTGAATACGTGGAAGCTGTACTCAAAGTGGTAGTAGTGAGATTTGCTGTACTCAAAGTGGTAGTAGTGAGATTTTGTGTAAAGTAAAGGTGGAGTGGAAGCTGTACTCAAAGTAGTAGAGGTGATTTTCGGTAAATCAGCTTGTAGGCAGTTTCAATGTGTGTGTGAAGTTTGCCATCTAATTAATTTCTTATCTCTGTCTCTGAGGCGCAGTCACAGATGAGAAATTAATTAGATGGCAAACCTTTGCTTCTCTTGCCCCACAACAACCATTTGTTTACATTGTTGTTTTTGTAATCACATCCTCTGTCTGTGAATACGTACGAGCTGAAAAAAGTGGTGTAAATAATTTATGAAAGTGTGTGTGAGGTGAGTTTATCTTCATTTGACATTTAAATATCTTTTTCTTAGCGCAGTTCACACTGTTCAACTAGTTAGACAGACTTGGTTTCATGCATAGTGTGGTATAGAACAAAAGGGAAATCGCTTACTTCTCTTGCCACACAACTTCTATTTGCTTATATTGCTGCTTTTGTAGCACAAGATTTATTTGTGACACACAAATTCATTCAGCAGAATACAAATAAGTATTAGGGAAATTACACATACCACTTTATATTCGGATATCAAATTGATGATTTGAAATCCAAAAATTTAAAGTCTTTTGATAAAAAAGTCTGTGGAGGGGTTCAGTTGTGTAAGTGATGGTGGATTAACATGCATCTGCAAGTGCAGATGAAAAACGGAAAAAGACACAAGATGTAAAATTCATACTTGTCTGAAAGAGAGGAAACGCACCATCTGCACTTCCTTAGCTAGCCATAATCCTATTTGTCTCTCTTTTTAACTTTTGTGTTTTATAATCTTCATCCGTCCTTTTCTGCACTTCTGCAGTTGCAGATGCATGTTAAACCAGAATTATGCTTACCCTTTTTTATGTCTCCTCTTTGGTTTGAAGTTAGTTGGATATTACTAACTTTCAGATTGTCAAATTTTTTAATGCACTTTTAAAATTTCAAACAAAAGGGTCTCTTTATTTTTCTTAAAAATACACAATGGCATATACTAGATTAAAATTTATTTTTATTTATTTATAATGTAAAAACAAACTTTACTTCTTGACTTCTATATTTCGTGTGTCGGTCGTTATATTTTTCATTCTAAATTAAATACAACGAGCTGTCCTATCGGTCGATAAAACGAGTGATCTCATTGGTCGAACGGTCCGCGTTCGAGATCAGAAAATAACCGGAGCTTTTCATAATAACCGGAGGTGTACATAATAACAGGAGGCTTACATCTTGTGTTCTACATGAGTCAAATATCATATTAATTATCATAGTATTACAAATTAGTCCTCCAACTTTACTTTTCAATATATTTTCACAAATAATTTACGTAATCGTAGCAAAAAGCATGATTTAGATTACAACCAAATGCGCAACAAGTCCTTTCTGGCATACAAAACTATTTATTTTACTTAAATTATATTTTATTTCATATTTTTCCGTTATCAAATACCTTATTTTTAATTTGAATAGTTTCTAGTTTACTATATCAGAATTGTCTGTCGAAGTTCAAAATCACACAAGTTGGAAAAGCGGTCGTTTAGAGCAAAGTCTTTCCAACTACTTGTACAGCTTGAACTGCTCTATGTTGAAAAATGAGTCAGGATTTTTTTACTTTCACAACGAAAAAAATGGCCGCAAAAGCAAAAGCTAAAGGTAAGGCTAGACATTACTTAGCTTCTTTGTATAACTGAAAAAATTGCTCCCGTAGTTTTTCCAGACTGGGAGCTACATTTTTTGACATTTTTTGTAATGAACTTTTTATTATTGCTGTATTAAGATTTTTATTCATACTTTTTCTTTTCAAGCTCATTTCAAAGCTATGATTTAAAGCTTGTATGTAAAAGCACGATATAAATTAGTTTTGAAATGTTTGTTTAATTTTGGAAAAGCATGAATGTGAATACTAGCAGTCAGTACGTATGTCAATGCCTTTCATACACAAATTTAAGCTAATACTGCTTTGATCTCTGATTACCGCTACCTTTTCGTGTTTTGTAACTGTTCTCTGGCAATGATGATAAGAATAATAATAATAATCATAATAGTAATAACACTTGTTTTGGATTTAGCATACCTTTTTGACACAGTTCCAATCGAAAACTATTAGTTTAATTCACTGTTTCTGACAGATAGTTTGTTTGAAATGAAATACAATAAAAACTTATGATAACTGCAGTGCTAGAAAAACTCCTCTATTCTTACTAAACCTACTATTATCAAACGAACATTTTTTGATCTGACATATTAATAGAAAAGAATATTGAATATGAATATGAAAACAAAATTTTTTACAAAAAGTTTTAAAGATTGCAAAACGTCTTTAAAATCCAAAAAGTCGGCCAAACGTGGCCTTAGTGGTAGAAGCTGTACTCAAAGTGGTACTTAGAGCCGTATTACATTCAGACTGTCTGCCTGCTGCGTGTTTCGTATATTTTCTTTTGAACCCTCATCCCGTCAGTCTCTCATTATTACACTCAGACACAGAGCTGCATTATTTACAAATCCATAAAAAAATCTCATAAAGAGCAAAATGTCATTTGAAGTGGTAAATAATTTAATTAGATTTAGGAGCAATGATTACTGACATCATGGATATGAAAAATACATGAAAATACATGGAAAATTAAAGAAATTGTCCGACGACATACTTCTTCTTTACTCATGAACATTAGAAGATACAATAAAGCAACGACAAGAAACAAAGAAAGACAAGAAAAAGAAACGTCAAAAACCATTCAAGACAACTGGACAATCCTCAACCCAAAACTTTGCGGGTTGAGACTTTTTAAAGTATTTCTAACTCATCTGCTTTCTCTTTCGCACTTATTTCCGTCTTTGCAAAACCGTCTGGGTGTATGGGGTTCTCAAACGCAAATCCATATTATTCACTCCAAATAAACCCGATGGATTTAAACCGCATTGCGTTGTCGGGTTTAAATTTTTACATCCGGATGTATTTTGGGTTCGTTCGCATACTATAGGGAAATTACAAATATTGCAGCCAATCCAAGCAAACTTACCTAGATTTTGACATAAAAAGTGTGCTTTGTATATGTTACGCTAACAAAGCCAACTCAATCTGTCAAAAAGGTTAAGTAAAATAAATTATTTGCTGCATTTTCTAGTCCACCCTACTATGACCACCTGCGGACAATAATTTGATTTACTTACAGCCAGCAAAGATATTACGAGTTTTACAATGGACAAGTACAAGTGCATTGGCATAGCATTTACCTAGGTAAGTCTATTTGATACCTATATTCTTTGGAATTCAAATGGGAACTAATTGTGTTGTCTTCTTTTCATTAGAATTAAAGATGCAGAAGCATTCAGACAAGCCAAAACTATCCTCCTATCCTCTTCGAAATGGTTGATTTCTTCCAAGAGCAGGATGACTTCCTCTACTGTTTTTAAAATCCAGAGGTGACTCTCAAAATGGGCCCCCCCACTACACTGTACGCAAGAGCTAAGCTTGCCAAATCTGCGACTGAAAAAAGGCACCAGACATCAGCAACTGAATGTGTCGCAAGCGCTCAGCACTTCCACCGTAAGGTAATTTGAATAAACTTTCCCAAGTATGAAACATCTTAATAGAATTTTTTCGTATTCCTAGGTTGAATCAAGTAAACCAAGAAATTTTCTTCAAAACGTCTGCGTCTGCGGGTGGTCCAATCCACTTTTCACTAAGCAACAGTCATCACGACTAATCCCACATCGATTTAACAACTGGTGGAATGCATTATAGCTCAACTACAAACAATGTTCAGACCCTTAAACACGTGAACGCCAGTCAGCCGGCTTTTAATCAAAGACAAAACAGCAGCTGCGACTAATGGGATTTCTTCAATAGAGCAATGCATTCGAAAGAAGAGCATGAACGGTTCTGTTAAGGGCTCTGCTTTGATTCGCCACGATGAAAAAGAGGATCCTGCTGATTCAAGCTACCAACTGGACAATCTTGATATATGTGATAAAGAGATAAACGACACAAAAACAACACCTGTGAGAAAAATCAAACAAGATTTGTACAGAGAAGTATTTGAATCGCCGGAATAAATACAATTTAACACCTGAATCTGTCGCACTGAAT
The DNA here is from genome assembly GCA_949752695.1 of Melanostoma scalare. Lineage (NCBI taxonomy): Eukaryota > Metazoa > Arthropoda > Insecta > Diptera > Syrphidae > Melanostoma > Melanostoma scalare. The sequence continues at coordinate 66,417,598 of OX456986.1, read as the reverse complement.
ACAAGCAACAAAAAAAAACTATAAATACCTAACTTTTGATTTTTTTTAAATTTTCTTGAAAAAGTACATTCATGTTCTAAATAAATATAGCAAAATAGAATCACGGCTTTATATTTTTTGACGGCTTCTCTTCATTGCGTCGCTTTATTACAATTTTCCTGTTGTGGCTTTAGTTTGCATGGGACAAGAAAATCTTGTGGAAGAAACTCCGTCTTGCAGTTATGTGAATCAGTAGTGAAACACCACTTTGCAAATTGATCTGTTCGTGGTATTTTCTTCTTGTTTACAACCGATGATGATCTTATTGGTACCTCGAGGCAGTATTCTTCGATTTTAGAATTTAAGTGGAACTTTCCCTTATACCAAAACTGATGTTCATGCAGGTGTCGGCCCTCACGCCGTCAGACCACATCTCTTTCTCGGTGAATTTGTGGATATCCTTGATGGCAATAGGATGCAATTTAAATTAGTGGTAGCAGATTAAGACTCTTAAATAATTTGTTTTTCTCGAAAAAAGTAACAGATAGTTACAAAATTTAAAGCACGAATGGAAATTCGCATTATTTGTACTTTCAATATAAATACACAAAAATTTGACATTTCTCACTTTGACAACTGGGTTTATTTTAAACCTGGGATCAAAATTTAAACCTGGGATCAAAATTTGACAACTGGGTTTATTTCTATTGGGTTTAAATTTAATGAGTGAATAATATGGCCGTAATAGGTCACAGAGTATATAACCGCCAATTTCTTCACACAGAACTAACGATAGATCTGGTATTAGTCCTAAACATAACAAACAAATCGGTATCAACTCATTTCTTCACATCAAAAATTAAATAAGTTCTGTCAGTTTGAAACCGAGTACTTCTTAGGACCCGGTAAACAACAAAAAATATATTATTATACCAGTCATTAGTACTCAAATGAGTATCAACTCATTTCTTGACAAAACATAAACACATAAGTTCTGTCAAATTGATACGATAAATTAAATAGTACCCGACCAAAATTAGAACCAAAAAGTTGGGGGTCTAGCATACAAAATCAAGTTGATTTGTTAGAGAAGAATTTTAAAGTTTTTGCTTTGAATCGATTGGGTATAGTTTTTTGAATTTGTTTCCTTTTATTGGAATTAATTTATACTTTTAGTATTGTACACTTTTTTGGTGGTTTTTTAGATTAACAAAACCAACACTTCGATTTGTTCTTCAATTAGCTACAGAAGAACTAGCACACATGCAAAAACGGTATTGTAAATATTATTTGTAGAGCATTAAAGCTAATTTTGAACTGGATTTTACATAGATCTCGGTTTATATCACCGGAACAGCAACTTCTCGTTACTTTGCGTTTCATGGCATGTGGATCAATGCAGGTAGCAGTTGCTGATTTCATACATGTGTCAGCCTCTTGCGTTTGTCGCATATTACTAAAAGTCTGCATGGTAATAATATGACATTTGAACCAGTTTGTGAAAATGCCCGCAACATTCACAGAACAACAGAGAACTTCATCTGAATTTTGCAGCATTGCCCAGTTCCCACAAACAATTTGGTCAATTGACTGCACCCATGTTATAGTTATAATTAGTTAGTAGTAATAAAACGGCTGAGCTATTTTAAACAGAGTGAAGGGTTTCGTAGCCGAAAATGTTGGTTTTCCTTAAATGTAAAAACAATATCGTCGGCGCCGATCTAAAGATATTGAATTTTGTTGCTCGTTGGGCTGGATCTGTGCATGATCAAACCATTTTTTGACATTCGAGCCAAATTTGAATCGGGTAAATTTGAAAACTAAATATTGACCGGTGACTCTAGTTATGCAAATACGAATTATTTGGCAACAACATACACCATTAACAATCCGGATATGAGTCAAAACCAACAAATGCAAAATAACCAGAGGCGAATCATGTTGAGAGGCAGTATTGTGTATGGAAATGCAGATTTCCTGTGCAATAGTGCATAGTATATGCATCAATGCTATCGACCCGCAGCCACCTGAAGAGTCAACTCAACATGAAGATCGTTTACTTCGAGCTATTTTTAGTAGATCAATTGAAAGCAATTCTGCCTCAATCGGAATAGATCTAAACAACAGAAATTGTGCTGCCAGAGAAAGTATCATAATACAATTGCAATAATTAAACTTAAACTCAAATTTTTTAGTTTTTTTATTTAAAATAAAAAAAAAAACCAAAAATACTAGTTATATAAAAGTGCCTCACCAAAATTGAAAAAGAGGATCCAACGACGTAGTTGGGCATGGTTTAAGGTATTGTAACGTGCCCTTAGTTCGCAAAATAAAACTTCACCTTTCAAATTATTTCTATCACTTTTATTCAGTATCTATACTTTATTCGAACTCAACTCGACTATTGGACTATCACTGGTTTACAACATTTCACTCTTAACTTTATCACTCTATAATCAAAACTGACTGCTCGTTGCGTCAGCGGTCCTATTTATATAGAACAACACTAATCTAGAGCGTTCCAGTTTCTTCTCCATGGTTTCCACATTTGCTGTCAAAAATCTCTACACTCACACACACTGGCTTACAAGCAATGCCTGTCATTTTATACCATTCCATTATAGTGTTGCCAGTTGTGTTTTCGGTTAAGTGTTTTCGATTAGGAAATTGGTATAAATGTTGGGTGTTCATTACACTGCCCCCTCCTTAAGATTGTTCGTCCCGAATAATTCCATCTGCAGCCTCGCCACTATATCGATGCAGCCGGTCACAATGAACTACTTTTAACTTGCCTCTTAATCCTCTTTGGATGCGGTAAACCACGTCGTTAATCCTCGTGACAACAGTATAAGGACCTTCCCAGTTCTGCTGAAGTTTCGGTGACAATCCCTTTTGACGATGAGGATTATAAAGCCACACACGATCTCCTGCTTGGAATCCTGCCGTTGTCGCTTTTGTGTCGTACCGTGTCTTCATCCGGTCGCTGTAGGTTTTCATCCGTTCCCTTGTTCTTTTATGGATGTCAGCGAGTCTCTCCTTGAGGTCATCCACATACTCGTTCGTGTCCTGTGGCTCCTCTGTGGGGCATCCAAATTTAAGTTCGCTGGGCAGCCGCATGGTTTTCCCGAACAGGATGTCAGATGGTGTTTGTTATGTCGAGCTATGTACTGCACTTCTATAGGTCATTCGAATATTTGAATATTTACACACTCCTTGGAAGATTTTTGACTCGAAGTTCCTCCCTAGGTCGGAATGGAGTTCCATAGGTACGCCAAACCTACTTACCCAGTTAAACACAATCTGGTCGACCACCGTTTTGGCTTCTTGATTTGGGATGGCATACGCCTCAGGCCATTTGCTAAAATAGTCCATTACAACCAGAATGTACTTGTTTCCAGCGTTGGTCTCTGGAAAAGGCCCAGCCACATCTACTGCAATCCTCTCAAAAGGCGATCCAACGTTGTACTGATGCATCTTACCTTGAATCTTCCTACCAGGTCCTTTGGTTGCAGCACACTTGTCACATGTTCGGCACCACTTCTCCACGTCGTCTCTAGCATGTAACCAGTAGAACCGATGTCGCACCTTCTCCAGTGTTTTGTTAACTCCCAGGTGACCTCCAGAAGGTCCGTCGTGCATCTCCCGAAGAACTTCACTGACTTTCGATTGCGGTACGATCAGCTGCATCACATATGATTTACCGTCAACGGACTCCCATCTTCGCCTGAGGACACCTTCTTGCACATATAGTGAGTCCCACTGTGCCCAATAGGCTTTGAGAACAGGACTCCGGTCAGAAATGTCTCCCCATTCAGGTTTCTCTTCATTTTCTTTCCATGCGAGAATGGGTTCGATATCTGGATCCTCCTGTTGAGCGGTCCTCACTTCCTCATTGCTCCATCCGCATATGGGGTCAGCTCTTAGTCGCTGAGCGGTAATATTTTCTTTGTTTTTTTGTCGCCTACAATGCTTGCAATCCTCTTTGCAAGGTCTTCGGGACAATGCGTCGGCGTTTGAGTGCAGCTTTCCTCTGCGGTGTTGAATCTGGTGGTCATAAGTCTGCAGTCTTTCTATCCACCTTGCGACTTGACCTTCTGGATTTTTGAAGTTCAACAGCCAGTTCAGAGCACCATGGTCTGTCCGCAGAAGGAATTTCTGTCCATAGATGTACTTATGGAAGTGCTTTGTTGCCAAGATAAGAGCCAGCAGTTCCCTTCTGGGCACGCAGTAGTTTCTTTCAGGCTTCGAGAGGACCTTACTATAATATGCCACCACTTTCTCTTCGCCATCATGCACTTGGGATAGTACCGCCCCGATTCCAACGTTGCTTGCATCTGCGTCGATGATGAATGTTTTGCCAGGTGTTGGATGTGCCAGCACTGGAGCGTTACAGAGGCGGTATTTGAGTTCCTGAAAAGATTTTTCACACTCACCTGACCATTTGAACTGCTTACCTTTTTCGGTGAGCTGATGCAAACTTTTTGCAACTCCAGCAAAGTTCTTAACAAATCGTCGGTAATATGTGGCAAGACCAAGAAAGCTTCGGAGTTGATGTTTGTCCTGTGGTGTTGGTTAATTTTTGACGGAGTCAACTTTTTCAGGATCAGTCTTCACTCCTTGGGAAGAGATGATGTGTCCCAAATACTTAACTCCAAGTGGAAATCTGTTTTCCGTCGGCTTTTTTGGTCACTGTGATTTTTGTAATGAAACAATTAAGTTACATTAACTTTTCCCAACGTTTCGGCAGGGGTTGCTGCCTTCTTCAGGGGAACTTTATTTTAACAAAAGATATACAAATATATATGTAAATAAGTTAGTTGTTGACAGAATAACAATAAGTACACTCACTTGTATGAAAAGCAATGAAAGAAAAAAGAAAAAATGATATGTTAAATCATTGTTACAGAAAAATTAAAAAAAAAAAACACTTCTAATAAGTTAAGTTGTTTTAAGAAGTTGAGTCGGTGTAAACTGAGACAGAGAGATTTAGGATGATAGGAGAGAACAATAAACGGCCGAAATGTTTTGTTTGTCTTGTTTTCTGTTCATGTTGTTGTTGTTGTTAAGAATATGTAATGTTTCTAACGTGTATCGTTTAGAAACATGTTTCTCCGTTTGTAAAACTTTAACGCCATCGAAGTCTGGAGAATGGCCGCTCTCAATACTGTGATACGCCAGAGCTGTCTTGTCCGGATTCTTGAGTCTTACGAGGGCAGTCCGATAAGTACTTAGCCTCTCCGCCCAATAGTGCCACTATCGCAAGAGAAACTTACTATAGTGTTGTACATTTTTGTAGAAGGCTACTGTCGAAATTTCAGCCAAATTGGACTCGTAGTTTTGTTTTAACCGCGTGTGGTACCAAACGTGTCAGCGGATTTTAGAAAAATGGAAAAAGAGGAATAACGGCCAGTGATTCGATTCTTGTTTTTGGAAGGGAAATCACGCAACGAAATCAAAGAGCGGTTGAATGCTGTGTACGGTGACTCTTCTCCTTCGATGGCGACCGTCAAAAATTGGTTCAACGAATTTCAACGTGGTTTACGTCGGTTTTTGATGAGCAACACCCAAGTGCCCCGAAAACGGCTACCGCGAAGGACAATGTGACAAAAATCCACGATCTCGTATTGGCAGACCGCCGATTGAAGGTGCGCGAGATAGCTGAGATAGTAGGCATCTCGAAAGACCGCGTGGGTCATATTCTGCATGAAATTTTGGGCATGAAAAAGCTGTCGGCGCGATGGGTGCCGCGTTTGCTCACTCTGGACAACAAACGCAACCGTGTGACCACTTCAGAGCTGTGTTTGACGCTGTTTAAGCGCAATCCGAAGGAGTTTCTGCGTCGTTTCGTGACCGTCGACGAAACATTTATCCACTGGTATACACCAGAGACCAAGGAACAGTCGAAACAGTGGACTTTACCTGGCGAACGTGCTCCGAAGAAGGCGAAAACTGTCCCATCGGCCGGAAAGGTGATGGCCACCATTTTCTGGGATTCACAAGGTGTGATCTACATCGAGTACCTGGAGAAGGGTAAAATAATCACGGGACAGTACTATGCCGAAGTATTGGGCCGATTGGACGCCGAATTGCAGAAAAACGGCCCCATTTAGCGAAGAAAAAAGTGCTCTTCCACCACGACAACGCACCGGTTTACACTTCCGCCATCGCCGCGGCTAAATTGGTCGAGTTGGGCTATGAACTATTGCCCCATCCACCGTATTCTCCAGATTTGGCCCCGTGTGACTTCTTTTTATTTCCAAATTTGAAAAAATCAGTTGCCGGGCAGAAATTTGTATCGAATGAAGAGGTCATCACCGCCACCGATGCCTACTTTGCAGAGCTCGAGAAAACGCATTTTTTAGATGGGTTAAAGAAGTTGGAGCATCGCTCGGTCAAGTGTATCGACCTAAAAAGAGATTATGTTGAAAAATAAATCAACACTTTTCCAAAATTTTGGTTTTTCTTTTGTAGGCTAAGTACTTATCGGACTGCCCTCGTATATCTGACTTGTGATTAGACATACGTTGTCGTAGAAATTGTTTGGTGGTTCCAATGTAGCAAAGATTGCACGGGTCATTGGGTTTGCCATTGCAATTTATTTTGTATATGACATCAGTTTGTCTATCCTTTTCTGGTTTTGTTTTCAGTTTTGTGAAACATTGGTCTACCGTTTTATTTGATTTGAAGGCAAGACGAGTATCTGTTAAATTTTTAGTAACGGATTTCTTGAAATTTTCAGTCAGCGCTGGGACGCATACCATGCTTTTATGGTATACGTTGACTGGTTCTGCAGTATTGTTGGTCCGTGGAATATTTATTTTGTGTCTCAACAAAAGACTGCGAATTAGTGTAGTAGGATAGTTGTTATCCCTAAGGATTTTTATGACTTTTTGCTCGTTTGCAGAGTGGAATTGTGTGTCGCTGATTTTTAACACTTTTTTAACAAGATTGAATGCAGTATTAATGATTATATGTCTTGCTTGGTTAGAGCGAAAATTAATCAATCTTCCCGACGCTGTAGGTTTTTGGTACCAATCAAAGAGTAAGCGACTCCCATCTCTGTGGATTTTAATATCTAAAAATGGTAGTGCTTTGTTATGTTCGTTCTCAACCGTGAACTGGATTTTTGGGTGTAATCCGTTGAGGATCTGCAGTACCTTATCAACATTTCGTTTACCCATAATGCAAAATATATCATCTACATATTTGGAGATGAACGTGGGTTTTTCCTCCATGTCTTTAAATCATTCATCTAAAACATGATCTAGAACTAGGTCTGCAATCGTGGGAGATAAGGGATTGCCCATAGGCATTCCAAAAATTTGTTTATAGATGTCATTACCGTATTGTAGATGGTTGTTGTCTTTCAGACAAAAGTTTAAAATCTCAAGAAATTTATTCTGTGTAATTTTGGTGTTTTTACTTATTACGTCCCACTTTAATTTTACTATCGTGATAGCTAGTTGTATGGGAATGTTTGTAAATAGTGATACTACATCAAACGAAACGAGTACATCATAACGACTTAATTTCACATTTTTCGCCTTATCAACAAACTCAAATGAATTTTTTACCGAGTGGCTTGATTTTGTTGTGACGTACTGTAGGATTTTGACTACATGTTTTGATAATTCATGGCACGGTAGTCTCATTGATGACGTAATGGGACGCAGAGGCATGTTTGGCTTATGAATTTTTGGCAAACCGTAAATAGATGGAAGCTGTGCTGTGTAGGTGGTCATCTTCGTTTTCTCCCGGTCATCGATGCAGTTGTTGTTTTTAAGCCACTTTACTAAATCGTTGTTGCGAGTTTGTAGTGTAGTGGTTGGGTTATTATGTATTTTTCTGTATGTGTTTCGATCTGATAATAATTCGCACATTCTCTCTTCATACTCATTACGTTGCATCGCGACTGTGACGTTACCTTTATCAGCTGGTACTATGACGATATTTTTGTGTTGCTTAAGAAAACTGACTGTTGTTTTGTGTACATAAAGCACATACTTAGCAAAACAACAAGAGCTCATGAGAACGCATTACAGCAACATGTTACACTCGTTCAAAGGGCACCATAAGAATGATCCATTTGCTAAGTATGTGCTTTATTTACACAAAACAACATTCAGTTTTCTTAAGCATCACAAAAATATCGTCATAGTACCAGCTGATAAAGGTAACGTCACAGTCGCGATGCAACGTAATGAGTATGAAGAGAGAATGTGCGAATTATTATCAGATCGAAACACATACAGAAAAATATGTATGTGTTTTTTTTTATAGCTGTATGTCTGTTCATATAGAATTGACTCCACTAAATAAACAAAGAATTTTTAAATTTTTTATTTTGTAAGAAATTCTTATCACATTTATTGGTGTCACTTCTACAAAAATAGACATACAGCTACAAAATATATATTTCCTGATCATTTATTGTATTGTAACGTGCGCTTAGTTCGCAAAATAAAACTTCACTTTTTTTTTTATTTATTTCTACCACTTTATTCAGTATTTATACTTTATTCGAACTCAACTCGACTATTGGACTATCACTGGTTAACAACACTTCACTCTTAATTTTATCACTCTATAATCAAAACTGCCTGCTCGTTGCGTCAGCGGCCTATTTATATAGAACAATACTTATCTAGAGCGTTCCAGTTTCTTCTCCATGGTTTCCACATTTGCTGTCAAGCATCTCTACACTCACACACACTGGCTTACAAACAATGCCTGTCATTTTATACCATTCCATTATAGTGTTGCCAGTTGTGTTTTCGGTTAAACGTTTCGATTAGGAAATTGGTATAAATGTTGGGTGTTCATTACACTGCCCCCTCCTTAAGATTGTTCGTCCCGAATAATTCCATCTGCAGCCTCGCCACTATATCGATGCAGCCGGTCACAATGAACTACTTTTAACTTGCCTCTTAATCCTCTTTGGATGCGGTAAACCACGTCGTTAATCCTCGTGACAACAGTATAAGGACCTTCCCAGTTCTGCTGAAGTTTCGGTGACAATCCCTTTTGACGATGAGGATTATAAAGCCACACACGATCTCCTGCTTGGAATCCTGCCGTTGTCGCTTTTGTGTCGTACCGTGTCTTCATCCGGTCGCTGTAGGTTTTCATCCGTTCCCTTGTTCTTTTATGGATGTCAGCGAGTCTCTCCTTGAGGTCATCCACATACTCGTTCGTGTCCTGTGGCTCCTCTGTGGGGCATCCAAATTTGAGTTCGCTGGGCAGCCGCATGGTTTTCCCGAACAGGATGTCAGATGGTGTTTGTCCTGTCGAGCTATGTACTGCACTTCTATAGGCCATCAGGAATAGCGGTACGTGCCTATCCCAGTCTCTTTGGTAGTCGCCTACGACCTTGGTGAGGTGTTCTTTCAAGGTCCGGTTGAATCTTTCAACCATCCCATCAGATTGTGGATGAAGCGGTGTGGTTCTAGTCTTCTTGATGCCAAGTAGTCCGCACACTCCTTGGAAGATGTTTGACTCGAAGTTCCTCCCTTGGTCGGAATGAAGTTCCATAGGCACGCCAAACCTACTTACCCAGTTAAACACAATCTGGTCGACCACCGTTTTGGCTTCTTGATTTGGGATGGCATACGCCTCAGGCCATTTGCTAAAATAGTCCATTACAACCAGAATGTACTTGTTTCCAGCATTGGCCTCTGGAAAAGGCCCAGCCACATCTACTGCAATCCTCTCAAAAGGCGATCCAACGTTGTACTGATGCATCTTACCTTGAATCTTCCTACCAGGTCCTTTGGTTGCAGCACACTTGTCACAAGTTCGGCACCACTTCTCCACGTCATCTCTAGCATGTAACCAGTAGAACCGATGTCGCACCTTCTCCAGTGTTTTGTTAACTCCCAGGTGACCTCCAGAAGGCCCGTCGTGCATCTCCCGAAGAACTTCACTGACTTTCGATTGCGGTACGATCAGCTGAATCACATATGATTTACCGTCAGCGGACTCCCATCTTCGCCTGAGGACACCTTCTTGCACATATAGTGAGTCCCACTGTGCCCAATAGGCTTTGAGAACTGGACTCCTGTCAGAAATGTCTCCCCATTCAGGTTTCTCTTCATTTTCTTTCCATGCGAGAATGGGTTCGATATCTGGATCCTCCTGTTGAGCGGTCCTCACTTCCTCATTGCTCCATCCGCATATGGGGTCAGCTCTTAGTCGCTGAGCGGTAATATTTTCTTTGTTTTCTTGTCGCCTACAATGCTTGCAATCCTCTTTGCAAGGTCTTCGGGATAATGCGTCGGCGTTTTAGTGCAGCTTTCCTCTGCGGTGTTGAATCTGGTAATCATAAGTCTGCAGTCTTTCTATCCACCTTGCGACTTGACCTTCTGGATTTTTGAAGTTCAACAGCCAGTTCAGAGCACCATGGTCTGTCCGCAGAAGGAATTTCTGTCCATAGATGTACTTATGGAAGTGCTTTGTTGCCAAGATAAGAGCTAGCAGTTCCCTTCTGGTCACGCAGTAGTTTCTTTCAGGCTTCGAGAGGACCTTACTGTAATATGCCACCACTTTCTCTTCGCCATCATGCACTTGGGATTGGGATAGTACCGCCCCGATTCCAACGTTGCTTGCATCAGCATCGATGATGAATGTTCTCCCAGGTGTTGGATGTGCCAGCACTGGGGCGTTACAGAGGCGGTATTTGAGTTCCTGAAAAGATTTCTCACACTCACCTGACCATTTAAACTGCTTCCCTTTCTCGGTGAGCTGATGCAAACTCTTTGCAACTCCAGCAAAGTTCTTAACAAATCGTCGGTAATATGTGGCAAGACCAAGAAAGCTTCGGAGTTGATGTTTGTCCTGTGGTGTTGGCCAATTTTTGACGGAGTCAACTTTTTCAGGATCAGTCTTCACTCCTTGGGAAGAGATGATGTGTCCCAAATACTTAACTTCGGTTTTGAAAAGTGCACATTTTTCTGGATTCAGTTTAAGGTTAGCCTCTCGAAGTCTCTGAAACACGGCTTTTAGATTCTTGCAATGTTGGTCAAATGTTTTCCCGTAAACAATGACATCGTCCAAGTAGACAAGGCACGCTTTCCACGTCAGTCCTTGAAGAACGCACTCCATCAAACGCTCGAATGTCGCCGGAGCGTTGCATAGCCCAAACGGCATAACTTTAAACTGCCAGAGCCCATTACCTGTAGAAAACGCCGTCTTTTCCCGATCATCAGGGTGGATGTCAACTTGCCAATATCCACTCTTCAAGTCCAGCGTCGAAAACCACTGGGCTCCCTCCATAGCATCCAGGGTATCACTGATTCTCGGCAGGGGATAGCTGTCCTTTTTAGTCACGTCATTCAGCCTTCGGTAGTCCACACAAAAACGAGTGCTTCCGTCTTTCTTTTTCACTAGCACCACTGGTGAAACCCAAGGACTTTTGGAATTTTCAATAAGACCGTCCTTCTTCATTGTTGTTATCATTTCCTCAACCTCACCTTGTTTGGCCAGTGGAAGGCGTCTTGCGGGTTGACGAATCGGTCTTGCATCTCCTGTGTTGATGCGATGCTGCACCAACTGTGTCCTACCATATTGTCCCTTTTGCGATGCGAAGATGTCAGTGTACTCTTGTAGGAGATTTTCAGCCATCCTTGTTTGTTGGTGATCAAGGTTGGATGAATTCAGTATTTTAGCTCTGATGGTTTTGAGCTCCTCCGGAGTTATAGTTTTTCTCGGGGTTTCGTCTGTGATCTTCGTAATTGCTGCAACCGATTCGCAACGTCCAACGACTTCTCCTTTCTTCAACCTTACATCGTACGGTCTGGTGTTTAGTAATCGTACGGGGACCATTTTGTTTTTCGGTGCTACTAGTGTTTTCCCAATGATGACGCTTTGGGAGGAACACTCTGGGTCTGGTTCCACCATTAGGTATCGAAGGCTTCCAAACTCACCTTCCAGTTTTGTCCAAACGAACACTTCAGAAGAAGGAGGCAGAATCAGATCTTCCGTGATGACAGTCCTCAGTGTCGACGTACTTTCGTTCGAATAGGTCATTGGAAGTTCCTTATTTTGGTACTTCAAAACCTGGTTACCGATGTCCAAAATAACTCCGTGCTGTTTCATAAAGTCGATTCCAATGATGCACTCGTCACATATATCTGCCACCAGGAATTGATGAGTAAACATTAGATCGGCCAGTCGGATCTTAAGACACACTTCTCCATATACTCTTGCTGCTTCTCCCGTTGCGGTTCTTAGACGGTAGCTATTGGTGTTATGAAGCCACGTCGTCTTTACCAGGTCTCGACGTACTATGGAGGCTGTGGCACCGGTGTCGATGGTAGCCACATGTTTGTTCCCGTTAATAGTAGTTTCCACAGTCAGACTTTTGTTGTCTCGTTTGGTCTGAGAGACCTGGATGGTGGTTCTGGGGCCATCGATACAAGAAACCAGCCTCTGCCCCTCGAAGTTGGTTCTTACTCGTTTCCCTGATGGGAAACGGGCTGATACGTAACGCTGGTGTTGTTGTTAACTTGTTCTGGGTTGAATCTCTTGCTTCCACAATGTTGACAACCGGCTTTATTTGGTGGTAGTCGGCATTGACGCTGTAAGTGCCCGGTCTTGTTGCAGTTCCAACATCTTGCTAGTCCGCTCCGCTGGTTCTTTTGTATTTCAGCTCTATGGCACGAGCACTCTTCGACTATGGCTTCTCTAAGTCGATGTACTCCCTGAGAAGCCTGTTCTGCTGCTTCAATTGTCAATGCGAATGCTAAAGTTTCGGAAAGAGTACGTGTTCTAGCAGTTCGCACAGACCTCTGAAGATGTATATCGGAAATGGCACGAACGAAGGACTCAACAGCAAGCTGGTTGATGATTTCTTCTCCAGCATCCGGGTATGCCAGGTGAACCAGTCTTTCGACGTCTGCTTGGAGCTGCTGTAGACTTTCACCCCTTTTCTGGACTCTGTTATTGAGTTGGACTCGGAAGACTTCTTTCAAGTGGCTATCTCCAAAGCGTTTATCTATAGCTGCCACGAGAGAACTGAAATCGCCGCCCTTACCAGCTGGAACTGTTTGAAGTAATTCAGCTGCTGGTCCTCTAAGAGCAAGAGTCAGTGCAATGTACTTGTCTTCGTCATCCCAGCCATTTGTTGTCGCGGCTGCCTCAAATTGTCTCTTGTAGACTGGCCAAGAAGACTGTCCATCAAATGTTGGGGGTTTCATCTCCTTTTTCTTTGTAAGCTCCCCAGCAGACTCTCGAATTTTTATTTTTCGAATCTGGTCCAATTCCTTGGTCAGAACAGAGAACTGTTTATGGCATCTGCTTTCCAAACGATTCTCTACAACAGAAAGCTGTTTTTCCACACCTTCAACGCGTTCGTCTAGGGCACATACATTTTTCTCAATGTTACCCAATTTGCCTTCTAGAATGTTTTTCTGACCTTCCAAAACATTCTGTTGCGCCTCAAGTCTTTCGAGAACATTCTGTTGTTCCACCTTTTGCTCGTTTCGTTGTTCTTCAATCAGCTTCTTTTGTTCGTTTCTTTGTGTTTCAAGTCGTTCGAGAACATTCTGCTGTTCCTTCTTTTGCTCGTTTCGCTGTTCTAACAAAAGTTTCATCATACTAGAAAAATCTACACTTTCACTTACTTCCTCTTCTTCCACTTCTATTTCAAAAACAAAAGTGTTTACGTCTTCCCCTTGCTGTTCCAAATAGTTACGCAAACGCAGGACGAGCTCATTTTTCGATCCCGCTCTAGAAAGATTTCGCTTACCTAACTCACTTTTAAGCTCAATGCAGTTGAGCTCTTCTAACAACTTACCCATTTTCACTGTATATAATTATTATTTTTCTTTTTACTTTTACTTTTTTTTTTTTTACACTTTATTAGTCAAATAAGTTTTATTTACACTTCTGACACCAATGTAACGTGCGCTTAGTTCGCAAAATAAAACTTCACTTTTTTTTTTATTTATTTCTACCACTTTATTCAGTATTTAGGCTGTGTGTGAATTGGGTTAAAATTTCTCACCTTGGTTAAATTTTGACATTTGTTTTGCGGTGGATTCAGATGATAAATTTTTGCTGTGTGAATTGGGTTAAAAGGGTTTTTTCGAAACACTATTTTCTCTTAAATTCCTTTATAGTTAAAGAAATTTCCCTGCAAAATTCCTTTTTATCATTGAATTTAATTTATTTTTTACTTTAAATAAAGCAACTTTAAGAATGTAAATTTAATATTACGCTCCAAAAAGTGTTAAGATCTCCATTTTGCCTATTTTCTCTTGTTCTTGTACTACTATTTTCATATGTTGAAACAGTAGTCCCGCATTTTGTCAAAATATTTCCCATTACGGATATTTTGATAATGGGTGTATGAACACTTGTTTTTGCAGCACTGACAACAACAGCAAAAAAAAATCATCGATTTGAGATCTGTTTACAAAATGAATAGCAATTTGAAGAAATGTTTTACAATAATTTTATTTATTTAAATGTCTTATCAATTAATTCTATTGAACCGCAATGAAAAATTCTTGAAGTATTGTTTGCATTTGTTGCTCAATTCGTATTTGAATGAGTTTTAGTTTTTCTTCGGGAAACCCTAAGAAACAATAATTTTATTTTTATAAATATGTACATAATTATGTTTTTCGATAAAAAAGGTCAAACTTACATTTATTGTAAGGCTTTCACGTAATTATTTCTTGTTGTCCAATTTTTCGTGTGCCGTCCATACTGCTAAAAACTACTTTCTGCTTTGTTTACTGTTTGTTCGACAAAAAAAAGTTATGAATGCAACAAGAACTAGACACACCTCTCTTTCTTGACAAACGTCAAATTTTAACCCATTTTAGCCTGCTCCGCGAGCAGGCTAAATGGGTTAAAATTTTATCCCATCTTTTTCACCACGCTAGTGTCATATTTTAACCCATTTAACCCAATTTTAACCCAATTCACACACAGCCTTAGGCCTTGGCCAAACCAATGCGGTGAGTGCGTGCGATGCGGTTGCGATAAGTCAAATCCCTATGTAGTCTAATGGACGTTTGACTAAAGGCATAGGGATTTGACTTATCGCAACCGCATCGCACGCACTCACCGCGTTGGTTTGGCCAAGGCTTTATACTTTATTCGAACTCAACTCGACTATTGGACTATCACTGGTTAACAACACTTCACTCTTAATTTTATCACTCTATAATCAAAACTGCCTGCTCGTTGCGTCAGCGGCCTATTTATATAGAACAATACTTATCTAGAGCGTTCCAGTTTCTTCTCCATGGTTTCCACATTTGCTGTCAAGCATCTCTACACTCACACACACTGGCTTACAAACAATGCCTGTCATTTTATACCATTCCATTATAGTGTTGCCAGTTGTGTTTTCGGTTAAACGTTTTCGATTAGGAAATTGGTATAAATGTTGGGTGTTCATTACAGTATTGACAACAAACCTGCATCATTGGATTTTGAATAAAAAAAAAAAACTTCAAAAAAATCCCAATCAAAAATAATTTTCACTAGGGTACCTGGCAATGGCAAAACACGAAAACACAATTACTTTCAAATTCATTTTTCTCTAATTCATTAAAGTATCAAAAATGCTACCAGTAAATAGACTCAACGTTAATATTTTTGACAAAAGTTATGCAATGATAGAATTTATCTTCTTCCATTATTTCTTATCAGCAAAACGTAGTATCCGCCTCAACATGGTGGTTGTACAAGGAATTTGTTTTTGCTGGTGCATTATTGGCAAGTCTGGAGTGCATGATTCGAAATCAAATGCCACTCGCCTGCAAACAAGGGTAAGTCAAGTCAAGATATCGTAGATTTTGCTATTGTCGTCAAGTTCCTTGCGTAACGATTGCATGAACCAAGATCCTTTAGTGGTGTTGCGCCAAGAATAGAAAACCTAATAAAAATTTATATATTAAAACTATTGAAATGAATTGTTTGTAATGTTTTTACCTGGAATTGTTGAATAGGCAATCAAAAAGTCAGCTTGTACTGGATTTCTGTAGCTCATCGATGATTCCCCCTCTGTCTTAGTTTTTTCAAGTGTAAAACCCGAGTCAAGCCGGTCCCCTTGACAAGTTTGAATGAAGAACAGCTTGGGCTTTCCGGCAAGAGCTTTGCAGTTTTGTGCAGTAAAGCAATGTGCAACTGAGTCCAATTTATGTTGAGCATAGCATAGCAGTATAGCAATTAGAATGCAATCTCACTCCGTATGTAAATTTTCTGAGGTCTCTGGAGTAGTAGCGAAAGATGCACCCATGCGTACTTCTACTTTCGGTGGTACTAAGTTGCCAAAGAATTCTGCTACACTATTGCTTATTGGTGGCGATTTATTGCCGTTGGCAGCAGCTCCCATTGACGCTGAATAGGCAAAAAAAGCAAGGCATTATATTATTTGAGGAGACGGCGGGAGCTTTGGGAAACCCATCTGAAGTTGGCTTTCTGCAAGACATAAAAATTGCAAAAACAAAATTCAATAATAAAATCACTCACTTTCGCATTTTATAGAAACAGCTCGGCCAATCCCATCCTCTTTCATAATATACAAATGCATTTGATATTTTTAAGGAACTCCATTTGGAGCAGCAAAGGCAAGAAGGATGGAAAAATATTATTTTAACTTTTGCAACGAAATAGGTTATTTATTTATCTGCGAAATGTCATTTTTTTTCTCACCAAAGTTTTTTTCGAGTGGTGAGCCTAAGGCCATGTATACACTGTTAAATTTAAGAAGGGCCTGCATCAGTATGCAATTTTTGTTAATTTTTTTCAATTTTTGAGTGAAATATTGGGAAAAATTTAAAACAAAGCTTATATCTGATACTTAAATGAGTTTTTCTACATTCTAGACTGTAAGGAAGCTAAAAAATACCGACTTTTTGCAATAAAATAAAAAACGTTAAATTTTCGGAATTGATCTCACCTCAACCGTCTTTTTCCACTGACCTCATATTCTGGCCCGGGGGCTTCCGGCAAGGGGGCTTCCGCTAGTTTTAGCTTGTAGGCAAAATGAACTTTTTGGATGAAGATGACCTTATGTATATTCCTTATTCTGTGACCATGAATGAAAGAAGACAACATTACGAAAGTTCGTTTTTCATTTTTGATTTTACTGCGCACATACGTCACAGGAGACATTTATTTGTTTATTTTGTTTTTTTTTTGTAGAGTGGTCTTGTTGAGTGGACTTCTGTTAAAAATGAAATAGAGAATAATAATGATAAATCTGAATAAATACTTACTTTACTTTGTTATTTGTGTGTTTATGTTGTTATTTTAACTAACTTCCTTTTTTGTGGTTTTGAATTTTCTATTATTGCCGGTTTAGTGTTCGTATCCGAAAGAACATTCGTGCTCGAAAAAAAGTGCTTTAATTTTTGAGTCCAGCGCAACATCTTCGGCCAAATCTTTTAATATTTGCTGATAATTCGTGCATGTGACCAAATCTTCACCGTTGAAAGATATAAATATAGCATCCAATTCGTTCATGCGTGACATTAATTCTTCGGATGGCTTCATCAGTCCACCTTCACTAACGTGGCTCACCCACGAATTAGAGCAAACATCTGGATTGTTTGTACGCTGGGCTTATGTCTCAACGGGCAACTTGTGGCAAATATAGCCAGCCAGAATCTCTAGCCCATCACACGCCAAGCTTTTCAGCTCCTCTTGCTCCTGAGAAATTTCTTTCTCCTCGGGCTCCCAAGCAATTTTTATGTTTTCCATGCACAAACCTACAAAGTTAGAAAAGGTGAGGTATGGTCTTACAGGTTAAAAATTACTACCATGGCTTCTCCAGTGTTATATCCAGTTCACTGTATAGCCCTCTATTTTCTCCTCCCAAGTCACTAACCATGCCAACAACAGTATAGGCACAGTCTTTAGAGGCACTTAAAATGTCTGTTAAGATATCAGTCGTCATTTTACAGTCGAAAGAGTGGAAAATTGGCTGCTTCCAATTGCTCATTAGTCATTGAAAAAAAATGATATTAGTTCAAAAGAATTATTATCATACCACGCAGCATCGCTACCTGCACGCAATTTGCTGGAGGTAAAGCGGTATCTGTTGCCTTTTCGTAGCAGTATGCTCTTTTAACTTTCATCTCATCAAAGCTAAGAATGCAAACTTTTTGGCTTATCGTAATTATTCTTTCATTCCTGCTACAGGATTATTCACATGAGCACAACCAACGAACGACGAATAAATCAAGAAATGTGATTTTAAGTACATTACAAGCATAAATTTCTCACGAAAAATACCACAAAATCGTGTAAACGTAGGAAAATATTTTTAATTAAACACAACCTCGCGCTTTGATGGTTAATAATTTAATCGACTCACCATATTTCCGTTGACCTGCCTGGAACTTTTGACTGAACTTCAGAATGCATTGCTTAACTTGCATTCTGGAATTCAGCTTGACCTACTAAGCCATTTCACAATAAGTGTGGCCGGAAACTGTTAGTATGCATAATATTGATAAAGCAATAATATGCATAATAACAGTTATGCTTACAGGCATAGTAGGTAAAGGTGAAGGAACCAAATTTAGGTATATAACAATCAATCTCGATTTTTGTTTTGCATGTAAACTGCGTTCGTTATTCGTGACGAATGTAAAACACAAATGTGAATGAAATGTCAAAATCAACGAATATTCGTTCATTCGTTGTTCGTTGGTCGTTCTCATGTGAATAGAACTTACAGATTTCGTATGGTTGAACTCACAGAGTAGATAATACTGAGTATCCACTTCCACCCCTTCACCCCAAAACACCCGCAAAAAATGTTTCAACACGAATTCAAAATGGCGACCTATTTCTTGATTAAAAATGGAGTCGTGGTGAAGTTCCAAACTCCAATGAATAATAAAAACAAGTTGATGTATTATTTCTTGTAAGTATTTCTAACTAAATTTATTTCTAAATTGATCAACCAGCTGACTTTCCTATGGGGCTCTGGAAGCCAGTTGTGAGCTGGCTGAGAAGGAATGCCCATATGAAACGTACCAAGGAAGTCCAGTCAGCAAAGTTATCTTGCAATATGACATGTAAACCAAAACTCCAACCGACCTCTGGGATTGGGCTGCTCTTAAAGAAAAAATTGCCAAGCATGGCGTTCGGAACTCTCTACTTGTTGCTAAAATGCCAACTGCATCAACAGCAACTATGAGTTCTTCGAACCGTACACTTCAAACATCTACAACAGACGAGTTCTGTCCGATGAATTCCAGATCGTCAATCAGCATCTTCTGAAGGACTTTAACTGAGCTGGAATTGTGGGATGACGACATGAAGAACGAAATCGTGGCTAGTCGTGGGAGCTCAAGGCAACTAAAACCATCGAGTCTTCTTCCAATAGTGAAAAACTGAATGTAAATATTCAATTGACTTTGTAATGACTATTTTTTTTTCTCAGCAATAAATGGTGACGATAGCAATCTGTCTGGAACAGAAGAAAACGATGACGTTCTGTGTCGTGCAATTTGGTCAAGAATACCAAACAAGAATCAAAATGCATAAGATTTCTCTACATACATTCAGTACATTTTATTTTATTTTTATTTTTAGTTTACTGAATACATAAACTATAAATGAAAGAAGCTTAAGCCATTTTAAATTAACTATATAAAACTCCAATTTGTAAATCAAAGAAGCAATACTTTTGTCAATAAACATTTTGTACAACGCTAAGAACTAAAGATTTATTATTGTGTGCTGGTTTTTTTATTAAACATGGTTGACCTCTTCATCTGCTGGATTAAATATTTCTGCCGAAATGATATCAAAATTTATAATCGGAAAGTTGAGTTCAAGTACCAAGCTTCATATTTGCACGCAATTCAAGGTCTTCGCAGAAATCATAGTTCATGTCTATGTCTTCCGTCGAATAGGACACAAATACAAATATGGACTGCCAATTGTTATGAACCCCAACTCCACTAACGTTGAAACAAACTTCATTCTGCGAAATATCAGTTACTGATGACTGACAACCGAAGCTACAGTTCTCAGGAACACAACATGGCATGGAACTATCGCGAATGGGAGTGTAAAACAGCAGCACATTCGAATTCATCGCTGCCACCAATTTCCCAAATCCACGACAGACTTGTCGCACTGCATTTGGCAAGTAAGGAGCCAGACTGTGACCAACTTACGCTTTTTACTTCGTTCTAATTACCTTCCACAGTAGCATTGCGTTCAAATTCACCTATAAAAGCAAGTTTAGTTTATTCTCTAAGGAAATAGTGCCATAAAAATCTTACCTGATCTTTTACTCCAAATAGCAATTGAAATATCGAAGCTGGCTGATGAAAACAGCTGCCGACAAGGTGACCATGAAAATTTGGGATTGTTCGTCGATGACCATCGGAGAGAAATGATTTTAGTGTCCAATTGTTGCCGTTCTGTGCCTAAATGCAAATAGAAAAATTTTCGACAAAATTTTGCACGCACGAAGCTGATTTGTTTTTATTTTGCTATCTGTCAGTATGACCTACCACACCAGGTGCTATTGTGTGGGGAGCTTAAGGATATGTGCGCATTGTTAAGCCCTGCACAAACCAATGCGGTGAGTGCGTGCGATGCGATTGCGATAAGTCAAATCCCTATGCATTAAGTCAAACGTCCATGAGATTACATAGGGATTTGACTTAACGCAATCGCATCGCACGCACTCACCGCATTGGTTTGTGCAGGGCTTTATGTTCTGTGAAACTTAACAAACCAATGGAAAAACATGTTAGTTTCTGCAAATTAAATTCATTTTTCTAAGTTCTAGGCTGTATGAAAATAATTAATTATCGATTTTTTCGCAACCAAAAAAAAATTTTTTTAGTTTTCAAACTCAACTGATTTGATTCTTTAAAAAATCAATGGCGGCCAATGGCGGCTGTGGTAAACATGGGTTCCCGGTCGTGGTAAACGCTACAAGCTAAGTCAGGGCTATGGCCCAATCACTCCGTCACACTTCAACTTCAACCTCAACTTTAAAATTTGTGAAAATTTTGGATGACCCAATGAATCCGTCGCGTTAATGTGTGTCTACCAACCAACTAAAAATACCAATAGCAAGTGTCAAAGTCGTTAAGTGCGTTGATATTAAAATTGTTTTAATCTCAACGCCGCCACGGACTTCACGCACGTTGCTTATGGGCCATTCCGCATAAGAATACATGTGTTTCAATCGGGTTGTCAGTTGTGGCCACTGAAGTCGAACGCATGACGGAGTGATTGGGCTATAGCCTTCAAACCGGGATGATTTAGCTTGTAGGCAAAAACGCACTACCTTGCTGAAGTGGACTCTCTGGTTATACTCTGTGGTTGAACTTTTTTCTGTCAAATCAGTGCCTCTGTTCTGTATCTTTGGCGATAAGTTATCGCATCGTTAAAAAATGAAACGATTCATTCCCTCTTTATCGCCCCTGGAAAGAACTGGGTTTCTATAAGTGCATGCGATAACTTTCAGTTTCGGTTTCAGTTTGACTGGAATTTCCAATGGAAGGCGATAAGTCTATCTCTCAATCTTGTTTTTATATTGCTTTTTTTCCGCAGTTGTAAGTGAATTTGTGCAGCTATCAAAAAACACTTGCATACTTTTAATTGCATTGCAAATTTTATTTGGGATTATTTTTGCTTAGCATTAGACTTGCTTGGCAAATCTTGCGTTTAGGAATTCGCTCGTTTATTTTGCAGCATGAAGTCTACCAACAGTTCTTTTTGCGCTTTTGATATTCGCGTACATCTCTAAAAATTTAAATTTTAATATAAGTCCCTAACATTTCAATATTCTTATATTAATTTTTTGTGCTCAGCCATAATCATCCTCTTGTCTTATCGCCTGCTACGAACCCAGTGATAAAATTTGACGTATAAAATGAAAAGGATATCGACTTTTGACTATACAGAAACCCGTTTTTACCGCCTTTCCAGTATTTTCATTCTAGTTCGTTTCGCGTGATAAAGTTATCGCCTGTCATCGCTTACAGAACCCCGATGATGCGATAAAACCAATTTCGTTTCAAATCTCACCGTTTCTCGACGAATTTTATCGATGCGATAGTTACAGAACAGGGGCACAGGTCGACAATTAGCCGACGCGTTATTGGGTGCGTTCGAGAACCTATCGGATAGGCTATCTCAGATACGCGTATCTTAGATACCTTTTTGAACGATCCAGATATCTTTTTCCAGATTCCTGCAGACAACAGCTGTGAAATATTAAAATTCGACTTTTGAAAACAGAAGAACATTCAAAATATCATTGCTAGACGATTATAACTTAGTTTTTTCGATTTCCCATACGTTTTAAAAGACTCTTATGCTAAGAAATAAAAATACATTTTCTATATTGTAATGAACACCCAACATTTATACCAATTTCCTAATCGAAAGCATTTAACCGAAAACACAACTGGCAACATTATAATGGAATGGTAAAATGACAGGCATTGCTTGTAAGCCAGTGTGTGTGAGTGTAGAGATGCTTGACAGCAAATGTGGAAACCATGGAGAAGAAACTGGAACGCTCTAGATGAGTGTTGTTCTATATAAATAGGACCGCTGACCATGAATGAAAGAATAATAAGATTACGACACGCGCATGGCTTGCTTTTTTGACATTTAGCTGTGACGTATGAGGAGACAAAAAACGAGGGAATTCAATAGGAAATACTTGTTATTCAAAACTTTAAATTCAAAAATTGAATTAAACAAGTCCTTAAACATGCGAAAATGACACAAAAACTAATAAAAGATAATTATAAAGAACTTGAACTACAAGAAATCCATGATCTACTGGATGATTTGTATTTGGAACTCCTCAGCTTAGTCGAACAGCTAGTGCAATGCAAAGTAACAATTGAAAAAGATACTAACGATGGCAGAATCAATTGTTGGAATTTCACAACTACCCACAGAAGAAACTCCAGAATTCCATGCTCTAGCTCGAGTTGAAAAAGTGAAATCGGAAAGTGCCTGCTCTGACAATGAATTCCAACTAAAACGATATCCCGTTGACAAAGAAGCTGGATTTATCGATCCAATTCGATGGTTCGGAGTACTGGTTCTACGACCCTTGCAAGTGGCTAAAGAGAAATTCCAAAACTCACTGGAACTCATTATTGAAGCTGCCAACATCCAACAAAAAATGAACAACATAATGGGGCATATAAAAAAGTTAAAAGAACAAAAGTCTACTTTGCTAAAAGTTAAATAAAGAACAACAAATCAAAAAATTTTTAAAGTAGGTAAACCATGTTTGTTTATTAATTTATCTATCGTCACTCATCGACAACCTTAAACTTTAGTTTGACTAGTTCACCTAATCCACATTCAACAATCTCCATCGACCAACATTGTTGAACCATCTGGTGTTCCAGTTAACACCAGATCGTTTGCCTCTAGCGTTATGTATTTCGATGCATGATCGATTAATTCGGGAATTTTAAATATCAGGTCTTTGGTGTTTCCATTTTGACGCATTTCCCCGTTCACTTTAAGCCACAATTTCAAGTCATGAGGATCTTTGACTGAAGACACAGGAATTAGAGGTGAAACTGGAGTGGATGATTGACGAGCATTTCCCTATTCAGATTTGGTTTGATTTGAATTGTTTGTTCAATGAAATGGAAATCTTCTTACCAATTCGTACTGTGCAGTCAAATCCAGTGCCAAGCAGTACCCACCTACATAGTTCATAGCATCTTCCTTCGAAACGTTCTTACATGTTTTCTTAATAATAAATCCCAGCTCAACTTCGTGAGCAACCTTTGTGAAGACTTTTGGTTTCTATTGATGCAGGCAAACTTTAAAAAAAACTACATGATTATCTTCTTTACTTACAACAATATCTTGTCCCTCTTCTAAGTAAGAGGAAGCCGGCTTTAAAAATAGCAAAGGTACTTTTGGTACTGACACCCCACGAGCACGCACAATGTCCCTTTAAATAGATCGGTTTTGTTTCTATACAAGTAGATATTAAGAGTCGACTTCAGTTCTTACATGTAGTTTAGGACAGCCCCAAGAATTTTCTTGCCATCCTTAGTGAAGTAACAAAGTAAAGTATTTATTCAGATTTATTGTTATTATTCTCTATTTTATTTTTTACAGAAGTCCACTCAACAAGACCACTCTACAAAAATAACAAAATAAACAAATAAATGTCTCCTGTGACGTACGTGCGCAGTAAAATCAAAAATGAAACACGAACTGTCGTAATCTTGTCTTCTTTCATTCATGACCGCTGACGCAACGAGCAGTCAGTTTTGATTATAGAGTGATAAAGTTAAGAGTAAATTGTTGTATACAAGTGATAGTGCAAAAGTCGAGTTGAGATCGAAATAAGATAGATACTGAAAAAAAGTGATAGAAATAATTTGAAAGGTGAAGTTTTATTTTGCGAACTAAGCGCACGTTACATTGGTGTCAGAAGTGTAAATAAAACTTATTCGACTAGTAAAGTGTAAAAAAAAAAAAAAAAGTTAAGTACAGTGAAAATGGGTAAGTTGTTAGAAGAGCTCACTTGCATTGAGCTTAAAAGTGAGTTAGGTAAGCGAAATCTTTCTAGAGTGGGATCGAAAAATGAGCTCGTCCTGCGTTTGCGTAACTATTTGGAACTGCAAGGGGAAGACGTCAACACTTTTGTTTTTGAAACAGAAGTGGAAGAAGAGGAAGTAAGTGAAAATGTAGATTTTTCTAGTATGATGAAACTATTGTTAGAACAACGAAACGAGCAAAAGAAAGAACAGCAGAATGTTCTCGAACGACTCGAAGTACAACAAAAGAAGCTGGAAGAGCAACGAAATGAGCAAAAGAAGGAACAGCAGAATATTCTCGAAAGACTTGAGGCGCAACAGAATGTTTTGGAAGGTCAGAAAAACATTCTAGAAGGCAAATTGGGCAACATTGAAAAAAATGTGTTTGCCCTTGACGAACGCGTTGAAGGTATAAAAAAACAGCTTTTTGTTGTAGAGAATCGTTTCGAAATCGTAGAAAGCCGATGTGATAAACAGTTCTCTGTTCTGACCAAGGAATTGGACCAGATCCGGAAAATCAAAATTCGAGAATCTAATGGAGGGTCTGCAAAGAAAAAGGAAATGAAACCGCCAACATTTGATGGACAGTCGTCTTGGCCAGTTTACAAGAGACAATTTGAGGCAGCCGCGACAACAAATGGCTGGGATGACGAAGACAAGTACATTGCACTGACTCTTGCTCTTAAAGGACCAGCAGCTGAATTACTTCAAACAGTTCCAGCTGATAAGGGCGGCGATTTCAGTTCTCTCGTGGCAGCTATAGATAAACGCTTTGGCAATAGCCACTTGAAAGAAGTCTTCCGAGTCCAACTCAATAACAGAGTCCAGAAAAGGGGTGAAAGTCTACAGCAGCTCCAAGCAGACGTCGAAAGACTGGTTCACCTGGCATACCCGGATGCTGGAGAAGAAATCATCAACCAGCTTGGACTCAACAAGTCCTTCGTTCGTGCCATTTCGGATATAAATCTTCAGAGGTCTGTGCGAACTGCTAGAACACGTACTCTTTCCGAAACTTTAGCATTCGCATTGACAATTGAAGCAGCAGAACAGGCTTCTTATGGAGTACATCGAATTAGAGAAGCCATAGTCGAAGAATGCTCGTGCCAAAGAGCTGAAATACAAAAGAACCAGCGGAGCGGATTAGCAAGATGTTGGAACTGCAACAAGACCGGGCACTTACAGCGTCAATGCCGACTACCACCAAATAAAGCCGGTTGTCAACATTGTGGAAGCAAGAGATCCAACGCAGAGCAAGGTAACAACAACACCAGCGTTACGTATCAGCCCGTTTCCCATCAGGGAAACGAGCAAGAACCAACTTCGAGGGGCAGAGGCTAGTTTCTTGTATCGATGGCCGCAGAACCACCATCCAGGTCTCTCAGACCAAACGAGACAACAAAAGTCTGACTGTGGAAACTACTATTAACGGGAACAAACATGTGGCTACCATCGACACCGGTGCCACAGCCTCCATAGTACGTCGAGACCTGGTAAAGACGACGTGGCTTCATAACACCAATAGCTACCGTCTAAGAACCGCAACGGGAGAAGCAGCAAGAGTATATGGAGAAGTGTGTCTTAAGATCCGACTGGCCGATCTAATGTTTACTCATCAATTCCTGGTGGCAGATATATGTGACGAGTGCATCATTGGAATCGACTTTATGAAACAGCACGGAGTTATTTTGGACATCGGTACTGACTGTGGAGACTACTATTAACGGGGACAAACATGTGGCTACCATCGACACCGGTGCCACAGCATCCATAGTACGTCGAGACCTGGTAAAGACGACGTGGCTTCATAACACCAATAGCTACCGTCTAAGAACCGCAACGGGAGAAGCAGCAAGAGTATATGGAGAAGTGTGTCTTAAGATCCGACTGGCCGATCTAGTGTTTACTCATCAATTCCTGGTGGCAGATATATGTGACGAGTGCATCATTGGAATCGACTTTATGAAACAGCACGGAGTTATTTTGGACATCGGTAATCAGGTTTTGAAGTACCAAAATAAGGAACTTCCAATGACCTATTCGAATGAAAATACGTCGACACTGAGGACTGTCATCACGGAAGATCTGATTCTGCCTCCTTCTTCTGAAGTGTTCGTTTGGACAAAACTGGAAGGTGAGTTTGGAAGCCTTCGATACCTAATGGTGGAACCAGACCCAGAGTGTTCCTCCCAAAGCGTCATCATTGGGAAAACACTAGTAGCACCGAAAAACAAAATGGTCCCCGTACGATTACTAAACACCAGACCGTACGATGTAAGGTTGAAGAAAGGAGAAGTGGTTGGACGTTGCGAATCGGTTGCAGCAATTACGAAGATCACAGACGAAGCCCCGAGAAAAACTATAACTCCGGAGGAGCTCAAAACCATCAGAGCTAAAATACTGTATTCATCCAACCTTGATCACCAACAAACAAGGATGGCTGAAAATCTCCTACAAGAGTACACTGACATCTTCGCATCGCAAAAGGGACAATATGGTAGGACACAGTTGGTGCAGCATCGCATCAGCACAGGAGATGCAAGACCGATTCGTCAACCAGCAAGACGCCTTCCACTGGCCAAACAAGGTGAGGTTGAGGAAATGATAACAGCAATGAAGAAGGACGGGCTTATTGAAAATTCCAAAAGTCCTTGGGCTTCACCAGTGGTGCTAGTGAAAAAGAAAGACGGAAGCACTCGTTTTTGTGTGGACTACCGAAGGCTGAATGATGTGACTAAAAAGGACAGCTATCCCCTGCCGAGAATCAGTGATACCCTGGATGCTATGGAGGGAGCCCAGTGGTTTTCGACGCTGGACTTGAAGAGTGGATATTGGCAAGTTGACATCCACACTGATGATCGGGAAAAGACGGCGTTTTCTACAGGTAATGGGCTCTGGCAGTTTAAAGTTATGCCGTTTGGGCTATGCAACGCTCCGGCGACATTCGAGCGTTTGATGGAGTGCGTTCTTCAAGGACTGACGTGGAAAGCGTGCCTTGTCTACTTGGACGATGTCATTGTTTACGGGAAAACATTTGACCAACATTGTAAGAATCTAAAAGCCGTGTTTCAGAGACTTCGAGAGGCTAACCTTAAACTGAATCCAGAAAAATGTGCACTTTTCAAAACCGAAGTTAAGTATTTGGGACACATCATCTCTTCCCAAGGAGTGAAGACTGATCCTGAAAAAGTTGACTCCGTCAAAAATTGGCCAACACCACAGGACAAACATCAACTCCGAAGCTTTCTTGGTCTTGCCACATATTACCGACGATTTGTTAAGAACTTTGCTGGAGTTGCAAAGAGTTTGCATCAGCTCACCGAAAAAGGGAAGCAGTTTAAATGGTCAGGTGAGTGTGAGAAATCTTTTCAGGAACTCAAATACCGCCTCTGTAACGCCCCAGTGCTGGCACATCCAACACCTGGGAGAACATTCATCATCGATGCTGATGCAAGCAACGTTGGAATCGGGGCGGTACTATCCCAAGTGCATGATGGCGAAGAGAAAGTGGTGGCATATTACAGCAAGGTCCTCTCGAAGCCCGAAAGAAACTACTGCGTGACCAGAAGGGAACTTCTAGCTCTTATCTTGGCAACAAAGCACTTCCATAAGTACATCTATGGACAGAAATTCCTTCTGCGGACAGACCATGGTGCTCTGAACTGGCTGTTGAACTTCAAAAATCCAGAAGGTCAAGTCGCAAGGTGGATAGAAAGACTGCAGACTTATGACTACCAGATTCAACACCGCAGAGGAAAGCTGCACTCAAACGCCGACGCATTGTCCCGAAGACCTTGCAAAGAGGATTGCAAGCATTGTAGGCGACAAGAAAACAAAGAAAATATTACCGCTCAGCGACTAAGAGCTGACCCCATATGCGGATGGAGCAATGAGGAAGTGAGGACCGCTCAACAGGAGGATCCAGATATCGAACCCATTCTCGCATGGAAAGAAAATGAAGAGAAACCTGAATGGGGAGACATTTCTGACAGGAGTCCAGTTCTCAAAGCCTATTGGGCACAGTGGGACTCACTATATGTGCAAGAAGGTGTCCTAAGGCGAAGATGGGAGTCCGCTGACGGTAAATCATATGTGATGCAGATGATCGTACCGCAATCGAAAGTCAGTGAAGTTCTTCGGGAGATGCACGACGGACCTTCTGGAGGTCACCTGGGAGTTAACAAAGCACTGGAGAAGGTGCGACATCGGTTCTACTGGTTACATGCTAGAGATGACGTGGAGAAGTGGTGCCGAACATGTGACATGTGTGCTGCAACCAAAGGACCTGGTAGGAAGATTCAAGGTAAGATGCATCAGTACAACGTTGGATCGCCTTTTGAGAGGATTGCAGTAGATGTGGCTGGGCCTTTTCCAGAGACCAACGCTGGAAACAAGTACATTCTGGTTGTAATGGACTATTTTAGCGAATGGCCTGAGGCGTATGCCATCCCAAATCAAGAAGCCAAAACGGTGGTCGACCAGATTGTGTTTAACTGGGTAAGTAGGTTTGGCGTACCTATGGAACTCCATTCCGACCAAGGGAGGAACTTCGAGTCAAACATCTTCCAAGGAGTGTGCGGACTACTTGGCATCAAGAAGACCAGAACCACACCGCTTCATCCACAATCTGATGGGATGGTTGAAAGATTCAACCGGACCTTGAAAGAACACCTCACCAAGGTCGTAGGCGACTACCAAAGAGACTGGGATAGGCACGTACCACTATTCCTGATGGCCTATAGAAGTGCAGTACATAGCTCCACAGGACAAACACCATCTGACATCCTGTTCGGGAAAACCATGCGGCTGCCCAGCGAACTTAAATTTGGATGCCCCACAGAGGAGCCACAGGACACGAACGAGTATGTGGATGACCTCAAGGAGAGACTCGCTGACATCCATAAAAGAACAAGGGAACGGATGAAAACCTACAGCGACCGGATGAAGACACGGTACGACACAAAAGCGACAACGGCAGGATTCCAAGCAGGAGATCGTGTGTGGCTTTATAATCCTCATCGTCAAAAGGGATTGTCACCGAAACTTCAGCAGAACTGGGAAGGTCCTTATACTGTTGTCACGAGGATTAACGACGTAGATTACCGCATCCAAAGAGGACTAAAAGGCAAGTTAAAAGTAGTGCATTGTGACCGGCTGCATCGATATAGTGGCGAGGCTGCAGATGGAATTATTCGGGACGAATAATTACACTGCCCCCTTAAGGAGGGGGCAGTGTAATGAACACCCAACATTTATACCAATTTCCTAATCGAAATCGTTTAACCGAAAACACAACTGGCAGTACTATAATGGAATGGTATAAATGAGAGGCATTGCTTGTAAGCCAGTGTGTGTGAGTGTAGAGATATTTGACAGCAAATGTGGAAACCATGGAGAAGAAACTGGAACGCTCTAGATGAGTGTTGTTCTATATAAATAGGCCGCTGACGCAGCGAGCAGTCAGTTTTAATTATAGAGTGATAAAGTTAAGAGTGAAATGTTGTTAACCAGTGGTAGTCCAATAGTCGAGTTGAGTTCGAATAAAGTATAGATACTGAATAAAAGTGATAGAAATGATTTGAAAGGTGAAGTTTTATTTTGCGAACTAAGCGCACGTTACATTGGTGTCAGAAGTGTAAATAAAACTTATTTGACTAGTAAAGTGTAAAAAAAAAGTTAAATACAGTGAAAATGGGTAAGTTGTTGGAAGAGCTCAACTGCATTGAGCTTAAAAGTGAGTTAGGTAAGCGAAATCTTTCTAGAGCGGGATCGAAAAATGAGCTCGTCCTGCGCTTGCGCAACTATTTGGAACAGCAAGGGGAAGACGTAAACACTTTTGTTTTTGAAACAGAAGTGGAGGAAGAGGAAGTAAGTGAAATTGTAGATTTTTCTAGTATGATGAAACTTTTGTTAGAACAGCGAAACGAGCAAAAGAAGGAACAGCAGAATGTTCTCGAGCAACTGGAAGCACAACGAAACGAACAAAAGAAAGAACAACAGAATATTCTCGAAAGACTTGAGGCGCAACAGAATTTTTTGGAAGGTCAGAAAAACATTCTAGAAGGTAAATTGGGCAACATTGAGAAAAATGTATGTGCCATTGACGAACGCGTTGAAGGTGTGGAAAAACAACTTTCTGTTGTAGAGAATCGTTTCGAAGGCGTAGAAAGCCGATGTGATGTTCTGACCAAGGAATTGGACCAGATCCGGAAAATCAAAGTTCGAGAATCTGCTGGAGAGTTTGCAAGGAAAAAGGAGATGAAACCGCCAACATTTGATAGATAGTCGTCTTGGCCAGTTTACAAGAGACAATTTGAGGCAGCCGCGACAACAAATGGCTGGGATGACGAAGACAAGTACATTGCACTGACTCTTGCTCTTAGAGGACCAGCAGCTGAATTACTTCAAACAGTTCCAGCTGGTAAGGGCGGCGATTTCAGTTCTCTCGTGGCAGCTATAGATAAACGCTTTGGAGATAGCCACTTGAAAGAAGTCTTCCGAGTCCAACTCAATAACAGAGTCCAGAAAAGGGGTGAAAGTCTACAGCAGCTCCAAGCAGACGTCGAAAGACTGGTTCACCTGGCATACCCGGATGCTGGAGAAGAAATCATCAACCAGCTTGCTGTTGAGTCCTTCGTCCGTGCCATTTCGGATATAAATCTTCAGAGGTCTGTGCGAACTGCTAGAACACGTACTCTTTCTGAAACTTTAGCATTCGCATTGACAATTGAAGCAGCAGAACAAGCTTCTCATAAAGTACATCGACTTAGA
Source organism: Melanostoma scalare (assembly GCA_949752695.1). Classification (NCBI taxonomy): domain Eukaryota; kingdom Metazoa; phylum Arthropoda; class Insecta; order Diptera; family Syrphidae; genus Melanostoma; species Melanostoma scalare. The sequence goes on along the minus strand of OX456986.1, from coordinate 66,386,321 downwards.
GAAGCCATAGTCGAAGAGTGCTCGTGCCAAAGAGCTGAAATACAAAAGAACCAGCGGAGCGGACTAGCAAGATGTTGGAACTGCAACAAGACCGGGCACTTACAGCGTCAATGCCGACTACCACCAAATAAAGCCGGTTGTCAACATTGTGGAAGCAAGAGATCCAACCCAGAACATGGTAACAACAACACCAGCGTTACGTATCAGCCCGTTTATCATCAGGTAAGAACCAACTTCGAGGGGCAGAGGCTGGTTTCTTGTATCGATGACCACAGAACCACCATCCAGGTCTCTCAGACCAAACGAGACAACAAAAGTCTGACTGTGGAGACTACTATTAACGGGAACAAACATGTGGCTACCATCGACACCGGTGCCACAGCAACCATAGTACGTCGAGACCTGGTAAAGACGACGTGGCTTCATAACACCAATAGCTACCGTCTAAGAACCGCAACGGGAGAAGCAGCAAGAGTATATGGAGAAGTGTGTCTTAAGATCCGACTGGCCGATCTAGTGTTTACTCATCAATTCCTGGTGGCAGATATATGTGACGAGTGCATCATTGGAATCGACTTTATGAAACAGCACGGAGTTATTTTGGACATCGGTAATCAGGTTTTGAAGTTCCAAATTAAGGAACTTCCAATGACCTATTCGAACGAAAGTACGTCGTCACTGAGGACTGTCATCACGGAAGATCTGATTCTGCCTCCTTCTTCTGAAGTGTTCGTTTGGACAAAACTGGAAGGTGAGTTTGGAAGCCTTCGATACCTAATGGTGGAACCAGACCCAGAGTGTTCCTCCCAAAGCGTCATCATTGGGAAAACACTAGTAGCACCGAAAAACAAAATGGTCCCCGTACGATTACTAAACACCAGACCGTACGATGTAAGGTTGAAGAAAGGAGAAGTGGTTGGACGTTGCGAATCGGTTGCAGCAATTACGAAGATCACAGACGAAGCCCCGAGAAAAACTATAACTCCGGAGGAGCTCAAAACCATCAGAGCTAAAATACTGTATTCATCCAACCTTGATCACCAACAAACAAGGATGGCTGAAAATCTCCTACAAGAGTACACTGACATCTTCGCATCGCAAAAGGGACAGTATGGTAGGACACAGTTGGTGCAGCATCGCATCAACACAGGAGATGCAAGACCGATTCGTCAACCAGCAAGACGCCTTCCACTGGCCAAACAAGGTGAGGTTGAGGAAATGATAACAGCAATGAAGAAGGACGGGCTTATTGAAAATTCCAAAAGTCCTTGGGCTTCACCAGTGGTGCTAGTGAAAAAGAAAGACGGAAGCACTCGTTTTTGTGTGGACTACCGAAGGCTGAATGATGTGACTAAAAAGGACAGCTATCCCCTGCCGAGAATCAGTGATACCCTGGATGCTATGAAGTGAGCCCAGTGGTTTTCGACGCTGGACTTGAAGAGTGGATATTGGCAAGTTGACATCCACCCTGATGATCGGGAAAAGACGGCGTTTTCTACAGGTAATGGGCTCTGGCAGTTTAAAGTTATGCCGTTTGGGCTATGCAACGCTACGGCAACATTCGAGCGTTTGATGGAGTGCGTTCTTCAAGGACTGACGTGGAAAGCGTGCCTTGTCTACTTGGACGATGTCATTGTTTACGGGAAAACATTTGACCAACATTGCAAGAATCTAAAAGCCGTGTTTCAGAGACTTCGAGAGGCTAACCTTAAACTGAATCCGGAAAAATGTGCACTTTTCAAAACCGAAGTTAAGTATTTGGGACACATCATCTCTTCCCAAGGAGTGAAGACTGATCCTGAAAAAGTTGACTCCGTCAAAAATTGGCCAACACCACAGGACAAATATCAACTCCGAAGCTTTCTTGGTCTTGCCACATATTACCGACGTTTCGTTAAGAACTTTGCTGGAGTTGCAAAGAGTTTGCATCAGCTCACCGAAAAAGGGAAGCAGTTCAAATGGTCAGGTGAGTGTGAAAAATCTTTTCAGGAACTCAAATACCGCCTCTGTAACGCTCCAGTGCTGGCACATCCAGCACCTGGCAAAACATTCATCATCGACGCAGATGCAAGCAACGTTGGAATCGGGGCGGTACTATCCCAAGTGCATGATGGCGAAGAGAAAGTGGTGGCATATTATAGTAAGGTCCTCTCGAAGCCTGAAAGAAACTACTGCGTGACCAGAAAGGAACTGCTGGCTCTTATCTTGGCAACAAAGCACTTCCATAAGTACATCTATGGACAGAAATTCCTTCTGCGGACAGACCATGGTGCTCTGAACTGGCTGTTGAACTTCAAAAATCCAGAAGGTCAAGTCGCAAGGTGGATAGAAAGACTGCAGACTTATGACTACCAGATTCAACACCGCAGAGGAAAGCTGCACTCAAACGCCGACGCATTGTCCCGAAGACCTTGCAAAGAGGATTGCAAGCACTGTAGGCGACAGGAAAACAAAGAAAATATTACCGCTCAGCGACTAAGAGCTGACCCCATATGCGGATGGAGCAATGAGGAAGTGAGGACCGCTCAACAGGAGGATCCAGATATCGAACCCATTCTCGCATGGAAAGAAAATGAAGAGAAACCTGAATGGGGAGACATTTCTGACCGGAGTCCAGTTCTCAAAGCCAATTGGGCACAGTGGGACTCACTATATGTGCAAGAAGGTGTCCTCAGGCGAAGATGGGAGTCCGTTGACGGTAAATCATATGTGATGCAGCTGATCGTACCGCAATCGAAAGTCAGTGAAGTTCTTCGGGAGATGCACGACGGACCTTCTGGAGGTCACCTGGGAGTTAACAAAACACTGGAGAAGGTGCGACATCGGTTCTACTGGTTACATGCTAGAGACGACGTGGAGAAGTGGTGCCGAACATGTGACAAGTGTGCTGCAACCAAAGGACCTGGTAGGAAGATTCAAGGTAAGATGTATCAGTACAACGTTGGATCACCTTTTGGGAGGATTGCAGTAGATGTGGCTGGGCCTTTTCCAGAGACTAACGCTGGAAACAAGTACATTCTGGTTGTAATGGACTATTTTAGCAAATGGCCTGAGGCGTATGCCATCCCAAATCAAGAAGCCAAAACGGTGGTCGACCAGATTGTGTTTAACTGGGTGAGTAGGTTTGGCGTGCCTATGGAACTCCATTCCGACCAAGGGAGGAACTTCGAGTCAAACATCTTCCAAGGAGTGTGCGGACTACTTGGCATCAAGAAGACCAGAACCACACCGCTTCATCCACAATCTGATGGGATGGTTGAAAGATTCAACCGGACCTTGAAAGAACACCTCACCAAGGTCGTAGGCGACTACCAAAGAGACTGGGATAGGCACGTACCACTATTCCTGATGGCCTATAGAAGTGCAGTACATAGCTCGACAGGACAAACACCATCTGACATCCTGTTCGGGAAAACCATGCGGCTGCCCAGCGAACTTAAATTTGGATGCCCCACAGAGGAGCCACAGGACACGAACGAGTATGTGGATGACCTCAAGGAGAGACTCGCTGACATCCATAAAAGAACAAGGGAACGGATGAAAACCTACAGCGACCGGATGAAGACACGGTACGACACAAAAGCGACAACGGCAGGATTCCAAGCAGGAGATCGTGTGTGGCTTTATAATCCTCATCGTCAAAAGGGATTGTCACCGAAACTTCAGCAGAACTGGGAAGGTCCTTATACTGTTGTCACGAGGATTAACGACGTGGTTTACCGCATCCAAAGAGGATTAAGAGGCAAGTTAAAAGTAGTTCATTGTGACCGGCTGCATCGATATAGTGGCGAGGCTGCAGATGGAATTATTCGGGATGAACAATCTTAAGGAGGGGGCAGTGTAATGAACACCCAACATTTATACCAATTTCCTAATCGAAACGTTTAACCGAAAACACAACTGGCAACACTATAATGGAATGGTATAAAATGACAGGCATTGCTTGTAAGCCAGTGTGTGTGAGTGTAGAGATTTTTGACAGCAAATGTGGAAACCATAGAGAATAAACTGGAACGCTCTAGATGAGTGTTGTTCTATTGTCGTTTTCCAAAATATCACTCCCAAATGAAATCGGGAGTGATTTTGAGAGTTGGAGTGATTTTTTGACAGATAAGCTATACTAGAAATGTCAAAGCTGACACTTCAACTCTCCAATTCACTCCCGATTTGGTTTTTTGAAAACGACATATATAAATAGGACCGCTGACGCAACGAGCAGTCAGTTTTGATTATAGAGTGATAAAGTTAAGAGTGAAATATTGTTAACCAGTGGTAGTCCAATAGTCGAGTTGAGTTCGAATAAAGTATAGATACTGAATAAAAGTGATAGAAATAATTTGAAAGGTGAAGTTTTATTTTGCGAACTAAGCGCACGTTACAATATTTTGAATGTTTTTCTATTTTCAAAAGTCGAATTTTAATATTTCACAGCCATTGACATAATAGATATGGACTGCCAGTACCCAACTTCACGTCGGTCCCACTTGATGCCTAGCGCCTGTGAAAGGTTAGCGGCATTTGTTGGTACTAAAATTTGACATTACGCTGTCATCTCTTTGTCAACTTTTTTCATTAAAAAAAAGTAGATAGCAGAATGAGTATTCTAATTTCTAAAGATAATAAATTTGTTTCCGGTCTTGGAGCTTAGCTCGAAGCTGATATAGTTAAAAAAAAAACAGTCTAAGTCACAAGAAGACATCGATAAACTAGGGGTACGTATCAAGTGGCGTTCTGAAAGGTAAGCCATTAAAGGACTATTCACATGAGCACGACCAACGAACGACGAATAAATAAAGAAATGTGATTTTAAGTACCTTACAAGCATAAATTCCTCACGAATTTTTTTGGAAACGATGGAAACATAGTTCATACTTATTTTTAGGTGGATAAACTTTTATTTTTGTGTCTAAAATTAAAAAAATTGAGAAAAAAAGTTGATTCGTTACGAATAAACATCTAGTAGGTACGAGCTGTCAGACTTTATTCTCGTTCCACATACTCCACACTCCAACGAATAAATTTTTCGCGCGTGCTTAACCTCAAAATCTGTTACGTTTTAGTTGTTCCAAATAAAACAAAGGATTGAAATTCAATCTTGATCTTACTTTATTATAACTAAAATTAAATGTGAATTTGAGACTAGTGTCTTGGCACAGTGTTTGAGCGGGAATGAAAGAATTATTAAGCGTGCAGAAAATGTGATGTCTAAATTGACAACCAACGTCAAAACAGGGTTGTCAAAACTCGGGAAGAAATGTACAATGACAATGTTACCAGAAACACATCAGCTTCCCTCACACTTATTCTGGAATAAATCTATCTGGCTTGAAGCGTACTCTTTTAGAACGCCTAGGCTCTGGTGTTGTTCCTGAGGTTTCCAGATCTTCCCAATTTTGATCACTTCTTGCAGTTGGACTTCTAACGGCTGATGAATCTGGATTGTTGTTGTGTGGTGGAGAAACAGAATGCCGTCGAGCCTCAGGCCCATTTAAGTTTGTTGGTTGGTCGTTCGGTGCTACTTGACTGTACCTTCTGCTGCTATGTGTGTCCATAAGCTTAGGAATAAAAACAGAACGATGAATGTCTCTATTTTCAGCGGAAGTACGACATTTCATTTGATTCTGGTGACGTCGGAGTGTAACTGAGTTAGTTCTTACGGAATACATCCTTCTTCCCAATACTTTCTCTACCACTGCTGCTATCCACTTCTCTTGTTGTTGATACTGACGTACAAAAACCTGTTGACCAACATAAAATTTGGTCTTGATTTCTGTCCTTACTTTTTTAACTTCGGGGACCATCGCAGAGAGAATTGTGCGGTGTTGTCTTCCATGAAGTTTTTCTGCTGGCGATATCCCAGCATCATCTGGTGTAGATCGGTAGGTAGAGAGGAAAATAAGAAGAGCATCATCTCGCTGGGTTGTGTCTAGTAGAATTTTCCTTAGTGCGGTCTTGAATGTACGCACCATCCTTTCAGCTGCACCATTTGATTCAGGGTGGAAAGGTGCTGACGTCAAATGTTGAATCGAGTTGCTTCGGCAGAACTGTTGGAATTCGTTCGATGTAAACTGAGGGCCATTATCTGACACCAAGGTTTTGGGCAGACCCTCTATTGCGAATATTGCTCGCAACGCTTGAATGGTGGCTTCTGACGTGGTAGATGTCATTCGGACGACGTATGGGAATTTTGACTTTGAGTCGACCACGATAAGCCACATATGTTTCTGAAACGGTCCAGCGAAATCAATGTGTATTCGTTCCCACACTTCTTCAGTTGATGGCCAGCAGGTATACTCTTTTGGTGAATTGCTGGCGTTGGTTTGGCATGCCACACATCTCGAAACCGTTTTGGTAATGTCGTCATCGATGCTGGGCCACCAGCAATACCTTCTTGCCATTTGCTTCATGCGCGTGAGTCCCCAGTGTCCTTGGTGAAGAAGTGCCAGCACTTTGGCCTGTAACTGCTTAGGTATGACTACTCTGGGGCTTCCACTGTGGAAGAGAAGAACGTTATTACATATTTCAAAAGAAAATTTCCTGCGAAAATAGGGTAAAATTGAAACGTTATTTTTCTGTATCTCATTTGGCCATCCTTTCTGAATATACTGAACGACCTTTGTAAGATCTGGATCGCTTTGCGTATATTTGGCTATAGTATTAGCATGAATGGGAAAATCTTCCACCAGTGAAAAGCAAACCTCATCCACTTGATGACCTGCTTCTTCTGTGCTGTCGAAACTTTCATCTGGTCCAGTCGGTAGACGCGATAAACAGTCAGCATTCCCATGTTGTTTGGTGGGGCGATAACGTATGGTATACGTGTAACCCATTAAAATGAGAGCCCATCGCTGCAATCATATGTGGAAGTTTTTTTGATGGACTGAAAATTGTGACCAGCGGTTGGTGGTCCGTAACCAATTCAAACTGCCGTCCATAAAGGTATTGGTGAAATTTTTTTACACCGTAAATAATAGAAAGAGCCTCTTTCTCAATCTGGCTGTATTTTCGTTGAGCGTCATCCAGTGTTTTCGATGCAAACGCTATCGGCCTCTCTGTCTTGTCTGGGTAGACATGGGAAATTACCGCGCCAATGCCATGTGACGAAGCGTCTGTAGCTAAAGTAATTGGTAGGTCATCACGAAAATGTACCAATCGTGATACATTCAAAATGTCTTCTTTGAATTTATCGAATGCGCGTTGTTGGTCTTTTCCCCAAACGAACGCTTGATCTAAGGATCGCAGTTTGTTGAGTGGAGCGGCTACTTGAGCAAAGTTCTCAATGAACTGATTATAATAATTCAGCTTGCCGATGAATGCTTCTAGCTCTTTTACATTCTTTGGTTCGGGTAAGTTTCGAATTGCTGCAATCCGTGCTTCCGAAGGACGTATGCCTGTGGCGTCAATAATATGACCCAAATAATCGATTTCTCTCTTCGCAAATTGACATTTTTCTAATCGACATCTCAGTCCATGGCGTTCTAAACGAGCTAGTAGCGTTTGCAGGTTATGCAGGTGCTCAGCATTAGTTCGTCCCGAAATTATAATATCGTCTAAATACGTCGTGCAAAAATCTATATCAGACGTTAGTTGTTCAATATACCTTTGGAAGATTCCTGTGGAGCTCGATGTTCCAAAAGGTAAGCGTTGATACTCAAACAGACCAAATTCGGTATTTATAATACATAGTTTCCTTGACTCGTCGTCTAAAGGTATCTGTAAGTAGGCATCAGACAAGTCAACCTTTGTAAAATACTGTCCACCTTGCAGTTTGTGAAACAGTTCTTGTATTCTGGGGATAGGATGTCGATCAATTTCTAGCTGAGGGTTAATTGTTACTCGAAAATCTCCACAGATACGTAAGCCGCCGTTGGGCTTTTTTACGACAACAATAGGTGTAGCCCATTGACAAGTTTCAACGGGTCGGAGAATGTTCAATTTCTGCAACCGTTCAATCTCAGATCGAACCCCTTCTTTCAAACCAAAAGGAACCGGGCGATGTTTAAAATACTTCGGCTGACTGTTTGGTTTCAGAGTCAAATGTGCAACAAATGATTTACTGCATCCTAATTCTGGCCTGAATACCACTTCATGCCTCTCACAGACAGTCTTCGCTTCAGATGCCAGCATATCTCTCGATTCATTTGTTATTTGCAACGTTGACTCTTCTTTCGAATAACTGATTGCAAAATCAAACGCTTCGAACCAATCTAACCCCATTATGTTTGTACCATGCGAGCTTTCACTAATCAAGAGAGATAAATTGCGGTTCTTGTTTTTCCATTGGACTGATACGTTCAAAACCCCCTTAATTGGTACTTTAATACCTCCATAAGCCTTCAATGCGCGGCTTGTAGGTTCACAGTGAGGATTCCCAAGTGCCTGATAACCTTCGAGGCCAACCAGTGAGCAGGTTGCTCCGGTGTCCAACTGGAAAAGCATGGGTTGCTGATTTACGTGAAGCGACACAAAAATTTGACGGCCTTTTCTTTCGACCTCGAACTGTGCTGATGAGACCTCATCGACGTTGAGCCGACTCTCAGTTATTTCATTAATAGAATAGTTTGTCTCCGAATGTTTGTTGTGACGGTTGTGGTTTGACCTATTTTCATTTTCGTGTGTAGCAAATGATTGTGATTGTGATGGCAACTTACTTCTGCGGCTTTTAGAGCGCTGCCGTGGCTTCATACGAGAACCGGTTTCACCTTTTTTTGTTGATAAACACACTGTGCTAATGTGCCCTCGTCGTTGACACTTGTTGCATATTGAGTTCATGTGCTTGCACTGCTCTCGCTCGTGGTGAATCAAACAGCCAGGACAAGATTTTCTAGTCAGAAAATGTTCATTCGACTTACTTGTGCTTGATCGATTATATCTGTTGCTGAGTTGGTTAACTTCGGATGGTGGTGCTGTTGAAACAATATTCCCTTTTAAAATTTCGGCTGCTGATTGTGTTGACTCAAATGCTGTAACTAGCTCTTCAATTTCTTCTAAATTTGGGTCTTTTTTTTGTGTTGCTGCCATGCGGACTGATTCATGCGGGGTGTAGTAAACGATCATGTCTCTTATCATGCTATCGGCGTATGATGTTCCACAACCTTGCTTTGTGCAGACAAAATTACAGTCTCTGGCGAGGCCCCGTAAATCCGCAATCCAGTCAGCATATGATTGCCCAGTTGCCATCTTTTGTCTCAAAAATTTGCATCTCGATGCAAGTACATGCAATTTGGTTTGGAAATGGTGTGTCAATTTGGATGTTAGTTCTTTAAAAGAGTATGTACTTACATCGGTTGTTTCGAACAGTTTTTGTAGTACCTCATTGACGTAGTTACCACACGTTGACAAAAAATGTGCCTTTTTTAGGTTATCGTCTTCCACGATGTTCGCCTTAAAATGCTGCTGAAGCTGAAACAAATAGTTATCCCACGTTTCTTTTTCGATTGAAAAAACTCGAAACTGTGGTATGGAGCTGGATGTTGGAAATGAAGGTATTTTTAAAAGTTTTTCCATGCGCTCTTCATTCGATTTAATTATTTTTTCTATCCATGCATTTTGCTGTTTCAATATACTTTCTAATGCTTGTTGATCCATGGGTTCTTTGTGTAATAAGGTAATACCTCGTCGCCAATATGTTACGTTTTAGTTGTTCCAAATAAAACAAAGGATTGAAATTCAATCTTGATCTTACTTTATTATAACTAAAATTAAATGTGAATTTGAGACTAGTGTCTTGGCACAGTGTTTGAGCGGGAATGAAAGAATTATTAAGCGTGCAGAAAATGTGATGTCTAAATTGACAACCAACGTCAAAACAGGGTTGTCAAAACTCGGGAAGAAATGTACAATGACAATGTTACCAGAAACACATCAGCTTATATGTTACGTTTTAGTTGTTCCAAATAAAACAAAGGATTGAAATTCAATCTTGATCTTACTTTATTATAACTAAAATTAAATGTGAATTTGAGACTAGTGTCTTGGCACAGTGTTTGAGCGGGAAATGAAAGAATTATTAAGCGTGCAGAAAATGTGATGTCTAAATTGACAACCAACGTCAAAACAGGGTTGTCAAAACTCGGGAAGAAATGTACAATGACAATGTTACCAGAAACACATCAAAATCATTACCCATTTTTGTTTTGCATGTAAATTGTGTTCGTTATTCGTGACGAATGTAAAACACTCATGTGAATGAAATGTCAAAATTAACGAATTTTCGTTCATTCGTCGTTCGTTGGTCGTTCTCATGTGAATAATACTTAATGAGTGTTTTGTTTTGTAGGTGCGTTTAGTTAAGCCACATCCATACATTAGTGGAGGGTATGTGCAAGTTGGAACTACGATTACATACACCATTAACAGTCTCCGAATTCTGGAGGTGGTGGTTGATATGTTTCAACGTGCATTAGAGAGGTGGTTGACTCTGGATCAAAGATCAGAATAACTATTGCCATGACTCTCGATCAGCAACACAGACTTCAGCAACATCAACATTGAATTAAAAAGCGCGTGAATATTGGAGCACAGTTGATGAGTTTCAAATCACTCAACAGCCAACACCGACTACGCAGCCAGCGAAGATTTTGCCGACCAATACAGCAGAGGCAGTTGAGATCCTACTTGTGTTCTCAGGCTCCGTCAACTGCGTCATTAAATGTTTTGGTAAAATCACATTTTTGAACTTTCTCTTTGTTAGATTATAAAAAATTTTGTTTCTCTTGTAAAGATGTAGAGCCATGAACTGTCACAAACAGTTCTGGTCAGTTCGTTGATGAAATTCTACAAAGACATCGAAACGACTGGACAAAGTACTGAATTTTGCGATAAGGCGAGTTACAACCTTCTGGTTACTCCTTTTTATTTTTTCTTGAAACTAATACGATTTTGTTTTCAGGTATAAGTCATTTATTTAAATCTAGGTAGGAGAGTCCAATACATTGGCAGGTGATGATAACTGAATCTAAATCCGGCAAACAATTTGCAAAGTTCGTCAACATGTTAATGAATGACACAACTTTCTTGTTGAACGCTGCCAAAGAACATGTTTTGCTATTGATGAATCATTCCTATGAAATTGATTGGCTTGTTGGCTGGATGTGAGCCGACAAGTTTCAGGTATTGGGAAATCGCAAAGCCTACGCCAAGAAAGTTATTTCTTATATACCATGTATGGGCTGGGCATGGAAATACCCAGAGTTCGTGTTCCTCGTCATTCGATAAGGATAAAGAAATTATTGCAAGACAACTCGATGCGATCACATATTATCCACATCCGACATGGTTGTTACTCAACGCTGAAGGAACGCGATTTACTGCAAAGAAGCATGAAGCCTCAGTGAAGTTTGCAGAGGAGCGTAACCTCGCACCATAAAATACTTTACTCTGTGTTTATTGTACTACATATTTTATATATCAATATAAACAAAAAATATGCACAGCAAGGAATCTATTTCTCATGTAATTAATTACCTTAAAAAAAAAGCAAAATAGATTGCGTAGAACTCGTTCAGTTTTCGGTTTTTTATTTTGAAATAAATTGTTGAATTTAATTTTAAAAAAATTTTCAAAGTGCAATGATTTAAAAATTCAGCTAAATACGGCTGGTAGCCCCGAAGACTCCTTGGCCAAATTTTTGACATTTATTAACATTTCGATAATTTCTTATTTTCACCCCTCGCATTATCTTTGTGTTGCTTAGTTCTTCCAACTTTTCCAACTTGTCATTCACTGTTAGGGTTTTGCGGTTCTCTATGAGGATTTTGAGGCATATGGATACCTTTATAAAAAAAGAAAACATTGAGAATTTTTCATAAATAAAAATCAACTAACAAACATACCCCGTCTAGTAACGTTTCGCAGACACTTTCCAGAAGAAGCCCGGGTTGGGGAAAGGTTATATTGTGTACTTGGAAACAGGAATGACTTCGATCGAAAAAGTAGACCTCATTTTTTCCGTTGATAAGCATCATGTACCTATTACCATCGGCTTTCCAAAACCCCCATGTATGGTTTAATGCCAAGAAATTTTTAATTTTGTTTGTCCATGGTCTTAATGAAGCCGAATATTATCTCAGCTGGAAACATAAAATCCAAAGGCATTTGATCATTAAATTTATTGCTAAGAGGAGTCTTGGAAGTGATAAACTTGTCAGCAATAATATTTTCACTCCTGCGTTTATCAGTAGCATTTTAGAAATCGTCGTGATTTACTTTTGCGGATTTCCATGTTTTCATAATTGCTTTCTTAATTGTCTAAGATGGTTGTATTGTTGTGCTTTTCCATGATGTGTTTTAATTAAAACACTGCAGCGGCACATTTAACTATCTTCTCATCATCTCATAGGTCATAGCTACAGAAAAACGTAAATAATTTTATTTTTTCTCAACCACAAAAACTAATGCCGTTTTCGTTTGGTAAAACTAGAGTACCCTTTTTTTTAGAGTACCCTGAATTTTGACAATTCAAACGAACATGAAATCAGAGTACTCCGTTTTTGTCAATGTATGTGTGCGTTTGACATTATAGTTTGCTTTCAATGCAATTGACTACGTTCAGAAACATATCTCTGCGTATTTCATGAGCAATTAAGTAAACATTTTTTGAATGGAGTAAAAACTGACAAAAAGAATTTATAACTAAAAAAGATACGTAATAAACTTCATAAATGTCCAGATTGAATTTATACAAAGGTAATTTAAGGCAATAAGAATTTTTTTGAGCTCGGACAACAACAAAAACAGCATGGACAAGTTATGCGAACCAAAACCGATAGGTTTGTGAACGCCCGCGTTGATACCGTTACTATAAACAAATTATTAAAATAATTTAAAACTATGGAAGCAGCTATTGACTTAAAGGATTCATTTTAAACTTTAATTTAATTTTATTTACGATAAATATAAATTCGCCCGTTGAACACAAAATTCGAAATGAGATGCCAAGAATGACAAACGAGAAATGTCATTTATGTTGGTGTGAGTTTACTCTGAAAAAATTTCTAGAGTAGCAAAACTTGCTCTGAGGGTAATTTCAGATTACCCTGAGAGCAGCCAAACGAACACAACGTCACTCTGACAGCAAAAAGAGTACCCTTAGGGTACTCTTTTTTCCCAAACGAAAACGGCATAAACTTACCAATTTCTTTAGCGCAGACAAATTCTATTGACAACAACATAAAGCTATAAGTCAAGAGCATTGACATAAGATGACAAAAACAGAGCGATATCTGTTGTTAAAAGAAAACTTTTCTCGTTACTTTTGGAAAACGATAGATGACCATAGCGGGAAATCATGATTATTTTGCCCCTATCCTTTCAGTGGCGAAGTGTCACGAGGACCGCTTTGCTTTTAGGGTTTTGTATGGATATGACGTTTCACTAGCAGTCCATATCTATTACGTCAATGTTCACAGCTGTTGTCTGCAGCAATCTGGAAAAAGATATCTGGATCGTTCAAAAAGGTATCCAAGATACGGCTATCCGAGATAGGCTATCCGATAGGCTCTCGAACCCACCCAAAGAGAAACGTCAAAGCTGTTTCACGAAACCATAACCCATGCGACACACGGTAGCACATTGTCCATCTCTGTTTTTCGAACTTTCGTTCTCTTTTGCACTTAGTTTCGTGCAACAAATTTCTCCGTATAATAGCAGTCAACCCATGCGACACACGGTAGCACAATGTCCAATTCTGATTTTCGAACTTTCGCTCTCTTTTGCACTTATGGTGTTCGAACAGTTTCGTACAACAAATTTCACCGTATAATAGCAGTCTTTCTTATCTCTGATTATTACACTCAGATGTTTTTCGGTTGCGTGTTTTTTGACAATTCTCTTTCATTTTTTGTTCTCACTTACATACCTCGTTTCCACTTCGAATCAGGTAATCGAATCGGATTATGATTCAGATTTCGATGCAGGTATCTACTTACCCACTGAATCGAGTAATCTAGGTATAAAACACACTCTTTTGAATCGATCCAGCTACAAGAGCTGTATCGGATCGGGTAATCCTATTTCAATTCGATGTAGGTATACACTGGCACTAATTCGAATTGAAGTGTGATTCAGCAATATTTATAAATCCATAAAAAAAATCTCATAAGGAGCAAAGTCCCCCATTACATGATGTCTCACGAGCCCAGTCTCACATGAGTGCGAAAAAGAAAGGAGATGTGAGAAAATGAGATGCACAAAAAAATTCCCGATGAGTACCGTGCCGATTTTTAGCAGTCTCATATTGACGTTTCTCTTTTCCCATATTCGTTTTTGCTATGTTGCTTTAATGTATTTTTTGTGTTGGTCAAATGAGCGTCAACTTAATGTTTTATCATCTTCGTTGTGGTCTTGTTTTTTATTTTTCAAATCAAAAGTTGTAAAACCAATTTGTTATTTTTGTAATTTTATCAAGCAACTTACTTTATTTAGAGAAAAATAAAACTTTGAAATTTATAAAGTGACAACAAGAAAGTGATTGAAAGAGAAATGAAGAACTGTCAAATTTGAGACGTGAGCCTTCAAAATTGAACATGTAATAGTGATTGTCTCACGGGATCGAAATTTAAAAGGAACCTCAAAAATGAGACATGTTCAGGTTTGCTGAATGTTAAAAGAAATACTATTACGTCTTTGACGTTTCACTTTTCTGTTCGGAACTAAAAAAGAAAAACTCCTATTGACATCATGGATACGGAAAATACATGGAAAATCAAAGAAATTGTCCGACGACATTTTACTTCTTTACTCATGAACATTAGAAGATACAATAAAGCAACGACAAGAAACAAAGAAAGACAAGAAATAGAAACGTCAAAAACCATCCAAGACAATTGGACAATCCTCAACCCAAAACTTTGCGGGTTGAGACTTTTTAAAGTATTTCTATTTCATCTGCTTTCTCTTTCGCACTTATTTGCGTCTTTGCAAAACCGTCTGTATGTAATACCACACTAACACGAGATTGATCGGTGATACACGTACTCAGCTGACTATAAGGTTGGGTCAGTGAAATTAAGGCCTCAACCCATAGAATCCGTTGCGTCCGTTCGCTCTCGGATTCACCTGACAGCTCGATTAAATACACACGATCTTATGAGAGGTGACCCATAAGCATCGGATGCAACGGACGAAACGCAAAAAGTAGCCCAACTTTTAACTTTTTGCGTCCGGCAAAAGAGAGACATGCGCAGTAAGAACCAATTTGACGTTTTCTTGTATATGGAATCTATGGTACTATCGAAAACAAAAACTGTCCCTGAAAGCCATCTATGTATTCGCCGGCGTACTAACATTCCGCTGTAATTTTAGAGCGCCGTCAGATACATAGATGGCTTTTCAGGGACAGTTTTTGTTTTCGATAGTACTATTCCATATAATGAATGACGTTTGCCTGTTAAAAAAAAAGAACCAATTTGAAATTTTCTCTCTGATGACATGCGCAGTAAGAACCAATTTGAAATTTTCTCTTCTGCTAACATGAGTGGTCTTGTTGAGTTGAGACACCGCAACGGATTCTATGGGTCACCCCAATCCGTTGTGTCCGGCAAAACTCACAGCTGTCAGGTGAATCCGGCAGCGAACGGACGCAACTGATTCTATGGGTCGGGGCCTTTACTAATACCAACTTTTTCGGACTTCGAACCGGTTTCTGAAATCTGAAAATAGAGTGTTGTTTGTTAAGTCAGTTTTTCGGCACATTCCATAAAATGTGTGTGGTTTGGCCTCTTATTGTGTATCCTTTGTGGATGTTATGCTTGAAAAATGTCAAAATGACAGAACCTTTGATTGACTGTTCCTGCAAAACAAAAAGCAAAAACGAAAATATTTTCTTATCGTCGTTTGGGAAGAGTTTGTGAAAGAAGAAATAATTTACCACCTTACCTATAAAAACGTTTAAACCTTTAAGATATGGTAAGCGTTACTGTTTGGCCTTAGCGCACTTAATCTGGATGTTCAACCAAAGCCCTGAAGTGAATTTGTTTTTCAAAACTATATCCAAATTACATTGTACATCCTTTTCCAATGAAACTTAAACTTCAGCTCTGATTTTTTCGCAAAGTTAATCTATTCACTAAGTTAAATCTTTAAATGTTTTTCTAATTAGGTTTTCAATGTTTTATTCAAGGATCGTGTGACTAAACCACAGAAGAAAATGTTAATCTCATTGTTGCGCGAAACAAAATATATGGAAGGAAAAAAAGAAAAGGAATGGTACTGGGAGAAGATACAAGCTGCCCTCAACACAATTGGTCCAAAAAAAACTATAATTCAATGGAAAAAAGTAAGTTTGGCACTAAAAATTTTAAGGTGTTAAATTTAACTATAATTTATGAATTTCCCGTTTCCTTTCTACAACATGGCTTTTTGAAAGATTGCATATGTTTCATTGACGATTTCCCTCTTGAAAGAACAAAAAAACTCGATGTTATTTGAACTGATTTTAGTAAAGACTTTAATGAAATCTTCAATAAACTGATTTCTTTTTTGAATATGCAACTTCGATTTGAACCTATTTTATTAAAATGTATTTCTTCTTATTTAAAAAACCATTGTTGTAGCGTTCGCTTAAGGTCTATCCTACCAAGTCATTTTTAGGCTTACTCCGGCGCGTGTCCTCCAGGGTAGTCATTTGAGTCACCTTCATTCTAACAGTTAACGACCTCGAATTGGTCACTCGCCATTCCAATGTGTCACTGTACGCAAGTGATAGGAAGTTTTACGAAACCAGCGCTAGATCCCTTAGAATTTTTTACTAAAGAGATTGCTGCCAAAGGAGCACTGCGGCTTTGCCTGGTCTGCGAAAAGGTATCTTGTCGCATTGCTTCCATGACCACACATGAATATGTTGTGGGTGGTATTATTACTTCATTTTTGAGTAGTTGGCGTTCAAAATAGCCTGTGCGTTGCTTCAATTCTTCTGTATCCATCTTTTGGTGGGTGTCATAAACCTGCTTGACTGTACGGATAATAGCCATCTTAACTGGTTACTACATTACAGCTGTGTTTCAATTACATTTTAATATACCAAATAATGTCGAGGAATTAAAATTGACGTAAGTTGACGACTTTATTTAAAGTATGCAAAATCGAAGGTAGGCTTCATTGAGAGCCAGCGCGCTGTGACCCCAAAAGCCAAAAATCTTGGCAAAAATACAAAATTCGATGGTGTAGTTTTGCTGTTTTTTTATTTATTCCTTAGAAGAATACTACGTAATCCGTAAACTTGTTACCACAGTCCGACTTTTCTTTAATTCCTGAAACTTTTGAACCCACTAAGGCGCGGTTCAAAGATATTTTAAAAGTCTAAAAAAATTCCGAGTTTCAAATAAATTACCTAAAAAATGTTGGCGAACATTTCAATGTTTACAAGATACACTTCTATAAACTTCTTAAAACAAATGTATGTTGATATCAAATAGGATCTGCTCCGGCTGGGTCAAAAACAAAAGAAGTATTTAAATTTCGATCTCTTATAGGCGTGTTTTTTTATGCTTGTATACAGTACAGTAAAAATTTCCCTTGGGGAACAACAACAAATCATTTTACTGTCGTAATTTCCACAGTAAAAACAGGGATGACATATGGCACCACCATTGATTTCAGTTCATCAAAGCTTTTCGAAAGGACGTGTTCAAAAAAAATGTGACATTTGCAAAGAAATTTTTTTTCTCTATTAAAAATTAAAGAAATAAAAACTGTATTCATATGTATTTTCGCCCTGTTTTTCACCTGGTTTTGTATATAACAAAGGATTTTGGACTAGTTCTTTTTTGCTGAAGCTAATAGCTTTCCTCATAATTTTTTTTTTTTTTTTTTGTCAGGAGGAAATCTTCAAAAGACACTTGGCAGTATTCGATACCAAGTAGTGTGGTACTCTTACCTCACTAAAATCTCCTCGTAATCAGAACCAATCTATGAACGATCGACAACAGATTTTTCTTTCTCAATAATATAATCGCTTTAAGGGAAGCTTAAACTTTTAATGCTTCCCATGACTTTTAGAACATTAGCTCGTGTGGCTTGGTTCTTCTTAATCTCCGAACATTTCCTCTCGTATTTAATACGGACTCCATTTCAGAGTTGATATGACTATGCAGTCGCTGATTGTGTGATACAGCATGTTTTCTTACAACTTCTGTAACCGTTTCTATTTGTAGGTCACGGTGTAAATCGCTATTTCTTATATACCATGGTGCATTTACTATTCCACGAAGGACTTTGTTTTGGAATTTTTGGATGATTTCAGTATTTGTTTTCTTTGTACAGCCCCATAATTGGATTCCATAGGTCCAAACAGGTCTAAGTACTTGTGTATAAAGCATTATTTTATTTTCGACAGATAGGTCAGAATTTCTACCGAGTAACCAGTACATTTTTCTATACTTCAAGTTGAGCTCTTCCCTTTTCTTTTTGATATGCTCTTTCCATTTTAGCTTTGCATCCAAATTCATCCCAAGGTATTTGGCCGTGTTGGCGTAAGGTACAGCTTGATTGTTGATGAATATTTGTACGTAGCTTAACTTTTTATTTGTAAAGTTTATATGTGCAGATTTAGCTTCATTGAGCTTGATACGCCATTTTTTGGTCCAATCACTAATGGTGTCGACGGCATTTTGCAATTTCTCAGCAGCCTTGACGACGCACTTACTGGATGCAAAAATTGCAGTATCATCTGCAAAAGTAGCCATAATGGTGTTGTTATCCACTGGAATATCCCTTGTATATAGCAAATACAGGGTAGGTCCTAGGACGCTTCCTTGTGGAACACCGGCTTGTATTTTACATAGCTTTGAATATTCTTGATCATACCGTACTCTGAAGAGCCGGTTTGAGATATACGATTTTAGTATTTCGTAGAACTGCCTGGGTAGGTCCCTTTCAGGCACGAAGCGTGACATTTTCGTTTGCAGAAGCACTCAAAATAAAACCAAAAATTTGAGACTCAAATGAGACCCGCACTCTTTTCCATGCCTTTTGGCGGCTTTCGAAAAATTGGTCATGTCAGTAAATCCACCACTTTTCCAAACATTTTTTCATTGCTAATAAGGCAAGGCCAACAATATTTTCTTTTTGTTTTCGTACATCCTGTTAACCACGGAAAACTTTCACAAGTTTGTATTGAAAAATGTGAAGTACAACGCTTTGTAACGGTGTTTATATTTAAGGATGGTTTCGGTCTGCCAACATCTATTATTATTATTTTTTTCTTCGAACGACCTAGCCGAGAATGGTTTATGGAAAAAACTTTCTATTACACAATTACACGCATTCATATTAAATCAGGAAATAATAGTTTAAATCTTTATAAGTCACCCACAGCCACGAAAATAGTTTAAAAACCACAAACTTTAAAACCAATGCACTCTTTGTTTTCTGATAGCGAAAAAACTGACCTAATCAATAAAATAAGTACTACCTACCACTTTTTTTCATGAAATCAAACTCATTAACAGTGAACTGTTAAGAACAAGAAACAACTCATATACATCTTTGTTTTCTCTCTATCTCCTGTTTTATGTCATGGCATTTTCGTAATGCATTCACTCAACTCATTCTTCGCACGTTGGTCCAAAGGCAAGAAACCTAAAAAAATGTGTTCCACTTTGGGTTGAGATCTGAGTTAATAAAGCCAAATAATGGAATGCCTAGCCATTGCGCATTATGAGTATTTTTTGCAAAGCATTTTCGCTTATCAACATTTATGAGTGATGTTGTGTACTTTCTGTTGGTGTGGGTATTTTGAGATTGAGCTAAGAAAAGAAGACAATTAAAGAGAATGCATTATGTATTACGCATTTTAGTCACTTCGTACATTCGTAAAAATAATGCAAAGATGTTGAGCATTCTCTGTTGGTTTGCTGTGGGGGTATTTTAAGTTGTATGTAATTAGCAGACAGACCATGATTTCTTTTATGTAGTTATTTTGGTATAATATTATAATGTTCTCAAAATGATGTTGACATTTATTTAACGAGATAGATTGGATAAGAGCAGACTGGTATAATATAATATCAAAAATATAATAGAAAAATTAATAAGTTTTGGAATTTTGAATTTAAATTTTGCAGGCTACCTAAGATTTTTTTAAATTCGTTAACGGAAGCACTCATTCCACTCAATATATGGACGCTTCGTCACTGGTCCCTTTGCAGTTTATACTCTAGCCCCTCATGCCATACCTTGTCGAATGCTTGAGCAACATCTAAAAATATAGCCGAACATACTTGTTTTTCTTCTAATGCTTTTTCAACTGCATCCGTTATTCTATGAACTTGGTCTATCGTGGAATGTTTATTTCTACATTCAAACTGATGATTTGGGATTAGATTTCTTTCTTCTATGACTTTGCTTAGTCTTTTCAGTGGCAATTTTTCAAAGACTTTTGCCATTATTGGTATAAGCGATATTGGTCTGTAAGACGTCACTTCTGTTGGTGGCTTACCTTGCTTTGGTATAACAATTACTTCAGCAATTTTCCAATGATGTGGGACATATTGGGTCTTTAGGCATGCATTTATTATGAATTGGAGTTTTATGAAGGCTTTTGATGGCATTTCTTTCATAACCTGAGCAGTATGATCTGATGATAAGTCATAATTACCTTCGACTCTTATGTGGTTTCGTTTGATGCCTTTAACTATGAAAAAGTCAACAAGGTCTGGTAGTTTACTAGTATCCGATGGCCAGTAAGTTGGTGATCTGGAAGAATAGAACTCGCAATTGTATTTGAGGCATGCTTTGTAAAACCTTCTGCCCTTTGTTGTTATAAGTCTGGATCCCCAAAGGATAAAAAAAAAATTATTTGACTAAAAAATATAGCCCAATGCAAGCAAAATATAAATCAAGCAAACAAACAAAGCAATAGAAAATGATCAAAAGGGAAAGATATATGTATGAAAATCAAACATTCTCCAATAGAAATTTATGTTTGGGACTAGCATTACGTGTTTCAACTTAATTTTATTTGGGTTGTGTTTATTTACGCGGTAGTATTTTAGTTCAATTTCACGGTTTTGTAAATAGAATCAACTTATTTTCTTTCTTAACCTATCGAAAAGACTGGTCAATAGTATAAAATTGCTTTACCACAGATTTGGATAAAAAACAAATTGATTCTGTTTGCCAATGGAAAATCTCATCAAAGATTAGTTTTTAAAATCTTTTTACATACTCCCCGAACATACCCGAAAGTTTTTTCAAAAGAACAGCTGACTTTGACATAGAGATTTCTTCACTGCTGGACGATGCCTCTAAAAACTGTAAAATAGAGCTGTAACAGAGAATATGATTAATGGAAAATAAGAAAAAAAAAACAAAATGTTAAATGTAAATGTTAAGGGAAATTTTTACTGTACTATATACTAGCATAAAAAAAAACGCACCGTATTATACCATAAAAACGTTGTAGAAACTAGATTTTTATGTTCATTAGAACTTAAGTAATACACTAGCAATATAATAAGCGAGTTGAAAACGTACAGAATCGCAATAAAGAACTGCAAAAATTCGTAAACGGGATATCATGTTTTTAGTTCTACTATCTCTATAAAATGACAATCAAAAGTTATTATTTGACCTTAAGTTATATGGTTGGACTTCATGTGTTAGATTAACGTTTATTGATATGAATTCTGGAACCATTTTGTTCCAGAAGATGGCTGCATTGTATGATATCCTCAGTGTATTGTTAAGACATTGTAAGCAAGATAGCATCCAACTTATTGGAGAATAGAAACTGCATTTCAGGATAATTCTCTTTTGTTGTCTGTTGATTTCTGTTGAGCTACAAAATTGTTGAACAAAAGTGAGGTTTGACAACTCTATTGAAAATGTTTATAGCACACAAGGTGGATATATTTTTTCGTAATCTTTTTAAGAATCCAATTTTTTTTTTTGAATTTTTTTTTTCACAATGTATTTGAAATGATTATGAAAGTTCAGATCACTGTCTATTAATAACACTGAAGTATTTCATTGATTTCAACTGTTTGCTATGACTATTGTTGGTACATATGTTAGTTTCGAAGTCAGCGTTTATAGCCATCCATTTTGTTTTATTACCATTAATTTTTAATTTGTATCTATCAAACTACATACACATGTTATCACTATCGTAGTTCTTAAATTATATATTGTAAGAGATATATTTTGATCATTTACGATCTTAGAATTCCTAAGTAATATTCATCTGGCAGTACTCTTCTTTACGATCACATGCATGCAAACATAGAAAAAATTAAATTAAATTTAAAAACTTTACAAATGTCGTTTATGTAAATTAAAAGCAACAGAGGACCAAATGTCGTTTCTGAGGTACGGTAAACGAAATTTCTTCACAGTATTCTGTTATTTAAATTTGATTGAAACAATTTTTGTTCTTTATTTTGTGTGCCGTATTTGCTTAGATGATTTCATTATTTTCGTGACGTTCTATGTATTTTTAAGGTCATAATAAAAAAAATAGAGAAAAAAAATTTATTCGTTACGAATAAATATCTAGTAGGTACGAACTGTCAGACTTTATTCTTGTTCCACACAATCCACACTACAACGAATAAATTTTTCGAGCGTGTTTAACCTCAAAATCATTCTCCATTTTTGTTTTAGATGTAAATTGTGTTCGTTATTCGTGACGAATGTAAAACACTCATGTGAATGAAATGTCAAATTTGACGAATATTCGTTCATTCGTCGTTCGTTGGTCGAACGAAAAGTCAAATTAGAACAAAGTCTAATAGCTTTAGAACAAAGTCTAATAGCGTTTTTCATTGAAATTCGATAGATTTACTCTCAAATCGAGAACTACTCCTTTCAATGGAACATTTTTTTTAGGTTTTTTGCTGGTATTGGCGGTTAAATTGATTTTCACAAATAGGAATTCATATTTTCAAATTTTGTTACTTGTTTTCTTCAGCAGATTACTGAATTTTAACTTATTTTCTCGTGTCCTCATAATTTATATCAATTTTTTCAACCCAACGCTGGCACAACAAATTGAAAATAAACAAATTATTTTCCATTAATAGTTTGACAGAACAAATGTTTTTGCATGTGTGCAAGAATTCAGAGTAGATCTCCCAACCAAATAGGAGTAGATCTTTGGCGTTTAGAGTTGGTCCGGGTCTACTCTTTTTTTCAATGAAACATGGAAAATGGGAAAGGAGTAGGTTAGGTTAGGTTAGGTTTAAATGGCTGTCAGGAAAACAAATTGACACACTTAGACCAATATTAGGTCCATTGTGATACTATAAAATTATGCGAGGAAGTATCTCACTTAACAAAACCATTTGGAGCTTTTAATAAAGCGAAGGAGATGCAGGGGATCTGTGTTCCCCAGATCGCTTGGATCATCAAGAAAATATTTTCCTAGATGCTGTTTTCTTTTAAAAGAGAGTGCAGGACATGAGCAGAGGAGGTGTGGGATTGTCTCCTCCTCCTCCTCATCTAAGCAACTTCTGCAGAAGTCATTTGAGGGAACGCCAAGTCTTATGGCGTGTCTTCCTATCAGACAATGTCCGGTGATGACATTGATTACGGAGCTAACTTGCAATCTGGTAATGGATAACAAATGTCTTGTGCGTTTTGGATCTAGTCCTGGCGATAGCTCTGTGCCCCGGCACCCAAATAAGGTGAATATTGAGCTGTTCAGCCATCTCCCTAAGAGATAGGCGACAGTTAAGGGCGGTTACTGAGTTCGTAGAAACAGCGCCGAGTGATTTGAGGGCTGCTTGACTATCTGAGAAAATCCGGATATTCGTTGAGGATATCACGTTTTTCTTAGCCATGATAGGACCTCTTTGATCGTCAGAATTTCCGCTTGGAACACGCTACAATGGTTTGGAAGGCGGAACGAGAGACTTACGTTAAGTCGGTTTGAGTACACCCCACAGCCTACCTCTTCTTCGGTTTTTGAACCATCTGTATAGAAATTAATTGAATCATCTTTCAAAAATTCTTCGTCTTCCCAGGTCGTTCTCGGTGGAATGGAGACTTTGAACTTATTATCAAAAACCAATTGGGGGATGGTGTAGTCGGAGTGACAAGGGATTGATCCGAACAAATTCAGGATTGTAGCGTGACCGATGTTGTGAATGAATGAATGAATGAATGTTCTTTATTTAGCTTCAGAAAAGCCATTTCGTTTTAAGTTTTACATTTGAACTTATTATAAATAATTAATATAATATAAAATTGTATATAAGTGTATAAATTTATATTACTTTAAAAGATTTTTGTACTTATAAAATTTACTTTGCACATTTAGATATTTATAGGTTTGAACGTATGTGCTCAATTAGTTTTCTTTTAAAATCATGCAACGCTGTGCAACATTTTACTTCTCTAGGAAGGCTATTAAACCCATGAAACCCCATGTAAAAAACTGTTCTTTGACCCCTTGATGTTCTAGATCTCTCAATTCTTAGGTCATCATTGTTTCTAAGATTTTGTTGTAATACTGTATTTTCTCGTATGTTTTCACATAAGTATCCAGGTAACAGATTGTTTTTAATTTTAAACACAAATATCATAGTACGCATAAACAGTCTTTGGTTAACATTTAGCCATTTCAAAACATTTAACATAGATCTTATTGGTGTATAAATACTACATTTAATAATTATTCGCATAATTTTGTTTTGTAATAGTTGTAATCTATCTTTATGACTTTGAGGACATACATAAATAAGACTAGAGCAGTAATCAAAATGAGGTTTAATTAAGACATTACATACATTAATAGCGGTACTCATTGATATATTTTTCCTTATTTTTCTTAATACACCTATTTTTTTAGACACTTTTTTACATATGTAGTCAATGTGTTCATTGAAATTTAGCTTTTCATCTAACATAATACCAAGATACTTCATTTGTTTTACAATTTCAATTGGTTCATTGTTTATTTTAACATTAATATTTGCAGGCGTACTTTCATAATTACATTTAAAGATCATACATTTAGTTTTGTTTACATTTAGCACCAGTCTCTTCATTTTAAGCCACGCGTTCACCCTTTCTAGGTCTTGGTTTAGTTCCTCTATGCAATCTTCAATGTTTTTTCCAGTGATGTACAACAACCCGTCATCAGCAAACAGAACAAGTTTTGATGAACATACTACCTTGCTCATGTCGTTGATAAACATTAGGAATAACCACACTCCGAGAATTGTACCTTGCGGAATTCCTACGTTTACAGGAACTGGTGTTGATAAAAAACCGTTTACAGACGTTCGTTGCGTTCTCCCCGATATAAATGATTTAAACCACTTGAGCTCATTTGCCTTTATACCAAAGCACTTTAATTTTTTAATTAATATTTGGTGGTTTACAGTCTCAAAGGCTCGTTTCAAGTCAAGAAACACTGCTACAACTACATTTTTAGAATCGATTTCTTTTCGCCAGTTATTTATCACAAAATTTAAACAAGTTTCGCACGAGTGATTTGCACGGAAACCCGACTGATATCTGTCCAAAAGACCTTGCCCGTCTAAATGTTCTTGTAATTGAATTGCAACGGTTTTTTCTATAATTTTTTCGTATAAAGGCATCATATTTACTGGTCTGTATTCACTGAGACTTTTTGCGTTAGGTATTTTTTTTATTGGTATTATAAGAGATACTTTCCATGAATCTGGGAAAACACCTGCACTCAGGGATATATTTATAATTCTTTCTAATACCGGACCGACAAAACACAGAGAATCTTTGAACATCTTAACACTCATAAAATTAAAGTCACTCTTTTTGCTAATCATATCTATTGCACATCTTATATTTTCTATGTTCACTAATTTGAACTTAAAATCTATATTGCACTCTTCTATTATGTTAATGTAATCACAGTATATCACAGATCGGGTTATTTCTTTTATGGAATCAACAAAAAAGTTGTTAAATTTATCACATAAAATTGCACTATCATCTATCACAGAACCGTCATCTAATTGCACCTCAGTTATAGTTTCATTATTTTTCTTAAAAACATATTGTTTTAGTTTTTTCCACATATCTTTTTGTGAGTTTGCGGTGTGAATTTTGTTTTTTATAAATTGTGATTTGGTTTTGATGATATTTTTTTTGTATTCATTTCTACACTGCTGGTACATAGACCAATCATTTTCATTATTGCTGAGCACTGCTTGTCTATATAAATTAATTTTTACTATTTTTGCCCTTCTGAGTTCACTGTTGAACCACTCCGCGTTATTAAAAGGAACTTGTTTAGTTTTAACCATACCATTGATTACATTTTTAAAGTTCAGCACAAATTGATCACATAAAACATTTAGATTGTAGGGTAGTTCACTATTCATATTTACAAACAATGGGATTTCGTACAGTCTTGACAACAGATAATTTTGGTTATATGCACAATATTTAACGGTTTTTTTATTTATAGTATTGTATATTATAGTATATATTTACGTCGCATATTAATAAGAAACTTCCACGATGTGACAGATATTCTAACCAGTTTTCAAGCTCGTCACAAAAAACACTTTTTGACGAAAGACGATTTGGAGATCTGTATATTGCACATATATATATCGCGACATTTAAAGTTATTTCTTACATATATTGCTACACCACCAGTATATTTCGACTCACTTTCACAACTAAACGGAGGAAAGAAACCTTGTAGTTGTACAAATTTCAAATCTTCGGCGTCAGTGACATGGGTTTCGGACACATCTAAAATATCAACACTTTCATTTTCGATTAAACTTTCCACCTCCTCAAAATTGTTGAATAAGCCCTGGACATTGAAATAAAAACACCTTATATCGTCTAACTGCTAGACGTCAGTCCTCTCTTCCGCAATTCTTACTTTTCTTTTGTAAATTGGACAATTTATGTCGTTCGCTTTATGGCTCAAATTTAAATTTAATTTCAATGTTTTATTAGCATTACAACAATTAGTACACTTAACCTCATCACTTGTACACATTTTAACGTCATGGTTACCTGCACATTTAACACAAGTTTTTTCACTAGTACAATTTTTAGACGTATGATTGTAGCCACAACAATTAAAGCATCTTCCTACATGAGTGTGCTGATATACTTTGCATCGGTCCCAACCAATATTGACTTTAGTACTATCTAACACTTTTGCAAAGGCAACACTGTCCATTTCGACCACTGCATTGAAACATTTAACTTTTGGCGACAGATATACTACTACACATTTAATGTCATGCTCTTCCAAACCATTTTGCTTTTTTAATGATATAACTATCTCTTCTTCACTCATTTTTTCTTTCATACCAACTATAAGTATTTTTGGTTTTCTCAGTAATGGTATTTTAACATTGTAGTCTACACTTTGTTTTTGTTTGAATTCACTTTCAATTTTTTTTAATGATTTTTCATCTCCTCTAATAATCACTGCACCATTTTGAATATCTTTAATATTACTTATTTTTAAAGCTAAATTTGCCGGATCAATTGTGCTTTTAATAATTTCTCTTGTTTTTATATTGTTTTGATTCTCCTTTGGTTTAATTATTATCACATTACTTTTTTCTTTCACTTTATCTGCGTATGAGATTTGTTTTGATTGTGTTGGTGTTGTTTTGTTTTCAGACACAACTGATTCCTTGAAATTTTTTAATTCTTTGAAAATATTTTCTTTTATTTCTTTTACACTTTGTATTGCGTTTATATTCTCATCTCCTATTTTTTTTGCATCTTCACATATTTTTGCACTTTGTGCCTTGAAGCACTCGCTAACTTGAACAAACTTTTTTTTGTTATCGGTCCATTGGGAGATAGCTCTCATATGAGTGGCTGCACTGGCGGCCATTTGTTTGCTAAAGATATCTAGTGGTGTGAGGTTAAAAACTGTATTTAGGGCAGCTGAGGGTGTTGATCTCAGTGCTCCGCTTATACACAAACCGGCTGTTCGTTGGACCTTGCTTAATTTGTCGCAGTAGGCCCTTTTATCAAGAGCGGTCCACCATACCACTACTCCGTATGTGAGTATTGGTCTGATGACCGCGGTGTAGAGCCAGTGGGTGATTTGGGGGGAGAAACCCCATTTATTACCAATGGCTTTTTTACAGGAAAATAAGGCAACGGTGGATTTCCTGATTCTTTCCTGTGGGAAAGGAGTAAATCTTTTCGCAAAAGGAGTAACTCTTTTCGTCAATGAAAAACGATATAAAATCAAGTGTTCCTTGAATGTATCTTAATATCCGTTTTAGTTTCTGCCAATGGACTTAAGTTGCATTGCTTTGAAATTCGAAAACGATTGAAATAATTCACAGCAGAACATAGTAAACATCAGGCATTCTATCAGCTCTCTATATGGTTTAGTCTCTACCATTGTATAAGGAAACTATAGTAGCACCCTGTCGTCCCCATTAAGCGTACTACCTACCTTCTCAATCGGAAAAAGTTAATCGTAGAACCCTGCCAACATGCCGAAAATACATCATATATTATTATTGTTTTTTGCTAGGGCAGCTTTGCTTCGGAAATGTGTTAGCAATATAAAAGCGTGATGTGCTTTTTAATTCTAAATGATAAAAAGTTTGTTGTTTTGCATTTGACGTGTCATGACATTGTTTGAAAATCATTTAAACACATTTTATAATTGATGAAAATACAATCCACAACCAATAAAGCATTCACGAAAATACCATCCACATACCTAAGTGAACAACCATAGCTAAATTTTTTGAACCGATAAATCCTTTAATGGGGACGACAGGGGACGATACCAGCGCTTTCCCCGCCATGGTGCTACTATAGTTTCCTTATACAATGGTCTCTACTATTGCTTCATTTAAATTCGAATTATGTTCCACAGAGAGTTTAATTTCCATCGGTGTCCTAGCTGGTTTGCAGCTGTCCATTTCAAATCTTTTTAAAACATTTCTAAGATATGTACTATGACTAAGAAATATAGCATCATTCTTTCGTTCGATCTTTATGCCCAAGGAATAGTTGAGATCTCCCAAATCTTTCATTTTCATTTTGATTTCAGATTTTAATGGATTCAATCATTTTCGATTCTCTTCCTGCAATAATAAAATCATCGACATAGAGAACGATGTACAGAATATCATAATTTTCTTCGCGTACATAAATATAAGCACTTATCAGCCGTCGATTGCTTGAAACACATAATTTTGATAAATATATCGAATCGATTATTCCACTCTCTGGGCGCCTGTTTCAGTCCATAGATTGTTTTGTTTAGTTTACATACAAAATTTGAACCATTTTCACTTCCCTCTGGCAGCTCCATAAAAATTTCTTCTTGTAAAAAAGCATTTTTGACATCCATTTGATAGGCCAGAAGGTTTTCTTTGTTAATAACTGATAAAAGAGTTCTTAATATTGTCAATTGCGCTACTGGCGCGTAAGTTTCAGTGTAATCAAAACCTTTGGTTTGGGCAAAACCTTTAGTAACTAGTCTTGCCTTGTTTTTTCCACAAATACGTTTTCATTGCTTTTAATTTTAAAAACCCATTTATTTCTTATGATTTTCTTTTCTTTTGGTAGACGCACTAAGTCCCAAGTTTTGTTTTCTTCTAACGCATCTAGTTCCTCTTTAATTGCTTCAAGCCATTTATTTTCATCATTTTGTGAAGTGGTTTTCGTTTCCCAGCCGGGGTAATGCTCACGGCGGGCCAGGGTTTAGTAAATAAAAACACACAAAACTTCACAAGGACAGAAATTCTCTTTTATTAGAACTTTCTATATTTGATATTATAATTAACAAACAAAAGTAATGTAATTCGGGTATCGTTTGTTGCGGTAGTTTCGGTTTATCAGCTACCGTACCGTGGTCTGTAATCTTCGCGAGTTCCAGGGTTCTTGGCAGGTTAGCTGCCTTTGTCTGTCACAAATAGGAATTCATATTTTCAAATTTTGTTACTTGTTTTCCTCAGCAGACTACTGAATTCTAACTTATTTTCTCGTGTCCTCATAATTTATAGCAATTTTTTCAACCCAACGCTGGCACAACAAATTGAAAATAAACAAATTATTTTCCATTAATAGTTTGACAGAACAAATGTTTTTGCATGTGTGCAAGAATTCAGAGTAGATCTCCCAACCAAATAGGAGTAGATCTTTGGCGTTTAGAGTTAGTCCGGATCTACTCTTTTTTTCAATGAAACATGGAAAATGGGAAAGGAGTAGGTTAGGTTAGGTTAGGTTTAAATGGCTGTCAGGAAAACAAACTGACACACTTAGACCAATATTAGGTTCATTGTGATACTATAAAATTATGCGAGGAAGTATCTCACTTAACAAAACCATTTGGAGCTTTTAATAAAGCGAAGGAGATGCAGGGGATCTGTGTTCCCCATATCGCTTGGATCATCAAGAAAATATTTTCCTAGATGCTGTTTTCTTTTAAAAGAGAGTACAGGACATGAGCAGAGGAGGTGTGGGATTGTCTCCTCCTCCTCCTCATCTAAGCAACTTCTGCAGAAGTCATTTGAGGGAACGCCAAGTCTTATGGCGTGTCTTCCTATCAGACAATGTCGGGTGATGACATTGATTACGGAGCTAACTTGCAATCTGGTAATGGATAACAAATGTCTTGTGCGTTTTGGATCTAGTCCTGGCGATAGCTCTGTGCCCCGGCACCCAAATAAGGTGAATATTGAGCTGTTCAGCCATCTCCCTAAGAGATAGGCGACAGTTAAGGGCGGTTACTGAGTTCGTAGAAACAGCGCCGAGTGATTTGAGGGCTGCTTGACTATCTGAGAAAATCCGGATATTCGTTGAGGATATCACGTTTTTCTTAGCCATGATAGGACCTCTTTGATCGTCAGAATTTCCGCTTGGAACACGCTACAATGGTTTGGAAGGCGGAACGAGAGACTTACGTTAAGTCGGTTTGAGTACACCCCACAGCCTACCCCTTCTTCGGTTTTTGAACCATCTGTATAGAAATTAATTGAATCATCTCTCAAAAATTCTTCGTCTTCCCAGGTCGTTCTCGGTGGGATTGAGACTTGGAACTTATTATCAAAAACCAATTGGGGGATGGTGTAGTCGGAGTGACAAGGGATTGATCCGAATAAATTCAGGATTGTAGCGTGACCGATGTTGTTATCGGTCCATTGGGAGATAGCTCTCATACGAGTGGCTGCACTGGCGGCCATTTGTTTGCTAAAGATATCTAGTGGTGTGAGGTTAAAAAGTGTATTTAGGGCAGCTGAGGGTGTTGATCTCAGTGCTCCGCTTATACACAAACCGGCTGTTCGTTGGACCTTGCTTAATTTGTCGCAGTAGGCCCTTTTATCAAGAGCGGTCCACCATACCACTACTCCGTATGTGAGTATTGGTCTGACGACCGCGGTGCAGAGCCAGTGGGTGATTTGGGGGGAGAAACCCCATTTATTACCAATGGCTTTTTTACAGGAAAATAAGGCAACGGTGGATTTCCTGATTCTTTCCTGTGGGAAAGGAGTAAATCTTTTCGCAAAAGGAGTAACTCTTTTCGTCAATGAAAAACGATATAAAATCAAGTGTTCCTTGAATGTATCTTAATATCCGTTTTAGTTTCTGCCAATGGACTTAAGTTGCATTGCTTTGAAATTCGAAAACGATTGAAATAATTCACAGCAGAACATAGTAAACATCAGGCATTCTATCAGCTCTCTATATGGTTTAGTCTCTACCATTGTATAAGGAAACTATAGTAGCACCCTGTCGTCCCCATTAAGCGTACTACCTACCTTCTCAATCGGAAAAAGTTAATCGTAGAACCCTGCCAACATGCCGAAAATACATCATATATTATTGTTTTTTGCTAGGGCAGCTTTGCTTCGGAAATGTGTTAGCAATATAAAAGCGTGATGTGCTTTTTAATTCTAAATGATAAAAAGTTTGTTGTTTTGCATTTGACGTGTCATGACATTGTTTGAAAATCATTTAAACACATTTTATAATTGATGAAAATACAATCCACAACCAATAAAGCATTCACGAAAATACTAACCACATACCTAAGTGAACAACCATAGCTAAATTTTTTGAACCGATAAATCCTTTAATGGGGATGACAGAGGACGATACCAGCGCTTTCCCCGCCATGGTGCTACTATAGTTTCCTTATACAATGGTCTCTACTATTGCTTCATTTAAATTCGAATTATGTTCCACAGAGAGTTTAATTTCCATCGGTGTCCTAGCTGGTTTGCAGCTGTCCATTTCAAATCTTTTTAAAACATTTCTAAGATATGTACTATGACTAAGAAATATAGCATCATTCTTTCGTTCGATCTTTATGCCCAAGGAATAGTTGAGATCTCCCAAATCTTTCATTTTCATTTTGATTTCAGATTTTAATGGATTCAATCATTTTCGATTCTCTTCCTGCAATAATAAAATCATCGACATAGAGAACGATGTACAGAATATCATAATTTTCTTCGCGTACATAAATATAAGCACTTATCAGCCGTCGATTGCTTGAAACCCATAATTTTGATAAATATATCGATATATCGATTATTCCACTCTCTGGGCGCCTGTTTCAGTCCATAGATTGTTTTGTTTAGTTTACATACAAAATTTGAACCATTTTCACTTCCCTCTGGCAGCTCCATAAAAATTTCTTCTTGTAAAAAAGCTTTTTTGACATCCATTTGATAGGCCAGAAAGTTTTCTTTGTTAATAACTGATAAAAGAGTTCTTAATATTGTCAATTGCGCTACTGGCGCGTAAGTTTCAGTGTAATCAAAACCTTTGGGTTGGGCAAAACCTTTAGCAACTAGTCTTGCCTTGTTTTTTCCACAAATACGTTTTCATTTCTTTTAATTTTAAAAACCCATTTATTTCTTATGATTTTCTTTTCTTTTGGTAGACGCACTAAGTCCCAAGTTTTGTTTTCTTCTAACGCATCTAGTTCCTCTTTAATTGCTTCAAGCCATTTATTTTCATCATTTTGTGAAGTGGTTTTCGTTTCCCAGCCGGGGTAATGCTCACGGCGGTCCAGGGTTTAGTAAATAAAAACACACAAAACTTCACAAGGCCAGAAATTCTCTTTTATTAGAACTTTCTATATTTGATATTATAATTAACAAACAAAAGTAATGTAATTCGGGTATCGTTTGTTGCGGTAGTTTCGGTTTATCAGCTACCGTACCGTGGTCTGTAATCTTCGCGAGTTCCAGGGTTCTTGGCAGGTTAGCTGCCTTTGTCTGAGTACTCTTCTTATGGTACTTTCCATTGGTTTCACTCGGGGAAGCACTCATTTTAAAAACCAATGGAACACCCAAGATCGTTTTTATTCAGTTTAACGTAATTGCCTTTGTGTGAGTGAAACACCTACGGCGCTTAAAAATTATTCCTTCAAGAAAATTTTCATTTTGACATTTGAGTAACATGTGTTAGTGCTTCTTGTTTCGATTCTCACTTCAAATCGAGAAGCGGCTGTCACTCCTCAGAATCATGAGAAGCGATCTTTTTGCACCAATGGAACGGTTTGAGAATGCTTCTGGACGCTCCTGAACGGTTCTTTTCGTCCAATGGAAAGTGCCATTAGTCTCGCAGTGGCTATAGGAGAGAAGTAATTAATAATTATCAAGTTAGATGCGGTTACTGCCTCTAGATGTACAATCCCTTGTGACCATTCACCCTATAGGTAGCCGAAGGTAAGTCGAAGCGCGTAGGCGTCTGAGGACCCTAGCAGGTAGAAACATAGGCGTCCGAAGACCCCGGTAGGTAGAAACATGAGCGTCCGAAGACCCCGGTAGGTAGAAACACGAGCGTCTGAAGACCCCGGTAGGTAGAAACACGAGCGTCCGAAGACACCGGTAGGTAGATCACAGGCAATAACTCTGGGGGATCAGCAGGTATTAGTCTCTGCCCCAGGTGGCACAATACGTAAGCAATATAATGTTTGTTCTAATAAACTTACTCCTTTTTATCTTACTCAAACTCGGTTCCTTGGTTTTCCGTTTACTTCTTCTTGGTAGGCGACTACTATTTATATTACGACTTCCTTTTTTTTAGGGAGATGCACCATATGGCTGATGCCGGCGAACTGATTTTCCTTGCGCTGAGCTGCTCTATTTATACCCACAGCTCACTGTGGTACCGTGTGCAACTCCCGTATAAACCATTGAGATATCCTATATCCCTATGTAAATTCCATATCTCCTATGCTTGCCCACACTATACCAATATGCTTGCCTATACGACATCGCTATGCCAACCATGCTACTCACATCAAGCCCTACCGCATTGCATTGTCCGCACTGCTTGTGCATGGGGATTTGGGCACTCCTTGGTGTTTAGTGTATTTCCACATACCCCACTACTTACCATCAAGTGATGGTTTGAGCTTTCTACATGCATGGTGGGTTCTTTGTCTTATGGTAGAGTATGGTTTCCCCTCACCACTAATTATAGTTAGTCCTAGCTACACGACTATTCCCAGGTTGGTGTCTCCGGTGAGTGCGCCTTTTTGTCCTTTATGCACTAGATGGCGATAACTGTTTCATTGGGGCGATAAATGAGAAGCTTGTGACGAAGCATTAAAACGCTTCGTTACATATCCCCCCTCTTTTGGAGACGAGGACCTCCTAAAACGAAAAGTATAAAGCATACAGGCCATGTCACTTTATTATGTTCTCCAAAAAATTTTTTTTTATAGTTTTAGTTTTCGTTATTTTATACTTTTATTAATTTTTTTTTCCATATATATTTTTCCATTGCAATAAAAAGAGCCTCTTTGGCAATAAAAACAAAAAGTAAGTACGAGAAAAAACGGCTGGTCCTACGGTTCGAACACAATCCTCTTGGATTGCCCCGTCGACTGGTGGGAAAGGACGGGTTCTCCTCGTCTTACTACTCTGTACAGTATCGTACCACTCCGACGCTTAAAGATTAGCCGCTTGTGGCGCCTCGACTGATGGTACTGTGCGTGCTGTCGGACATCGAAATCCAAGAACGGGTCCACCTTCTTTTTCGGACTCGGTTCTGGTCCACGATTTGGTGGCTGGTCGTCCTTTGTAGCTGCCAGTGTAGATACCGGAGTTGTCTGGTTTCGGGACGCAGATTTGTGTGGGGGTAATTCGATGACGGCGGTTACGCTCGGTTCCTTTGCCTTCAGTGCGGCTATCCCTGAGTTGTCCATCCTTGGCGGGTCGTGGTTCGGAGAGTTAGTTGTAGCGGTAACGGTGGCTGGTTTACGGGTATCGGTCGGGGTTCGGCTGGTGGTGCCCTTCTTATTGGCGTTGGTGGCGGTGGTTCGCTTGGTACTGGTCTTCACGGTGGTATTCTGGCTGGTACTGGCGAGGGGTGTTCTGGACCTGACGGTAGTTCGGCTGGCTACGGTGTGGGGAACTCGGGCTACTCGTCTTTTAAAGTCGTTCCCTGTAGTCTGATCATGATTGGCTTGGGCTGCGTGTTACTGGTGGTACGCAGCTTCGATAGCGAAATAGCGGTACATACTGAGGAAGTAACCCTCCTAGGCGTAGTCTGTTGCCTTTGCCAAGGCTGGCGGAATCCATTTCTTCTTCCACTTCGGACTAAAGCCTCGGATTGCTGTGCCTGACTAACGACGGCGGTTTTAGATCTGATATTCTATATTCGGGATTGCATTCCATTTGTCTGGCACGTCGTCCCTTCCAATCGTTCACGGGGCTACACCGAATCAACAGCTCATCCGGGTTAAGTGGTAGAGGATCTCTTGGCTGCGTTGGTACCGGCGGCGGCGGCGGTGTGCGTGAAGCGGTAGACTTATCGTATCTGGGACGCTGGTATTTGGGTCTACGGGACTGGCTGTACATGACTGCAGTTCTATGCGGATGGCAATTACAGTCCTTCGTCAATCGTCCATCTTCTCCGCAGTAAGAGCAAAATAGACGGATCGGTCTTCGGCAGTTACTCTTAGTGTGACCCCGCTGTTTGCAATTCCAGCAGTGAGTACTCTGTAACTCTGTACTGATAGTAACTGAATCTGGTCGGTACGGTTAAAACTCGGTCGCGGTGGGCGGCAGTACGGCTCGGCGGTCGGTTACTGGTCGGTCAGGAAAAGTAAATCGGTTAGGCGTAGGAGCGGTACGGGGCGGTGCTTGGCGGGATGTATGGTCTTCCCTTCGTATGTACTCATACTCCTCTGTCAGCTTCATGAGTTCGTTCAGTGTGTCAAAATCTTTATATATAGGTGGTATTCGGATCGCATATATCATATATGCGATCGATACTATCCTCTATGCGTTTACGCGGGTGTCGGTAAATCAGATATTGGGTGGCCTGTATAAAGTCCTTTGCTTTCTCACGGGGCCCTTGCTTCTTCCGCAATATTTCCTCCTCCAATTTGCAGAGGTACCTAGCTGGTAAGAAATGATCTAGGAAGGCGGTGCGGAACTGGGTCCAAGACTTTATATGATCTTTGTTTATACGGAACCATACTAACGCGGTGCCTCGTAATATTTCCGGTAAAGCATTGACAATATCGTCGGGGCGTATGTCATAGCAGGCTGTTAGCTCTTCAAGCTGGTCTAAGAACTCAATCGCATTCCCCGATGAGTCGAATCTTTATCCCCATTTACGAACATTGTTTATTAGTTCGGCTTCGTAACTCAGTATAAATCTGCCAGTCGGTCGGAAGGCCGGTCTAGCAGACGATGGTTCGACTGGGCGCGGGGAAACGACTTCATTGGGGAACACGGTATTCGACGATGCTTGGTCCCTTGACGATTCGTCCTCGGTGGACGGAGCGGCGGGCGGTAGTACATAGGATGGTACTTGGAAGGAGACCTCCGTGTACATTGGTGACTTCGGCTCAGTTTCACTTTCGTGTATTGGTATTTTCTTGTATTCTCTTTCGGTTACAACCATTTCAAGATCCTCGCACAGATCCTAGGTGGATCTGCGGAGTCTAGCCTTTTTAATGTAGGTGCCAAAACGGGCTCGTAGCATAGCCAACGTGCCTGCGGTGTCAAGTCCTAGCTGACTCATCCGCGTCACTAGTTCTGGCTTGCTGAGCAAGTATATTGCCCATATGCTAGCGAACACGTCGAAATCCTCTTCGGAGTCGGACATGTCTCGATTTTTTTTTTTTAATTTTATAGTTCTAAGAGAATTTCTTTTTCAACGGAGTGGACCTTAATGGTCCCTGCTCGGGCGCCAAATTGTGACGTGTTTTTCGTTTCCCAGCCGTCTCTTTTATTAGAACTTTCTTTATTTGATATTATAATTAACAAATATAAGTAATGTAATTCGGATATCGTTTGTTGCGGTAGTTTCGGTTAAAATTTAAATTAAGAGCTATAACTTGGCACGCATTTTTTTAATAGATTTAGATCCGATTTAGGACTATCGTGAAAAAAAATTCTTACAAACCCTAAATAAGGACCATCCTAATATATGTATACATAATATACATATATCTATATCTATACATATAATAAAAACGTAACAGTTTGTTTGTTTGTGCACGCTAATCTCAGAAACGGCTTATCCTATCTAGATGGGGGTTTCAGTAATATATTGTGGTAAGCTTCACTTAACATTTAGTTTTTATTTCATGTCAATCGGTTGATAAATAAAAAAGTTATGCCAATTCTTGCGGACGAAGTCGCTGGCACACCTAGTATATATATATATATATATATATATATATTATATATATATATATATATATATATATATATGTTATAACAAAGAATAATGATACAAGTATTTTCTAAGATAAATAACATTTCAATCCAAACGAAATGATAAACACTTTTGCTTACGAATACATATCCGTTCGAACGCAATACTCTAAGATATTGAAACAAACGAAATGATAAACACTTTTGCTTACGAATACATATCCGTTCGAACGCAATATTCTAAGATATTGAAATAAACAAATGATAAACACTTTTGCTTACGAATGCATATCCGTTCGAACGCAATAGAAAGATACGAATCATCACATTTCGATCTCCCCAAAGAAGTCGTATATGATGATAAGTCACGTATGCCTTTAGTAAGTAAGAGGTAAATACCAGTTGTCTGCGACATTCTGGTCAGACTTTAATAAACTTCCAAGCAATAAAGATAACCTCAATCTAGAGCTCCGTCTCTAGATTTCTATTTTTAAAAATTGTTTCGTTTGATTCAAAACTAAAACTGGCGCAGTCGGTAGGATACACAAAATATAATATGTGTATCCTTTGCAAATAAGAACCCATCGTTCACCTATCGTTCAAGTGTAGTATAAAGTGAAAATTAAAATTCAATTTTTTACAAAAAGAAAGAAAATTGTTTTAATAACTTATACCCATATAAAAAGTGAACATCTAAAATTCTACGAAAAAGAAATCTTTAGAATTAACTTAATTGGACCACTTAACGGTATTGCAAAATAAATTCAGTGAAGAATAAATTCTTTAATGCATATAAAGATTACTTCAGTGAATAAAGTTATTAGAACACTTATCCAAAATTCTAAAACATCAATAAAAATTAATTCAGTGACTCACCCTCACGAAAAGAGTAATGTTACGCAATCCGTAGAGGAAAATTAATTATAACATAATCAACTACAAAACAAAACTATTCAACAAATGCACCTTTTCAAGAAGACGCATAAGAAGAATAATCCATATTCAAGGAACGCTGACGAAGAAGATAAATCATCAAACGAAGGAGATCAACAGTACAACAGAGATAGTAAGAATTTTAATATTAATTTAAACAATCAATTGTCACAAATTAAACTACCAAATATTGAAAATATTATATTAGAACAAATTAAATTACCAAATATTGAAAAAATTATATTAGAACAAAACTTAAATTGTAAAGCCAATATGGAACTTACACTCACATTAAACCCACTCAAGTACATTGAAAAGTTAAATACTTTCGATGGGCGAAGAGAAGACTTATATACTTTTATCACAAACGTTGATGGGATAACTCCCACACTTAACAAATATGACAATCAGTCACAGACAATGTGTATAAATATACTAAAGTCAAAACTTATAGGTAAAGCCAAACGTTGTATTGAAATACACGCTCACTTATCCACCTGGAAAGAAATAAAAGAATTACTAGTTGAAAATTTCGGAGGTTTTAAATCTTCATTCCAACTGTATGACGATTTGAGACAAACCCATTATAAATGAAATGTTGTAAGCTTTTATAACGAAATACAAAAAAATCTTTGCGAATTAAACCAGAAAACAATACAAGAGGGAAAGAATGAGGAAATTACTCATAATACACAAACAGCATTAAACATTTTTAAAGAACGTTTACCAGTTCACATGCGAACAATATTATTTGCATTGAAACCCCCTAATTTGCAAGCAGCCTTACATGAGTTGATTCAAGCTGGTTTTGTAAATGAAAAATCTGAAGAAACCCCTAGGAAATTGCTAGAAGCACCAAAAATTCCAATCACACAAAACCCCCAAAATAATTATAAAAAATATCCAAATCAAAATAATAACTTCACACCTAAAAACCCAATTTATATAAGACCTCCATTCAATCACCAAAACACTATCAACCCTAATCCAAACTATAAAGGTAATAATTATAACCCAAATTACAAACCTCCTAGTAGATAAAATAAACCTATGGAAGTTGACCCAACTTCTAGTCAATTGAAGAAAATCCAAACTAACTATAACGAAAGTGATCAAAACGACACGGGTTTTCCGAATGTAGCCTCGGAAACCTGTCTACTCAACGAGACAACAAACTCCCCTTTATTAAGTTAGAAAAGAATAACGAAACGTTAAGACTATTGATTGACACGGGAGCTACTAATAGCCTAATAAACAAAGAAAAAGCTCCAGTAAGCTACATCAAAACAAGAAAACACCCATTAGAAATCAAAACAGTAGGTACTTCCATATTCATAGACAAAGAATTGATTATACCAAAAGAAAAATTTGCACTTAAATCTCGCGTAGATTGCATTTTTTAAATCCACAACTTTAATGATAATTTTGATGGATTGATTGGAAACAATATATTATTTCCAAATAATACCAGTATTGATTTTAAAAACAAAATACTAAAACTAAACGAACAAATTGTTCCACTGTTCTTTTCTATGGAAGACGAACAGGAATATCAAATAGAAATAAATCATTTAAACAATTTAATTCCACAAGACACATTTACTTTCGAAAATTTGGAAAGTCAAAGAGTCTCACATCTAAACGATGAGGAACATAAAAGTTTATTTAATTTATTGAAAAAACACAAATAAAAAAGGTATTTTACCAAAAAGGAGATGATTTAAGTTTTACCAGTCATGTAAAACATAAAATCCCCACAATAAATGAAGAACCAATCTTCACACGGATATATAGATATCCCGAAATCCACAAAAAAGAAGTAGACAAACAAATCAAAGATCTGTTAGATCAAAAAATTATCAAACCAAGTACTTCTCCCTACAATGCCCCAATCTGGGTCGTACCAAAGAAAGAAGACAAGGTAGGAAACAAGGAGTGGAGAATAGTCATTGACTATCGAAAATTAAATAACGCAACAAAAGAGGATAAATTCCCTATTCCACTAATTGACGACATACTAGACAAATTAGGAAAAGCTAACTACTTTTCCACATTAGATTTAACAAAAGGATTCCACCAAATCGATGTAAACCCTGAAGATAGAGAGAAGACAGCCTTCTCAACACTATCAGGACACTACGAATGGTTAAGAATGCCATTCGGTCTTAAAAATGCCCCCGCCACATTCCAACGAATGATGAACGAGGTATTAAAAGAATATGTAGGAAAAATTTGTTATGTCTACCTCGACGACATAATAATATTCTCAACTTCATTGGAAGAACATATAAACTCACTTAATAAAATTTTCACCAAATTACAGTCAGTAAATTTAAAGATATCCCTAAATAAATGTGATTTCATGAAAAGAGAAAGCGAATTCTTAGGTCACATAATTACCCCGGATGGAATAAAACCTAATCCCAATAAAATAAGCACGATACAAAACTTTCCTATACCAAAAACTATTAAGGAAATCCAATCTTTCTTAGGCCTAACCGGATATTATAGAAAGTTCATCCATGACTACGCCAAGATCATAAAACCACTAACTCTCTGTTTGGGAAAAGATAAACAAATAAATATAAATAACACAGAATATAAAGAATCATTCGAGAAATTAAAACTAGCAATGTCAGACGATTTATTAAACAGACACCCTGATTTTAATAAAGAATTCACACTTACCACAGACGCATCCGATTTCGCAATTGGAGCAGTCTTAAGTCAATCACATGGACCACTATGCTTCGCATCCAGAACTTTAAATAAACACGAATGCAATTATTCAGTTATAGAAAAAGAACTTTTAGCAATCGTTTGGGCAACAAAACAATTCCGCCATTACCTATACGGTAGACATTTCAAAATACAAACAGATCACCGACCATTAGCATGGTTGCACAACCTCAAAGAACCTAACTGTAAACTCCAAAGATGGAAAATAAAATTGGAGGAATACGATTTTCAAATCGAACATATCGCAGGAAAAGAAAATAAGGTAGCCGACGCACTATCAAGAATAAGAATAGATGAAACACATTCACATGGCATCACCAAAATTGATAAAATTGGCAAGAAAAACAGAGTTAACACAAAAATTGGTACAAATTACGAAAATGTATTAAACATATTAGAACTCGTTTCTACACAACACTCAAATGAGTCAGATAGTTCAAACTTAATTCCAATCACCGAACAAAGTCTAAATATATTTATTCGACAGATTATCATAGAAACAGGAGAACAAAATGATGAAATCATAACCATCCCTTTTAACAAAAGAAGAATAAAGATAATTAGGAAAAATGTCGAAGAATCAGATTTCGAAAAAATCATATCAGAAATTGATATAGACCATAAAAACGTTTTATATTGTAATAACAATAAACTATTTTTAGAATTCCAAACTTACTGGAAAACACACCACAACACCCAAATTCTAATTAGAACTCATACATTTTTAGAAGATGTTTATGATATAACTAAACTAGAAGAAATCATTCACAAAAAACATAAGGAATTAAATCACGTGGGAATAGAAAAATTATATTTAGATCTAAAAAGAAAATATTATTACCCAAACATTAAAACACAAATAACAAAAATCATAAATAATTGCGATATCTACAACCTGAAAATTGAAAGAAACCCAATTAAACTACCATACGAAAAAACAGAAACATCCGTAGAACCACACATTCACTACCACATGGATATATGGATCCTACCCAATAATAACAAATATTTAAGTTGTATCGACAAATTCAGCAAGTATGCCTCAGTAGAAAAACTTAAAACAAAAAATCAAAAAGACATTTTAAATGCTATGGAAAAACTATTCTCATACATGTATGAACCCAAGAAATTAACTCTAGACAATGACCCCACTTTCAAAACTTACTCTATAGAAAATTATCTAAAAGAAAAGAATATACTAACACACTTTACCACCCCTTATAGACACAACGGAATTTCGGATGTGGAACGCCTTCACAGTACCCTAAATGAACAAATTAGATTACTAGAGAAAACTGAAAAAATTATCGATTTAGTAACAAAAGCGGTAAATACGTATAACAAAATACATCTCACTACAAGGGAGAGACCCTTAGAGATACATCTAGGTAAAATAGAAAATAAAAAAATATATGATAGAATAGAAACAAATAAGAACAAAACTCTAGACAAAATAAATAAAAATCGATTAGACGTAGAAGTAAATCCAAACTTCACAAAAATAAACAATCCAGAACAGTTTAATAAACTAAAAACAAAACACAAGAAAGTAAAACTAGTTAAAACAATCGATAAGAAATTACTCATCAAACCCCACCTAAGAAAACAACTCATTCACAAAGACCAATTCAGAAAGAAAAAGAAATTTACTAAAACACAAAATGAAGACAACCAAAACAATAGCAATCATAATAGTGATTATCTTATTAACAACTTCAGTAAAAACTAATGATATAAAAATAACAAAGATAGATAGAGAATTTTTAATCATACAAGAAGGACAAATTAAACTTATAAATAATTATGTCATTCTATTACATGTAATTAACCTTACAGAATGCCAATCATTATTAAACCATTTAAAAGATCAACACCATTTACTAACAAATACTAACGATTCGCAAGACCAAAAGATAAATACATTAGAAATTAAACTCCAAACAATTATCCCACACCATATTATTCATAAACGAGGAGTAATTAATATTGCAGGTAAAGTAATGAATTACTTATACGGAACTATGGACGACGACGATAGAAAAGCCATAGAAGAAAGTTTACAAAATTTAGAAGATAGTAAAATTATCTTTATCTTATCATTTGATTATCTTATTAACAACTTTAGTAAAAACTAATGATATAAAAATAGCAAAGATAGATAGAGAATTTTTAATCATACAAGAAGGACAAATTAAACTTATAAATAATTATGACATTCTATTACATGTAATTAACCTTACAGAATGCCAATCATTATTAAACCATTTAAAAGATCAACACCATTTACTAACAAATACTAACGATTCGCAAGACCAAAAGATAAATACATTAGAAATTAAACTCCAAACAATTATCCCACACCATATTATTCATAAACGAGGAGTAATTAATATTGCAGGTAAAGTAATGAATTACTTATACGGAACTATGGACGACGACGATAGAAAAGCCATAGAAGAAAGTTTATACAAAATTTAGAAGATAGTAACAGAGAACTTTTAACAAACAATAACAAACAAGTAACCATTAACAAACAATTTAATGAACAATTCTTTCAATTACAAGACATACTTAAACAAAGTTCAAAAACATTAACTAAATACAAAGAAATCAAATCAGAAATAAATACTTTACGTATGGAACTAGATTTCAATAGAAACTTAGCAGAAGTACAACAAATAATAGAAAAAATTGACAATATCATAATGACCAGCAGGACGGGAATATTAACCCAAGATATACTAACTGTAAAAGAAATTTATGACTTCGAAATA
The DNA here is from genome assembly GCA_949752695.1 of Melanostoma scalare. Lineage (NCBI taxonomy): Eukaryota > Metazoa > Arthropoda > Insecta > Diptera > Syrphidae > Melanostoma > Melanostoma scalare. The sequence continues at coordinate 66,342,301 of OX456986.1, read as the reverse complement.
AACATAGAGAAACTAAAAGAGATAAAGTTGACATTGGCTACTTATGACGAAAACTTACTAATTATTCTAAGTATACCAAGATTTAATGAAAACTTATATAACAAAGTATTCATACATACCTTCCCGGTAAAAGATAAAATTATAACAATACCTAACAATGAATTTATAGAACTTAATAAAACTATGTACTATACAGCCAAAAAAACAAAAAATCTAATAAAAATTGAAGACAATTGCATTGAAAACATATTTAAGGACAATTCTAAACTAAATTGTAATACTAAAAATTACAAAGATGAAAATATTATAATCAATAAAGAAAAATATTTAATAATAAAAAACATAAAAAATGTAAATTTAGAACAAGATTGTAATAACTTAGATTATACTTTACAAGGAAACTATATTGTAGAATTTGAAAACTGTAAAGTAAAGATAAAAAATGTAACATACAATAGAAAATTGTATCAAAATAACTATAAAATAATACCATTGATAAATTATAACTTTTCAGATAATTACTTTAAAGAATTACATTTACAACCCATAAATAATATCGAAATATTAGAATCAAAAATACATACAAAACATATAACATATAATGTAATAACTATCGTAATGATAATATCAATAATACTTTTTGCAATCATGTATTTAAAAATTAAATTAAAAGATAAAAAAAACTGTTACAAATATAAGCCTTCCAACGGTCACTTTCCAACCGTTAGAACACTCGAAAGAGGGAGGTGTTATAACAAAGAATAATGATACAAATATTTTCTAAGATAAATAACATTTCAATCCAAACGAAATGATAAACACTTTTGCTTACGAATACATATCCGTTCGAACGCAATACTCTAAGATATTGAAATAAACAAATGATAAACACTTTTGCTTAAATACTCTAAGATATTGAAATAAACAAAAAATTAATAATAAAGAAAGATACGAATCATCATATTTCGATCTCCCCAAAGAAGTCGTATATGATGATAAGTCACGTATGCCTTTAGTAAGTAAGAGATAAATACCAGTTGTCTGCGACATTCTGGTCAGACTTTAATAAACTTCCAAGCAATAAAGATAACCTCAATCTAGAGCTCCGTCTCTAGATTTCTATTTTTAAAAATTGTTTCGTTTGATTCAAAACTAAAACTGGCGCAGTCGGTAGGATACACAAAATATAATATGTGTATGTGTATCCTTTGCAAATAAGAACCCATCGTTCACCTATCGTTCAAGTGTAGTATAAAGTGAAAATTAAAATTCAATTTTTTACAAAAAGAAAGAAAATTGTTTTAATAACTTATACCCATATAAAAAGTGAATATCTAAAATTCTACGAAAAAGAAATCTTTAGAATTAACTTAATTGGACCACTTAACGGTATTGCAAAATAAATTCAGTGAAGAATAAATTCTTTAATGCATATAAAGATTACTTCAGTGAATAAAGTTATTAGAACACTTATCCAAAATTCTAAAACATCAATAAAAATTAATTCAGTTATTCACCCTCACGAAAAGAGTAATGTTACGCAATCCGTAGAGGAAAATTAATTATAACATAATCAACTACAAAACAAAACTATTCAACAAATGCACCTTTTCAAGAAGACGCATAAGAAGAATAATCCATATTCAAGGAACGCTGACGAAGAAGATAAATCATCAAACGAAGGAGATCAACAGTACAACAGAGATAGTAAGAATTTTAATATTAATTTAAACAATCAATTGTCACAAATTAAACTACCAAATATTGAAAATATTATATTAGAACAAATTAAATTACCAAATATTGAAAAAATTATATTAGAACAAAACTTAAATTGTAAAGCCAATATGGAACTTACACTCACATTAAACCCACTCAAGTACATTGAAAAGTTAAATACTTTCGATGGGCGAAGAGAAGACTTATATACTTTTATCACAAACGTTGATGGGATAACTCCCACACTTAACAAATATGACAATCAGTCACAGACAATGTGTATAAATATACTAAAGTCAAAACTTATAGGTAAAGCCAAACGTTGTATTGAAATACACGCTCACTTATCCACCTGGAAAGAAATAAAAGAATTACTAGTTGAAAATTTCGGAGGTTTTAAATCTTCATTCCAACTGTATGACGATTTGAGACAAACCCCTTATAAAGGAAATGTTGTAAGCTTTTAAAACGAAATACAAAAAAATCTTTGCGAATTAAACCAGAAAACAATACAAGAGGGAAAGAATGAGGAAATTACTCATAATACACAAACAGCATTAAACATTTTTAAAGAACGTTTACCAGTTCACATGCGAACAATATTATTTGCATTGAAACCCCCTAATTTGCAAGCAGCCTTACATGAGTTGATTCAAGCTGGTTTTGTAAATGAAAAATCTGAAGAAACCCCTAGGAAATTGCTAGAAGCACCAAAAATTCCAATCACACAAAACCCCCAAAATAATTATAAAATATATCCAAATCAAAATAATAACTTCACACCTAAAAACCCAATTTATATAAGACCTCCATTCAATCACCAAAACACTATCAACCCTAATCCAAACTATAAAGGTAATAATTATAACCCAAATTACAAACCTCCTAGTAGATAAAATAAACCTATGGAAGTTGACCCAACTTCTAGTCAATTGAAGAAAATCCAAACTAACTATAACGTAAGTGATCAAAACGACACGGGTTTTCCGAATGTAGCCTCGGAAACCTGTCTACTCAACGAGACAACAAACTCCCCTTTATTAAGTTAGAAAAGAATAACGAAACGTTAAGACTATTGATTGACACGGGAGCTACTAATAGCCTAATAAACAAAGAAAAAGCTCCAGTAAGCTACATCAAAACAAGAAAACACCCATTAGAAATCAAAACAGTAGGTACTTCCATATTCATAGACAAAGAATTGATTATACCAAAAGAAAAATTTGCACTTAAATCTCGCGTAGATTGCATTTTTTAAATCCACAACTTTAATGATAATTTTGATGGATTGATTGGAAACAATATATTATTTCCAAATAATACCAGTATTGATTTTAAAAACAAAATACTAAAACTAAACGAACAAATTGTTCCACTGTTCTTTTCTATGGAAGACGAACAGGAATATCAAATAGAAATAAATCATTTAAACAATTTAATTCCACAAGACACATTTACTTTCGAAAATTTGGAAAGTCAAAGAGTCTCACATCTAAACGATGAGGAACATAAAAGTTTATTTAATTTATTGAAAAAACACAAAAAGGTATTTTACCAAAAAGGAGATGATTTAAGTTTTACCAGTCATGTAAAACATAAAATCCCCACAATAAATGAAGAACCAATCTTCACACGGATATATAGATATCCCGAAATCCACAAAAAAGAAGTGGACAAACAAATCAAAGATCTGTTAGATCAAAAAATTATCAAACCAAGTACTTCTCCCTACAATGCCCCAATCTGGGTCGTACCAAAGAAAGAAGACAAGGTAGGAAACAAGGAGTGGAGAATAGTCATTGACTATCGAAAATTAAATAACGCAACAAAAGAGGATAAATTCCCTATTCCACTAATTGACGACATACTAGACAAATTAGGAAAAGCTAACTACTTTTCCACATTAGATTTAACAAAAGGATTCCACCAAATCGAGATAAACCCTGAAGATAGAGAGAAGACAGCCTTCTCAACACTATCAGGACACTACGAATGGTTAAGAATGCCATTCGGTCTTAAAAATGCCCCCGCCACATTCCAACGAATGTTGAACGAGGTATTAAAGGAATATGTAGGAAAAATTTGTTATGTCTACCTCGACGACATAATAATATTCTTAACTTCATTGGAAGAACATATAAACTCACTTAATTAAAATTTTCACCAAATTACAGTCAGTAAATTTAAAGATATCCCTAAATAAATGTGATTTCATGAAAAGAGAAAGCGAATTCTTAGGTCACATAATTACCCCGGATGGAATAAAACCTAATCCCAATAAAATAAGCACGATACAAAACTTTCCTATACCAAAAACTATTAAGGAAATCCAATCTTTCTTAGGCCTAATCGGATATTATAGAAAGTTCATCCATGACTACGCCAAGATCATAAAACCACTAACTCTCTGTTTGGGAAAAGATAAACAAATAAATATAAATAACACAGAATATAAAGAATCATTCGAGAAATTAAAACTAGCAATGTCAGACGATTTATTAAACAGACACCCTGATTTTAATAAAGAATTCACACTTACCACAGACGCATCCGATTTCGCAATTGGAGCAGTCTTAAGTCAATCACATGGACCACTATGCTTCGCATCCAGAACTTTAAATAAACACGAATGCAATTATTCAGTTATAGAAAAAGAACTTTTAGCAATCGTTTGGGCAACAAAACAATTCCGCCATTACCTATACGGTAGACATTTCAAAATACAAACAGATCACCGACCATTAGCATGGTTGCACAACCTCAAAGAACCTAACTGTAAACTCCAAAGATGGAAAATAAAATTGGAGGAATACGATTTTCAAATCGAACATATCGCAGGAAAAGAAAATAAGGTAGCCGACGCACTATCAAGAATAAGAATAGATGAAACAAATTCACATGGCATCACCAAAATTGATAAAATTGGCAAGAAAAACAGAGTTAACACAAAAATTGGTACAAATTACGAAAATGTATTAAACATATTAGAACTCGTTTCTACACAACACTCAAATGAGTCAGATAGTTCAAACTTAATTCCAATCACCGAACAAAGTCTAAATATATTTATTCGACAGATTATCATAGAAATAGGAGAACAAAATGATGAAATCATAACCTTCCCTTTTAACAAAAGAAGAATAAAAATAATTAGGAAAAATTTCGAAGAATCAGATTTCGAAAAAATCATATCAGAAATTGATATAGACCATAAAAACGTTTTATATTGTAATAACAATAAACTATTTTTAGAATTCCAAACTTACTGGAAAACACACCACAACACCCAAATTCTAATTAGAACTCATACATTTTTAGAAGATGTTTATGATATAACTAAACTAGAAGAAATCATTCACAAAAAACATAAGGAATTAAATCACGTGGGAATAGAAAAATTATATTTAGATCTAAAAAGAAAATATTATTACCCAAACATTAAAACACAAATAACAAAAATCATAAATAATTGCGATATCTACAACCTGAAAATTGAAAGAAACCCTATTAAACTACCATACGAAAAAACAGAAACACCCTTAGAACCACACATTCACTACCACATGGATATATGGATCCTACCCAATAATAACAAATATTTAAGTTGTATCGACAAATTCAGCATGTATGCCTCAGTAGAAAAACTTAAAACAAAAAATCAAAAAGACATTTTAAATGCTATGGAAAAACTATTCTCATACATGTATGAACCCAAGAAATTAACTCTAGACAATGACCCCACTTTCAAAACTTACTCTATAGAAAATTATCTAAAAGAAAAGAATATACTAACACACTTTACCACCCCTTATATACACACCGGAAATTCGGATGTGGAACGCCTTCACAGTACCCTAAATGAACAAATTAGATTACTAGAGAAAACTGAAAAAATTATCGATTTAGTAACAAAAGCGGTAAATACGTATAACAAAACAATACATCTCACTACAAGGGAGAGACCCTTAGAGATACATCTAGGTAAAATAGAAAATAAAAAAATATATGATAGAATAGAAACAAATAAGAACAAAACTCTAGACAAAATAAATAAAAATCGATTAGACGTAGAAGTAAATCCAAACTTCACAAAAATAAACAATCCAGAACAGTTTAATAAACTAAAAACAAAACACAAGAAAGTAAAACTACTTAAAACAATCGATAAGAAATTACTCATCAAACCCCACCTAAGAAAACAACTCCTTCACAAAGACCAATTCAGAAAGAAAAAGAAATTTACTAAAACACAAAATGAAGACAACCAAAACAATAGCAATCATAATAGTGATTATCTTATTAACAACTTCAGTAAAAACTAATGATATAAAAATAACAAAGATAGATAGAGAATTTTTAATCATACAAGAAGGACAAATTAAACTTATAAATAATTATGACATTCTATTACATGTAATTAACCTTACTTATACGGAACTATGGACGAAGACGATAGAAAAGCCATAGAAGAAAGTTTACAAAATTTAGAAGATAGTAACAGAGAACTTTTAACAAACAATAACAAACAAGTAACCATTAACAAACAATTTAATGAACAATTCTTTCCATTACAAGACATACTTAAACAAAGTTCAAAAACATTAACTAAATACAAAGAAATCAAATCAGAAATAAATACTTTACGTATGGAACTAGAATTCAATAGAAACTTAGCAGAAGTACAACAAATAATAGAAAAAATTGACAATATCATAATGACCAGCAGGACGGGAATATTAACCCAAGATATACTAACTGTAAAAGAAATTTATGACTTCGAAATAAACATAGAGAAACTAAAAGAGATAAAGTTGACATTGGCTACTTATGACGAAAACTTACTAATTATTCTAAGTATACCAAGATTTAATGAAAACTTATATAACAAAGTATTCATACATACCTTCCCGGTAAAAGATAAAATTATAACAATACCTAACAATGAATTTATAGAACTTAATAAAACTATGTACTATACAGCCAAAGAAACAAAAAATCTAATAAAAATTGAAGACAATTGCATTGAAAACATATTTAAGGACAATTCTAAACTAAATTGTAATACTAAAAATTACAAAGATGAAAATATTATAATCAATAAAGAAAAATATTTAATAATAAAAAACATAAAAAATGTAAAGTTAGAACAAGATTGTAATAACTTAGATTATACTTTACAAGGAAACTATATTGTAGAATTTGAAAACTGTAAAATAAAGATAAAAAATGTAACATACAATAGAAAATTGTATCAAAATAACTATAAAATAATACCATTGATAAATTATAACTTTTCAGATAATTACTTTAAAGAATTACATTTACAACCCATAAATAATATCGAAATATTAGAATCAAAAATACATACAAAACATATAACATATAATGTAATAACTATCGTAATAATAATATCAATAATACTTTTTGCAATCATGTATTTAAAAATTAAATTAAAAGATAAAAAAAACTGTTACAAATATAAGCCTTCCAACGGTCACTTTCCAACCGTTAGAACACTCGAAAGAGGGAGGTGTTATAACAAAGAATAATGATACAAATATTTTCTAAGATAAATAACATTTCAATCCAAACGAAATGATAAACACTTTTGCTTACGAATACATATCCGTTCGAACGCAATACTCTAAGATATTGAAATAAACAAATGATAAACACTTTTGCTTAAATACTCTAAGATATTGAAATAAACAAAAAATTAATAATAAAGAAAGATACGAATCATCATATTTCGATCTCCCCAAAGAAGTCGTATATGATGATAAGTCACGTATGCCTTTAGTAAGTAAGAGATAAATACCAGTTGTCTGCGACATTCTGGTCAGACTTTAATAAACTTCCAAGCAATAAAGATAACCTCAATCTAGAGCTCCGTCTCTAGATTTCTATTTTTAAAAATTGTTTCGTTTGATTCAAAACTAAAACTGGCGCAGTCGGTAGGATACACAAAATATAATATGTGTATGTGTATCCTTTGCAAATAAGAACCCATCGTTCACCTATCGTTCAAGTGTAGTATAAAGTGAAAATTAAAATTCAATTTTTTACAAAAAGAAAGAAAATTGTTTTAATAACTTATACCCATATAAAAAGTGAATATCTAAAATTCTACGAAAAAGAAATCTTTAGAATTAACTTAATTGGACCACTTAACGGTATTGCAAAATAAATTCAGTGAAGAATAAATTCTTTAATGCATATAAAGATTACTTCAGTGAATAAAGTTATTAGAACACTTATCCAAAATTCTAAAACATCAATAAAAATTAATTCAGTTATTCACCCTCACGAAAAGAGTAATGTTACGCAATCCGTAGAGGAAAATTAATTATAACATAATCAACTACAAAACAAAACTATTCAACAAATGCACCTTTTCAAGAAGACGCATAAGAAGAATAATCCATATTCAAGGAACGCTGACGAAGAAGATAAATCATCAAACGAAGGAGATCAACAGTACAACAGAGATAGTAAGAATTTTAATATTAATTTAAACAATCAATTGTCACAAATTAAACTACCAAATATTGAAAATATTATATTAGAACAAATTAAATTACCAAATATTGAAAAAATTATATTAGAACAAAACTTAAATTGTAAAGCCAATATGGAACTTACACTCACATTAAACCCACTCAAGTACATTGAAAAGTTAAATACTTTCGATGGGCGAAGAGAAGACTTATATACTTTTATCACAAACGTTGATGGGATAACTCCCACACTTAACAAATATGACAATCAGTCACAGACAATGTGTATAAATATACTAAAGTCAAAACTTATAGGTAAAGCCAAACGTTGTATTGAAATACACGCTCACTTATCCACCTGGAAAGAAATAAAAGAATTACTAGTTGAAAATTTCGGAGGTTTTAAATCTTCATTCCAACTGTATGACGATTTGAGACAAACCCCTTATAAAGGAAATGTTGTAAGCTTTTATAACGAAATACAAAAAAATCTTTGCGAATTAAACCAGAAAACAATACAAGAGGGAAAGAATGAGGAAATTACTCATAATACACAAACAGCATTAAACATTTTTAAAGAACGTTTACCAGTTCACATGCGAACAATATTATTTGCATTGAAACCCCCTAATTTGCAAGCAGCCTTACATGAGTTGATTCAAGCTGGTTTTGTAAATGAAAAATCTGAAGAAACCCCTAGGAAATTGCTAGAAGCACCAAAAATTCCAATCACACAAAACCCCCAAAATAATTATAAAAAATATCCAAATCAAAATAATAACTTCACACCTAAAAACCCAATTTATATAAGACCTCCATTCAATCACCAAAACACTATCAACCCTAATCCAAACTATAAAGGTAATAATTATAACCCAAATTACAAACCTCCTAGTAGATAAAATAAACCTATGGAAGTTGACCCAACTTCTAGTCAATTGAAGAAAATCCAAACTAACTATAACGAAAGTGATCAAAACGACACGGGTTTTCCGAATGTAGCCTCGGAAACCTGTCTACTCAACGAGACAACAAACTCCCCTTTATTAAGTTAGAAAAGAATAACGAAACGTTAAGACTATTGATTGACACGGGAGCTACTAATAGCCTAATAAACAAAGAAAAAGCTCCAGTAAGCTACATCAAAACAAGAAAACACCCATTAGAAATCAAAACAGTAGGTACTTCCATATTCATAGACAAAGAATTGATTATACCAAAAGAAAAATTTGCACTTAAATCTCGCGTAGATTGCATTTTTTAAATCCACAACTTTAATGATAATTTTGATGGATTGATTGGAAACAATATATTATTTCCAAATAATACCAGTATTGATTTTAAAAACAAAATACTAAAACTAAACGAACAAATTGTTCCACTGTTCTTTTCTATGGAAGACGAACAGGAATATCAAATAGAAATAAATCATTTAAACAATTTAATTCCACAAGACACATTTACTTTCGAAAATTTGGAAAGTCAAAGAGTCTCACATCTAAACGATGAGGAACATAAAAGTTTATTTAATTTATTGAAAAAACACAAATAAAAAAGGTATTTTACCAAAAAGGAGATGATTTAAGTTTTACCAGTCATGTAAAACATAAAATCCCCACAATAAATGAAGAACCAATCTTCACACGGATATATAGATATCCCGAAATCCACAAAAAAGAAGTGGACAAACAAATCAAAGATCTGTTAGATCAAAAAATTATCAAACCAAGTACTTCTCCCTACAATGCCCCAATCTGGGTCGTACCAAAGAAAGAAGACAAGGTAGGAAACAAGGAGTGGAGAATAGTCATTGACTATCGAAAATTAAATAACGCAACAAAAGAGGATAAATTCCCTATTCCACTAATTGACGACATACTAGACAAATTAGGAAAAGCTAACTACTTTTCCACATTAGATTTAACAAAAGGATTCCACCAAATCGAGATAAACCCTGAAGATAGAGAGAAGACAGCCTTCTCAACACTATCAGGACACTACGAATGGTTAAGAATGCCATTCGGTCTTAAAAATGCCCCCGCCACATTCCAACGAATGTTGAACGAGGTATTAAAGGAATATGTAGGAAAAATTTGTTATGTCTACCTCGACGACATAATAATATTCTTAACTTCATTGGAAGAACATATAAACTCACTTAATAAAATTTTCACCAAATTACAGTCAGTAAATTTAAAGATATCCCTAAATAAATGTGATTTCATGAAAAGAGAAAGCGAATTCTTAGGTCACATAATTACCCCGGATGGAATAAAACCTAATCCCAATAAAATAAGCACGATACAAAACTTTCCTATACCAAAAACTATTAAGGAAATCCAATCTTTCTTAGGCCTAATCGGATATTATAGAAAGTTCATCCATGACTACGCCAAGATCATAAAACCACTAACTCTCTGTTTGGGAAAAGATAAACAAATAAATATAAATAACACAGAATATAAAGAATCATTCGAGAAATTAAAACTAGCAATGTCAGACGATTTATTAAACAGACACCCTGATTTTAATAAAGAATTCACACTTACCACAGACGCATCCGATTTCGCAATTGGAGCAGTCTTAAGTCAATCACATGGACCACTATGCTTCGCATCCAGAACTTTAAATAAACACGAATGCAATTATTCAGTTATAGAAAAAGAACTTTTAGCAATCGTTTGGGCAACAAAACAATTCCGCCATTACCTATACGGTAGACATTTCAAAATACAAACAGATCACCGACCATTAGCATGGTTGCACAACCTCAAAGAACCTAACTGTAAACTCCAAAGATGGAAAATAAAATTGGAGGAATACGATTTTCAAATCGAACATATCGCAGGAAAAGAAAATAAGGTAGCCGACGCACTATCAAGAATAAGAATAGATGAAACAAATTCACATGGCATCACCAAAATTGATAAAATTGGCAAGAAAAACAGAGTTAACACAAAAATTGGTACAAATTACGAAAATGTATTAAACATATTAGAACTCGTTTCTACACAACACTCAAATGAGTCAGATAGTTCAAACTTAATTCCAATCACCGAACAAAGTCTAAATATATTTATTCGACAGATTATCATAGAAATAGGAGAACAAAATGATGAAATCATAACCTTCCCTTTTAACAAAAGAAGAATAAAAATAATTAGGAAAAATTTCGAAGAATCAGATTTCGAAAAAATCATATCAGAAATTGATATGGACCATAAAAACGTTTTATATTGTAATAACAATAAACTATTTTTAGAATTCCAAACTTACTGGAAAACACACCACAACACCCAAATTCTAATTAGAACTCATACATTTTTAGAAGATGTTTATGATATAACTAAACTAGAAGAAATCATTCACAAAAAACATAAGGAATTAAATCACGTGGGAATAGAAAAATTATATTTAGATCTAAAAAGAAAATATTATTACCCAAACATTAAAACACAAATAACAAAAATCATAAATAATTGCGATATCTACAACCTGAAAATTGAAAGAAACCCTATTAAACTACCATACGAAAAAACAGAAACACCCTTAGAACCACACATTCACTACCACATGGATATATGGATCCTACCCAATAATAACAAATATTTAAGTTGTATCGACAAATTCAGCATGTATGCCTCAGTAGAAAAACTTAAAACAAAAAATCAAAAAGACATTTTAAATGCTATGGAAAAACTATTCTCATACATGTATGAACCCAAGAAATTAACTCTAGACAATGACCCCACTTTCAAAACTTACTCTATAGAAAATTATCTAAAAGAAAAGAATATACTAACACACTTTACCACCCCTTATATACACACCGGAAATTCGGATGTGGAACGCCTTCACAGTACCCTAAATGAACAAATTAGATTACTAGAGAAAACTGAAAAAATTATCGATTTAGTAACAAAAGCGGTAAATACGTATAACAAAACAATACATCTCACTACAAGGGAGAGACCCTTAGAGATACATCTAGGTAAAATAGAAAATAAAAAAATATATGATAGAATAGAAACAAATAAGAACAAAACTCTAGACAAAATAAATAAAAATCGATTAGACGTAGAAGTAAATCCAAACTTCACAAAAATAAACAATCCAGAACAGTTTAATAAACTAAAAACAAAACACAAGAAAGTAAAACTACTTAAAACAATCGATAAGAAATTACTCATCAAACCCCACCTAAGAAAACAACTCCTTCACAAAGACCAATTCAGAAAGAAAAAGAAATTTACTAAAACACAAAATGAAGACAACCAAAACAATAGCAATCATAATAGTGATTATCTTATTAACAACTTCAGTAAAAACTAATGATATAAAAATAACAAAGATAGATAGAGAATTTTTAATCATACAAGAAGGACAAATTAAACTTATAAATAATTATGACATTCTATTACATGTAATTAACCTTACTTATACGGAACTATGGACGAAGACGATAGAAAAGCCATAGAAGAAAGTTTACAAAATTTAGAAGACAGTAACAGAGAACTTTTAACAAACAATAACAAACAAGTAACCATTAACAAACAATTTAATGAACAATTCTTTCAATTACAAGACATACTTAAACAAAGTTCAAAAACATTAACTAAATACAAAGAAATCAAATCAGAAATAAATACTTTACGTATGGAACTAGAATTCAATAGAAACTTAGCAGAAGTACAACAAATAATAGAAAAAATTGACAATATCATAATGACCAGCAGGACGGGAATATTAACCCAAGATATACTAACTGTAAAAGAAATTTATGACTTCGAAATAAACATAGAGAAACTAAAAGAGATAAAGTTGACATTGGCTACTTATGACGAAAACTTACTAATTATTCTAAGTATACCAAGATTTAATGAAAACTTATATAACAAAGTATTCATACATACCTTCCCGGTAAAAGATAAAATTATAACAATACCTAACAATGAATTTATAGAACTTAATAAAACTATGTACTATACAGCCAAAGAAACAAAAAATCTAATAAAAATTGAAGACAATTGCATTGAAAACATATTTAAGGACAATTCTAAACTAAATTGTAATACTAAAAATTACAAAGATGAAAATATTATAATCAATAAAGAAAAATATTTAATAATAAAAAACATAAAAAATGTAAAGTTAGAACAAGATTGTAATAACTTAGATTATACTTTACAAGGAAACTATATTGTAGAATTTGAAAACTGTAAAATAAAGATAAAAAATGTAACATACAATAGAAAATTGTATCAAAATAACTATAAAATAATACCATTGATAAATTATAACTTTTCAGATAATTACTTTAAAGAATTACATTTACAACCCATAAATAATATCGAAATATTAGAATCAAAAATACATACAAAACATATAACATATAATGTAATAACTATCGTAATAATAATATCAATAATACTTTTTGCAATCATGTATTTAAAAATTAAATTAAAAGATAAAAAAAACTGTTACAAATATAAGCCTTCCAACGGTCACTTTCCAACCGTTAGAACACTCGAAAGAGGGAGGTGTTATAACAAAGAATAATGATACAAATATTTTCTAAGATAAATAACATTTCAATCCAAACGAAATGATAAACACTTTTGCTTACGAATACATATCCGTTCGAACGCAATACTGTAAGATATTGAAACAAACGAAATGATAAACACTTTTGCTTACGAATACATATCCGTTCGAACGCAATACTCTAAGATATTGAAATAAACAAATGATAAACACTTTTGCTTACGAATGCATATCCGTTCGAACGCAATACTCTAAGATATTGAAATAAACAAAAGATTAATAATAAAGAAAGATACGAATCATCATATCTCGATCTCCCCAAAGAAGTCGTATATGATGATAAGTCACGTATGCCTTTAGTAAGTAAGAGATAAATACCAGTTGTCTGCGACATTCTGGTCAGACTTTAATAAACTTCCAAGCAATAAAGATAACCTCAATCTAGAGCTCCGTCTCTAGATTTCTATTTTTAAAAATTGTTTCGTTTGATTCAAAACTAAAACTGGCGCAGTCGGTAGGATACACAAAATATAATATGTGTATGTGTATCCTTTGCAAATAAGAACCCATCGTTCACCTATCGTTCAAGTGTAGTATAAAGTGAAAATTAAAATTCAATTTTTTACAAAAAGAAAGAAAATTGTTTTAATAACTTATACCCATATAAAAAGTGAATATCTAAAATTCTACGAAAAAGAAATCTTTAGAATTAACTTAATTGGACCACTTAACGGTATTGCAAAATAAATTCAGTGAAGAATAAATTCTTTAATGCATATAAAGATTACTTCAGTGAATAAAGTTATTAGAACACTTATCCAAAATTCTAAAACATCAATAAAAATTAATTCAGTTATTCACCCTCACGAAAAGAGTAATGTTACGCAATCCGTAGAGGAAAATTAATTATAACATAATCAACTACAAAACAAAACTATTCAACAAATGCACCTTTTCAAGAAGACGCATAAGAAGAATAATCCATATTCAAGGAACGCTGACGAAGAAGATAAATCATCAAACGAAGGAGATCAACAGTACAACAGAGATAGTAAGAATTTTAATATTAATTTAAACAATCAATTGTCACAAATTAAACTACCAAATATTGAAAATATTATATTAGAACAAATTAAATTACCAAATATTGAAAAAATTATATTAGAACAAAACTTAAATTGTAAAGCCAATATGGAACTTACACTCACATTAAACCCACTCAAGTACATTGAAAAGTTAAATACTTTCGATGGGCGAAGAGAAGACTTATATACTTTTATCACAAACGTTGATGGGATAACTCCCACACTTAACAAATATGACAATCAGTCACAGACAATGTGTATAAATATACTAAAGTCAAAACTTATAGGTAAAGCCAAACGTTGTATTGAAATACACGCTCACTTATCCACCTGGAAAGAAATAAAAGAATTACTAGTTGAAAATTTCGGAGGTTTTAAATCTTCATTCCAACTGTATGACGATTTGAGACAAACCCCTTATAAAGGAAATGTTGTAAGCTTTTAAAACGAAATACAAAAAAATTTTTGCGAATTAAACCAGAAAACAATACAAGAGGGAAAGAATGAGGAAATTACTCATAATACACAAACAGCATTAAACATTTTTAAAGAACGTTTACCAGTTCACATGCGAACAATATTATTTGCATTGAAACCCCCTAATTTGCAAGCAGCCTTGCATGAGTTGATTCAAGCTGGTTTTGTAAATGAAAAATCTGAAGAAACCCCTAGGAAATTGCTAGAAGCACCAAAAATTCCAATCACACAAAACCCCCAAAATAATTATAAAATATATCCAAATCAAAATAATAACTTCACACCTAAAAACCCAATTTATATAAGACCTCCATTCAATCACCAAAACACTATCAACCCTAATCCAAACTATAAAGGTAATAATTATAACCCAAATTACAAACCTCCTAGTAGATAAAATAAACCTATGGAAGTTGACCCAACTTCTAGTCAATTGAAGAAAATCCAAACTAACTATAACGAAAGTGATCAAAACGACACGGGTTTTCCGAATGTAGCCTCGGAAACCTGTCTACTCAACGAGACAACAAACTCCCCTTTATTAAGTTAGAAAAGAATAACGAAACGTTAAGACTATTGATTGACACGGGAGCTACTAATAGCCTAATAAACAAAGAAAAAGCTCCAGTAAGCTACATCAAAACAAGAAAACACCCATTAGAAATCAAAACAGTAGGTACTTCCATATTCATAGACAAAGAATTGATTATACCAAAAGAAAAATTTGCACTTAAATCTCGCGTAGATTGCATTTTTTAAATCCACAACTTTAATGATAATTTTGATGGATTGATTGGAAACAATATATTATTTCCAAATAATACCAGTATTGATTTTAAAAACAAAATACTAAAACTAAACGAACAAATTGTTCCACTGTTCTTTTCTATGGAAGACGAACAGGAATATCAAATAGAAATAAATCATTTAAACAATTTAATTCCACAAGACACATTTACTTTCGAAAATTTGGAAAGTCAAAGAGTCTCACATCTAAACGATGAGGAACATAAAAGTTTATTTAATTTATTGAAAAAACACAAAAAGGTATTTTACCAAAAAGGAGATGATTTAAGTTTTACCAGTCATGTAAAACATAAAATCCCCACAATAAATGAAGAACCAATCTTCACACGGATATATAGATATCCCGAAATCCACAAAAAAGAAGTGGACAAACAAATCAAAGATCTGTTAGATCAAAAAATTATCAAACCAAGTACTTCTCCCTACAATGCCCCAATCTGGGTCGTACCAAAGAAAGAAGACAAGGTAGGAAACAAGGAGTGGAGAATAGTCATTGACTATCGAAAATTAAATAACGCAACAAAAGAGGATAAATTCCCTATTCCACTAATTGACGACATACTAGACAAATTAGGAAAAGCTAACTACTTTTCCACATTAGATTTAACAAAAGGATTCCACCAAATCGAGATAAACCCTGAAGATAGAGAGAAGACAGCCTTCTCAACACTATCAGGACACTACGAATGGTTAAGAATGCCATTCGGTCTTAAAAATGCCCCCGCCACATTCCAACGAATGTTGAACGAGGTATTAAAGGAATATGTAGGAAAAATTTGTTATGTCTACCTCGACGACATAATAATATTCTTAACTTCATTGGAAGAACATATAAACTCACTTAATAAAATTTTCACCAAATTACAGTCAGTAAATTTAAAGATATCCCTAAATAAATGTGATTTCATGAAAAGAGAAAGCGAATTCTTAGGTCACATAATTACCCCGGATGGAATAAAACCTAATCCCAATAAAATAAGCACGATACAAAACTTTCCTATACCAAAAACTATTAAGGAAATCCAATCTTTCTTAGGCCTAATCGGATATTATAGAAAGTTCATCCATGACTACGCCAAGATCATAAAACCACTAACTCTCTGTTTGGGAAAAGATAAACAAATAAATATAAATAACACAGAATATAAAGAATCATTCGAGAAATTAAAACTAGCAATGTCAGACGATTTATTAAACAGACACCCTGATTTTAATAAAGAATTCACACTTACCACAGACGCATCCGATTTCGCAATTGGAGCAGTCTTAAGTCAATCACATGGACCACTATGCTTCGCATCCAGAACTTTAAATAAACACGAATGCAATTATTCAGTTATAGAAAAAGAACTTTTAGCAATCGTTTGGGCAACAAAACAATTCCGCCATTACCTATACGGTAGACATTTCAAAATACAAACAGATCACCGACCATTAGCATGGTTGCACAACCTCAAAGAACCTAACTGTAAACTCCAAAGATGGAAAATAAAATTGGAGGAATACGATTTTCAAATCGAACATATCGCAGGAAAAGAAAATAAGGTAGCCGACGCACTATCAAGAATAAGAATAGATGAAACAAATTCACATGGCATCACCAAAATTGATAAAATTGGCAAGAAAAACAGAGTTAACACAAAAATTGGTACAAATTACGAAAATGTATTAAACATATTAGAACTCGTTTCTACACAACACTCAAATGAGTCAGATAGTTCAAACTTAATTCCAATCACCGAACAAAGTCTAAATATATTTATTCGACAGATTATCATAGAAATAGGAGAACAAAATGATGAAATCATAACCTTCCCTTTTAACAAAAGAAGAATAAAAATAATTAGGAAAAATTTCGAAGAATCAGATTTCGAAAAAATCATATCAGAAATTGATATAGACCATAAAAACGTTTTATATTGTAATAACAATAAACTATTTTTAGAATTCCAAACTTACTGGAAAACACACCACAACACCCAAATTCTAATTAGAACTCATACATTTTTAGAAGATGTTTATGATATAACTAAACTAGAAGAAATCATTCACAAAAAACATAAGGAATTAAATCACGTGGGAATAGAAAAATTATATTTAGATCTAAAAAGAAAATATTATTACCCAAACATTAAAACACAAATAACAAAAATCATAAATAATTGCGATATCTACAACCTGAAAATTGAAAGAAACCCTATTAAACTACCATACGAAAAAACAGAAACACCCTTAGAACCACACATTCACTACCACATGGATATATGGATCCTACCCAATAATAACAAATATTTAAGTTGTATCGACAAATTCAGCATGTATGCCTCAGTAGAAAAACTTAAAACAAAAAATCAAAAAGACATTTTAAATGCTATGGAAAAACTATTCTCATACATGTATGAACCCAAGAAATTAACTCTAGACAATGACCCCACTTTCAAAACTTACTCTATAGAAAATTATCTAAAAGAAAAGAATATACTAACACACTTTACCACCCCTTATATACACACCGGAAATTCGGATGTGGAACGCCTTCACAGTACCCTAAATGAACAAATTAGATTACTAGAGAAAACTGAAAAAATTATCGATTTAGTAACAAAAGCGGTAAATACGTATAACAAAACAATACATCTCACTACAAGGGAGAGACCCTTAGAGATACATCTAGGTAAAATAGAAAATAAAAAAATATATGATAGAATAGAAACAAATAAGAACAAAACTCTAGACAAAATAAATAAAAATCGATTAGACGTAGAAGTAAATCCAAACTTCACAAAAATAAACAATCCAGAACAGTTTAATAAACTAAAAACAAAACACAAGAAAGTAAAACTACTTAAAACAATCGATAAGAAATTACTCATCAAACCCCACCTAAGAAAACAACTCCTTCACAAAGACCAATTCAGAAAGAAAAAGAAATTTACTAAAACACAAAATGAAGACAACCAAAACAATAGCAATCATAATAGTGATTATCTTATTAACAACTTCAGTAAAAACTAATGATATAAAAATAACAAAGATAGATAGAGAATTTTTAATCATACAAGAAGGACAAATTAAACTTATAAATAATTATGACATTCTATTACATGTAATTAACCTTACTTATACGGAACTATGGACGAAGACGATAGAAAAGCCATAGAAGAAAGTTTACAAAATTTAGAAGATAGTAACAGAGAACTTTTAACAAACAATAACAAACAAGTAACCATTAACAAACAATTTAATGAACAATTCTTTCCATTACAAGACATACTTAAACAAAGTTCAAAAACATTAACTAAATACAAAGAAATCAAATCAGAAATAAATACTTTACGTATGGAACTAGAATTCAATAGAAACTTAGCAGAAGTACAACAAATAATAGAAAAAATTGACAATATCATAATGACCAGCAGGACGGGAATATTAACCCAAGATATACTAACTGTAAAAGAAATTTATGACTTCGAAATAAACATAGAGAAACTAAAAGAGATAAAGTTGACATTGGCTACTTATGACGAAAACTTACTAATTATTCTAAGTATACCAAGATTTAATGAAAACTTATATAACAAAGTATTCATACATACCTTCCCGGTAAAAGATAAAATTATAACAATACCTAACAATGAATTTATAGAACTTAATAAAACTATGTACTATACAGCCAAAGAAACAAAAAATCTAATAAAAATTGAAGACAATTGCATTGAAAACATATTTAAGGACAATTCTAAACTAAATTGTAATACTAAAAATTACAAAGATGAAAATATTATAATCAATAAAGAAAAATATTTAATAATAAAAAACATAAAAAATGTAAAGTTAGAACAAGATTGTAATAACTTAGATTATACTTTACAAGGAAACTATATTGTAGAATTTGAAAACTGTAAAATAAAGATAAAAAATGTAACATACAATAGAAAATTGTATCAAAATAACTATAAAATAATACCATTGATAAATTATAACTTTTCAGATAATTACTTTAAAGAATTACATTTACAACCCATAAATAATATCGAAATATTAGAATCAAAAATACATACAAAACATATAACATATAATGTAATAACTATCGTAATAATAATATCAATAATACTTTTTGCAATCATGTATTTAAAAATTAAATTAAAAGATAAAAAAAACTGTTACAAATATAAGCCTTCCAACGGTCACTTTCCAACCGTTAGAACACTCGAAAGAGGGAGGTGTTATAACAAAGAATAATGATACAAATATTTTCTAAGATAAATAACATTTCAATCCAAACGAAATGATAAACACTTTTGCTTACGAATACATATCCGTTCGAACGCAATACTCTAAGATATTGAAATAAACAAATGATAAACACTTTTGCTTAAATACTCTAAGATATTGAAATAAACAAAAAATTAATAATAAAGAAAGATACGAATCATCATATTTCGATCTCCCCAAAGAAGTCGTATATGATGATAAGTCACGTATGCCTTTAGTAAGTAAGAGATAAATACCAGTTGTCTGCGACATTCTGGTCAGACTTTAATAAACTTCCAAGCAATAAAGATAACCTCAATCTAGAGCTCCGTCTCTAGATTTCTATTTTTAAAAATTGTTTCGTTTGATTCAAAACTAAAACTGGCGCAGTCGGTAGGATACACAAAATATAATATGTGTATGTGTATCCTTTGCAAATAAGAACCCATCGTTCACCTATCGTTCAAGTGTAGTATAAAGTGAAAATTAAAATTCAATTTTTTACAAAAAGAAAGAAAATTGTTTTAATAACTTATACCCATATAAAAAGTGAATATCTAAAATTCTACGAAAAAGAAATCTTTAGAATTAACTTAATTGGACCACTTAACGGTATTGCAAAATAAATTCAGTGAAGAATAAATTCTTTAATGCATATAAAGATTACTTCAGTGAATAAAGTTATTAGAACACTTATCCAAAATTCTAAAACATCAATAAAAATTAATTCAGTTATTCACCCTCACGAAAAGAGTAATGTTACGCAATCCGTAGAGGAAAATTAATTATAACATAATCAACTACAAAACAAAACTATTCAACAAATGCACCTTTTCAAGAAGACGCATAAGAAGAATAATCCATATTCAAGGAACGCTGACGAAGAAGATAAATCATCAAACGAAGGAGATCAACAGTACAACAGAGATAGTAAGAATTTTAATATTAATTTAAACAATCAATTGTCACAAATTAAACTACCAAATATTGAAAATATTATATTAGAACAAATTAAATTACCAAATATTGAAAAAATTATATTAGAACAAAACTTAAATTGTAAAGCCAATATGGAACTTACACTCACATTAAACCCACTCAAGTACATTGAAAAGTTAAATACTTTCGATGGGCGAAGAGAAGACTTATATACTTTTATCACAAACGTTGATGGGATAACTCCCACACTTAACAAATATGACAATCAGTCACAGACAATGTGTATAAATATACTAAAGTCAAAACTTATAGGTAAAGCCAAACGTTGTATTGAAATACACGCTCACTTATCCACCTGGAAAGAAATAAAAGAATTACTAGTTGAAAATTTCGGAGGTTTTAAATCTTCATTCCAACTGTATGACGATTTGAGACAAACCCCTTATAAAGGAAATGTTGTAAGCTTTTATAACGAAATACAAAAAAATCTTTGCGAATTAAACCAGAAAACAATACAAGAGGGAAAGAATGAGGAAATTACTCATAATACACAAACAGCATTAAACATTTTTAAAGAACGTTTACCAGTTCACATGCGAACAATATTATTTGCATTGAAACCCCCTAATTTGCAAGCAGCCTTACATGAGTTGATTCAAGCTGGTTTTGTAAATGAAAAATCTGAAGAAACCCCTAGGAAATTGCTAGAAGCACCAAAAATTCCAATCACACAAAACCCCCAAAATAATTATAAAAAATATCCAAATCAAAATAATAACTTCACACCTAAAAACCCAATTTATATAAGACCTCCATTCAATCACCAAAACACTATCAACCCTAATCCAAACTATAAAGGTAATAATTATAACCCAAATTACAAACCTCCTAGTAGATAAAATAAACCTATGGAAGTTGACCCAACTTCTAGTCAATTGAAGAAAATCCAAACTAACTATAACGAAAGTGATCAAAACGACACGGGTTTTCCGAATGTAGCCTCGGAAACCTGTCTACTCAACGAGACAACAAACTCCCCTTTATTAAGTTAGAAAAGAATAACGAAACGTTAAGACTATTGATTGACACGGGAGCTACTAATAGCCTAATAAACAAAGAAAAAGCTCCAGTAAGCTACATCAAAACAAGAAAACACCCATTAGAAATCAAAACAGTAGGTACTTCCATATTCATAGACAAAGAATTGATTATACCAAAAGAAAAATTTGCACTTAAATCTCGCGTAGATTGCATTTTTTAAATCCACAACTTTAATGATAATTTTGATGGATTGATTGGAAACAATATATTATTTCCAAATAATACCAGTATTGATTTTAAAAACAAAATACTAAAACTAAACGAACAAATTGTTCCACTGTTCTTTTCTATGGAAGACGAACAGGAATATCAAATAGAAATAAATCATTTAAACAATTTAATTCCACAAGACACATTTACTTTCGAAAATTTGGAAAGTCAAAGAGTCTCACATCTAAACGATGAGGAACATAAAAGTTTATTTAATTTATTGAAAAAACACAAATAAAAAAGGTATTTTACCAAAAAGGAGATGATTTAAGTTTTACCAGTCATGTAAAACATAAAATCCCCACAATAAATGAAGAACCAATCTTCACACGGATATATAGATATCCCGAAATCCACAAAAAAGAAGTGGACAAACAAATCAAAGATCTGTTAGATCAAAAAATTATCAAACCAAGTACTTCTCCCTACAATGCCCCAATCTGGGTCGTACCAAAGAAAGAAGACAAGGTAGGAAACAAGGAGTGGAGAATAGTCATTGACTATCGAAAATTAAATAACGCAACAAAAGAGGATAAATTCCCTATTCCACTAATTGACGACATACTAGACAAATTAGGAAAAGCTAACTACTTTTCCACATTAGATTTAACAAAAGGATTCCACCAAATCGAGATAAACCCTGAAGATAGAGAGAAGACAGCCTTCTCAACACTATCAGGACACTACGAATGGTTAAGAATGCCATTCGGTCTTAAAAATGCCCCCGCCACATTCCAACGAATGTTGAACGAGGTATTAAAGGAATATGTAGGAAAAATTTGTTATGTCTACCTCGACGACATAATAATATTCTTAACTTCATTGGAAGAACATATAAACTCACTTAATAAAATTTTCACCAAATGACAGTCAGTAAATTTAAAGATATCCCTAAATAAATGTGATTTCATGAAAAGAGAAAGCGAATTCTTAGGTCACATAATTACCCCGGATGGAATAAAACCTAATCCCAATAAAATAAGCACGATACAAAACTTTCCTATACCAAAAACTATTAAGGAAATCCAATCTTTCTTAGGCCTAATCGGATATTATAGAAAGTTCATCCATGACTACGCCAAGATCATAAAACCACTAACTCTCTGTTTGGGAAAAGATAAACAAATAAATATAAATAACACAGAATATAAAGAATCATTCGAGAAATTAAAACTAGCAATGTCAGACGATTTATTAAACAGACACCCTGATTTTAATAAAGAATTCACACTTACCACAGACGCATCCGATTTCGCAATTGGAGCAGTCTTAAGTCAATCACATGGACCACTATGCTTCGCATCCAGAACTTTAAATAAACACGAATGCAATTATTCAGTTATAGAAAAAGAACTTTTAGCAATCGTTTGGGCAACAAAACAATTCCGCCATTACCTATACGGTAGACATTTCAAAATACAAACAGATCACCGACCATTAGCATGGTTGCACAACCTCAAAGAACCTAACTGTAAACTCCAAAGATGGAAAATAAAATTGGAGGAATACGATTTTCAAATCGAACATATCGCAGGAAAAGAAAATAAGGTAGCCGACGCACTATCAAGAATAAGAATAGATGAAACAAATTCACATGGCATCACCAAAATTGATAAAATTGGCAAGAAAAACAGAGTTAACACAAAAATTGGTACAAATTACGAAAATGTATTAAACATATTAGAACTCGTTTCTACACAACACTCAAATGAGTCAGATAGTTCAAACTTAATTCCAATCACCGAACAAAGTCTAAATATATTTATTCGACAGATTATCATAGAAATAGGAGAACAAAATGATGAAATCATAACCTTCCCTTTTAACAAAAGAAGAATAAAAATAATTAGGAAAAATTTCGAAGAATCAGATTTCGAAAAAATCATATCAGAAATTGATATAGACCATAAAAACGTTTTATATTGTAATAACAATAAACTATTTTTAGAATTCCAAACTTACTGGAAAACACACCACAACACCCAAATTCTAATTAGAACTCATACATTTTTAGAAGATGTTTATGATATAACTAAACTAGAAGAAATCATTCACAAAAAACATAAGGAATTAAATCACGTGGGAATAGAAAAATTATATTTAGATCTAAAAAGAAAATATTATTACCCAAACATTAAAACACAAATAACAAAAATCATAAATAATTGCGATATCTACAACCTGAAAATTGAAAGAAACCCTATTAAACTACCATACGAAAAAACAGAAACACCCTTAGAACCACACATTCACTACCACATGGATATATGGATCCTACCCAATAATAACAAATATTTAAGTTGTATCGACAAATTCAGCATGTATGCCTCAGTAGAAAAACTTAAAACAAAAAATCAAAAAGACATTTTAAATGCTATGGAAAAACTATTCTCATACATGTATGAACCCAAGAAATTAACTCTAGACAATGACCCCACTTTCAAAACTTACTCTATAGAAAATTATCTAAAAGAAAAGAATATACTAACACACTTTACCACCCCTTATATACACACCGGAAATTCGGATGTGGAACGCCTTCACAGTACCCTAAATGAACAAATTAGATTACTAGAGAAAACTGAAAAAATTATCGATTTAGTAACAAAAGCGGTAAATACGTATAACAAAACAATACATCTCACTACAAGGGAGAGACCCTTAGAGATACATCTAGGTAAAATAGAAAATAAAAAAATATATGATAGAATAGAAACAAATAAGAACAAAACTCTAGACAAAATAAATAAAAATCGATTAGACGTAGAAGTAAATCCAAACTTCACAAAAATAAACAATCCAGAACAGTTTAATAAACTAAAAACAAAACACAAGAAAGTAAAACTACTTAAAACAATCGATAAGAAATTACTCATCAAACCCCACCTAAGAAAACAACTCCTTCACAAAGACCAATTCAGAAAGAAAAAGAAATTTACTAAAACACAAAATGAAGACAACCAAAACAATAGCAATCATAATAGTGATTATCTTATTAACAACTTCAGTAAAAACTAATGATATAAAAATAACAAAGATAGATAGAGAATTTTTAATCATACAAGAAGGACAAATTAAACTTATAAATAATTATGACATTCTATTACATGTAATTAACCTTACTTATACGGAACTATGGACGAAGACGATAGAAAAGCCATAGAAGAAAGTTTACAAAATTTAGAAGACAGTAACAGAGAACTTTTAACAAACAATAACAAACAAGTAACCATTAACAAACAATTTAATGAACAATTCTTTCAATTACAAGACATACTTAAACAAAGTTCAAAAACATTAACTAAATACAAAGAAATCAAATCAGAAATAAATACTTTACGTATGGAACTAGAATTCAATAGAAACTTAGCAGAAGTACAACAAATAATAGAAAAAATTGACAATATCATAATGACCAGCAGGACGGGAATATTAACCCAAGATATACTAACTGTAAAAGAAATTTATGACTTCGAAATAAACATAGAGAAACTAAAAGAGATAAAGTTGACATTGGCTACTTATGACGAAAACTTACTAATTATTCTAAGTATACCAAGATTTAATGAAAACTTATATAACAAAGTATTCATACATACCTTCCCGGTAAAAGATAAAATTATAACAATACCTAACAATGAATTTATAGAACTTAATAAAACTATGTACTATACAGCCAAAGAAACAAAAAATCTAATAAAAATTGAAGACAATTGCATTGAAAACATATTTAAGGACAATTCTAAACTAAATTGTAATACTAAAAATTACAAAGATGAAAATATTATAATCAATAAAGAAAAATATTTAATAATAAAAAACATAAAAAATGTAAAGTTAGAACAAGATTGTAATAACTTAGATTATACTTTACAAGGAAACTATATTGTAGAATTTGAAAACTGTAAAATAAAGATAAAAAATGTAACATACAATAGAAAATTGTATCAAAATAACTATAAAATAATACCGTTGATAAATTATAACTTTTCAGATAATTACTTTAAAGAATTACATTTACAACCCATAAATAATATCGAAATATTAGAATCAAAAATACATACAAAACATATAACATATAATGTAATAACTATCGTAATAATAATATCAATAATACTTTTTGCAATCATGTATTTAAAAATTAAATTAAAAGATAAAAAAAACTGTTACAAATATAAGCCTTCCAACGGTCACTTTCCAACCGTTAGAACACTCGAAAGAGGGAGGTGTTATAACAAAGAATAATGATACAAATATTTTCTAAGATAAATAACATTTCAATCCAAACGAAATGATAAACACTTTTGCTTACGAATACATATCCGTTCGAACGCAATACTGTAAGATATTGAAACAAACGAAATGATAAACACTTTTGCTTACGAATACATATCCGTTCGAACGCAATACTCTAAGATATTGAAATAAACAAATGATAAACACTTTTGCTTACGAATGCATATCCGTTCGAACGCAATACTCTAAGATATTGAAATAAACAAAAGATTAATAATAAAGAAAGATACGAATCATCATATCTCGATCTCCCCAAAGAAGTCGTATATGATGATAAGTCACGTATGCCTTTAGTAAGTAAGAGATAAATACCAGTTGTCTGCGACATTCTGGTCAGACTTTAATAAACTTCCAAGCAATAAAGATAACCTCAATCTAGAGCTCCGTCTCTAGATTTCTATTTTTAAAAATTGTTTCGTTTGATTCAAAACTAAAACTTATATATATTTATATATATATATACATATCTGGCTGTTCAGATTTATGTAAGTGCATGGACGGGTGCCTTTACAGACATGTGGCTCAACCTCCGGTTCTATATTTCTTTGATTAGATGTATATGTATATGTATTTGTATGTAGATTAAAGAAAAAATTTCTATTACAAAACAAATTTTGTTGACAGGTAATAATTTCATTGGCAGCTGGGCTTGGTTACATTGCTTGAAAAATCGTTTTTAATCGTTTTTTCCCCTTTGATCTCTTTTCTAAATAATAAAATGCTTGGAGTGAAAACAGTTCCGGTTTGCACTGTTATTAATAGCAAACTTGAATTTTTTTAAGTGTTTTCCCCAATCTTTTGTTGTCAACGCTTCACACTCTTTAGCTAACATCGGCGGGCTTAATCATGCGATTTAGCCGTTCCACCTGTCCGTTGGACTGTGGAGAGTGGGTTGCCACCCTAACATGCAAAATATTGTTTTCATGAAAAACTCGACAAACTCTTTCGATTTAAAACAAGTCCCGTGGTCTGATATGATGCGGTAAGGTCTGGAAAAGCTGGCAAAATATGTTTTCAAGCAGTCGATTGCTTCTTTACTTTGTGTACTTTTATTCGCGTATAGCTTAGTAAATTTGATGAGACCATCCACTACTACTAGAATGTGTTTCCTATTCGTACGAGATGTGGGAAATGGACCCAAATAGTCTACATCAGGGGTTCCCAAACTATTTTGAGCAAGAGACCCTTTTTCCAAAACGAACTGATACCCTGGACCCCAATAGCCAAATTACATTGAAAATCATGTCTCAAGTTTTTTACTTGCTCTTATAAAAGGTTTTCCAATAGGTATGATATGATTTTGCAGTGGGGTTTTGGCCATTTGTAGTATGTCGTGATCTGCCATTTGCTTTTTATTGCATTCAGAAGTGTTTACAATTTTACAACTGGACCACCGTAAACGACGATAATTTTCTGATTTTGCCTTGGAACAACTTGAAAGCGATAACAATTTTTTTAAGAAAAACTTTTTTTCCGATGAGGCTCACTTTCATTTGACTGGTGCGGTAAATAAACACAACTGTCGATTCTGGTGCGATAAAGATCCACAAAACATTCATGTAAACCATTGCATTCACATAAATTGACAGTTTGGTGTGGTTCTTGGGCTGGCAGAATCATCGGTCCGTACTTTTTTCAAAGTGAAGCTGGTAACACCATTACTGTCAATGAAGAGCGATATAGATCGATGGTAACCAACTTTTTATGGCCGAAATTGGAAGAAGTTGATCTTGGCAACATTTGCTTTCAACGGAACGGGGCTACGTGCCACACAGCAAATGTAACAATTAAATTATTGCGAGAACAGTTAAGAGATTCGATTATTTCAAGAAATAGTGATATTGAATGGCCTCCAAAAAGCTGTGATTTAACACGATTAGACTATTTCTTGTGGGGTTATTTGAAGTCATTGGTCTTTCAAAATAAACCAGATTCTCTTCAAGCTTTACAAGTCAATATTGAACGTTCGTTCCATTCATCATATACGACTTGATTTAGTGGAAAAAGTGCTCGAAAATTGGGTTCATCGAATTCGTTGCTGCAGAAGAAGTTGTGGTGGACATTTGAATGACGTTTTATTTAAAACTTAATTATATTGATTGAACTGCTCATTAATTAAAAAATATTTGAATTTCCTTAACAACAAGTGTGTTTTTTTTAAAGAGAAATCATATCACTCTTATTGGAAAACCCTTTATGTACTAGTTATAAGGCAAGTTTTGCAGTCGTGCCGAAAGAAAATTTTGGGATCGCAATAAAACATGACGTTACGATGATAATGAATACGAAAAAAGTGGAGACTCCAATTCTGTCTTTCTATCTATCTGTCTCTCCGTATATAGATCCACAGCCTGAACCACTTGACGGATTTTCAAATTTAAATTTACAGTTGTTTTTAGAATTTGGTTTCTAGATTTTGAAATTGCGGTACCTGCTAACCAATAATAATACTTACAGCCATATTATTCACTTATTTCGAAACTAGTTTTTCGTAGATCTGGTTTTCGAGTTTCAAGTTTTGAACGAATCGGTATTATTGAAAAACAAAGTGACACATAAAACTCAAAATCGTAAAACTAGTTTTTGATAAAACTAGAAATTCATGAAACTGGAAATATCTAGTTCTGAGGACTTCAAAACTAGTTTTGAAACGTTTTTGTAGTAGTAAAGCAGTAGTCGTAAAGTGTGATTTTATTGAGATATAAATAAAAATAGTTTTATAGTTACATACATAGTTCTTTGTTAACAATTTTCACAAAAAGACATTGGCTTATGCCGTCAGCCGAAAAAAGAGTTATTTTATGAAGCAATAGAGCGGGTTTCAGGTAGTTGTATAGGATTTTCCAATTTTCTCCATTTAATATGCTTATGATTTCATTTGATGAAAGAGTATTTTTTCCCAAGATAACCTTCGGATCGAGTTCAGGATGGGCAGATACCAATGAAGTGACATATATCTTCTCTGCATCGTAGGTTGCACAAAGTAGTTGGAAGACTGTTGATATAAAATCCAGACTGTTTCGGTCATGGAAATAATTTGTATCACCTTGGTCATGACTCACTAGTCTATAGGTACTTCTTGTTTGGCTTTGCTGACTTTGTTCTTTGAAAGCATTCCATATTGATTCTTCAATGTTTCCTAAAAGCATCTACAGGGTGCCACCAAAAGATCTTCCATTGTGTTGGAGAAGTTGAACATCATGGATGTCATTCAATCTCGTCGATTCCGTAAAGAATTGAAGATTTCTGTCTTTTAGAAACAAAACTATCTTATTGGTGAGTTGATGATTTGGTTGATTCATGATTTTCCCAATATATAGGAAATGCAGCTGAACTGTGTGTTAATATCGCGTAGGTAAACCAGTTTCGAGGTGCAACATGTAGGTTGGTGTATTTTCCGATAGTTTGAAGGTTTTCTTGATGAAATATCTAAGAAGCTTTTCTACTTCGTCGAACTCGAAGATATCCCAAACTTGTGCTGCGTAGCACATAAGAGATCTTACGACTGCTTCGAAGACGTAAAGACGAAACGTTTTTGTATTATTCATCAAAACTTTATTACATCACATCATTTTCTGCTTTCATTTTGAAGCTTCGTTTCGGCATCGGTTAGTTTGGCAAGTATGTACGTCTTCGTAGGGGATTCAGGTTATTCACATACACCGTATTTGGCTACCCTATACACAGTAAATCACCCCGGATAGGTTATTGACCCAATCAAAAGTCGGTGAAGGCCGGTTTCCGGTACTGCGACATAGGTGAAATATGGCTCAGAAACTAATAATTGCAGCACGCATTTTGCAGGACCAAGCTAATGCATTGTGTGCACCGATAATCAACTGTACTTGCTGATTAAAAAGAACTTCTGTTGTGTTTCTCCAACTCCAACGATTGGAAGTAATTTGGCGGGTTTCTGCTACGGAAAAAAATGTGACTGCATGTCGTTGGTTAGACAACGTTAATTGGACTTATTGCTTCGATGTCTGTGCAAGGAAACTCGGCTTGTTACAGAGATTTTTGAGCAAGGTTCACAGACTCTGTGTTGCGGACTACGAAGTCAGCATTCAAAAGATTTTCCCATTGCTCAGCGATGCAATATTGGAAAGAGTTAGCTACTGCTGCCGTTGGATATTTATCTGCCACAGTCAAAGCAATTGGCAGGGTGTCTGTGTTAGTCAACAAATTTGGAATATCTGACTCTGACGCAAAACCACCTAAACCGAAAGATGAAAAGCATCCGCGAGATCTAACATTGGGCTTGTCACCTGAAACCTCAATTTATCAACCTTAGCCCCCCGTTGTTATCATATTACGACGTTCTCGTGCACAATCCGCAAATGCATCAAAATGAATTTGAAGCGTCTTAGAAGGACGGATATGATTCGTGGTAGGTGCATCTTATATAGGACTAAAAGAGGTGCTATTTTTATACCTACTGAATTACGTGTTGCACACTGATTGGACAGTAATCCATTGAATGATCTTTTTTGTTTGAGTCGCTTTGCTTGTCTACTTGTCTCTTTGAACCAAATACCACTTCTACCATTTGATAAACAAACCGATGCCAGGGTCTCCATTTTTGCTTCGGTCTATATTTTACTTTCAATGATCTTGAACCGTCACGTCGCGTCGACCATCCATATGTTCTTATTCTTGAGAAATAGAATGGTAAGTTCAACGCTTACCTATATTTTATTTCCATATATTTATACAAACAATCAAACGTTTGCAAATTACAGTAGGTACTTGTTTGAATTTTCTATTTTGTTTTCAAAATCAAAGCAGCTCTTGATATGAATCTAGTTTCGATATTCAAAACGAGAATCCATTTTCAAAACTTGAACTAGTTTTTCTCCAGAAATCAATAATACCGATTTCTTTTTAAAACTTGTTTTGATTATTTTTTGCAAAACTTGAAACGAAACTAGTTTTACCTGAAACTAGTTTCATTTCTAGTTTTACGAATTCTCAATAATATGGCTGTTATTTTTCTCAAAAGCGGCTCCAACGATTTCAATGAAATTTTTTTATGAGGGACTACTTTTTCCCATTGGTATATTAAGCTAACTAACTTTAAAATTTGCAGTTGGTTAAGTGAGTAAGTTTTATTATTATTGAAATTTAGTTAAATTTGTGCTCCAATTTTGGAAAAAACGTTTTCTTTTTTTCTTCAAAATGTTTGCAACACCACTGAGTTTCAATGCTGAGCTGCAGTTTCCGATAGGCTTCATTGAGCTTTTGCTTAAGCTCTTCCTCAGTTTTGAGGGTGATCGACTCTTCTTGCATAATCAGATTCCTTCAATGGCTGTCATACTTTGTCCTCCTGAAGGATTTCTGATGATCTTGACAAATGTGGAAACTGTAAGTATTCTTTCCCTTAATTTTTCCTCAAACGCCGATATAATTAATTTTGTTTTGATCAAGTTCAGATCATCACCCTGCAGCTGCAAGTTGACTGTTGAACAAGCCAAAGGTAGTTAGTTTTAGTTTAAAATGACTTTTATTTCATATTATATACAGTTAACAATTATTTAACAATTTCCTAAGTCTAATTGGCTTGGCCTATGGCCGTCTACCAGGTTGACAATTTATAATTTTAATTTTGAATTTATTTGTAATCAAATGAAACATAATTATTAAAAATTAAAAATCACCCTCTAAAATTCGTTCGCATCCTCTTTCTCTTTTAAAAACTCTTAGAGCTTCTTTCTCTTCAAAGACATCTTTTGAAAATATTATTATACGAAATTCCTTCAAAATTGGACAAACTGCAAGAAAATGGAAAACACTTTCTCTAGTGCCCATGTTGCAAAGTTCGCAGAGTGTTGGTAGCTCGGTGCGGTGGGGAATGAAATTTAAGCTGAGTATCTCACCTCTTATTTTAAATATAGTACTGATTTTTTCCATAGATTAGCAATTAAGGAAGTATGTATTTTTATCAAGGTGGTAATTTAGTCTGCTATAATAGTTTCTAAAGACAGACGCTCCAGCCTCTTCAGTATATCTTTCATAGTATAATTGTCCTACTTTCTCCAGCATTGAATTAAATTTCTCTCTTAGCGTGAAGTGTTGTTCGTTTGGCTGAATAACTATTTTTGTTCTACACTCCGACGCAATTTCATTCCACATTTTTCAGATATTCCCGCTGAATTTAATAACATTTTTCAGAACTATATGAGGTATTCTTGTGTCGACCCTCTCCAATACTTTTATAACATAATCAAAGTGCATTTTCAAGGCATGTAGGAACATAGGTAGAGTACAAGTTTCAATGTATAACATATAATTTGGGGTGTTTCTCGGTAATTGAACATCCTCTTCAAAAAGTTTAGTAGAAACTTTTCAACGGAATTGTATGATCTATAACTAACGTTACCATTAACTTTTTTTGTCAAAGCGGGACATCTTCGGAATTATGTAATTAAAAAATTTTACTAGTGTTTTACTAGGTTTTTTATTATTATTGTTATTTTTAAATAATCAAAGCAAATAAGTAGTTGCGTGAATTCTAGTTTGTATTTTTATATTTATCGGCTGAACAAATTTGTTTTAAAATATCGGGTCTTGTTTTTAGAAAAGTGTGAAGCTCATGATTTATTTATATTTATCTTCGTTATCAAAGTAGCTTTCATTACTGAGACACTCAACTGTGTTTTATCACTTGTCAGGCAGGCAGACACATAACGTACTCAATACTCGTAGAAAAATTTGTTAAAGTTAGATTATTGGCACGAAAGTGCTGAAATAAATCGACCCGACCGTTTGAGTTGAAACATTCTCGGTATTCCAGCCAGAGATGTTTTCATCTGTCACAAAGTTTAAAATAAGTGAAAACTCGTCAAAGACTTTAGCATCTAGGCTGCTGCTAATAAATCCTTGCGTGATTAGTAAATCAACCACTTTCTGTACTTCTTCTCATGTAGGCACTTTAGTTAAATTTACCCATTCAAACACTTCTAGTTCTGTGTTAAATTTACACCACTGGCACTGATCCAAGTATTTCTTGCTTGTTTTATAAAACTCAGCCGCCGTAGTTTTTACGTTCTGGCTTACTGCTGCTTTTTCTTCTGCTCTTTCTTGTAATTCTACCATCAGGCTACGGACCATGTGAGGAAGGAAAATCGTATTCTCTTTTGGTGTTAGGTTATCTTAGAGACGATTAGTTTCCCTGGCAGACTCTATAGCCAATACATATTGCGCTTCGATTTTCAAAACAACTTCGTGAAAGGTCGCTGCTTGTGCTTGCCAAAAATATAGCCACAATTCTGAGCTGGGATTATCGAAAAACGTCTTTAAAATATTTGGGCATTTGTCGATACTCAGAAAATAGTTTTTCAAAGGCTGAAACATTTTGATAACTCTCTCAAGCGCGGACATTAACGCAAGCCACTTTGTTTTACTATAGCCAAGCAGATTGTGATAATCTGTCTCGGTAGAAATACAAAACTCTTTCAAAAAGCTTCCACTCGAACGCTGTAGATGTAGAAAAATGAGCAAATTCTAACTATGATGCATTCGAAATCCACAGGAAGACAATCAGCGGCAGTTTTGGACTATGTGGGCTCCACATCCAATCCCAATTACCTTTCTGCCGAGTGATTGGTTCAACTTTGAGTAAACATTATTATTTCCTCTCCTATTCTTTCCCCCGAAGCTTTAGTTCGTATTATCTTCCCAAAACGCAACCATTTTTTATTTAAGTCATTAAAAGACAATACTTCCTTCAATACAATAATAATACAATAAGTACAATAATATCCAATGTTTCGCCTGGCTGCTCCCGAAACTCTAAAACCTCAACTTTTACGCCTTCCTATAGTAAAAAATAGCGAATAAAAACTGAGAATAATTTGATTGAGCCATGATTTGAAGCATCTGTTAATAAAGTTTTGCAATTGGCTTTACGTAAATGCTCTTTTAAATCTTCGGTTGCCATGGTTGACAGCACATTTACCACAATAGCTTGAAACTTTGTACGTGCACATCTAAATTTTTGCTCAAAACATGCTTAAATTAAAGGAGAAGAACATTCATTTGAGCGAAAACTGTCATTATGTTGCACGGTGTGATACGCCCACGTACCCCCAGCTGCAGCTAAATTCAAATACTTAGAAGTCGGAGACTCGGTTTTCTTACAAAAATTAAGCATTGACGAGCTTGAAGCAGCGGCTTGTTCGGCAAGTCTATGTTTTTCTGATTTTAAATGTTTTCCTATATCACTGGCACCACCATGCCCAACACTAAAATCTGTACGACATTTTTCACATGTAACGTCTGCGGTTTCATCTTTTCTTTGTTTTACAAATGGATACTTCTGTTGCAAACTAATATCAAAGAAACACTTGCGTTTACGCATTATTGTTTTGTAACAAAACACTCCTTGAACTAAAACAAAACCATCGATAACTAATTAATAAGATGGCAATCTCTGGTCATGGCGGCATTTGTCCACAAGCTGCTCACACACAACTTCACGAAAACTACTTGCACATCTTCCATTTCACTTTGTCCTGTAATAGTTGAGTTAGTGAAAAAACTGGATATGTCAGCTTTGACCACAACTTAAGATGTCACCAACACTTCAGATTTCACTTTGCCAGAAAATAGGATTTTTGAATCATACATATTTTTGTTTTCCACTTAAATTTTTTTTTTAAATTTTAACCTCGAGTATTTTGACAGCACGCATTCCGAGTTATTAGCAATATACAAAAGAATGAAAAAGATTTTGCTTAAATCTAATTGAAACAAAAGAAACTCAATCCTCACAGAAATTGCAAAAGCGGGACAATTTCAGCCTCGCGGGGGACAGCGGGACAGACTGCCTGAAAGGGGGACTGTCCCGCCCAAAGGACGTATGGTCACGTTATCTATAACCCCATACCTGAGCTCCGTAGAGTAGTATAGATGCAGCAGTTGAACGGAAAACCTTTTGTTTTGCAGTATGAGAAATGTAGTTGTTCTTATGCAACGATCCCATATCGATGAAATGGCTCGCTTAGCATCTGCTAGTTTTTCTTCAAGATGTGGACTTACGTTTAAATTTGCTGATATTAGCATTCCAAGATATTTGTACTTGCGTACTGTTGAACATGCAGAAAGATATTTGCTAATTGACTGATAGTAAACATCGGTCATTCAATTCTTAAGATTTTCTTCCAAAATCCTCTCTCTCTTCGGTACATTCTTCGGCAATTCCTGGCAGTACTTTGTTATAAAAGTCCTGGGCCTCTTTTGTAACAGTAAAAAACTTCATGAGTTTCTTGACATCAGCCAGCTTTTTAAGGGACTCTTTGTTTTGTGATGTAGCTTCGTCAAGTAAGTACTTACTTACATAGGTGGGCATTACAGTTCGGGGTGAACCTGGGCCTCAACCAACATCCTTCTATAACGATTTCGATTTCGGGCGAGCTCTCTCCAGTTTCGCACTCCAAGTCGGTTGAGGTCTTCATCCACTTGATTGCGCCACCTAAGACGAGGTCTTCCCCTTCCGCGATTTCCCTGCAATGTGCTTTCGAACACCCGACGAGCCGGAGCGTTTGGGTTCATCCGGCGTCAAGTAAGTAATTTTCATAAATAGTTATCACGACAGCCCAGTCCTTTCCGAAAATAACTGTGTCATGATTCTTAAGAACAGTGCTGTATTCTTCCGGTGAGGTGGTGATTTTGTTCTCCTTATATACAGGGTGTCCCGTAATTCGTGTTACATACTTTGGCATATGATTCTTGATCATATTCTAGGAAATGTATCGTACTGGAGGGAGGGTCCATCTCCCTCCATTTAGGCAGAAGGGACAGTTTAATAAAAATTGACATAACTTAAAAAAAAAAAAATAGCTGACTATTATCGAGGCAACCTCCTGGGCTATCAGTATAACCTTTTAGTGTGTTCATTAAGCCGTATTTGAACTTCGAATAAAAAAATCTTTTTATATTTGGACAAACTGCATGTGGGGTTTCCTGCTTTCTTTTGGGTTTCTTCAAAAATGTTGAACACCATCAAATGTTCTCATTAGACTCCGCTTATCTGTACCGCCTTTGACGGACCTGCAGCATATTAAGTCTTATGGATAGTATCGACAAATTATGCCTTAATTATGCAAAAACGTATGCATGCACTTTTTAACAGGTAATTAGATAGTACCTTTTCCGAGAATAGTAGCATACGTCACCATTCAAAAATTAGCTGAAATAGAGTAAATATTTTTTAAACTACTTACCAACAGTTATTTCTAGACAAAAAGGGTTAGGATTCGACTTGTTCGTCGAAATAGTACTTAGGTACGAAAAGAAATTTGTTGAATTTTTTAAAGCGCAGTAATACTACTTATAATTCTTATAATAAAATGGCAAAAGTAACGAAACACTATCTTAAAAGTTAAATTAAGTAAGAACTTGTCTAAAGGCTGTCAATTGCAGAACTTGTCGACCCCCAAAATCAGATTTCGTTATTGTCGACCCCCTAGGAAACTAATATCGACCACTTTGGGAATCACTGGTCTACATGAAGTGTATCGAAAGGAAGTTTCCCTTTTGGAATTGGATGTAAGAAGGTTCCTTCTTTTCTTCCTGATTCAGGACTTTTCCTGACTTGCACTTTAAGCACCCTTTTATAACAGTTTTAAGTTTTTGTTTCATTTTGGGAAACAAATTAATCCCAGACAGGTGTTCAAAACATTTATCGACACCTAAGTGGCATAGTGACTCATGATGGGTCCAAATTACCTGCTCTTCCATCTATAAAGGAACATAAATATTAACTTTTCCATTCATTTTCCGGTACATCAGATCCGTCAACCATTTCAAAATGAGAACTTTCCGACTTACTTAGCTCATCGGCAATAGCTACAATCTTTGGATCGTGCTTTTGTGCAACCGCTAAAATGAATTCGAACGATTCTACATGGGACATGCGATCACATTTTCGATGTTCAATAGTATAATCAAATGATTGCAGCTCAAATGCCCACCGTGAAATATGAGGATTCAATAACTTTCTATTCAAGGTTAGAACCAGAGCTTGGCAATCTGTCACGACCTTGAAAGGAATTTCAAGCAAGTAAATTCTAAATCTCCTTAGCGCATATACATATATTATATGAGGAAAATAATCAAATGCAAATAATGGAACAACCAAGCGATTGGAATAATTTTATTATGCGTGTTCAAGATACAGTTGACTGTAAATTTGGTAAGAAAAAACAAATCTTAATTAAAAAATTCAATCTTTTAATAGGTAGAGTCAATTATAATGAGCAAAAGAAGATTTTTAAAGAAGTAGAACCAGTAGAAGATTTCGTAAAAAATTTTTCAAGTTTGGAATTTACAACAAATGAATTGGAATTACTCAATAGAGGATTAAATTTTGCATTGCAACCAACAAAAGAAAAAGCTATCCAAAGTGCTTTGATTAACATTGAAACAGCTCTGAAACATTTCAATGATCCTGACGATAAAGTTAGAGTAAGGTCCGAAGCTATAGATAAAATTAATTTTAACGATCTAACGAACATGACTGCTAAAATGAAAAATTTTAGAGGAGCAGCGAAAAGTTTAAAAGAAAAGAAAGCTTCAGTTATTTTCAGTAAAGCTGATAAAAGCAATAATATTGTAATACTAGACAAACAAGAATATATTGCAATAACTGAACAATTTATAAGAACTGGACCTTATGAAGAAGTAATTTTTAATCCTTTACCGGGAATGATAAGGAGAACTAAAGAAGCTATCAAACAAGCAGTTAAAGTTTTTAATGATCCTAATTTATCAAGGAAATTAAATGTTTCAAATCCAATTTTACCAAGATTATATTCTCAGTTAAAATTACATAAACCAGGAAAACAAATAAGACCAATTACATCAACAACTGGATCAATATTATCAAAACTTGAATGTTGGTTATTAGAAAAACTAAATAATCTCCCAATCAAATTTGAAACAGCAGCTATAAAAAATGGAATTGAATTTGCAGAAAAAGTAAAGAACTTAAAAATAGCTAGCAATGAGATTCAAGTTTCATTCGATGTTGTTTCACTATATCCAAATGTTCCAATTGATGAAACTTTAGTTTTGCTGAGAAAATGGCTAGAAAGAAATACACTTAAACCAGAAGAAATAAATGAATTTGTAAAACTTACTAAACTGTGCATGGATGAAAATTGGTTCCAGTTTAATGAAAAGTTTTACAGACAAAAATTTGGTTGCAGTATGGGATCACATATGAGCCCGTTTTTAGCAAATTTATTTATGTCGCATATAGAAACTGAAATGAAAAACCATTCGAACATGGTGAGAGCTACAGACTAGACGTGTTTTGTAATCGGGCAGTTTTATCTTGCGTTTTCTTCCCTATTTGAGTTCCCAAACTTAAAAGTCTTTTGACATCATTACCATAAAAGTCAATACAAAAAAGTTCAGTGAAAAAAGACACTTATAAATGCATAAGGGCAGCCGAATTAATAATTTTATTTCTTCTTTTTGCCAATTGTGAAACCGCAAATATAAATTCCTTTGTCTTTCCTCGAACCTTAATTGAACCACATTTATATAATTATTTATGTCTGAATCATACAACAAACGAAGTCGCCCATCAGACCACTCGACTAAGTTAGTTACAGACCCCAAAAACTCACCTCGAACGTCGCCACAGCAAAAATCAAAAAAAAAATGGCTTACGACGATAGTGCTTTATTGTCCAAATTGGATGCCAAACTTAGTGAGCAAAGTCAACTAATAATAACACTCTTATCCCAACAAATGAAAAGTGACAATGAAAATCTTTCAAAAAAGATTCAAGATCAATTTGATTTTGTCAACAAGAACATAAATGTTATCAACACTAAAGTTCAACAACTTGAAAGTGCAAATGTTAAAATCACTAACGAATTAGACTCCCTTAAATGCGACGTAAACAAAATAAAAATCGAACTCAATAACACCAGAAAAGAACTAGTGCGTAATTATAATGAGCTCTCTTCCATTAAAACCGAACTCGCCGATGCAACAAAATCAATTGACGGTTTGGATACTAGAATAGTGGCAAGTGATGCTGTGATATTCGGTGTCCCCCAACTCCCTAATGAAAACTTAAAATCACTTTTTAATAATCTCTGTCTCACACTTGATATAAAACCACCAGTAGTGTTAGATTTATTTCGCACGCGCCCAAAAGACAGATCACAGAATAACACTTCAATCATAATTAAATTCAAATCACCATACGATAAAAACTTCCTCCTTACCTCAATAGGTAAATTCATTAAAAACAATAAAAAACAATTGTGCCTCAACGACATTGGACTTGTATCGACAGCTAAAATTTTTATTCGCGAATCTTTATCAAAAAAGAACAACGACTTAGTTCGGCACGAGAATCAATTGAAAAAAGTAAACAAAATTGCGGCTGTGTTTACCATTCGAGGCAAAGTTTATGTCAAGCGACTGCTGTCAGATGTCAAAGGAGTATGCGTCGATAACGTAGAAGACCTAGATGGAATTGCCAGTCAAACACCTCAGGAAAACTAAAACATTTATTTATATTTATTATTCGTCACTATCATAATTAATTTCTTTTATTTTCTTTTTCTTCCTTTTCTCAACTATTCTTTTTTTTCAAAACATTTCAGTTCTCTTTCTTGCTTTAACTTGTATACTCTTTTTGAATAAATAAATCCTGTGCTACATTTATCTCATCTTATACTTTTGTTACGGGCCGTTTTTGGTCGTCGGGGTCGCACTGGCATGCTTGTCCGGCTCCTGCTCGTCGATGGGCGTGGGACTTGACCCCCATGACCCGTATACAAAAAAAATCATGCCAGTCTTTGTTGCCAATTAGGTGTTATTTTAGCATACGCGAGAAATCTCCTCAACCCACCCTACCATGTCACTGATCTCGCCTCAGTGACCCTTTATTAGCCATATCCTATATCCTTCCGTCCATCTATGATCTTCCACTCACCCCTATATGCCTACACAACCTAGCAACTCATCCTAACAATCAAACCACAAATATTCATTTCATATCCATACAATAATTCATTTAATTATTCAAAAAAAAGTTCTAGTTTAACATTATTCACCTCAGTGGGTGCTTTTATGGATTTTAAATCTTACTCTATTCTTATTTTGTATATTCTTCTATGATCTAATTATTGAACCCTTTCCAAGTTTATTTATCAATATATATTAAAAATTATTCGTCGAAATATACCGCGCTTATAATTTACTTAATATCAAAAGTCCCCCAGAACTCAACCCCCTTCTCAAGTTTATTATATGTATATGTAAAATTAAGTAATTTTAATCAAGCAATAATGACTCACCACTTATCTCTTATATATCCGCTGACGATGTTGTGGCCACAGCATACGGGCAGGATTCCGGTGGTATACTTAATTACGTAGACTTTTCTGCACTGTTGGCTTATCAATAATAGAGATAAATTATTTAATCCTACTTTACACACTCGATTACGTTGGAGAGTTCGCGCCCCGCCCACTTGCGCACTTTCTGGGTATATCCCGGTAACTGTCTATATCGATATATATACCCGTACTGAGGTTCTCAAGCGATCTTTTTCAAAATTTACCAAATTACGCCTTATGGGCCAATGAAATAAAAAAAAATCACCAAAGTGGTGCGACAAAATAAAAAAAATTAACTGATTGGTGCCGGGAATCGAACCCGGGTCTGCTGCCGCAACTCCCTTTTTGGGTGAGCGCTCAGTTTCAGTTTTAAATTCATTTTTATTGTATATCACTTATAACTACTTACATGCTAACAAAAATGTTTAAACTAGCTTACATAATAACTTAATTAACTTACTGACCCTAGGCGGGTACTCTAAATTACACAATAACTTATTTCTATTGCCTTTCGGCCTAAAGATACAATATAACTATTTCAACCTAGAACTAATATTAAAACTAAGAAAGTTTAAAAAAACTTAGTTTCAGAGATCAATTTTTTTTTGGATTTTCTTAAAATTACTTACAAATAATTAAAACTACTTAAAACTAATTAAAACTACTTAAAACTAGAGCAGCCATAGTAGCTTTTTATAATTTTTTTTTTTTTTTTTTGTTTTTTTGTGTTTTATAATTTTTTTGGGATTTTGTATTTTTTTCTATTTTTTTTGAATTTTGGGGACGCACAGTAATTTTTACATTTTTTTTTTTTATTTTGATTTTTTTACAATTTTTTTTTTTGATTTTCGACGCCGCAAAATTTTTATAATTTTTTTTTTTTTTTTGGTTTTTATAATTTTTTTTGGTTGCCACTATGCCTACCCCCTATACCCTAAGTCTTACACACTAAACCTTTGTAAGCCAGCCATAGGCGACTCGCTATCAGTAACATTTACATTTTGTTGCTCACACAACCACCAGAACATATTCGACGTTTTGATAACGTCCCGTCGATCGCGATCTGAAACCGCCCTACTGAACCGGAGGAGCTCTTCACCTTCTCCGCCTACTGCGGCGACGTCCCGGTTGTAAAGGAGCCGTCGTTCTACGGACTTACGGCAGACGTGGTAGATTAACGGAACCGCCAATCTGTCCTGTATCAAACCTATCATGTCAAAATAGAGGAAAGCCTCCGGTGGGACAAATCCACTGAAACGTGTTCTCTCCATATATTCAATGTTGGGGTAGTAAGCCCCAAATATCAGGCCATTGTTCGAAGACATCGCCCTTGCAGTATGACCCCGAGTCAGTTTTATCAAGAAGTTGTCGATTCTGTTTATTTGAGCCCCGTTGTAAAGGACCTCATTAGGATAATATTTTCTGTACTCCGACTCTGGTGTTCTGTGCAATCCAAGACAGGTACGCAGACACTGTCTCTCAAACACCCGAATCTTTTCCATCTGAGACGCTGTAACATTGAACCATACAGGGCACCCATAGACAATCATTGGCCTTA
This sequence comes from Melanostoma scalare, assembly GCA_949752695.1. Classification (NCBI taxonomy): domain Eukaryota; kingdom Metazoa; phylum Arthropoda; class Insecta; order Diptera; family Syrphidae; genus Melanostoma; species Melanostoma scalare. Next base: position 66,299,451 of record OX456986.1, on the reverse strand, counting down.
TGAGGGCCATGTAGCAAATCACCTTCACTCTGCTATCAAGTTGACTGCTGTGAAACAGTCGCCTTGTCAGACCAAAAGCTCCTCTAGCCCTGGCCAGAGCCGCATCCATATGTTTGTTAAAATATAGATACTGATCTAGCCAGATGCCCAGGTACTTGACTACTACTTTGCTTGGCAGTGGGTGGCCATATAGATCAACGATCACCAGCTTTCGCCAGTTCTTTCTCGTATCCCTTGAGGCCCGAGCCAACGAGGTTCTAAACACAATTGTTTCCGATTTCTGGAAGTTGATTTTCAACTTCCAGTCATCGCAATATTGCTGAATCTTATCGAAGTCACGCTGCAAGAGTATTCTGATGACCTCGATCTTTGGACCTGTTCTGTACGCGATTAGGTCATCGGCGTACGCTATGGCATGGTGAAGGGAACCAATTAGATCGCCGGTGAAAATGCTAAACAAAATAGGCGAATTCACCGCTCCTTGTTGCAGACCATTCTGTATTTTAAAAGTTCTGGTAGAAGTTTTATTGCAACTTTTCACAACAAACGTTCTACCATGAAGCATGTCATTTAGAATATATAGCAGTGGTTTACTCATGCCATATCTGATCAACTTATAGAAAAGACCGTCTAACCAAACGGTATCGAAAGCCTTCTCCAAGTCAACCAGACATGCACCCGTACACTGCTTTTTAGCTTTGTTCCATTGAATATCAGATACTAGCTTAGACGCGGCATGTATGGTATCATGACCCGCCTTAAAACCGAACTGATTTTCTGGAATAATATGTTTGTCCTCAGCCCATGTGGACAGAGCTCTATTGAGAACCTTCTCGAATACCTTGCTGACACTCGGAAGAAGACTAATTGACCGGGGGTGAGCGCTCAGCCTCCTCAGCCAACTGCTCGTTTGGATTCTGCTGGATCTTAGCTGGGTTTATTCGTTTTAGAGGTCCAGCACTCAAAGTAGTGAATTTTCACTGTTTAACAGTTCACGGTTTTTGTTTCCTTAAAATGCTTAGCTATATCGGGGCGACTACCAGTTTTGGTAACACTCTAGCCACCATCCACTGGTTCTGTATGACTTTTACCTTTTTGAAACAAACTAAATTAATTCCAACTATCACTCATACACAACAACAATCTAACATACCTTTCAGCAAATATCAACCTGGATTAAATTCCGCAGGATATCAATCTCCGCAATTACACTCCACAATCCAAAAACTATCGTTAGCCAAATCGAAAAAAAACTAATAATCAAACTAAAATTAATTTCACAAAACTACTTTAATTTGCACAATTACTACCAATTTCCGCAATTCCAGCGATCTCCACTGTTCGACAGTTTTCAAACCTTTGTTCAGCTTCACCGGTTAAATTGATTTGAAACCGTCAACTTCTCCTCTCCGGTTTTCCGTTGACGGAGATCATTAACGGCTGGAGGCGGGACTTACTCCCATTTCCTGAGCTTTCTCTCACTCAACCGATTCACTGACAACTCAAAACAAACATATTGGGATCAAATTAGTGTTGCCACTATCCCACACTCAAAACAAACACTTTCGCATACAACCCTCCAGTCAAAATCCATATTTCGTTACACTTTATACTACATTACCGACCTTCTACCCATTTTATATTTCTTTTTCATCAATGCAACAGCTAGATACTCATGGAGTTTATACAGACGGTAGCAGAGACAGTTTGTTGCGAATAATGATCAAAATTTTAAATAGCAGTAATCAAACAACAGGTCTTCGCGTGTGTCATTTAAATGCACAGAGTTTATACTGTAAAATAGATGAATTTAGGAATGTGTTTGAGAGCTCTGATACCGACATCATTTGTGTCTCCGAAACCTGGTTTCTGGATACTAATGGCGACGAAATGTACAACTTGAACGGTTATAAGTTATACCGCAGCGAAAGATGTGGGAGAAGAGGTGGCGGAGTAGCTATATATGTACGCAAAAATATTAAATGTAAACTCAACTGTAAGTCTGGAATTGGGTGCTCTATGGAGTATATTTTTATTGATATTTTCACAGAAGACAGTTCCCTAACATTAGGTACTGTATATAGACCTAATAATGATGTCGCCTTAAGTCCACTTATCACGCTCTTAGAAACTCTTTCTTTAAACACGTCAAAAATACTCATTTGTGGGGACTTTAACAGCAACCTCCTTGTTGATAGCGTTCTAGTCAATGAAATGAGAACATTTGATTTATTTCCAGTGAACACAACCATTCCCACCCATTTTGTAGGTAGATCGCAAAAGCTATTAGATGTATTTTTTATATATGACCTAAGTGATGTCTTGCATTATGATCAATTATTAGCACCAGCGTTCTCAAAACACGATGTTATTTACTTGAAGCTTAATTTTAGGATTAATAGAATTGAAACTGCATACGAGTATCGAGATTTCAAAAGAGTAGATTATTCTCGTTTAGAACAAAATGTACAGAGTATTGAGTGGAATAGAGTTTTCTGTTTGCCCTCACCCAATGACCAGGCAGAATTTCTAAATGCAAATATCTCGAATCTGTTTAATACCCACGTTCCAATTAGAAGAATAAACACAAATCATTATCAACGTCCTTGGTTCTCCAATGAAATTCGAAGGGTCTTATCTCAGCGGGATCAGGCATACAAACAGTGGAAAAGATATAGACTGGAGATTCACCATCAGATATACCGTACTCTTCGCAACCAAGCAACCAGTAAAATTAGATCCGCAAAAATTGAAATGTATCGAGCAAAGCTAGGAACAGCTAACAAACGTCAATTATGGAATAATCTGAGGGAAATAGGGATAGGTAAGAAAAGCATGGAATGTAAGGAGAATATCGATGTGGATGTACTAAACCATAACTTTGTTTCGCTTCCGTTTCCACATCTTTCTCATTCTTCATCTGATGCTCATGTTCAGAAGTTGTAGAAAGCCTACTTAGTATAAAATCAAATGCGGTTGGCATTGATGGCATCCACCCAGTTTTCGTGAAGGCAATTTTGCCATATATTCTACCTCACTTAACACATTTATTCAATACGATAATTATGACTGGCGTTTTTCCAAACGTCTGGAAACAAGCAAAAGTTCTTCCAGTTCTAAAGGATCGAAACAAGAATGAATACAGACCTATTTCCATATTATCGTATTTGTCCAAAGTACTTGAGAAAATCCTTCAAAAACAACTTAATGTGTATCTAAGGGCGCAAAACTTATTGTCATCCAAGCAATTTGGTTTCCGCGAAAAACATAGCTGTACGACAGCTATATTAAATGTAGTCGAGGATATAAGACTGGCATTAGATGATGATCAAGTAACTTTCTTAGTATTACTAGATTTTTCAAAAGCCTTCGATACGGTAGACCATCATAACTTATGTGATAAACTCTATGGTAAGTTTGGTTTATCATCTCCGGCGGTTCGTTTGATAAAAACATATTTGCAAGATAGACTTCAAGCAGTCTCAGTTGATAATAAAACTTCTCGCTTTCTTCCCACAGTTAGAGGAGTTCCCCAGGGTTCTATTCTGGGACCCCTCCTTTTTTTCCCTGTACATAAACGAACTTCCAACAAAGATCTCTGGGTGCCATATTCAAATGTATGCTGATGATGTGCAATTGTTTAGAAGCTGTACCCTCGGACTTATCGAAGATTGTGCGCACACAATTAACAATGATCTTGCGCAAATATTTAGTTGGTCCCAGGAGAATGGACTCTTTCTAAATCCACTCAAGACCAAATGTATTGTTATCAGTAGGACAGTGCTAGACCTAGATTAATTTCCAAGCATCTCCTTGAATGGTACACCAATCAAATATACATCTAGTGCGAAAAACTTAGGTATGTTATTTAATAGGACGCTAACCTGGGACAGTCACATAAATGCGGCGGTGGGAAAGGTCTATGGAGTTCTTAGAATGCTATGGTCTTCGCAACAATTCACACCTTTGAATATTCGGATGATGCTAGCCAAAACTGTAGTAATTCCTATTTTAACTTATGGTTGCGAGGTCTTTTGTGATTGTGACGCTAGTAGTAGGAGAAAACTGAACGTTGCTTTTAATAACACAGCTCGTTACATATTTGGTCTACGTCGGTTTGATCGGATATCTAGTTTCTCGAATCAAATTTATAATATGTCCCTTGATCATCTCTTTCGGTACAGAACTTTACTACTACTCTGCAATATCATTCTCACACAACAACCCTGCAGTTTATTCAATAGGGTACGTTTCAGCTCCTCAAACAGATCCTTAATGCTAATACACCCTCGGTATTCTTGTCGAACCTCAGAACAACAATTCTTCGTCAACGCTATCCGTCTGTGGAATCTTCTTCCAAGAAACTTGAAAATGAAACGTGGCCAAGCTAAGTTTAGCATTGAACTTCGCAACTATTTTCAAAGGGACTAAAATAAATTAATACAAAATGCATTGGCTCTTAAAACTAAAGCACTTAACATTAGATGAGATGTATGTATAAGAATTAAATCTATTTAAAATAAAGAACTGAAATGCTTAAAGTAATGTACAGTTTAGTTTATATTTAATGAGTATTTAGATAAAAATTGGAAGAAATGTTTGTAAATAATTTTTCTAAGATGTAGCCTTCTCACTGTTTTTTATATTATAATGTATTCTCTTTAGCATAACACTATCTTATAAGATATTTTTCTTAATGTGTATGCAATCAATGAATAAAAAATCTAAATCTAAATCTAAATCTAAATGAAAAATCAAGTAAATTTCCCAAGAATTTGGTTAAGATATGTAGATGATATATGGGCGATAATCAAAAAACATGAACTCCGTCAGCTCATTAACAAATTAAATAGAACTAAATACCCATCAATAAAATTTACATATGAAGAAGAAATTAAAGGGAAACTAAATTTTCTGGATTTAAGTATAACTCGGAATGGAGACAATTTCGAATTGGATATATACAGAAAACCAACGAATACTCTGAGATACATTACATCAGACTCGTTCCATTCCTTTGAACATAAGATGTCAGCTTTTCACTCAATGATTTTTAGAGCTCTAAATATTCCAATGACTATAGAAACAAAAATAAAAGAATTCCAAAAAATTAAAGACATAGCCAAAATTAATGGATATACTGAAGAATTGATTGAAGATTTAACAATTGCACATAGAAGAAAACAAGAATTGAGAAATTATACAACTTTAGATCTAATAAGGAATGAAGGAAATGACGAAAAGAAATATTCAAAATTTTATTTCTATCCAGAAATAACATCTAAGATAAAACCAATCTTTAATAAATATAATATCCGTATGAGTGAGTGCAGCGAAATAAAAATAAAAAATCTGATTGGAGGATCTAAGGATAAAATTGAACAACTTCAAAAGTCAGGAATTTATTCTATCGGATGTAATGATTGTGCAAAAGAATATATAGGACAGACAAGAAGACCTATTCTAAAAAGATTTAAAGAACATTTTGCACATCTTAAATATAATGAAAAAGAAAAGTCAAGTGTTGCAGAACATATGCTAGAAAATAGTCATAGCTTTAGTTTGCAAAATTTAAAACTAATAAGAAATGTAAATAGCAATTATGAATTAGATGCTTTTGAATCATTTTACATATTTAAAAACAAAAATAATCTAATGAATAGTGATGATGGACCAATCAAAGATTCAATATTCAAAAAATTTTTTAATAGATTCAACTCAACTCAACTGTAATTTTTGTTTAGAAACATTTTTGTTTATTATTAGTTTTTTGACAAATAATTTAATTTAATTTAATTTTATAAATCTCACTGACGATGGAAGCATTGCTTCTGAAATGTACATCTGAGGAAATAAAATAAGTGTTTTAACTGTTAAAAACTTTACTAATCTTTTCATTTATATATTATAGACAAAGTTTCCAGTTCATAGCTGTATTACCTGCTTTCAGCATCTGTGTCGCGCTTGGAAAAGTAAAATACTGGGTGGAACTTCCCATCGCTTTGTTTTTGCAGAAGAATTGCTCCAAACCCGAACGTGCAGTGGAGTTCTGTAGCATCATTTGGACTATAAACTGACAGAACTGGAGCTGAAACCAGTTTTTCTTTTAAGTTTTTAAAAACTTCGATTTCTTGGGGACAAAAAGAAACGGGACATCTTTTCTAAGTAGGTCATAAAGGGGCTTTGGCTATATTCGCGAATTGGTGTATAAACTTTCTGAAGTAAGAACAGAGTCCAACAAAGCTATGAACACTTTTAGTAGAGGTAGGCAGAGGAAAACTTTGAATAGCTTTAAGACTAGCGTCGTTCGGGCTTACACCGGCTTCGGATATTGTATAGCCTAAATAAGTGATCTTACTTTGTAAAAAAATACATTTGTCTGATCTGAGTTCTAAGCCCATGTCAACAACGATATTGATTACTTCTTGAAGGATATCTATGAGCACTTCGACAGTCTCGGTCGCTATGAAGATATCATCTAAATCGGTCACAATTTTCGACTTTAAAATCATTTCACCAAACACGTGTTTCATGTATCGCTCGAAGACAGAAGGGGCGCTCTTAAGCCCAAAAAGTATCTTTGTGAATTCGAACTGATCGATGGGTTTAGTAAAAGCGGTTTTTTTGGTCGAATGTTCTTCAAGTGGAACATGATAAAATCCGTTCTTCAGATCAAGGGTAGTGAAATAACATTTGTTTTTTAGCCAATAATGTTGTCCTCAATCAGAGGTAATGGATAATTGTCGCGCAAAGTGATTGTATTCAGTTCTCTGAAATCAACACATATTCTTAACTCTTTATTTTTCTTTTCTACGTGTACAATAGGTGACATGAACTAGACTCTTTTATTATTCCCTTACAAAGGAGGTCGTTAATAATTTTTTCTAACTCAATTTTATGTGATAAAGGTAGCCTTCTAGGCGGACAATGAAAAGGCACATCTTTCGATAGAACAACTCTCATCTTAAATTGGTTCTCTCCTGAACAAACTTTATTTGTACCAAAGTAAAAACCTGGTTTCACTATCTCTTTTACCCGTTCCTGAATACTATATCATGTATACCTAATTATAATTGCTGGTCGGTTATGTCTATATTAAGTATTTCGTGAATAAAGTCTGTTTCATCATTTGACAAACTTACATGTTGGTGCAATTGACAATGTTCACTTGACGACGGTAACGACAAGCCTGAAACAAGAATGTTCTGGCCAAAGGACAAATCTGGCGAAGTTGGATCGTCGTGGCTTACATCTTTCTTGTTGATTCTCTGCAGTGCCTTACCATTTTTTCCAATGAAATTTCGAGCGCAACAGGATAACTCATCGAACGATTTTTCACTACGAATAAATTTAAATTAGTATGTAGTTTATCATAAATTATACAAGAATTAACACTCCCCAATATGTAAAGAGGACTGCTGTTGACTCTGCAATAAGAATGAGTTCGCTTCTAACGGTGAAATCACGAAATGTGGCAAGAACTTCTCTTGAATAAAACTTATCGGGCTCCCTGAATCCAATAGCGTTGTAAGTGTGATCGAAGGAGCGGCCGTGGTGCAGTGGTAGAGTGTTTAGTAGATAGGCCGGATGCGTGGGTTTGAATCCCGCTCTAGGCATCTACTTTTCTTTCAGCCTCCCAGTTTCATATGGACGCCGCCCTTGAGGTTATATATGTGAAATTACTAACAACTTATTTCCAGCTACTGCAACACAAAAAAAGGGAAAGGCTGCTAGTCTGGTAGTACAATGGACCGGATATTAGGTCTGAGTTCTCCAGATAAGCATATAAGCCTCCTCTTTTTATTTAAAAAAAAAAAAAAGAAAGTGTGATCGAACTTTGTGCTTCACCATCAGAGAATTGATAAGATTGATAAGAGACATTCTTCTCAAATTCGTTAGCCGTTGAGCTCCGCTGCTGTTCACAATTACTGTTGCTGGTATAATTTGTTTTACTGGTGTATTTCTCGCACTAAAGAGTTAAAACTGGTTTATTGCTTTCACAGTTTTTGGCAATGTGTCCACGGTGTCCACACTTAAAGCAAGTGGACTCTTTCTTGTGATAAGAACTATTTGCAGGTAAACCAGCTTGATTGTGGCAATTGTTCATTTGAGTTCTACTAGGTCTGGCAGGTAGATTATCACGACTGTTGTTTTTTAGCTTTTCATATTTTCTCAGAGCGTGCTTAAGCTTCTCTATATTGTTGGCATTGTACAGAATGCTTTTGCTAACTTCGGTGTCGCAAATACCTTCGATAAATAAATTAAATAAGGCCTTCTTTTTTAAAAGGCGATTTCTTGCATGGAAAGTACAAACTGCTGTACGGTTTCATCTCGTCGTTTTTTCCTTCCATTTAGTTGGGTAAAAATATCCGCCTTTGTAACCACACGCTTAAATTCACTAAGCAGAGCGTGTCTTAGTTTATGCCAACTACGTAATTGCAAAGATCTCGCAAACAACTTTGTCGTACCATTAAGGAGTTTTTTTTACCTAATATGAACTTTGTGGGATCGCCTAAACGAAGAATTTCCGCGTTCTCGTCGAACTGTTCTACCCAACGATCTATAGGAGAGTTATCACATCCTGTGAAAGGACACAACAAGTCTTCCATGTCTTTAAAATTGTGCGAAAACTGAACATTCACATCGTGGTCTGCGTCCTCCATCTGTAATTCTTTTACCTTTCGCTTCTCCTTTTGCATAAAATGTTGAACCAGCTTTTGATGATCCTCCTCTTCAAAGTCCTTAACTGCATCTTCTACTCACAGCTTTAGCCCTGCCCTACTGCTAGTTTGCAGTTTCAAAGATTTCAAAATACTTTTTAGAGTATTTTTAGAGAAGTTGCTACCGCAATAAACTCGACAGATTCTTGCAACATATTGCTGTCTGGTTAAAAAAAACTAGAGAGGTTTCTTTTTCACGTGGTAACCCAATTCTGGAATTTGTAGGGGGAACTGACTTGATATATTAAAATAAAACAAACTGCAAACTAACTTCACTTTATGACAGTATATTTAAAACTGGATCGATTTACAGTATCGAAGATTGTTAATTTATAGGAAAAATTAGATAACTGATTATTATTATACATCATGAACATACATATGTCGGGATGACCAATATAAGTATAATATACCCATAGATATTCCTTATGGATGTGAGTCCTTCTTTGGTATGACTTAAATCAACAATCAGAGTATAAACTTATGTCTCACGGAGTTTCGTGTCGGTGCCACTTTAGTTGCATTGGAAATACATCAAAGTATAAACGATAAGTTTTCTTTGTTGGGCCTGCAGGAAAAGGTACTAAAAACCGCGGCTTTGCCTTTTGGTTATGGAAACAACCTTTGTGAGTCTTGCTCTAAATAAAAAAGGAAACGGCCCATGGGTACATATCAATATTGACCAGTATTAGCAAACCCAAGCATTAGGCTAACACAAATCAACAATTTTGTGCACCAAAATTACTGTGTTAATGTTAAAGATCATTCTTGAGATTTTTGCTGGCCATAATTTTTAGTACTTACTATTTCAAAGTTTTAAAAAAACCTTACATTCATTCGTAACTTTTTTTTTCAGTGTTGGCGAGACATGCGTCTAACGACGCGCAAGAAACTTGCCGAAATGAAACGCTGTCAACTAGCTGGGGGATCTCCACCTCCAGGGATTGAGTTAAACCAAGAAGATAATGATATAATTGACATTGTAGGCTCCGAATATTTCTATGAAGAAATGAGCGGAGAGCTTAAACCTGAGCATTTTATGACAGGGTTTGAATATGTGCCAGAACAATTCTGTGATGCTATTTTATCTGCTGCTGCCGTCAGTAGCAGTCAAAGCAATAAAGATGCTGTTAGTCACGCTGGTCAAGATGTTCATGAAACCGAAGGTCCTGATGCCACTGCAGCATCAAACCAAGACCACCAACATGGAGGCAGCTTTTCTGGATCTTCAGTGAGTGCACATAACGGTGAACCGACGGGTTCTGGCGGACATCATTCGGTATTTCCAGGGATCTCAGCCACAGCCACTCCATGCGGACATCAGCATTTGCAAAATCGTCGACGAGAAGCAGCAGTAGCAGCTGCAGCTGCAGCTTTTCACAGGGAATCTGCATTTGAGGAAAAACTTTTGCAGTTAATGCAAGATGTGTTTCCCAAAAAAGATAGAAAACGTAAGAAACGCGATCCTGATAAACTTTTTTTGCTTTCGCTGTACGAGGAAATGAAAAAGGTACCTGAAGAAACTCGCTTGGATGTTAAAGCAGAGCTCATTCAGGTTCTTAAAATGTACCAGAAAAAAAGTCCAATTAAATCAAGTACGGAGAAAGCAGGAGCAAAACAATTACATGCAGCAGACAAAGTGCAGAGACAAGACTCCCAGCAAATACATACCCAGCAGCCACATCCACATAGCATGTATCAGTTGCAGAAAAAATATGAAAAAACTTTAGACAAGTCTGATCAGCAACAAACAAATGCTTCATCGCAACAGCAAGTTGAGTCGCAACAAAGGCAACAACAACATGCTCAGTCAACCCATGACTCTAATGACCCACAAAGAATACATACACAACAGCAAATTTCACATAATCTTTTTCAAATGCAAAAGAAATACGCTGAAGAAAACGATAAAGCCCACCAACAACAACAAAGCGATCAACAACGCAAACAACTTATAGAAAATCAGCCTCATTCTCATCAGCAAACACAACAACCTCCACCTCCTCCACCTCCAACGAATAATGACCAACACTTGCATCATCCACAAATGTCCCATGGAATTATGTTTCCACTGTCGCAAATCCGCAACGAGCATAACCATCAGCAGTCACAAGCTCATCCACATCAACAACATCATCAACATCATCCAACGCCATTGTTTGTACCTACACCTCCCACGACAATGAATGGAGATCGTTCACTGACGTACGAGAATGTAGGTTAAGTTGAATAGATAAATAATAAATTTCAATTTGTAATTTTGGAAAACTGTAATCTCTTTCTCGTATGCCCTCATTGAAGCATTCAATGTTAGTTATTTTTTTAAAGAACATTATTTCACATGAAACTATTTTTTTACTGTTAAAAATGTGCTGCAATATTAATTAGCTAAGAACTGTGTTAAATATAATTTGTTCATATTAAATGTTTTTTTTTAAATATATATTACCGTCTTATTCATTTGATTCCGATAAAAAGCGCAGGTCATCGGTTGATTAGATACACACTGATTAGGGCTTTTCAATAATGCAAGTGCCCTACGTTAAGGCCCCGGCCCATAGAACGCGTTGCGTGCGCTGGGAGCGGCGCGGCAACTGACTGCGTGAACACAATGCATACGCATACGGAGCCGGAGCCGCAAGAGTTGGCTATGGCCCAATCACTCCGTCACGCGTTCGACTTCAGCGGCCACAACTGACAACTCGATTAAAACACATGTACTCTTATGGGGAATGGCCCATAAGCAACGTACGTGGCGTCCGTGTCAGCGTTGAGATTAAAACATTTTTAATATCAACGCACTTAACGACTTTGACATTTGCTATTTGTATTTTTTATTGGTTGGTAGACACACATGCTCCCACACATGGTGCTCTGTGTAACAAAAGTGCATTAACGCGACGGATTCATTGGGCCATCCAAAATTTTCACATATTTTAAAGTTGAAGTTGAAGTCTGACGGAGTCATTGGGCCATAGCCTTAAAAATCAAGTTAACTTGTCCAGCTCCGTCTTGCGTTGTTTTTGTATTTGCTTGTATTTAATGTTTTGACATCTCTTGCGGCTGCGTCTCTGCAGCCATTGGGTGCGTTCGAAAAAAAATGGGTAGCATAACTAGGATACCTTTGTATCCGGGTAAGTTTTCGAACGACTAAGATTAGGTATCTGTCAAATCAGAAACAGCTGATAAATCGAAGTGAAAACAAACCAAACCAAATGTGTTTTAAAAATTGCAAACAACACGTACCACTTATTATTCGATTGCAAACTTCTTCACAATCGTTTACTTCGTAAACAACGTCGTTTAGATTAATTAGGAGCACCATATTTTAAATTTTATGTTTACAAAAAACAATTTTGCAACAAAGCACTATGACAGAAAGCAAAACAAAAATGAATCCAAGACAGCTGTTCTCAAATTTCAAATTGGGTAGCTTGCTATACCATGATTTTTAAGGTACCTTTGGATCGCTTTCCCCTCAAAAGATGTTTTGCAGTCAGCTGCTTTTTAACATGGGATTACACTAACAACAAGGTATCTAGTTCGTCTTAGGTAAGAATCCGAACGCAGCCATTGTGTTCACGCAGTGATGCGGTGGGGTTTGCCGCACGCAACTGATAGGGTGAATAAAGAACAAGAGGGAAAACCATTACGTCTCTTGCCCCGCAACTTCCATTTGTTTTTGTAATAATAATGTTTTTGTAATCGCAGCATCTATCTGTGAATACGTGTGAGCTGAAAAAAATGGCGCAAAAAAGTTGTGGAAGTATATGTGTGGTGAGTTTGTTTTCATTTGAAGTTTCAAATTTCAGTCATTTTATTTATTTAATTTTTACTTTCAGTCTTAGTTCTTAGAGGAATTTCTTTACAGTCGGGATCGTTGGGACTATTATCAAGATCTTTTAACCAGTTGTTTTGTGCTTCACAGTTCACAAAGTGGTACTGAAAGCACCGAAGATGGCATATCAAACATGGATGAGTGTCACGACTTTCTTTGTCAAGTAGGTTCATATTGGAATTGTTAAAGATTTTTCGTCATGTTTAACACTGTTTATTTCTATAGCCGATTGGAGATGACATGACGGCAAGCGTGTACGCTAAACATGGGTAACGCAGCAAAAAATAGTGCGCTGATACACTAACTCAAGCGCAGTTTACTGTATCAACGCAATTGCGCTATGGCGCAATTTTTTCGGACTGAATATATCCAACGGCAAAATTATTTATTTTACTTTTTGTCTTGTATATTTTGAGTTAAAGTGATGTTAATGTGATTGAAGATTTGAAAATAAAAACATCTTATAAAGTGATCCTTTTCATAACGGTATTTTCATTGCAACAACCAAGAGAAACTTCGTCAAATGTCTTCCATTGAAGAACAAGTTAACCATTTTACACAAAAAATAAATAGTCTCTTTGAACAGTATGTTCCATTAAAGTCTTTTACCGTTCCTAATAAGAATTGTGAATGGATGACTTTAAGCATCCAACAATTACTTAAGCAAAGAAATAGCGCGTTTAAGAGATGGAAAAGAGCCTTATTAGGTGTGTTTCTTTACTGAAAATTCACACGAAATGCACCGAAAGTCGGTGAAAGTCAGTCAAATCTCGTTCCAGCACAGCGATTTTTCGCAGCAGTGCACAAAAGAGAGTGCTCACGAGAGAGTAAAAAATTTCCCCACCCTGCGAATTTCTGCCACCTAAATTTCTGTGGGCAGAAATCGTGCACAGCCAAAACAAATACAACAACTGTCAAACAGACATATTTCCAAGCGTTGCTGCGAATGTTTGTTCAACACCGTTTCTTTACTTTTGAGACAATTACGCTCTTTCAGAGAGTTTGTGAGAGAGTTTTACCCCCACTCCTTGAAATGTGACAGATTGTGAATTTCTGTGCACAAAGTAAAGAAACACACCTATTATGAGTTTCACGTGAAATCATTCCCCTCGAAAAAGATCCCATTTCACTTTTCCCTTATTATGAGTTTCGGGGGAAAAATTTTTCATGTTCGAAAAGTTTCCCTTATTATGAGCTATTTTTCCGCGTGAAATGTGAAAACGTTGAGAGCTATTCATTTCACTTATTTTTGTGAGGCGAGCAAGTGAAAACCAAAAGCGGAAAAATTGTAAGTCTGGAATTTTGTTCAGGTGAAACTCATAATAGCTTTTAAAATTCCGGGTGAACAAAAATGTTCCGGGCGAAGAGCTGTTCACGTGAAACTCATAATAAGGCTGAAAATTCCAGAATTGTTTGATGCCTACAAGTCTGTAAGGAATAATGCAAAACGGGAAATCAGAAATTCAAAGATCCGGTTTTACAATTGCAAGTTCAGTCCTAATATAAATATTACAAAAACTTGGAAAAATATCAAATCATTGGGAACTTGCAATAAAAATAGGTGTTTAAGTTTCATTTAGTATTTCAGTTCAAGTTTCATAATTTTATTCTTAACTAGCTACAGTTACAGAAATTATTTTGGGAGAGCTACTGTGTGAACCATGTTGATTATAAGTCCCCGTCAATACGTGGGAATCGCAAACTAAACAAAACGTGAAAACAAAAATACCTAAGTTTCATATTGCGTCTGGCAAGTTGTAGGAGCAATGGTTTACACAGTGGCTCTCTTTACTATGTGAACAAATAAATTCATTACCTATCTAACATTAAATGAAAACAGTCGTGTTTATCTTGAGTGGTTTCGTCTAAAACATTTTTAATCATTTCGTGTTTATCTTGAGTGGTTTCGTCTAAAACATTTTAATCATTGGCGACCGTGACAGGACTTGCTAAGAAAAGTTTTAGTAACCTGTATCAGTTTGTTTTTTTTTTTTCAATAAAAAGAAAAGTGCAATTTATAGTGAATCAAGTGCAAAACAAAATAAAAAAATGGCTTACTGGAATGAAAACCACACCATCGAAGAGATCGCCGCTCAGCAAGAGCAAGTGGGCGAATCTATCTGCACCATAGTCCGCAACTATAACAAGGATAGTTCAAGCAGAAAGACGCTAGAGTATCTAAACAAGAAAAAGGCGCAACTAGAACCTCTCTGGGAACAATTCGACCAAAATGATTAGATTCTGCGAGAGAGGTTCTCAGATCACATGGATCATCCCTATTTCGGAAAGGATTATTTCGGAATGGTACGAAAGGCAGCAGAAGTCTTGACTGCCGATATTTATTCGAGATTAGAAGAATTCAAACAACATGAGACTCCAAACCAAGGTGATCTTCAGATGCGGATACAAGGTTCAGGAGGAGTAAAACCACTCAGGGAGAACCCTGCAGATGAATTTTCTGCAGTTGGTAAGCAACAAGGTGCAATTCCCAAACCCAAGAAGGGGATTGTTACAAACTCTAATCAAGAGTCAACCTTTCCTGGCGTGCAAATGAACTCCAAGGCACGATATATGTTGTTGACTAATATATTAAAAAGGTCAATTATCAAGATTCATGGGCAGTCAGCCATGAATAATACTCAACAATTCTCCCAAATAAAGGCAAGAAGTTTGGAGCAAAATTGGGAGGAGATTGCAAATCTATTTCGTAAGTTGGACCAGGAGTTGACTACGGTGGAAGTAGAAGAATACTTCAATCTGCAAGAGAACGTTGAGGAGACGTTACTTAAGCTTTTCATGGACATTCCAGCAATGCAAGAAAGTGGAGGTGGTCCAAAGCCGTCGAATGTAATGATGAAGCTTCCCAAAATCGAGCTGCCTAAATTTGACGGTGAATATTTGAATTGGTTGCAGTTTCATGACTTATTCAAACAAATGATCCGTGATCAGCCAATACCGCCGGCACAAAAATTATATTTTTTGAGGGCAAATGTGACTGGAAAGGCCCTGGATTTGATACAAAACTTCAAGCCAACAGACAGTAACTACGAGGTAGCTTGGGGAGTACTAGTTGAACGCTTCAACAACAAAAGATTGCTATTGACTGCTCAACTAAACAAGCTGCTAACACAGTCAATTACAACATCGACGAGTTCAAGCTTAAGAAGGCTTCACGACATTACAAAAGAGTGTTTACAAGTTATAACAAATATGAATTATAATATCGCAAGTTGGGACCCAATAGTGGTACATCTTCTGCTGCAAAAACTCGACAGGGAGAGCAGAGAAAAGTTTGAGTTCGTGTTAAAAGATCCGAGAAGCAGTCCCACCATCCAAGAGTTCCTGACGTTTGTTGAGTCCCGATTCCAAACACTCGAAGCAATCAACTCCCGAGACGAAAAAAGAAAGTTCCAGAGCCTAGAGGTCACATCTAGCAGCCACAATGGACGGAAGTCAATAGCCCCCAAGATGGATCTGGATAAGACACTGAATTGCCAATTTTGCAATTCTGGTAAGCATGGGATTTACAATTGTATTAAATTCTTGTCACTTTCAGGTTCGGACCGAGGAAAGGCCGTTCACAGGCTGATGTTATGCAGAAACTGTTTAAAGAAGGGCCACTACTCCCAATCATGCTCATCTCGAAAGTGCCAAAAATGCAACATGCCACACAACACACTACTTCACTTGCAGAAGCAGCAGCAAAACTCACCAAGTACGCATCAGTTCGGTGAGAAGGGTAGTTCACAACCAACACTTCAAGCTGTCAATGCAGCAGCAGGAACACACTTCAAGAAACGTCATGTCTATTTAGCAACGGCAGTGGTCAATGTGATCTCATCACACGGTACACGCATCCCGTGCAGAGCGCTTCTTGATTCTGGATCACAGCTGAATTTTGTAACAACATCATTACTACAGCAGCTAGGAATCAAGAAACATTACAAGGACACATCAATCTGCGGAATAGGTGGCAATGAATGCAGATCTGAGTTTGCGGCCACAATAAAATTGGAATCTAGGACGTCAGCCTATCAAACAACAATAGAAGCGAACCTCATGGCTCGAATAAGTGTACCAGTGAACCAGTGTAGTCAATAAATCGACGTCTCAGTGTGGAAGATTCCATCTTACATCGAACTGGCTGATCCATCTTTCTGCAAGTCCAAGCAAATCGACATGCTATTGGGAGCCGAACTATTCTTTGACCTGTTTCTACCAGGAGAACATAGAGTTTCGAACGATCTACCAATCTTACGAAAAACAGTTCTAGGATGGATAGTAGCCGGAAGTGCTCCAGCTTCAAATTCATGTGCTCATTGTCACATAGTTACAAAGCCATCGTTAACATCGTTGGATAAACTCGTTCGCTCTTTCTGGGAAACAGAAAGCCATGACACTCCAACTAACACCCAGAGCGAAGAAGAACATCAGTGCGAAGAACATTTCCAGAAATACACAGTGCAAAATTCTGAAGGTAAATTTGTTGTTAAATTACCATTTAAAGACGATCCTACCATAGCATTAGGTGACTCACTTCAAGTAGCAAGAAAAAGGTTTCTTTCATTAGAAAACAAGTTGAGCAAGGATGAAACGTTAAAAATATCTTACATCAACTTCATGGAGGAAAATAAGACATTGGGTCACATGACGCCAATTAACAAGGACAATATTCCAAAGAGGCACTACGTCATACCTCATCACTGCGTCATGAAACCCGAAAGCTCGTCGACGAAACTTAGAGTAGTTTTTGATGCATCAGCCAAGACTACTTCTGGTCACTCACTAAATGATATACTCATGGTAGGCCCAACTGTTCAACCAGATCTATTTTCAATAGTTCTAAAATTCAGGATGCACAGGTATGTTTTTACAGCAGATATAACAAAGATGTATCGCCAGGTCTTAATGCACGAGGATGATCGAGCATTACAACTTATCTTCTGGAGATCAAGAAATGATGAGCCATTACAGCTGTACAAATTAAACACCGTCACGTATGGGACCGCATCGGCTTCCTACCTAGCAACTAGATGTCTAGTTAAATTAGCAGAAGATAATCAAGATTCATTCTTTAGAGCATCACAAGCCGTTAAAAACAATGTATACGTGGATGATTGCCTGGCTGGTTCAGAGACTATTGATGACACTTATGAGTTGCTTAATGAGGTAATTTGTCTACTCAAGGCAGGCAATTTTGAATTGAAAAAATTTTGTTCCAATCATCCTATGATTTTAAAGGGAATTCCTGAAGAAGATAAAGAGAAACTAGTAACACTTCATCAATCTGAGATAGTTAAAACATTAGGACTAATATGGGATCCTTCTCAAGATGTCTTTGATTTCAGCTTCAATGACGAAAAAGTAAACAAAATATCCACACAAATAACAAAACGAACAGTTTTGGCCGATCTTGCCAGACTTTTTGATCCTCTTGGCCTACTCGGACCCATAATTGTCATTGGAAAGCTATTCTTACAAGAATTATGGAAATCAAAATTGTCTTGGGATGACAATCTTTCAAATGAAAAGGCTCAAAAGTGGATTAAATACATTGGACAGTTCTCCCTAATGAGCAATATAAGCATTCCACGATACGTTCTTCTTCCTTCTGCCAAGACAATTGAACTTCATGCTTTCTCCGATAGCAGTTTAAGTGCCTTTGGATCATGCGTTTACTTACGTTCAATCGATGAAAGAAATCAAACATTGTGCCAACTGCTTTGTTCAAAATCAAGAGTTGTTCCACTGAAAATTGTCAGCATAGCCCGCCTGGAACTACAAGCAGCAGTACTTATGGTGGAGCTGGTGGACAGGATAATTCAAATACTTCCAAAGAAAATTGACAAGGTATGTTTTTATACAGATTCTACCACCGTGCTGGCCTGGCTTAAATCACCATCTTACGCTTGGGAAACTTTTGTAGCAAATAGAGTTGAAAAAATTCAATCACTCTCAGAGTTTCATCAATGGCAATTCATTAAGGGCCATTTAAATCCAGCGGACTTGGTATCGAGAGGATCAAATTTATCAGGACTATTCCAATCATCAGTATGGTTCAAAGGTCCAGAGTTTCTTCGAAATCGAGAAATCGCTCAATTTGAGGAATGCGAATATCCTGACATAATCCCAGAACGACGTAGGAAAAAATCGGTGCTGTCGGCAACAATTCAAAACGATCTAAGCTTAATCGAAAATATCAATTATAGGAGTTCATTTTTTACATTGAGAAAAATATTTGCATTCTGTTTCAGATTTTACTATAATTGCAGAAAACCAAATGAACTAAGAAACACAGGCCAGCTAACAATTCAAGAATTAAGAGAAGGAACGCGATGGATTCTTGTTTACACGCAAAGAGTCTCATTCCCTGACGAATACCGTGCGTTAGAAGGAAAAAGGCTTGTAAATAGAAATTCATCTATAGTTTCTCTTGCTCCATATTTTGATGAAAGAACAAAACTGATCCGAGTTGGGGGAAGGTTGACAAATGCCAAAATCTCTTCAGACTATAAGCATCAAATTTTAATTCCAAAAAACAATACAGTAACTAAATTAATATTAACATATCTTCATTTCAAGCACATGCACGCCTCACATAGAGCGTTAATAGCCATCTCTCGACAACAATACTGGATCTTAGGTGTTGGACATGCAGCTAGACAAGTAATTAGCAGATGCATCATATGCTTTAGAGCAAAGCCAAAATTCATCAATCAGGTGATGGGAAACATGCCTGTGGAACGGGTGAATCCAGCAAGACCATTTTATTATGCTGGGGTGGACTTTTGCGGTCCCATAAAAACTCACTACAAGGTCAGAGGTAAGACTCCTACAAAGTCATATTTAGCTATTTTCGTTTGTTTTTCTACTAAAGCCATACACCTAGAGGTGGTAGGAGATTTATCTTCTCAATCATTCATATACGCTCTAAAACGATTTATAGCACGGCGAGGACTCTGCCACACAATATTTAGCGATAATGCAACGAACATTGTTGGTGCGAAGAATGAATTAGCAGAGCTAACAAGAGAATTCAATTCCAGTAGAATGCAAGCGGCAATACAGACACATTGCCTCGAGGAAGGAATAACTTGGAAAAACATTCCGCCACGTTCACCTCATTTTGGAGGCCTTTGGGAGGCTGCCGTAAAATCTGCAAAGACGCTACTCGTTCGTCACTTAGGTGAAGCTTCACTTACGTACGAAGAATTGCTAACTGTTGTCATACAAATCGAAGCTATATTGAATTCTCGACCTTTGACACCGTTATCATCTGATCCAAACGACCTGGAAGCTCTTACACCCGGTCACTTCTTAATAGGAAGTCCTCTTACAGCAATGGCAGAACCAGATGTAACAAACTGCGAAATGAATAGCCTAAATAAATTCCGGCGAATTCAACATATTCAACAGCACTTCTGGAAAAGGTGGTCAGATGAGTATTTACATCTTCTGCAGCAAAGATTTAAGTGGAAGACTGAATCAAACAACCTCAAGCCTGACACCTTGGTGCTTATCAAAGAAGAAAATATTCCTCCAATGCGCTGGAAACTAGGACGTGTGATTGAAATCTTCAAGGGAAGTGATGATAAAGTACGCGTAGCTAATGTTAGAACTCAAACCGGTACGTACAAAAGAGCAATACATAATCTTTGCCCACTTCCAATAGATGAACCGGAGAATGAAAACAAAAATACAGATTGCTCCAGTGTTGAACCAACTAGAAGCACGAGACGTTTAAGACCAAGAAAAGCTAAAAAATTGACATTGCTTTCGGCTTTACTTGTAACACTTATAATGATAAAGGTCAGACTTTGACACAGGAACAAGTAAATATCAAGAAACTTGATGATGGTGTTGGCATGTACTTTGAAGATATTAGCAGGATTCGCACGGTAAACACGCACTGGAAAATTTTTGTATTTTACAATTTGACAACGTACTGGCAAGAATTCAATGAGCTTAAAGCATATGTCAACAGAATGCAAGATATAATCACAGAAGCTCCTGCTATTCAAATGTATTACAAGCCAATAATAGACACACTACGAAACAGAATCGCAGTAATCGAACACAACAATGAGTTGCTTCAAAATTATCATGCACCAAAATATGAAAAAACAAGGATGGCAAGATCACCATTTGACATTGTAGGAACTCTGGCACATAGTTTGTTTGGTATCCTTGACCAAGAAAGTGCAGACAACATTCAGGGTCAAATCAACAATGCCTTCAAGAATGAAAATCATTTGATTGAGCTTTTGAGGAAACAAAGTTCAATTGCAGATGCTACGTCAAATTTTTTAAAACGTGATCACATTCAAGTACAGGATCAATTTAAAGCTTTAAATGAACATCTCCAAAAGACTTTTGCAATTATCAACGAGAAACTCAGGTTTGGTCACCTCTATATGAGGTTCATAAATCTCGTATTGAGGCAGTACAACACAGATTTATACGTTTTGCCCTAAAAGGTCTTCCCTGGGAAGATCCTTTTAATCTCCCCCCTTATGAAAATCGTATTCGTCTTTTGAATCTTCAACCACTCTCACAAAGACGGACTAACAATGATTTAGTATTTTTCCATCAACTTATAACAGGTTCGAATGATGCTCCCGACTTGCTCTCCCACATAGGATTCAACTATCGTGGAGGATCTCACCAACTACGTAATTTGGAGTTTTTGCATTGCTACCACCACAGAACTAACTATGGCATGCATGAGCCGATAGCTCGCATGAGTAGGTTATACAACTCTAACCCTTTTACTTTAGATTTCAATCTTAGTAAAAGTAGTTTAAAATTAAAACTCAAAACCAGTGCTCCACAAGCATGATTTTTGTTTTGTATTTAATTTGTATTTAATTACTAGTTAACGGTAGATTATTTTAATTGTATTTTTCTTCTTTTTTTATATACTTTTAATAATGTTTATAGTTTGATTTTGTTTTATCGATGTAGTAAAAGTTAATTATGTTAAATGTTATGTCCTTGTTCGAATACGTTCTTTTGTGCTTGTGTTGGCGTTTTTTACTAACCACTAACACTTGCATTAATGATGAAGAGCGTAGATAAGTGCGTACATATGAGCTTGCTCTAAGCTCAGTACCGCTTAAGACTCTGAGATGCAAAAAAAAAAAAAAAAAAAAGACTAATGGGATAAGGCAGAACCTCGGAGCATTGACCTCTTATCTAATTCTTGTTCTCACGAATTTCGAACATATACAAGAAATGCTTTTAGATGTTCTTTTGGATTTAAATCACGGAAAAATTAATCCACAACTAATTACACCCAAACAATTAAGTGAGCAGTTGCAGCTTGTAAGGAATAATTTACCTTCCTATTTATCATTGCCAGAAGGTTCAGTTACTGATATGTACAAAATCTCAACAGTGAAAGGTCGGTACTTAAATGATTCAATTGTGTTTGAAATGCTACTGCCATTGACGGACTCTGAAGAATTTCAACTTTTTAATCTTGTTCCCATTCCTATTATTCACAGAAACAATACGTTTATAGTAAAAACATCTGCGGCATATCTAGCTGTGTCATTACCTAGAGATAAACATTTTTTATTGAGTGATCTCGAGCTGGGAGCATGCAAACGAATAACGTCAACCAACTACATGTGTAATCAAGTTCATCCTACTAACATCCCACAAGGAACGTTGGAGATCTGCGAAATGATTTTACTAAATCATAAAGAAGAGAGTTTCAACAAATGTACCTTGAGGGAAACGCAGTCACAAAACGTATGGAAAGCACTCAAGTTTTCAAACAGTTGGATTTTCTCTATTCCATCAAAGGTTTCTGGCCATCTGATTTGCAACGATGTAAGTACAGCTATTAATTTATATGGAAACGGTGTTCTGGAGTTCAAGAAAACTTGTGTTCTTCAACTGCCCAATGTAATCATCAAAGGTAAAATGAATTATGAGAGCAAAATAACTTCACCATTTATTCCGAGATTAAATACAAGTAGCTGGAACATAACTATAAGCCAAGGAAAAACAGCAAATACAACAGATATGAAAATACAGAATCGCATTGACCAATCGGAGTTTGAGAGCTTGAAGTCCAAAATCAGAGAAGTAATTGAACATTCTTAGAAACTGCCTGCCCCCACTACTGACATCAATGCACATGACAATCATCACTATGGAAACAGTCTGTTGTTATTGGCATGCATGATTGGGATCTTCATCATTTTTTTTCGTCGCACAAGAAGACCAACCCCTATGCCAAGAAACTTCGAGGTCAACATTTAAGATTAAGCTATATTTATTTTAAAGTTCAAATTTAGAGAGTTAAGAACCCTCAAAAGGGGGGAGTATGTTTAAGTTTCATTTAGTATTTCAGTTCAAGTTTCATAATTTTATTCTTAACTAGCTACAGTTACAGAAATTATTTTGGGAGAGCTACTGTGTGAACCATGTTGATTATAAGTCCCCGTCAATACGTGGGAATCGCAAACTAAACAAAACGTGCCAACAAAAATACCTAAGTTTCATATTGCGTCTGGCAAGTTGTAGGAGCAATGGTTTACACAGTGGCTCTCTTTACTATGTGAACAAATAAATTCATTACCTATCTAACATTAAATAAAAACAGTCGTGTTTATCTTGAGTGGTTTCGTCTAAAACATTTTTAATCATTTCGTGTTTATCTTGAGTGGTTTCGTCTAAAACATTTCAATCAATAGGTTTGATGAAGATGTCTGTGAAATGAATCCAGATGATTTAAACAGAGACTTTGCTTCCATTTCGAATGTCCTATATGACCGAAACCATATAGATCACAGATCGTATGCTGTAGAAGAATCGCTTATACCAACAATATGTAGGAGTTTTAGCTTACAAAGAGTTACTGAATACGAAGTTTTTGGTGCAGTTTCTGCAATAAAGTCAAACGCGACTGGATTAGATGGAATGCAGCCAAAGTTCTTGAGAATGATTATTCATGGGGTGCTCTCCGAAATTACTTACATTTTTAATAACATTTTAATCTATTCATCATCATCATCATCCCCGTCCTTAAAAATGCGGGGTCCGGGAATAAATCATATCGTCCTATATCTATTCTTCCTTTCATCTCGAAGGTTTTTGAAAAACTTATGAGCAAACAAATACATTCTTTTCTCAATGAGTTTAACCTTCTATCACCAAGGCAATCCGGTTTTAGACCAAAGCACAGTTGCACTACGGCGCTCTTGAACTTGGTAGATGACATTCGAATGGAATTGAATGAAGATAATGTCACATCACTTGTTCTACTCGATTTCTCAAAAGCATTCGATACAGTTCCTCATGATATTCTCATTCTAAAACTGAAAAACTACTTTACTTTCGACCCCAAAGCTTTGAAGCTTATGGAAAGTTACTTAATAAGTCGCTCACAAACCGTCTAATGCAACCGAAAAATGTCAAATCTCCTTGGTACAAATACAGGTGTCCCGCAAGGATCCATCTTGGGTCCACTATTGTTCACTCTGTTCAATAACGACATTCCATCAATTTTAAAATGCTGTAAGGTCCAAATGTACGCAGATGATGTGCAGATACACTACAGCTATCCGATAGGTCTTGTTGAAGATGCCACCGAACGAATTAATGAGGACCTTTGCTTGGTAGCCTCTTGGTCGATGAGGAATAAGCTAATGTTGAACCCCAATAAAACTGAAGCCATATTAATTAGTCGTTCAAGCATTGACACTCAAAGCTTACCGAAATTGTGCTTTGAAAGATTAGTATTACCCTACGTTAGTAGTGTTAAAAATCTGGGTGTTATATTCAACCAAAATCTCAACTGGGAAAATCACATTGCTAAAACAGTTTCCAAGATATACGGTTTCCTCCGTGCTTTGTATCAAATTGGAAACTGCCTTCCGTTTAGAATTAAAGCAATGCTGATTAAGACACTCCTGTTTCCAATTATTTTTTATGCCTATCCCGTTTTTTGTGACCTAGATAGCTACTCTTTCCGAAAGTTGAAAGTGGCTATTAACAGCACAGTAAGGTTTGCTTATAACATTGGTCGAAGAGAACACATTTCTGGTTATGTTAAGGCTTTCCTTGGAATGGAATTACAGAAGTATCTCGAATCTAAAACATTAACTTTTCTATTCACTCTAAAGGAAAACAAAGTGCCCGAATATCTTTTCCAAAGATTACAATATCCATCTTCCTCTGAAAGAAGTAGAAGTTTTGTCACACCCATCTCGAACTACACTGTTACTCAAAAACAATTCTTTGTTTATGCTATAAGACTTTGGAATTCCCTTCCGCTCTATGTCAGGAGGTCTTCAAATATCAAGGATTTTCAGGAAAAACTTAAACAACATTACTGCACATAAGCGTTGTAAAGCAAAAGAGAAGTAAGGAAGGAAAAGCGAATGAATAATTAAATATAAATATATACGATTGCAATATGTTTCAATTAAATAAATAAATACATAACAACATGATAGATATATAAATAAGAAAAATAAGAAACGTTTGAGTAAATCATAATTTAAAGTTTTTATTTAATGTAATTATTACCTTGATCTATTGTTTCACAACTAAAAGATAATATTGTATCTAAGAGTAAACAAAATTTATATAACAATAAAATACAAATACAAATACAATACATAAATGAAATGAAAAGAAATGCAATGCAAACAATACAATGCAATGCAATGCAACGGCTACGCGCACGAGAACGCTGATAGTTGCAGGAGGTGTCATATTTATTCGCCAAATGGTGGTGTCGTTCATTAACCTGTTGGTCATTCACCTGCTGTTGTTTACTTAGTTTGTAGTGTAGAATTCGGTCGTTTGCATTTGTTGTCACAACACCACTTTATATTCAGCTACATACGTTTATGAAAGATAGATCTAGTTTTACAAAAACAACAATGTAAGCAAATACAATTAAGAGATTTATCCGCGATACAAGTATCCATCAGCCAACCAACAGACCAACACCACTATTTTCAGTACTCATTAAATTATTCTTATCAAAAAAATATCCTGATTTCTCTGCTCTAAAGAAGAGAATATAGATAAAGAGTAAAGAGTTACAACTGCGCTGAGGTATCACTGCGCCATATGTGTATCATTGCGCTATTGAGTTACAGCTGCGCTAGTGTATCATTACGCTATTGAGTTACAACTGCGCTAGTGTATCATTGCGCTATAGAACCAAATGCGCCACTACTTTATTTATTATTTACTATTATAATTTAGAAGCTCTTTCATATTTACCGGACCGTATCTTTGTTTCTGAAATATGGATTTTTGATTACGAGCGCGATAGTTTTTCAATTGATGGTTATAATTTCTATTCAAAAACAAACGAAACATATTCTGCGGGTGGAGTGGGAGTCTTTGTTCGGGAGTCATTGGGAGATATTATTGTACGTCACTGTTTGCTGTCTGCGGATGTTATCCAGGTCTCATGTCGTATATGTAATGAACTGTTTAATTTTGTTTGTGTCTATAGACTTCATTTCCATAGTTTAGACTTGTTTTTGGATGAATTTTCAACTTTGTTAAACAATATTAAATCACCTAATCTTGTAATATTGGGCGATCTTAATATTGATATTTTAACTGCTTGTACTGTTTCTGATTCGTATCTGTTAGATGTATTTAAAAAAAAACACTTTGCATTTAACTACTTGCACTTTCCCAATTAAATTAAATCTAGTAGACTTTGTTTTTTTTTCTTACAAAAATTGTCAGGGATATTTTCTATTAAAAATTATTTCTTTCTTCCTTCAAGTTGTCTTTTTATATTATTAAATAAAATCTTTTTCTCCATAACTGTTTTGCTTTTATTATCCGTGGATCTCAACAGGTTATGGGCCCAGTCCATAACATTAACTGCAATTAAGCTTTGATATAAATTTTATTGGATAGTAAATAATTTTTGCCTCACTATGACTAGCTCAAATGTGCATGGTCGGATTCCTCTTTTGAATGGAGAAAATTTCATAACATGGAAAGCACAGATGGAAGCCATACTTCACCGAGGAAGGTTTCTCCAATACGTAAAGGGTGAAATCACAAGACCGTCAACTGCAGTGGAACAACAACAATGGGATGAAAAAGATTTGGATGCTCATGCAGAGCTTCTTTTGGCAATGGAACCACATATTGTTGCTTTGGCAGCGAATTTAAGAACATCGAAGGAGATCTGGAATTTCTTGTTGGAAAGTTACGACAAAAAAGGACCTCGACAGAAGACTAAAGAATTTCGTAAATTCACAAATCTGCAAATGGCTGCAGGACAATCAGTTTCTGAATATGTTCGTGAATTCAAAGCAATAACCAATAGATTAAAGGAGTTGGGTGCCAAATTGGACGATGACCTACTAGTTGTAGTTCTTCTCGATGGATTATCGGATGACTACAGAGACATAAGATCTGCGTTTGACGTTCAAAGCGAATATCCAGATGTTTCGACTGTTTGCACAAGATTACTTGAAGTAGGGGACAGAAAGAAAGATTTTTCGAGTAACAATGTACTCAGTGCCAGGTTTTTCCCTTCACAAAAGCATCACAAGAAACCTCAATCTAAGGCAAAAACCGAAAATAATAATTTTCCTTATACTTGCAGAAAATGTGGCAAGCGAGGTCATATGGCTAAGGATTGCTGGACTAAAGCCGATCATACAAGACTTACTCAGAATGGTCAAGAACAACAGCATGGTTTCATCGTACAGGAACGTACAGCATCTTCGAAAGTAATTCATGAGCAATCAAATCAGAGGTTATGGTGTCTGGACAGTGGGGCAACCTCACATATGTGCGCTGATGAATCAAAATTCATTACCCTAAATTCGAATGAAGCTGCTAACCATGTCAAGCTAGCAGATAACCACGTTATAAATGTTGAAGGAACAGGGACTGTAAAATCTAACATCAATTGTAAGAACTCAAAGGAGCCAATGTACCTGTTCAATACCTTGTTAGTTCCAAAACTAACGGACAATCTCATTTCGACTAGTAAGGCCACGGATTATGGATATAAGGTGATTTTTAAAGGGGCTGGAGCTAAAATTTTCGATGGTCAGGATGACTTAATTATGAGAGCCGTGAAACGAAACGGTTTGTACTATATAGAGTCAAATGAAAAGGCACAAGTGAGTATAGATACAACAGGAAAATCTAGAACAAATTATGGATCCTTAATGTCTTGGCATAAGAAGTTAGGACACATAAATTTAGTATCTTTGAGACAGCTTATGGAAAAGAAAATGGTTCGTGGATTACCCGATAAATTTAAAGATGACAGTGACAGTTGTACAATTTGCATTCGAGCTAAGCAAACTCAAACCGCGTTTCCTACCAGCAACAACGAAAAGAAAACATCCCATCGCTTGGAACTTGTCCACTCCGACATATGTGGGCCGATGCGGACAGAATCCATTGGAAAAGCAAAATATTTTATAACGTTCATAGACGATTTTTCACGAAAAATTTTTGTTTATTTTTTAAAAAGGAAGAGTGAAGCTCTTCAAGCCTTCAAGAGATTTAAGGTTTTTGCTGAAACTCAATCTGGGGAGAAACTCAAGACACTCCGAACGGACAACGGGCTAGAATACTGCAGTAAGGACTTTCAAAAATTTGTAGAAGATTGCGGAATTATACACCAGAAAACTGTGCCACACACGCCGCAACAAAATGGTCTAGCCGAGAGGGCTAACCGCACTTTAACCGAAATGGCAAGATGTTTAATGGACGAAAGCGGACTTCCCGAATTTATGTGGGCTGAATTAGTTAATACTTCAGCGTTCTTGCGAAGCAGATGTCCAACGAAACCAAATGGAGATGTAACACCAGAAGAGCTGTGGAGCGGAAATAAACCGAATATATCATTTTTGAAGGAAATTGGTTCAAAAGTTTTTACTTTAAAAAAAGACTCAAACCTTGGCAAATTCGAAAGCAAATCTGAAGAATTAGTTTTAGTTGGTTACGCGGAAGAGTCTAAGGCTTACAGAATTTGGATAAAGAACAAGCGAAATATTATTAGAAGTAGAGATATCAGAATTATCAACAATGAAAAAAACACCAAAGAAAACCAATTAAAACCATGCAATTTTTATACCTTCTCGTTTCCAGATAACTCAAAAACTTTTGATCATCTTGAACGCAATGAAAAACAAACATCCAACCAGACATTGTCAACTGTGAACCAAGAAGTAAACGAATTCGAAGATGACATCGTTCAGCAAGTTACCTCAAAACACATACGCACTGATCCTGAAAATATTAAAGAAATCTTTTGCTTGGAAGATGCAAGTGAATGGCAAGATGCGATGCAAGCTGAACTCAATTCATTATTGAAAAATAACACCTGGACTTTGGTTGACAGACCAATTGGCCGCAAAGTAATAAAGTCCAAATGGGTTTTCAAAACCAAATACCGGCTAGATGGAAGTATTGAGAAGCGAAAGGCACGACTTGTTGCCAAAGGTTTTGACCAGATTCAAGGAGTAGACTATCAAGATACCTACTCACCAGTAGCAAATATTAGTTCAATCCGATTGACTATGGCAATCGCCGTGGAGAATGGTTTGAATCTTTGCCACCTTGATGTTTCATCAGCATATCTAAACGGTGATATCGATACTCTTATCTTTATGGAACAGCCGGAAGGGTTTGAACAAGGCGATAAGGTGTGCAAATTAAACAAGGGAATTTATGGATTGAAACAGAGCGGACGGCTTTGGAACTTGAAGTTGGATGCAACTCTTAAAACTCTTGGTTTTAATGCTTCAAAATGTGACAATTGTATATATTTCAAATTTAAAAACGATCAAATAACACTAATCACAGTTTACGTGGATGATTTAATTGTTGCAACAAATGATTCCAAAGAGTTTGAATTAATGAAGCAGCGTTTATCTGAATGTTTCGACATAAAGGATCTTGGACATCCTAAACTCTGTGTTGGATTAGAAGTCGAACGTCTTAATGAGACTCTTTCTATTACTCAGGTTTCTATACTCAGGATTCATTAAAAATTTGTTAGACAAATATGGACTTACGGATTGCAAACCTGATCGATTACCAATGCGAACTGGTTTGAAGTTGGAACAAGACCCGAAAATCGAAGGAGAGCGAAAAGAAGTCAACAACACCAAATATCGCGAATTGATAGGAAGCTTGCTCCACCTTTCAACTTTTAGTAGACCCGACATAGCCTATGCAGTGAATGCTTTATCACAATTCAATAACGATCCTCGACAACAACATTGGAGCGCAGCACTGCACGTCATCCGCTATTTACAAGGTTCAAAAAATATTGGAATTGTTTACAAGAAAACGTCAGAAAAGTTACACGCATATGCTGATGCAAGTTGGGCAAGTAATTTCAATGACCGAAAATCACAGAGCGGATTTTCATTCATTTACGGAGGAGGAACAATTTTATGGGCTTCAAAGAAACAGAAAATTGTGACTACTTCGAGTACGGAAGCCGAATATGTGAATCTTAGTTCTGTTGCAAAAGAAGCATTATTTTTACAAAATTTACTTGAAGAACTTGGACTTCATCAAGGACCAGTGACAATTTTTACCGACAACAAAAGTGCACAGGCTATTGCAACTAATTTGGGTATCCAAGGGCGAACCAAGCACTTAGATATCAGATACCACTTTGTCAAAGAAGCCGTTGCTGATAAAAGAATAAGCCTTGAATTTATTGGTACCGAAGACATGCCAGCAGATGCTCTAACAAAACCTTTGGCTTTACCTGCTCACAAAAAATGTTTTAAGCGATTGGGAATGTCTTTTTCCGATTAAAATCGAAAATATCAAATTGTGAAATTGCGGACGGGTGTTAGATATATTTAAAAAAAACACTTTGTATTTAACTACTTGCACTTTCCCAATTAAATTAAATCTAGTAGACTTTGTTTTTTTTTCTTACAAAAATTGTCAGGGATATTTTCTATTAAAAATTATTTCTTTCTTCCTTCAAGTTGTCTTTTTATATTATTAAATAAAATCTTTTTCTCCATAACTGTTTTGCTTTTATTATCCGTGGATCTCAACAGTATCTTTTTCTGATAGCCGAGCATGGTCTTACGTCCTTAATTAATGAACCCACAAGGTCAGCCTCAGATTCCTGTCTAGATCACGTTATTGCCCGTTTTAAAGATTTGTCTTTGAGTCAATGTTATGGTGTTAACTTTGATCTTCATATATCTGATCACTGTATGACTGGGATTTTGCTCAGCACAATGAAAAACTTGAAACCTAGGAAAAATGCTTCATCTTCATCTATTAAAAAAAGATTAAATTTTCATCTACTGAATATTTAACCTACGTTTTGAAAATTGGGATGCAGTATTTGCCGAAAGTAATGCTTCGAATGCATATGATGTATTTCAAGAAATTTTACAATCTTATATAAGTACCTACAGTTTCAACCTAGTAATTAAAAAATCAGAAATGAATTTGAAGCCCTGGATAAACCGTAACATACTGAAGAAAATTAAAATTAAAAATAGGTTACGTAAGAAATGTTCTCGGCATCCATCTAATAATGTTCTGAAAAACCGTTACAAGGAAATGTGCAAGAAAGTTAACTACGGAAATTAGATTGCGTCGCGATGGATATTACTCCTCTTTAATGGGTAGGTCGCAAGGCAACCCTAAAAAGCAATGGAAGGCTATAAACAGTATTATTAACGCTAACTCATCCAATACTAGCAACTCGATTGTACTTAATAGTGACGGTGTAGAAATTGAAGACCCTATAATTGTTGCTAACCAATTCAATGATTTTTTTGGCTCTGTAGGTCATGCTTCGGAATCAATTGAATTCTGTAACCGATGTGAAGCTGAAGTTGGATTGGTAGATAGCACATATAATAGTAGTTTCTTTTTTGATCCAGTTACTGGTTCTGAGGTATATAGTTTAATCAATTCGCTCAATAACTCGTTCTCTTGTGATGATTGTATTCCAAATCAAACTCTAAAACAAATCGCACCTAATGTATCTGATATCCTATCTCATCTTATCAATTTAAGCATTTGCACTGGAGTTTTTCCATCTAAATTAAAATGTGCTAGCATTATTCCACTTTTTAAAAAAGGTAATAAAAAAGAAGTCAATAATTATAGACCTATTTCATTGCTATCTTCAATATCGAAAATATTTGAAAAAGCTGTTAAATATAGAATGTTACGATATCTTAACAAAATAAATTTCTTCAATAGTTCGCAATTCGGTTTTAGAGAAGGGCTCTCTACTGAATATGCTCTTCTTGAATTTTGCACCTTATTTAATAAAGGCTTAGATGACAAGAAATATTGTGCTGGTTTATTTGTAGACATAAGCAAAGCTTTTGATACAGTAGACAATAACATTCTTCTTAAAAAATTACATAATATCGGATTCCGAGGATTTTTTTATAAGTGGCTTGTGTCTTATCTTAAGGACAGGATCCAAAGAGTGAAAATTGGAGATTTTTTAAGTAACTCAAGGGTTTCAAACCTTGGTGTTCCACAAGGCTCGGTCCTTGGTCCTATCCTGTTTATCGTCTATATAAACTCTGTGTTCAGCCTTCCATTCGTTGGTAAAGTAACGGCTTTTGCTGACGACCTTGGTATAGCTTATGCCTCACCTAGCCCACTAAGCCTTGTGGCTGATTTAAATTTTGATATCCACCTACTGCGTATCTGGTTTGCAAAACACAAACTTAATGTAAGCAACAAAACTAAATTAATGTTTTTCAATCTAAGAATGCAAGCGACTCCTGATTTTAGTTTATTATTCCATGATCAAAACTGCCAACGTTATAGAATGTTAAACTGTACATGTAATGGTGGTGGTGCTCTCTCGCGATTTGATGAAGGTGAAGTCTGTTATGCTAATTGTTTTACTATTGAAATGGTTAATGATTTTAAATATCTAGGTATTACGTTTGATCAAAATATGAGTTGGGCAAATCACATTTCAATCTTGAAGCAATATCTACGTTCTTCGATCCGTAGTCTTTACCACCTCAAAAAATTTTGTAATAAAAAAACGTTAAAAACAGTTTATTATGGAATATTCCATTCTAAGCTTCAGTATGGGATTAGTTGCTGGGGTGGTGCTTATCAAACTAAAATTCAGCCCCTGGTCATTTTACAAAAGTGTGCTATCAGAAAAATCTGCGGAGTCAACCGGTTGTATCCTTCTATGGTGCTCTTTAGATCACTGAGCGTTCTACCTGTGAGACACTTATATTATTTTAAAGTTTCAAAAATATTCATTATGAGATGTGGATATCTACAGAGTCCAAATTCAGAGGTCCGCAATTTGCGGAGCAACCTTGACAGCTATGTATCCGTCCCCTCATTTCGAACGACTCACTTTAGAAACTTCTACTCCATTGTGTCCTACAAGCTCTAACATGTTTCCTGAGTATATTCGTTGTATTCGAAACTTAAAAATATTCTTGCAAAAAATTAAAATATGGCTTCTTGCAATTGATCATAACCAAATCGAAGTTTTGTTGACCTACATCAGTTAGTTTTAATATCAATCAGTGTTTAACTTATTTAATTGTATTTTACAGCAAAAATAATTGTTTTTTCTTCTCTTTGTTTAATTCTTGTATTTAATTTTTTATATATTTTCGTTATGTTAATCTTTATTAATGTTGTTCACCCCCCATAAGTCATAAGTCATTAATTTATATTGAGTGTCATTTATCACTATTTAAATTGTTAAATATAAAGTGTCACTATAATAATAATAAACAAATAATAATAAAAATAATAATACTGTATCGAAGCTGCGCCATTGAGTTACAACTGCGCTGTGTGTATCATTGCGCTATTGACTCTTCAATAGCGCAAGGCGCAAAGACACACTGGCGCATTTGTAACTCATAACTCAAATGCGCCTTTGTTTCTGTTCTCTTCACGGTGTGGGCTCTGTCCTGTGCTATCGAGTACACTACTGTAATGAATGAATGAATGAATGAAAATTGGGGTTTTGTATTGTACCTCGACCTGTTTAGATCTATTGTACCCCCTACTTCTTAAGTGGTATTCCTTAATTAAAGTACTTCATCCAGATTAGTTCCTTTGATGAAACTTAGTATCTGGGTTACGCTTAGGAGTTTTAGCTCCCTCTCCTCTACATAGTAGGATCCTAGGTACTTCTTTCTTTGGTGTATTAGAGCTTCGCAGTCACCTAGGAGGTGGTCAGGAGACTCTTCCTCTTCGTTGCAATACCTGCATTGGTCGTCGCTCTCTATGCCTAGTACTTTTAGGTGTTTTCTTAGTCTGCAGTGTCCGGTTAAAAACCCGGCTAGCATTCTTACATTGTTTCTATTAAGTTTTATTACGTCTTTGTAACGTTTTTTGTTGAAGGTGCCAAGTAGAAGTTTGGCTTGGCGCATCTTAGGGAGGTCATTCCAGTGCTTGGCTCTGTTGTCTTCCTCCAACTTTTTGATTTCATTCTTAATGTGGCTTTCTGTTATTCCACAGAAAGGTTCCGGTCCAATGAGTGGTAATCCGGCTCCTGTCTTTGCCAGTTCGTCTGCCTGTTCATTGCCTATGATTCCTACGTGTCCTGGTACCCAGTAGATTGTAACCTTGTTGTTACTGCCCAGTTTGTTCAATTTGTCAACGCATTCGCTGACACTACTGTAGTATTGTGTGTGAGCTAAGGGATGATTTTTGCCTGTGACTTGTGTGTGATGCTGTTGGCTATTGGTTCTGTGTTGGGGCTGAGTATGAAAGTGCTCTACATGAAATTCAATTTGCAATGCTTTTGTGTGGTTGGGTAAGTTTTATGTGGTATATCGCATCTGGTTGTTGTGATGCTATTGAGTTGCAATTGCGCCACTGAGTTATTGGCGCAGGCAAAAGTGTATCAGCGCACATAGCGCAGTTAGTGCGTCAACGCATTGCGCTAGCGCAGCGCCGAGTTACCCATGTTTAGTGTACGCGGACCAAGCTCGTCTTGAGCTGCACTAACGTATGCGATCTAACCAAATGCGATTTTTGTCTGGGTGATGCTCGGTTAAATAAAAAGACTAACGTGCCCGAGGAACTGGTCTCGTGTTCCGACTGTGGTCGATCCGGTCACCCGACATGCCTGCAATTTACACCGAACATGATTGTTTCAGTGAAACGATATCGATGGCAATGCATAGAGTGCAAATACTGTTCAATATGTGGCACCTCAGACAATGATGATCAGTTACACTCTGTGACGACTGTGACAGAGGTTACCATATGTATGGCCTATCACCATTAAATTTCTCTTCGATTGATAACTACGGAATCTACTAAGTTATGCCTTGCATCTTTGTTAAATAAATAATGAGAATAAAAAAAACCAGTTTGACGCAATAAAATAATTTTTATTATTTTTTTTTGTATAAAGGAAATGTCTAAAAAAGCAGGCTCGGTCCAAAGGAGCATAGTACCATTGTATATGTAAACTATAGAAAGTCAAAAAAGCGATTTAACAATCTTACGGATCAGATGACACCAATCGACGGCGCAGCATACAATGGTATGCCCCCAACCAATATCTTGAAACGGACACTGCTGGGTTGGATCGGAGATAATAGCTTCGCAACCAGTCCAAAAGTGTACCCAATCTTACTAAAGTTTAAATAAAAAATGCAATGATAGTACTACACTCGATTCTTATAAAATGCCCTTAATTTGTTCGTCGTCCTTCCAAAGGACATAGAAGTAAATGGGAGACGAACGAAACTCGAAAGTTTTAGTCGAAAGCAGTGGAAATATTTGAAATTCGATTCTACTCTCATATTTAGGGTCATTTTGAAGTAAAATTAAATATTCTCCCCTATCACAAGCCTCGTCGCAAAAATATTTCGACTATCGTCTGAATTTTAGACAATAAAAAAAGTGCTTATGACCCGAAAAAGTTGCCAACATTTGTAGGACGATAGTAAAATAGCTTTCCACCAACCACTGAAAGCAAAATTTTGTGAACCAATTTTTTGGCGATGCAATCTGACCGATAGTAATCGTCTGAAAAGTTACGGAATCTGGGCCAAGGAGTAACATCTTCGAAATGAATGTTTTGCAACAGATATTTAAAAGTTGTTAGTGATTTTATCAGTGATGAATTTCATATTAAAACATTTACTATGAGGGCCTCTATGATGAAGGTTCTCCCAAATCAAAGCGATTTGTCAGTTGCAGAGCTAAAATGCTCTGAAACCAAAATAAAAAACCAAAGATGAAAACAAATAAATATAAACTTTCTCCACGTGATCACTTGGGTAATAGTGGCTAGTGGGGTATACAAAAAGTTCTCGTGTGCCTTTAGATAGCTTTTTGCTGGAAATGGGTTTCCCATAAATTTTTCTTAAGCCACACGTTTTCAAAACCGAGATGTATTCAAGTTGCTTATGATATAAACCCATAGCCTTAGAGGAATAAAGAACTTTCTTTATTCCTCCAAGGATTATTGTTTGTTTTGTTTACTTGTTTTTGCTTGGCAATTTAGGCCGTGTGTGAATTGCGTTAAAATGTGTGTTAAAATTTAACCCGCGTTAAAATTTGACACTAATAAGGTGAATAAAATGGGTTAAAATTTATTGAGCTGTGGAGCAGGTTAAAGTGTGTTAAAATTTTACGTTTCTAGGGATAGAGAAATTCGCTCTTGCTTTTGCATTCAATTCAAACAACGAAATATGAATCAAGAAAAAAAACGAAGGCAGGCTGGAAAACGTAAAAGTAATGGCGAAAGCTAGGGTAGCACCAGTAAAACAACTATCCATACCCCGCTTAGAACTACAAGCTGCTGTGTTGGGTGTTCGCCTGGCTGTTACAATCAAGGCATCGCATACTATAAAAATAGCTGAAACTCGTTTTTTATCGGATTCAAAAACCGTTTTGGCTTGGATTAACTCCTCTAACTTCAAACTACCCTCTTTCGTCGCTCCAAGAATTGGTGAGATTCTAGACTCAACTTCACCTCGAGAATGGTTCCATGTTGGGTCCAACGATAATGTTGCTGATGATGGCACCAAACGATTTGATGTTTCGATGGGGAATCAAGACGCGCGGTGGTTCAAAGGTCCAACATTTTTAAAACAGCCATTTAGTGACTGGCCCGTTACTCCTGGCATTAACACCAAAGTTCCAGATCAGGTAAACCCTAGGAAGGTCGAAATTTTACTTCACGCTAGTTGTCGGAGAAGTGATCGTTACGGAGCGTATGAACTGCTAGCTGCTAGATTCCGAGCAAGATGGAGTTCTTCGGTTCGAGTAATCGCCTTTTTGATTAGATGGAAACGTACCCTCCAAAGAAGACCAACCGACAAGGAGTCTTACATAACACCTTTAGAATTTCGAAAAGCTGAAGAATGGATGTTCCGGAAAGTACAGGAAGAGGCGTTTCCAGAAGAAATAGCTTCGTTGAAGTCCAGTGGTAGAGTTAGTTCGTCGAGTCCTCTCCTAAGTCTTTCGCCGATCTTAGATGAAGAAGGAACGTTAAGACTTAGTTCGCGAGCTCAAAAGGCCAACTCTTCCTATTCATCACGTAACCCAGCGATACTTCCTAGCAGACATCCTTTAGTAGATCTTCTAATCGAATACCATCATCATAAAAATTCTCATATAGGAACTGAGACGGTAATTTCTGATATACGCGAATCCGCTTGGATCATTAGTATACGAGGAGCAGTGGAACGAGTCAGGAAAGGATGTTTTATGTGCAAATATATCAAAGCTAAACCGATTATGCCAATTACGGGTCAACTTCCTACCGCACGTTTGGCTTTTGATTGCAGACCCTTTACCCATGTTGGGGTAGATTGCTTCGGTCCTATGTTGGTGAAGTATGGTCGAGGCACTGTAAAGCGGTACGGAATAATATTTACGTGCCTTACGTTCAGGGCAGTACACTTAGAGTTGTTGAACGACTTAAGTCTGGATCAGTGTACCATGGCGGTCAGGAGATTCGTAGTCATCGGTGTTGTCACCAGATTCTTCTACAGCGACAATAGTCTTAACTTCGTAGGAACGAAAAATCTGCTGGAGAAGGACGTTAAGATAATGGAGGCTTCGCTTTGTGAGTATGCCTCAAGGTATGAGGGCATCCTGTGGCGGTTTATCCCTGCTTACTCTCCTTGGATGGGAGGGGCCTGGGAGAGACTTATTCAATCAGTCAAGAAGAGCATCGACTTCGTCCTCAAAGGTCTCATTCCAAGAGAGGACGTATTAAGGAACGCACTGGCCGAGGCACAAGGCCAAATAAATAGACGCCCTCTAACCCACCTTCCTGTGGACCCTGAAGACTCCAGACCCTTAACACCTAATTCTATGCTGTTCGGTGAGGAAGATAAAAACTGTACAGCCCCTGGAGTGTTTGTAGACAGCGATTCCTGCAGTAAGTTTTATAGCCGACGTTCTCAACATTTGATGGCCGA
Organism: Melanostoma scalare; assembly: GCA_949752695.1. NCBI lineage: Eukaryota > Metazoa > Arthropoda > Insecta > Diptera > Syrphidae > Melanostoma > Melanostoma scalare. The sequence goes on along the minus strand of OX456986.1, from coordinate 66,261,475 downwards.
GTTGACTAAGCGCTGGTACAAAGAATATATGCCTACTATTACAAGACGGTTAAAATGGTTGAAGCAAACAAGGTCAGTTCAGGTGAACGATATTGTGATTGTTGGAACTCAAATGACTGCGTAGTACGCAACCATTTGGGTTTCAAATATCTTAATAAATTTTATTCATTTGTAACGAGAGCTGTGATGTGAACGCTCAAGTCTGGACGTTCACTGGACGAAATACGAGTCTTGCGTGGACTGTCTACTCGCTTGCTGAATGGCCAGTTCCCACGATTGTTTGCGTGCCATCACAGCTCATCGAATAATACCATTTGTCATTCTACTGTCGACATTCAAAACAATCACACCTAAGTGATGAATAAAGTTTGTAAAGATTTTAATTGTGCATTTGTTTTTGATTTATTCATTGGCGACCGTGACAGGACACTCTTCTTAAAGTTTTAAGTGTACCTGTATTAATTAGTTAATTAATTAATTTCATTCAAAAAAAAAAAAAAAAATAAGTCAGTAGAATCAGTGTTCTGTTTAAAAAAAAAAAAAAAAAACAAAAAGATATGTCGAACGATGAAGTGTTTCCAGAAGGTCTTGAAGAGCTCTCTGATCTTCAAGATGCAACGGGGAAAGAAATTTTGGATCTTGAAAAACGGTGGATAAACTTTTACAGAAAAAGGAAAGACTAGAAAATCTATGGGACTATTTCGACACAAACGACACCCAAATCCGTGACAAGTATTCAGATAAACCTCATCACGAGTATTTCATGAAGGAGTTTTACGAAAAGATAAAAGGCGCTTATGAAAATATGAAAGCTGACATCATCAGTCGCTTGAGCAGTCTGCCAGTCTTGGACACAAACCAGACCATGGAGAAGCCACCAGTAGCAACTCCATCAGGATCATCGGTAAAACCAGCAGCAGCAGCAACAGAAGCAGACAAGATGAAGATGACCAGAGCACTTACGACAAGGGATAGGTATAAAATGTTGTCAAGGCATTTTCAATCCTCATTGGATAATTGCAGTACGGAACTAAAAAATACCTATCCCCATATGTTCGAAATTAAAGTGAAGAACCTAGTGGATAATTTTGAACAATTAAAATTAATTTTTCAACGCGTGGATGGCGATTTGGAAGAAGAAGATGTCAACATCTACTTTCACCTTCAAAAACAGCTAGAGATTCGACTGACTGGCTTACCAACAAAAGGTACTACATCGGATCATCAAATGGCAATTGCTTCTTTGAAGCTACCAAAAATTGAACTTCCAAAGTTTGACGGATGTTACCTTAAGTGGCGTCAGTTCTATGATTTATTTAAACCAATGATCCTTGAACAACCGATTTCGCCGGCCCAGAAACTGTACTTTTTGAGGACTAATCTGACAGGTGAAGCACTCAGTTTGATTCAAGAATTTCCAGCGACAGATAGTAATTTTGAAGCAGCCTGGAAGACACTGATGGACAGATATGACTACAAACGGCTACTTTTGTGTGCACAGCTCGAAAAACTATTGTCCCAACAATCAGCATCGGGAACTGCTTCTAGCTTGCGGAAATTGCATGACAACACAAAGGAAGGAATTCAGGCCCTGATCAATCTAGGATTTGCGGCACATGACTGGGATCCAATAGTCGTCCACCTTATCCTGAAAAAAGTTGACAAAGAAAGTAGGACCCTCTTCGAACAGTCCCTAGATGACCCAAGGAACAGTCCATCGCTACCAGAGTTGCTGAAATTCATCGAATCTAGGTTTCAAACGCTTGAAACCATCACGCATTCCGATGAAAAAAGGAAGACAACCGCCATAGCAATTGAATCCAACGGCTGCGTGATGTGCAGCTTAGGTAACCATAAAATATATAAATGCAAAAAATTCTTGTCTCTTTCAGGTGCTGATCGTGAGAAGTCTGTTCAACGAATCGGAATTTGTAGAATTTGTCTGAGATCGGGTCATACTCAAAATTCGTGCAACGCAAGGGGGTGTTTTCTTTGCAATGGCAAACACAATACATTGTTGCACTACAAAAAAGAAAATAAATACAATTTAAAGGCAAAACCAATTTCTAATGCCAACACTATATCTTCCATAGGTGATCGAAACCAGCAAATAAAACAAGGTCAAGGGGTGGAAGGTCAGTCGTCAAACGCAGCTAGCACTTCCAGATCCAATCACCGTAGCATTTATTTAGCGACAGCATTAGTTAACGTAAGGTCCGCATGCGGCACATTACTTCCCTGTCGTGCGTTATTAGATTCTGGATCACAAATCCATTTTGTGACAGCAGCCTTTGCACAAGCCTTAGGAATTCAGAAACATCGGTCCGAAACCTCCATAAGCGGGATTGGAGGGCATGGAACGCCAACACAATTTGCCATAGAAGTCTCATTTCAATCGCGAAATGGAAGCTTCAAAGGCAATATTGAAGCAACGATCCTGGCTAAGATAACTGACTATAAGCCGCATGACAGTCACACCGAATTACGTGACCTACCTGCTCACATACAGTTGGCAGACCCAGGATTTATGACAAACCAAAAAATAGATTTGCTGATTGGTGCTGAATTGTTCTTTGATCTTTTACTTCCAGGAGAAATCTTTATTGGTCCTCAACTTCCACTACTTCGAAACACGAAACTGGGTTGGATTGTTGCAGGTGGTGTTCAAGGTACCAAACATAATGCTGTATGCAGCATTGCCACAGCACCATCTCTTTCAAAAATCGAAAAACTTGTAAGCAGATTCTGGGAGTGTGAAAGTCATGATTCTCCAATTAAACGGATGAGCAATGAAGAACGTAATTGTGAAGACTTCTTCAACTCGACTACACAAATTCTACCCAGTGGAAGATTCATGGTAAGTCTTCCGTTCAAAAAAGATCCATCGTCCTTAGGAGCATCTTTTGAAAAGGCACGCAAAAGGTTTATTTCACTGGAACGCCGACTGGAACTCAACAATGAATTACGTCTGCAGTACACACAATTTTTATTGGAATATGAACAATTGGGCCATATGAGTCAAATAGAGAATTCGGATATTCCACAGACGCACTATTTCATCCCGCATCATTGCGTTTTGAAACCAGAAAGCTCGTCAACAGCATTGCGTGTAGTCTTTGTCTGTTCAGCGAAAACATCCTCTGGAAATTCTCTAAACGATGTTCTGGGAATCGGACCAACAGTTCAACCTGATTTGTTTTCAATAATCCTTCGATTTAGATTAAAAAGATATGCATTCACAGCAGACATCAGCAAGATGTATCGACAGGTTTTACTTCGACCAGAAGACAGAGCTTTTCAACTTATTCTTTGGAGAACAAAAAATGATCAACCTCTGAGGACTTATAGGCTCAACACCTTGACTTATGGTTCGGCTTCCGCTCCATACTTAGCAACAAAATGTCTCGTTCAACTTGCAAAACAATACGAAAATGTTCACGTAAACGCATCCCAAACAGTAAGTCAAAACATTTACGTGGATGATTTACTTGCTGGAGCAGACTCAGTGTCAAAGGCTAGAGAACTCCTTGAGGAGATTATACTACTTCTAGAAAAGGGTAAATTTGAATTAAGAAAATTTTGTTCTAATGATGAAAACATTTTAAAGAACATCCCTGAATCCCTGATGCACACAAAGAAAAATTGGTAAGGTTTCATCAGTCTGACGTTATTAAAACCTTGGGATTAATTTGGAATCCAACCATCGATTGTTTTGAATTTGGTTTTAATTCTAAAAAATTTAAAACGCCAGAAGCGACTGTGACGCGCAGAAGTGTGTTATCTGACCTCGCTCGTTTATTTGATCCTTTAGGTTTACTGAGTCCTGCAATAATGCTTGGAAAGCTTTTTGTTCAAGATTTGTGGAAAACGAACTTCTCGTGGGATGATGAGCTTCCTTTGGATCTCGCAAGTAAGTGGAAGGATTATATTAATCAATTTTTTGACCTTAGAAGCATCAGGATACCAAGATTTGTTATGTGTCAAAACCCAAAAAGAACTGAATTACATGGCTTTTCTGATAGCAGCATGTCTGCACTTGGAGCATGTGTATATGTCAGATGCATTGACGAATCAGGTAATATTTTTAGCAAATTACTTTGTTCAAAATCTCGAATAGCTCCGATGAAAACCACAACGATAGCTCGACTTGAACTTCAAGCAGCGGAGATCCTGGTAGAACTTGTCAGGAGAATACTTCAAACTTTCAACATATATGTTCATAAGATTGCCTATTATACTGACTCAACAACTGTACTAGCTTGGATAAATTCTCCTTCTTATGTATGGGACACCTTCGTTGCAAATAGGGTAGCCAAAATCCAAACTGAAACGCAGATTTCACAGTGGAAACATATTAAGGGAGAAATAAATCCAGCTGATTTAATAACAAGAGGCTGTACGCTTGACAACCTTTCCATTTCGCTGCGATGGTTAGAAGGTCCAGCATTTCTCAAATTGGATGAATACTTGTGGGAAGAAAGTAAGTACACCATTCCACAGGTAATACCGGAATTAAGGAAAATCAAGACGGCCTTGCTAACTGCAAATAATGAAGAAGATATCTTGAATACTATAAAGCATAGAAACTCTTTTTGTAGAGTACAGAGAATATTTTCATACAGCATTCGATTTTTAAGAAACGTTAGACAACCGTATCTACTTAGAAGAACTGGTTTGCTGTCCGCTGATGAACTGCGTGAAGGAACTCGCCTCCTACTAGTGTGAACTCAACGTACAACGTTTCCAGATGAATATAAGGCCTTGAAACATCATGCTGGTGTGAGTACAAAATCAAATTTAGCAACATTGACACCGTATTTCGATAATAAACTTAATTTGATTCGAGTTGGAGGCAGATTAGTCAATTCAATTCTTCTACCGGATGCAAAACATCAAATTCTGCTTCCCAAAAATTACGTGGTTACAAGGCTCCTCTTAGAACATTTACATAAAACAAATCTTCATGTATCTCATAGGGCACTAATTGCAATTTCACGACAACAATACTGGATACTGAGCGTCGGTAGAGAAGCAAAATCAGTGTTCAGAAGTTGCATTGTTTGTGCAAAATCTAAGCCCAACTCTATTAACCAATTGATGGGCAACCTGCCATTTGAACGAGTAACACCATCCCGTCCATTTTATTACACTGGAGTAGACTTCGCTGGACCCATTAAATCTCATTACAAAATCAGAGGTAAGATCCCCACAAAATCTTATCTGGCAATTTTTGTGTGTTTTTCTACTAAAGCGATTCATATTGAGGTGGTAGGAGACCTCTCCACAGAATCGTTTATAAATTCTCTTAAAAAGTTTATTGGTAGACGAGGATTATGTCACTCTATTTTCTGCGATAACGCGACTAATTTCGTCGGTGCAAGTAACCAACTTAAAGAACTCAAAGACGTCATGCACTCAAAAAAAATGGATGCTGCCATTCAATCTTCGTGTAGCCAGAGTGGAATAAATTTTAATTTTATTCCTCCCCGCTCCCCACACTTTGGTGGACTCTGGGAGTCAGCTGTGAAATCAGCCAAGAACCTGTTAGTTCGCCATCTCGGAGAAGCAACGTTAACATATGAAGAATTGACCACAATAACAATTCAAGTTGAAGCTATACTCAACTCGAGACCGTTAACTCCACTTACTTCGGATCCCAACGATTTAGAAGCTCTCACACCTGGAAACTTTTTAATAGGAGCGCCACTTCTGGCAGTAGCTGAACCCGATGTTACTGACAAAGGTATCAGCTCCCTCAATAAGTACAGACAGATCCAACACGTTCAACAGTCATTTTGGAAGAGATGGTCCAGAGAATATTTGCATCTCTTACAACAACGTGCAAAATGGAAAACAGAATCCCAAAACATCAAGCCTAATACGCTTGTTTTGTTGAAAGAAGCAATCATGCCTCCAATGAAATGGAAATTGGGACGTGTAGTTGATGTGATTGATGGAAGTGACGGGCTTGTTCGTGTTGCTAATATCAAAACCCAAGGAGGTGTGCTACAGCGAGCCATTCATAATTTGTGCCCCTTGCCGGTAGAAGAAGCGAAAAAATATCCTGCAACTGTCAAGACAGATCATCCAATTGAGAAAGAAGAAAATCCTCTACTGACAGTTGAAGCAGACTCAACCAAACATGCAATATCCAGGAAATCCCAAGGTGGAAAAATAACAAAGGGACTTGTGTTAATATCTTGTCTCTTTGCATTTTTTGTAGCACCAATAAGTTCGACAAACATAGACAGCCAAGTGGTAATAAGCAACCTAGATAATGATATTGGAATTTATTTTGAAGATATGGGAACACTGCGAGTAGCCGACAATTTCTGGAGTCTTTACGTTTACTACAATCTGACCAATTACTGGCTTGAATTGAGCGAAACGAAAGGGTATGGCGGATAAATCGGAGAGAATTTATCACTGCAATTCGACAATCGACATCCTTCGAAAAAGAATAATAAACATTGACCAAAAGAACGATCTTATAAACGGGTTCAATACTACAACCCAGAGTTCAATGCGACATCGTAGATCTCCATTTGATTTTGTTGGAAGCGTAGCGCATAGTTTGTTTGGTGTGCTAGATCAGGAAGATGCTCTACATATTCAAAATCAAATTGAATTGGCAAATAAACAGGATCAACACTTATATTCTCTAATCCGAAAACAGAGTTCCATTGCAGACTCTACGGCAAATATACTGAGGCGCAACTCATTAGAAGTTCAAAATGATTTTAACACATTAAATACATATTTAACAAAAACTTTCAATACAATTGGAAAACAACAAAACGAAATTGTGAATAATCAACATTTTCTTGCGCTCACTACGTATTTAAGTATGATGCTTAATAATTTCGAACGCACTCAAGATGTCCTGCTAGATGTTATCCTGGACTTAAATCATGCGAAGATCAACCCACAGATAATAACACCAATGCAAGTAAGAAGTCAACTGCAACTGATTCAAGGAAATCTACCTTCATCGCTGAGGCTACCCAGTGCTTCGGCCTTGGAAATGTTAAAATTAATAACAGTCAAAGGACGGACACTACATGAAACAATTGTGTTTGAAGTCTTAATCCCGTTAGCCGAAGATCAAGAATTCCAAGTTTTTAACCTCATTCCATTGCCCATTGTTCACAACAATATGAGCCTACTCGTCGATGTAACATCTCCTTACCTTGCGGTAACATTAGCGAGAGATAGATATTTTGGACTCTCCTATATTGAATTCAATTCTTGTAAACTAATAGGAACGAGAAATCATCTTTGCAGACAGATTGTGCCTACTAGAGTTCACTCCAAAGATTTTAAAGTGTGCGAAATGGCTCTATTAAACCACGAAGACAACGCTTTGGAAATATGTGATCTAAAGAAAGTACCTCCACAAGATCATTGGTATGCGCTGAGGCAAACAGACTCTTGGATATTTTCGGTGATGAACAATGTAACAGGGCTTCTGATTTGCAATGGTCAAACAAGAAGTATTTCTCTATCAGGCACTGGAATGATTGGTTTTAACAACATGTGCTCCCTTAAAATTGATACAATGATAATTAATGGTCATTTAAATTTAAAGACTATTATAACAAAGTCATTTGTTCCAAGTGCAAGGCTAAGCAATTGGATCAGAAATCGCAACTTGACAGACGACCATTTTTCCCCCTTGACGGTAAGAAATGATAATGAAACAAATATTAAAAATCTTTCACAGGAAATAGAAGACCTTAAGAGAGCAATGATTTCTGATGAACTACCACCCGCCAACATACACGATTTTCATCACTATGGCTTGAGCTACTTGTTGCTGGCGATCACCATTGGAATGATAGTATTTTTTTGCCGATATCAAAAACATCAGCCGCACTACAAATTCCAATTCGGAGAAGGGGTTCTCGCTTTCAAGCAACTGTTTAAGTTGAAGGTTAGGAACCTTCAAGGAGGGGTGTATGTTGGAACTCAAATGACTGCGTAGTACGCAACCATTTGGGTTTCAAATATCTTAAAAAATTTTATTCATTTGTAACGAGAGCTGTGATGTGAACGCTCAAGTCTGGACGTTCACTGGACGAAATACGAGTCTTGCGTGGACTGTCTACTCGCTTGCTGAATGGCCAGTTCCCACGATTGTTTGCGTGCAATCACAGCTCATCGAATATTACCATTTGTCATTCTACTGTCGACATTCAAAACAATCACACCTAAGTGATTAATAAAGTTTGTAAAGATTTTAATTGTGCATTTGTTTTTGATTTATTCAGTGATCATGGTTGAACCCAACGAGATTCGCTCGGCCTGGCAGTTAGGACGCGTCACGCAAGTTTACCCTGGTCCAGATGAAGTGGTACGAGTGGCTGATGTCAAGCTAGCAAACGGCGTTATGAAGTTAAAAAGATCGGTGGGGCGACTCGCTGTTCTGGACTTGGAGTCTTCGAACTAGGACCAGTTCTCAGACGGCCCCCGGGATGTCATCGAGCCGCTGTGCAACCAATCCCAAGTCACCCTATGGTTTCCTTACCAAAAGTTTAGCTCGATTTTGTAATAACCTTTTAGCTCAATTTACAATCACGAACTTTGCATCTCTTTCGAAAGAAAGAGATGACTAAGTTGAAGTTTGAAATAAGAAAAAACGATCCATGCGGGAAAAAGAACAGATTTTTTGGAGAGGTTAATTTGCGCTGTATAGTTGATAAAGGAGAAATTGTAAAACTGTAAATTGAACATAGTCGCTATTCAGAAGTTGAAGTTAATTGGTAAAGAAAAATATAATACATACTTTGCACATTTAAAGTAACTTATTTTCTTATAAAATAGATTATTACTCAAGGAAATTGTTCAAAGAATTCGTTGTAAAGAGAAGTAGAATCGAATACGATTTTGTAAGTTAGCGACCATATATGTATGTATTTCTAAAAATCTAACAAAGGTATTTTTGTTCCTACAGAATAAAATCAAAGCTTTTATCAAGAAATTGATGCTGATGTTTATATTTCGAAATTTGTAATTCTCTGAGCAACACATACATTGAATGTTAGTTTGAAATCAATTAATTTATATAAATTCAATGCTTTTGTTTTCTAGGGTTTTACAAAAAAAAAAAAAATAAAACTAATTGAAATCTGGATGAAAAAAACAGTTACAAAATACTTTAAATTTGTCATTTTTCTAAACCAAATACGAATTTATTGTTTGTTTCTTTTGAAATCTATGAAAGATATCAGTCATGAAAACTAATTTTCAGTGTTACTACACCGAATAAATCAATGAATCAAAATGGGAATTTTGTTTGAATACTTTTTATTGTTGTTTTAAAATATGACATTAGAATCGAGAACTTACTTACTTACTTACTTAAGGTGGCGCTACAGTCCGGGTCGGACTAGGGCCTCAACCAACATGCTTCTCCAGCCAGCTCGGTCCCTAGCTAGCTGCCTCCAGTTTTGCACGCAAAGTTGGTTGAGGTCCTCTCCTACTTGCGTGCGCCACCTGAGTCGCGGTCTTCCTCTACTGCGCCGTCCCTCGGGATTGGATTCGAAGACTTTCCGGGCCGGAGCGTTGGTGTCCATTCGCTCTACATGACCCAGCCATCTAAGCCGCTGGACCTTGACTCGTTTGACAAGGTCAGTGTCGCTGTACAGCCCGTACAGTTCGTCATTAAATCTTCTTCTCCACTCTCCATCTATGCAGACGGGACCAAAAATCACCCGAAGAATTTTTCTCTCGAAGCATCCTAAAGCGTTCTCGTCTGCCTTTGACAAGGTCCATGCCTCTGCGCCATATATAAGAACCGGGATGATAAGTGTCTTATACAGGGACACTTTAGTTGCTCGAGAGAGGACTTTACTACTCAATTGCCTTCTTAGTCCGAAGAAACAGCGATTGGCAAGAGTTATTCTTCGTTTGATTTCAGCGCTGGTGTCGTTGTCTGAATTAATAGCGGCGCCTAGGTAGACAAAGTCCTTAACTACCTCAAAGTTATAGCTGTCAATCGTGACGTTTTGTCCAAGACGTCGGTGTTGGGTGTCCTTTCTTGATGACAGCATATACTTGGTCTTGCCCTCATTTACCACTAAACCCATCTTCTTCGCTTCCGTCTCAATGCTCATAAACGCGCCATTGACATCATTGAATCGAGAACAATAAATAAAAAAGATTTTATTTCAGTTTCAGAGACTTTTTATTAACCCTGTTTTCTTAAGAATATGTTTTGTAAGAGAAATTATTTTTCTGTGAAAAGAAAACCAATTTTTGTTCAGGGAAATTTCTTAAATTATCGAAGGAAATTTCTTTAACCTACGCAGAAATCTTGGTTAAAATAATTGTTTTAACGCAATTCACACAGCAAATGGCTAAATTTGATCCCACCTCAAACAAGACGTCAAATTTTAATCGTGGTAGAAGTTTTAACTCAAATTTTAACGCAATTCACACACGGCCTTAAAACATAACCTGCAATTTAATTTTCACCACACTACTGAAAAATTCTTAAGGGCAGGGTTTGAATAACACCAAAGTTATTAAGTAAAATTTTTTTTGTAAAGCTGGGTAAGATGTGAAAACTCATAAACATGCAACTATACCGATTCTATTGGGACTCATTATATTGTGATTCGCTCCCTCAGCGCGGTTATTTGCCTTAACTTTTAATTTATTAATACCAAAAGCTAAATATCAAACTATGTAGACATTTTTTGAAAAACTTATCTCAGTCAAAATATTGAAATGCAACAATCTTGTAGATATTATGCAGAGCTCAAAAAGCCTTCATTCATCTCTGTAGCACAATTACTAACAAAGCGACAACACTTTAAGTTTAAATTTTTTTTGAACTAATTGAAAGCGGACATCAAACTATGTAGACATTTTTTGAAAAACCTATCTCAATCAAAATATTGAAATGCAGCAATCTTGTAGATGTTATGGAGAGCTCAGAAAGCTTTCATTCATCTCTGTAGGACAATTATTAATATAATTAGAAACGTTTAAAAAAAAAAAAAAAAAAAATAGAAGGGAGGATAGTACTCAGAAAAATCTTTAACAAAAAAGAAAATATTTTGATGCTTAAATTTTTATTTCCAAATCTTTAAAAAAGTTTATAATCACAAATAAATTTTATTTACAAACCAAAGTTTTAATTCCAAAAATTCTGCCAGACGTAGCCTTAAGGTAACTAAAACTAAAAAAAAAAAAACAAAAAAACGGTTCCAAGACGAGAATAAAGTAGTTATTAGCCGTATTTTATTTTCCCCGTGATCTGATCCAGATCAGATTTGCTTTGAAAAATATATGTATTTGCAAAAACAACACATGATCCAACTTTTTTTTGGATCACAATCAATTTCAAATTTCAAATTTCAAATTTATTCATCTCGACAACAGCTTAACACATTAAGATACAATATCTTATAAAAATAGTGTCAGTATCAAATTACAAATTAGATTATATGCTTTTAAATGAAATTCAATTAACTTAATAACAAAAATAAAGAAAAACAAAGAAGAAGAAAAATGAAGATAAAATAAATATTTATATACAAAGATAATATAATATTAAGTTAATAGAAAGTAAAAAGAAAGGGAAAAACAAGAAAAAGAAAGAGAAAGAAGAAAATTCATCAAAAGCTTTCCAGGTATTGTCTCAATCCAGTCCTAAACAACTCAGTGCAACCTATTTTGCGTAGCGATATAGGCAGAGAGTTCCAAAAGCGAACAGAAAAAATGAAAAATTGTCGATTGGATATCAAGTAAGTGTATCGTATTGGTAGATATTATGTTAAAAGAACGAGTAGAACGCGACATAGAAATCTTATTGTAAAGGTACGGTGGTTGATGCGTCTGCATAACTTTATGAAGAAAAATCAATGTTCTAAACTGAAGCAGATTATCGAAAGACTGTTATGTACAAATTACAATTAAAACACGACCTCGCGTTTCGGTGGTTAACAATAGACTCACCGTATTTCCGTTGACCTGCCTGGAACTTTTGATTGAACTCCAGAATGCATTGCTTAACTTGCATTCTGGAATTCAGCTTGACCTACTTAGCCATGTCGCAATAAGTGTGGCCGGAAACTGTTAGTATGCATATTATTGATAAAGCAATAATATGCATAACAACAGTTATGCTTACTGGCATAGTAGGTAAAGGTGAAGGAACTAAATGTAGGTATAACATCCCTCCGCCGTTGGGAAGTTCAAGCCAGGTCTCCAGAAATAGGTTTGTCTTCTTTTATTCAATATAATGTTAAATTTATTCTAAAATAAGAGATTATATAACAATGTCTATTCGCTATTAATTCAAATCAAATAATATTAAACTAGAATCTTAAACACACAGACAAAACATTACACATATGTACATTTATAGTAGGTAATGCATAGCAATATTTTGCGTAGTTAGTATTTTTTTTTTTTTTGTTTAGCTATGTATATTGATCTTATACAATATATATTGGTTTAAATATAACACTCAAAAGTATGCATTTGCTTAAAGTTTACATAAAATGTCATATTCACATGTTTTAAAATGTCATATTCACATGTTTATTTTTATTAACTTTTTTTTTTATTCAGAACATGATATTTGCTTGCTTTGTAGCAAGTATATGCATTATGTGTACATACTAATCATTAACAAAATAATTACATATTTATAGATCTAGTTTTTTTTTTACATTAAATGTTTCTTGGATTTATTTATATGCGTTCATAGTTTGTGTTGCTTGTCAGATCTTAAAGAAATTATTAACTTATGGGGCTTTGTTTTTCGGTAGTATTTACGTTAAATTACATTTAAAAGTTGATATAATTCTACGATACTAAATTAAATAACTGTTTTTTGAAAAGAATATTTTAGTTTCCTTTTTTTTTTTTACACCCGAGCAGAGGTGACTCCGTAGACTGTTGAACGTTCGTTGACGGTCTGTACTGGTGGTGGTGGTGGTCGTGTTACAGGCGCTCTTTTGGCTTTGGTGATTCGTTTTGGCTCGTCATCGCTGATTTGTGACGATGGCAAACGTTGATCCATGCAAATGACTGTATTGGTTGCTGTTGGTTTCGGATTCTTCCTTCTCCTGCAAACTGCCACAAACACGATGATTGCAACGGCTATCACTCCCAGGGTAGATAACGAAAATAGCGAATATCTGTGGAATGATATTTCCCATGCCATGTTCCTCGTATTTCTTGTGGTTTCCAAGTTTGCGAGGTTTTGATGCAATTCTTGAAGGGAACGCTTACCATCCAAAATATCGCTGACTATTTGCTTGTGATCTCCCACTCTGAAATTATATGGTTTCGACGTTGTTGGTTGGTCTTTGACTCGAATTGGGTCTTTCAGGTCCTCCAATAGCTGTGAGTGGTTAACCAATGGCTGCTTGTATTCCGCAAGTGTTGCAAAATTTCGTTGGTAGGAGAATTTCAGTTCCTTGGTGTTGGCATCGCAAGGTTGCTGAAGTTTGAATATTCCCAACCCCTCTAGAATTGCCTGCTCACGAATCCCACCGCACATTAGGTTCAGTATCAATGGCTTCCTACAACTGAAAAACCAGTGGTTAGGTTCTGACATTTTAAGTAGGACGCCATCGTTTGCTGGCTCTGCCACATATTTGCAACTAGTTTCAGATGTAACAGCATGTTGCAAAAGTTCAACCAGACAATGCTTAGATCCAGATGTTAACAGCGGTGCATAAAAACTGCAAATGGCAACCGTCGAGTTTGCCTTTGTCTCAGGTACCAACACGCACTTCTCGAAATCGTCATGACTTAGTATTCCAAATAGTGCGTGGTTTTCGGATTCAGCGATGTACTCGAATCTGCTGTCGATGACTAAATCCCAATCCTTATTGTATACTGCTGGCATTGGGTATACCTAATGTAACTCATAACGACAGTTTTCCGGCAGTGGTATGATGATTTTTATAAAGTAACTGCCTCGGTTTGGAAAAACTGACGTTTCTGCGGCTTGATGGAGTAATGTAAAGTCTCCAAATACGTCTTCACTTCTTACACCTGCTGCCTGCAAGGTCTTAGTTAAATTGCTTGCATTTAAGATAAAAGGATGCAGCCTGTTTTTGTAGAGATCATCTATAATAGATAGCTCAATGAACTGACGATGTTGCAATTCTATCATTTTTGCTCGTTGATATCCAACTTCATTTGCATTGTGTTGATTTCGTTATTTAGCTTGCTCAGACTTTTCCCAATTGCATTGGACAATCCTTCTGTTTCTGCCGCTATGTTTTCGATTTCGGCTGTCAGCTGCGTAATAGGCTTAGAAAGTTTTTCATAGTTCGAGGACACAACCGAAACTTGATTTTTCATAACTTGGATGGTCTCATCTTCATCTTTCTTTAAAATCTGAAGCCGGCTATACACTTTCTGTGAGTCTTCACTGTCCATAGTGCCAAAGGCCATTTTGAGAACTGTCCAATGAAGTCCAGAGCTCGTTTTTGGTGGTTAGAGGGGAGTTGAAAAATGGCGTTTAAACGTTGGCCATCTTGCCTCAGCATGTCAAGATTGAGCTCCAGCTGTTGCTACCTCCGCGCCCAACGCTCCTGGTATTGGTTGTCAGGAACATGTTGACAGATTTTTCCAACCTTTTTAATGCAGTCCTCCGTCACTGCCACTACGGTCGGATACTCCAACGGTGTAAACTTTGTCAATACAGTCCACGTGTCCTTGTAAAAAACTGCACGCCCCACTGTTTCGAAAAAGACCGGTGACTCCCGAAGACGTTCAATTTCGTATGGTGGTCTACTCAAGTCTACCCCTATAGCTACCAATGAAATTATTATAAATATATACATTTTAATAGCCGTATCTATAAAGAACTTTTAATCATTGATTAGATTTAATTGCCCTTTAAGTTACACTTAAGTAATGAATCCGTATCGATAATCAAATTTCACATTTAAGTAACCTTGCTAAGAGCCCTCTCAACTTAAATGCCAATAATGGCGTTTAAAGGTCTCTTAAATCCAAATTAAAAATTCATTCTGACGTTTCGGGAGAATCGGTGTCAATTTTGATCTGTTGTTTTGGTAATATAATTTCTAAAAAGAAACTTTTCTTGAAACAAAAATGTTGGAATAATAATTTTATTTGAATAATATAGTATTGGCAATATCGGCTTCCACTGGAAATTGTATACCATGTAATAATGAATTCTTATATACCTAGACAATACATATTCTAATAAAGTAGTCTTTCTCTCATATTCAAACACGACGGTTGTCTTTCTCTTCGAGTATATAAGTTAACAGGTTATGGGCCCAGCTCACGTGTACTTAAGAGCAGTATAAGATTAAAGTTTTTTTTGGTTCAAAATGGAGGTTGAAAGTTTTAAAATAGAAAAATTGCTTGATTCTGAGCAATATTCGATATGGAAATTTCAAGTTCAGATTTTACTGAAAGCCTCAGGTCTTTTTGAACAGGTAAATGGTCTGAGCAGTCGACCAGTAAAAGGGGAAACTGAGACCCAGGTAACTTTTGATGATCGGTTAACAAGTTGGATGAAAATCGATAGCAAGGCTCAACGCATAATTGCAACAAGCGTAGGCTCAACACCGCTTCGCCACATCATTAACTGCAGCACTTCTCAGGAGATGTGGACGAAGCTAAAGGCGGTATATGAACACTCTTCTAGTACGAATGTTCACTTGCTGCTACAAAAATTTTATAGCTTCGAAAAGGAGCCAGATGATGACGTTGCGACTCACATCTCCAAGTTGGAAAACATTGTTAGGCAGCTTCGAGATGTTGGTGAGCAGGTTTCCGACAGCATGGTAATCACAAAGGTGTTAATGACTCTCCCTGAAAGTTTCCAACATTTTTTTTGTGCTTGGGAGTCCACGGCAAAGGAACAGCAGACGTTGGAGAATCTGACGTCACGGTTGGTGATGGAGGAAACACGCATGCATTCACATTCATCTAATTCAGGTAATTCCATTAAAAGCACAGCGTTAATTGCAAAGCAGAAGTATAAGAAGCAACAACAGAAAGTCTCCAAACCTGGAAAGTGCTTTAGGTGCAATGAATCGGGTCATTGGAAAAGGGACTGTCCGAAAAAATTTGTTGATAAAAACAAAATTGGAAACCGGAATGAAGTACAAAGGGGGGAGGCACTCATGTGTAATTCTGAGTTATGCTCTGTGCATGACTGGGCTGCAAGTGCAGGTGAGGTTGAAATGGGAAGAAATGTTTTTTCTGATGTTGATGAAGTGAGGGCTGGAACTTCAAGTGAGGTAAAAGGGGCAGAATATACATTTTGTGATCGTGATAAATTGAAGACTGGAAAAGAACAGAAAGGAAAGAATAATTACTTCGCTGATATGAATCAAGCTAAGGTTGAGAAGAGAAGTGACAGGCGAAAGGAAAACATATCGATGAGTACATGCAATGCGCTGATAATGAATTCTGGTGAAATTGATGATAATTGGTATCTCGACTCCGGTGCAAGTGACCATATGACCCATGAAAGAGACTGGTTTGTGCGCTTTGAAAGGTTTCCTGACCCAATCGACATAAAAGTAGGAAGTGGTCAAAAGATTTCGGCACTGGGAATAGGTGATATAAATATTTTATCCTACAATGGCGAACAGTGGTGTGAAAAACATCTCTCAAACGTGTTGTATGTGCCAAAAATTTCCGTACATCTTTTTTCTCAAAGTCGTGCTTTGGATAAGGGTCTCAAGTTTATGTCTGACAGTTTGCGATGTCAATTCAAGAAAGACGATGGATCTGTTGTGGCAGTGGGAGAGCGAAAGGGGCAGTTGTTCAAAATGTGTTTTATTGTTCAGGATACTGCTGATCATAAAGCAATGCTCTCATCTTCCAAAGATATGTCATTAAAGGTATGGCATGAAAGAATGGCTCATCAAAATGTCTCACAAGTGCGTTCTCGATTGTTAAAGGAAGCCATTCCTTTTATAGATGCCAAGGAATTTTCGTGCGATGCCTGTATGTATGGCAAGCAGCATAGGCTTTCATTTCCTACGAGTACATTTAAGGCTAGTCAACCCGGGGAATTAGTGCATGCTGATGTATGTGGACCTATGGAAGAAATTTCCATAGGAGGTTGCAAATACTTTCTTTTGCTAAAAGACCATTTTTCCCATTTTAAGGTAGTCTATTTTTTAAAAAACAAATCAGAAGTGTGTGCGTCGATAGAAGAGTTCCTAAATAAAGCTAGGTCTGAGATGAGACTGCCCGTGAAGACTCTTCGTACAGATAATGGATTGGAATTTGTTAACGATGCTGTAAGAACACTTCTGAGCAAAAACTTTATTCGGCATGAAACCACCGTACCCTATACACCGGAGCAGAACGGTAGTGCTGAGAGAGAAAACCGTACTGTAGTGGAAGCAGCACGATCGATGCTTCATGCGAGGAACTTATCCAAGAAGTTTTGGGCTGAAGCTGTAAACACGGCTGTTTATGTTCTGAACCGTACTGGCACGAGTACTTTAAAAGACAAGTCACCATATGAGATGTGGTGTGGTCGTAAGGCCAGTTTTCAACATTTCAAAGTCTTTGGCACTGAAGCATTTATCCACATACCAAAGCAAAGGCGAAAAAAATGGGATAAAAAGGCAGAAAAGGGTTTGTTTATGGGGTATTCCGAGACTTCCAAAAGATTCCGTATCTGGATACCTACCCATGGAAAGGTAGAGGTAGTGCGAGATGTTACGTTCAAGGAATTTGACCAGTATCAAAATGTTTTGACTGAAGCCTCTCAAGAGCCTTCAAGATCCAAAGATTTTCCAATTACAGAAAATGAAGAAGAAGATAGAGAGCGTGCAAGAGAAGACATTTACCAGTCCGCTGACGAAGAGTTGGAAGAAGATGAAACATTCCCGGATGATGATAAAAGTAGTAACGATGATGGAGATGATGTGACACTTCCGTTGAGGGATCGTCTACGCAAACGGAACCCTGTGGACTATTCTGGTATGTGCAATATCATTCAGAAACATGCATTTCTTGCCCAAGGGGAACCAAATACTTACAACGATGCACTTGCTTCTGATGATGCAGCTAATTGGAAGACAGCAATGGAAGAAGAAATGAACAGCCTTCATCAGAATCATACCTGGGATTTGGTACAGCTTCCACCGAACAGAAAAGCAATCGACAACAAATGGGTATATAAGCTGAAGGACTTAGGAGCTAATGGTTTCCATAGATACAAAGCCGGGTTGGTAGTTCGCGGATTCAAGCAAGAACAAGGTGTTGATTATGGTGAAACATTCAGCCCAGTGGCAAAGTTCACTTCCATACGCTGTATCTTCGCAATTGTGGCAAATGAAGAATTACATTTATCTCAATTTGATGTAAAGACGGCTTTTTTGAATGGCGATTTAAATGAAGAGATATACATGCGACAACCCCAAGGTTTTGATGATCGATCTGGACGTGTTTGCAAACTGCAGAAGAGTTTGTATGGGTTAAAACAGGCTTCTAGGTGTTGGAATGAGAAGTTTACGGCAGTTTTGAAGCAGTTTAACCTTAAACCCAGCAAAATGGACCCATGTGTATTTATTTCAGGCGATGTTAATAGGCGTATTATACTCGCGATATATATTGATGATGGAGTAGTAGCTGCACGGGATAAAGAGGACGTTTTGACATTCATAGAGTATTTAAAAACGCAGTTCGAGAAAAAAATTTTGGATGCTAGTTGGTTCCTAGGTATGGAATTAAAAAGGAAACCTAATGGCGCAATTCATGTCAGTCAATCTCGTTATACTGAGTGTATTTTGCGGAGATTTAATATGCTTGACTGCAAACCAGTCTCAACTCCAGCTGAGACCTGTTTTTACTCAGAATCCTCCAAAGATGTCAAGTTTCCCTACAGAGAGGCTGTTGGATCGCTTATGTATCTGGCCGTTGCCACCCGCCCAGACATAGCTTATGCCGTGGGAGTAGTTTCACGTTATTTAGACGCGCCAAACCAGGCCCAGGTCAATGCAGTCAAAAGGATATTGAAATACCTCAGCGGGACTCGAGAATTGGGTATATTTTTCGAAAAATGTAAATGTTTCTCTCTGATTTGTTACAGTGACGCTGATTACGCCGGAGACCATTTGACTAGACGTTCCACAACTGGTTTTATTTTTACTTTGGGAAATGGACCGGTGTCTTGGTCTTCACAGAGGCAAAAATGTGTGTCTTTATCTACCACTGAATCGGAGTACATCGCAGCGTCGCAGGCAGTGAAGGAGATGATATGGCTTCGCCAACTTATCCTGGAATTAGTTCCGACTGGTGTTGGAGAAGTTAATCTAAACATGGACAATCAAGGAGCAATAAAGCTAATCAAAAATCCTGAATTCCACAAGCGAACCAAGCATATAGATGTTCGCTACCATTTCATTCGTGAACGATTTAGTAGAGGTGATTTTAAGATAAATTTTGTTCCTTCTGAGCATCAAAATGCAGACATTTTAACAAAGGCCTTATGCAGAGATAAATTTGAAAAATTTCGTTTTTTGATTAAAGTAATGTAATATTTATCTATATGAACTTTAAAAATTACCTGTATGGATTACATATTGTTTGAGCAAATGAATTTATTCAAAAGTGGGAGTGTTGGAATAATAATTTTATTTGAATAATATAGTATTGGCAATATCGGCTTCCACTGGAAATTGTATACCATGTAATAATGAATTCTTATATACCTAGACAATACATATTCTAATAAAGTAGTCTTTCTCTCATATTCAAACACGACGGTTGTCTTTCTCTTCGAGTATATAAGTTAACAAAAAATATGGAAGATTTTCTTCGCGATTTAAATAATAATAAATGTGCTAAGTTTTTTTTAGATGTCATGATTAGTAAATAGAAACCTAAAAAGCTGGCACAAAAGCTCCATAGTGCTACAAGGCCAAACGCGGTGTTCTCGCAACAACCATTCTCGTGAGTGCGGTTCTGAAAGATATTCATTTTTCAAGGCATATTTTCCTGCTGTTGAGGTGATACCAGAGAAAAATCATTTTGGATGTTTATGGTGGTCGAACGCCCAGGCAGTACTTATATGCTTTATCCATTTCGCCATGGATTTCGTGTGCCTACAACCTGAGTTAAGAGATTGTTAGGAGTTTTGCTTGGCAAAGAAAGATTGTTCAATGGTCGAACAGTCGATTTGCTACTCATAATAAATAACAAATAGGCCATGGCTACAATCATAAAGGCCCTTTGAATTATGGCTGGATTCTGTGTGCGTATTACCACGTAGCATGTTGCGGGAAGCCCTGTGATTTGGATGGCTTGTTGTCCGAAACAAATATAACCGAAAAACAAGCCAACAGCGAGACCAAATGTGTGTCGAACGATGGAAGACACTCTGGAAGGATGTAGAACTGAACGGAAGAGCGAAGCCAGCACTAGAGCAGCTAGTTGTCATAAAATAAAGTTCATCAGATCTACTGAAAGTCCACATAGGTCAGCTAACCATGTGAAAGCCCGACTGCCATCATAGTAGGTGTGCTCCTCAGCTGGAGAATAATCCTCAAGCTCCTCAAGCATATTTGTTGAATGATTAGAAAAAACACCTCGATCTTCGTTAGCTATCCTTATCCAAATGAAGGACTCACTAAACGCTGGTCGTTAAAAAAATGGGTTTTGTGGCGAGACTTTTGCTTTTCTTATTTTGCTTTGCACAACACTTTTGATTGCGTACAACGCCAGCGAAGGATGCTTTCTATTTATCGTGATTTCCCTCTTGGCTTAATTCATTTGAACGTTCAGACAATTTAATTTGGAACTTATATTATTCTTTTTCTTATATTATTTTCTTTCAACTTTTGTAGTTACGGGTGCCGCAACATCCACCGATGTTCCACTTCGATATAAAAGGCACCACATTTGTTTACAAACGAATGGTCTAAATTGGACTAGATTTATGTTTTTACTACTTTATTTTGACACAACTATCAATTAGTTTAGCATCAGCGCAGAATCGATTATCGATAAGAATTTAATCAACCTCTCTTAAGTTCCAATTAAATTTTAATTGAAACTTAACTAATCAACGTCTAAGAGACGTCTTAAGAAAATCTAATAAATACGGCTGTAAATGTTTCCTTCCTTTTACCCCTTTTTTTTTTTATTTATAAGAAATATAAAACTTAATTTTGCTTACAGGTATAAAATTTAAATTTAATTTAACAAACGTAATTTTGTATTCGTACAATATTTTTTTCTTTTTTTTTTCTTTTTTCAGCTTCTTTTGGTGACCCCTTGTTTTCAAATTCTGGAAAGACAAAAAGAATTAGTGAGATTATACGGATTGATGATAATAATTTCCCATTAAAATTAGATCATAGTCGATGGAATGCTTTCAGCTGGTTGTTGTGAACCCGCTTCGTTTTTCTACCCATTTTAATGGTTGTGTTGCCGTCACCTCTAACTGAAACTACCTCATAGGGTCCTAACCAAATTTGTGAAAACTTGTTTTTTCGAACAGGATTTCTAAGCAACACCTTTTGCCCTGCTGTAAAGGACGTGGGATTAACCTTTCGGTCATACTGCTTTTTCGATGCTATTTTGGCTTTTTCTAGATTGTTTCTGGCTATCTCATGTGACCTTTGGAGTTGAAACCTTAGCTGTTGCGGATAGTCTTCGATATTATATAATGGAGTAGTTTTACCTTTTAGATTTGTAGGCATAACAAAATCGAGGCCAAACAAACTGTGAAGTGGTGTCAGTTTGGTGGATACCTAGGATACTGTCAGCAGGTATTTCATCTAAACCATCGACAACGTTCCACTTAGTACAGAACTTATTGTTGGGGAATGATAAGGAAGTTTTGATTGTACCTTTTGTTGAGCCTATACCACCAAAAACGCCACCCATTTGCTATGTTTCGCGGATGTTGATATTGCACGCATTGTTTAAAGAACTTCGTTTTAGCAAACTCGAGTCTGCTCCCGTGTCGGCAAGTACCAAAATCTTTCCGGATTTGGCCAACGACATCGGCAATTCCACAAACACGTCATGCTTACGATTTTTTTTGTATGTGTACAATATCTTATTTTTACTGCCCAACTCAATTAATTTTGCAAAGAGAATACAAAAATATGAACGTAATTTGTACACCGCAAAGACAGTCCATTTCTTAAGCTTGAAGCACTCATTCAAAAACAAACAAAAATGTAACCAGAGATCGGTTTGACCTAGGCTAACTTTATTTCTGTGTACCTCATTTTTTCTCTGTTTTGTTTTACAGACTGACTGAAAAGTGAAGAAATTTGATTCCCGGTCATTTACATTTAGGCAACTCTTCACTTTTCGTTGCTGTTTGTTGGTTGGGGCCAGCGATGGCTTTGCTTTGTGGTTTTTTTTATTTTTTATAGTAGTCTCTTCAGCTTTTGATATCGTAGGCAACTTATTATTGCATAGTTCTGACAATATCAACGAAGCTGGAGAGTTACTTCTTTGTTTTGAGGAGGATACATCTTTTGGGGCACAGTCTACCTTCTTGGACTGACCCCCGGGTCGTTTCCCGATTGCTCTCGAAGGTAATTTTTTTTCGAGAAACACTCGTCCTCCCCATGTCCCAGTCTAGAACACCACTTGCACTTTGCTTTCGACTTTTGCGTCGTGCGTTTTATGGTGAAAATATGGGACTTTGGGCACACATCTATGCTGTGCCCATAGGAGGCGCACGCTTCACAATAAGGTGTGCTCTTTCTTTGCCGGCATTCTGCATAAGTGTGATTGGCCTTATTACAGAATCCGCATTTTACTTTAAAATCTTGCCCTTGTGTCCTGGAGTGTTTTTCTTTGACCTGGGCAGTCTGAAAACAGGGGCTGCTGCTTGTCCCAGGTGACACACCGGGCAAGGGAGTGCTAACGTACGCAGTTGTGTGTGTATATGGAGATGCATTCGTGTAAGGATACATATGAGGGTCGAATATCTGTTGAGATGGATACTGTACTGGGTGATGTGATGATGTCTGATGTATTGTCTGGAAATGATTATTGATGTTAGGTAAATACGTTGGAAAGGTAGCAGTAGGCGCGATCAAAAGATAAGTTTTCTGCGCCGTTTCAGCAAGTTTTTGTATGTCGGTCTCTGATGTAGTCAGCATGTGTTGGCGTAAAACAGGGTCATTAAGACCTCTCTTAAATGCCACAACAGCAGAGCTCATCAGTTCTTTTTTTAAACCCTCGGATTCCGTGGAGGAATATCTGGAGTTGATTATTTCATTAGCCTTTGTCTGTAGGCACAGAAGACGCCTTGCAAAAGACTGTATGTCTTCTGTGGAAAGTTGATGGGTCTGTTTCATTTCCATCAGTACGCTATCCAATGTCGTGATTGGCAAGTAGGCACTTTTAATAACCAACTCCAGTTCCTTTAGGGACTTCGGAGAGTTGTTACGAATTAATTCAAACGCATCCCCTGTTAATTTTGTCGAGAGCAATTCAACGTAAAGTTGTTCGTCAGTGTCCTTGAGACACTTGAAACCCAGTTGACACGCATTCAAAAACTCGTAAACTCTCGTTGATAGTTCGGGCGTCCGTAAACCCGAAAATTGAGGTACCACACGGGCAACAATCTTACTGATCGCTTCGTAGTTTATATTTTTTGCAAAATTTGAATTGCTTTCTTCTCCTACGGTTTGAACTGCCCTGCTAGTTTTTATTTTCTCACTGGTCTTACTAGGTTGCGTGAACAACGGCAGGTTCTTAGAGAAACTAGGTTTTTGCGAATCACTTCTTTCCTTTTGTGCTGACAAACTTTTATTTAACTCGCTTGTCAGTTGATTTATTTCCTGAAGAAGCTTCAGTCACTTGGTTAAGTCGCTTTTCGGCAGCTTTTCGATACTGCTCGTTTTTTTCGAGCGACTTTGCCAAATTATTTAGCTCTTTCGCGTGGTTTTCTTTCAAATCGTTGACGGCTTTTGTGTATTCAATCAACACAGCGTCTAAAGTTTCTAGACGCGTCAACTTTCCCCACTGAGAACTAATTTGAAAACTGATCAGGCTATAAACCTCAGGATTTAAAATTTGTTTGAGCTCTGAAAGAAGTAATTCGCTCAATTGTTTTATTTGTCGCTGTTGATTCTTTTTATCTTTTTTCAACAATTCCGATTCTTCGATTAGGTCGTTTAGCTGGGCCTCAATTTGACTTTTGGCCATGTACAACGAAACTCAATCGCAAGGGAATAGAAGCACAACAAAAATCAACCAAAACCTTTAACTTAATCCAGTTGAATCTATATACTATTTTTCTTATTTTGCATCAAACACACTCAACACCCAAAAAAAAAATTACAAAACCTTTAACTTAGTTGAATCTATATACTATTTTTCTTATTTTGCAGCAAACATACTCAACACCCAAAAAAAAATTACACCAACCATAGAACGTTTTATAAAATAAACAGACAACAATAGAAAACATAAAGCAAAATAAAGGT
Organism: Melanostoma scalare; assembly: GCA_949752695.1. Lineage (NCBI taxonomy): Eukaryota > Metazoa > Arthropoda > Insecta > Diptera > Syrphidae > Melanostoma > Melanostoma scalare. The sequence goes on along the minus strand of OX456986.1, from coordinate 66,237,035 downwards.
ATACTTACCTTGAATAATTTTTTCGTCTTCGTTTGCGTTGTTTTTGGTGAAACTTATCTACTCCAACACAATTTTGCAGTGTTTTGGTTTTTCTTGGTATGGATGTCAAAGCACATGAATCACAATTTAAAAAAAATTTCGGAGAAAAACACAGAGTAAACTCAATCAACCGCTTTCTGGTTTTGCACTTTTTTTTTTCTTTTTATTTTACTCGAAAATGGGTGTCAAAGCATACGATTTAGAAACTACTATTTAGGAAAAGATTTCGCGTAAACACACAGAGTAAACTTAACGACCCGCTTTCTGCTTTTGCACTTTTTTTTTTTCTTTTTATTTTAATCGAAAACGTATGTTCGCACGAACCGGCTGCGCCAAAATGTTATGTACAAATTACAATTAAAACACGACCTCGCGTTTCGGTGGTTAACAATAGACTCACCGTATTTCCGTTGACCTGCCTGGAACTTTTGATTGAACTCCAGAATGCATTGCTTAACTTGCATTCTGGAATTCAGCTTGACCTACTTAGCCATGTCGCAATAAGTGTGGCCGGAAACTGTTAGTATGCATATTATTGATAAAGCAATAATATGCATAACAACAGTTATGCTTACTGGCATAGTAGGTAAAGGTGAAGGAACTAAATGTAGGTATAACAAGACATACCATAGATTGATTTGGCATAGTGAGAAATACTATCATATTTTCGCAATCCATAAACATACCTCGCAATACTATTATAGGCAACGTTCAATTTTCTTTTGTAAACAGAGTCACAGTTGCTATATATTTCATTACCGTATAGCAATACAGGTATGATGAGGGATATTGCAAGAATAAGCCTAGTTTTCAGGGGTATACATTTTTGGCTTGCCCATAGCAGACGTAAGGCTCCATAAATTTTTCCTAGGGTCAAGCGGATATGGTCATTCCAACAGAGTGTAGAGTTGAATGTAATGCCAAGATTTTTCGCAGAACTAACAAATTCAATTGGACAGTCTTTCAGATATAATTTTGGAAAGTAAGAGGTATCTTCGATGCTTTTTCTAGAAGTCACTAGACATTTTGATTTCTTAGGATTTAAACATAAGCCATTAGATTTTGACCACTCCATAATGCGGTCAAGGTCAGTGTTGATTTCAAGGGTAGCATTTTCTAATAAGCCCAAAGGGAAACTTTTCTTAGTTGTACGTCATCAGCATACATATCTACAGAGGAGCCTATACTAATCGGTAGGTCATTGATATACATCAAAAAGAACAGTGGACCCAGAATTGAACCTTGCGGTACACCTTTACTCAAAGGGAGAAAACATGATTTCTTATCATTTATCACCACTGCCTGAAATCTATTATCTAGGTAAGATGAAACTAGTCTCAAGGAAGATTCAGAGAAATTGAATTGATACCTAAGTTTTCTACATAAGACTTGATGACTGACTGAATCGAACGCCTTAGAAAAATCTAGTAGCACGAGGAAAGTTACATTATCTCTGTCTATTTCTTGCCTTATGTGTTCAACAACATTCAACAGGGCAGTTGTGCAACTGTGATTAGGGCGAAAAGCAGATTGGCTGACACAGAGTAGATTTTCTTGTTTTAAGTATTGGTGAACCTGCGAGTTTAAAAGTCTTTCCAAAACCTTTGAAAAGAATGGTAGAATGGCGATTGGGCGATACTCATTTTGGGCTTTGGGTACTGGGACTACTTTTGCTCTTTTCCAGGAATGTGGAAAAACACCAGTCATAATAATCCTGTTGAATAAATGGGTCAATGGTGATGAACGGGAGGATAGCTTTGGCAAAAACCGGGTGAATCTCATCAAAACCAACTGCGTTAGACCTGATTGAGATGCAGCTTTTAAGAACATCAGCCTCATCAACAGACGTAAAACTGAAATTATTGGATGAGCAGCTGGCATATGGAGGAATGTTTGGAGCTAGAATAGAGCTTTGCGAAATTTCCAAATCAGGGCTTGACAAAGTAGTGAAGACTCTATTTAATTCATTGGGATCAATATTGTCAAGGTTGTTGTTTTTCTGTTTACCTATCCCTAACTGTTTCAGATTTTTCCACAGCTTATGTTTAGCTTGGGCAGGATCCAATCGTGGGCCATAAAAGCGTCGCTTTGCTTCACGAATTTCCGGAGTTACTTTGTTTCTCATCGTTCTAAAAACATCGTGAAAAACATCAAGACGAAATCTTTTCCATCGCTGAAAAGCTTGATCACGTTCTCTTATCGAAAATTTTATTTTGTTTGTAAGCCATAAAGGTTGATTTCTTGACGTATATTTGGTTTTAATAGGAACATGATCATTGAAGAGTTGGCGTATGTTGCTTTCAATAAACGATAACTGTTCATCAACTGATAACATTGAATACACTCGAAACCATTCGACACAACTAGCATCAATCTCTAAAAGTCTCTAGTTAACATTCTTAAAATCTCGATAGCTGAAAATGTTCTCGATATTGCAAGGTACGTTAAGATTATAAGGTCATGGTGAGAGAAACCGGGAGCAGAGATTTGATTGAAATGGAGTGCTTTATAAAGGTGGGAAACAAAAAAAACATCAAGAAGGTTGGAGCTGGATCGTGTGAAGTGCGTGGGCAGTGATGTGTTGACGGGATACAAACCAGTAGAACCCAAGCTATCTACCAAACTAGAGTCTTGTAAGATATTACAATTGAAATCGCCCACAAGTACTATGAATGGGGAGATATTGGATAATTCATCAATAATATTAGTTATTGGAGCCTATATTAATATTTCTATTGGGCCTGTACATCGTACCAATTAATATTTTGTTACAATTACATTTAATAGTTACAAACACATACTCTAATTCACTAGACACCGGAGCTCTACGTATCAGACTACACTGTAGATTATTACGAACATAAATTGCTGCACCACCCCCTCGTCCTACCCTATCAGACCGAAAAGGTTTATGAAAACCGTTAATGCTGCAATAATCGTCATTAATTTCGCTTGACAACCAAGATTCAGAAATGCAAACAACATCAACACTTGAACCCTCAAATAAGCTTCTAAATTCATCCAACTTCGGTAATAGGCTCTGCGCATTCAGGTGGCAGATTTTCAGACCAGAGCGTTGAGTACATAAAATATTTAGCATAGTTCGAGTATTTTCGCTTGTGAAATCTCTATAAGTTATGTCGTTGGTAGCACCACCCATAGATATATAACCATGGATGGTATCGAATACGACACCAAGTTATCGCTGACGCCACAAACCGCACTAAGCAAGAAATGGAGAGAAAGGAAAGCTCAAGGAAAACATTTTGATGAGAAAAAAAAAAATGAAAGATGAAGAAATTACAGATCTGGTTTTTAGTTTCTAGTATCACATCTAGGGTTAATTTTTCATCGCATATGTTGTCAGCCTTAACTGAATGTGAACGACAAAAAAAAATTAAACGTCAAAACAGAAAAAAATTACAAAGGCAAAGGCCTGAAATCGTGTTATCTAAACAAAACGCAAAAATTATTTACTATTCCCAAAGTGCTTAATATTTCAAACAAAAGTTTTGATTTCAGATCACCTAAATTTTGCTCCACCGCCTCCGTCATATAGAAAATTCCTGTTTCTGGCAATAATTTTTCCAATCTATAAAACCAAAAGTAAAAAATGTTGCCGCACACAATTCTACTTCTTAAAACTGGCGTACGACCAGAAATTCGCACTTGCAGTGACTACGAAAATGTGAACGATTGCATGGAAAGAGTTTTTAAGATCTACGAAGAGCACCTTAAGCGGCGCAGTCCAAACACCACAACAATATCCTATGACATCAGCCAGTTATTCCATTTTATTGACCAACTAGCTGATATCAGTTGTCTAGTGTTCTAGAAGTGAAGTTCACAAACACATACGCCCCATGCAACAAGAAATATATCAAGGAAACGATTTATGTCCTGTTGCAAAAAGCAGCAGGGAGTACAAATTAAACTAACACATTTGCTGTCGCTTCCCAGTTGTCTTCTTTCGGAAAACTACGTAAATCGAATTCTATGTCCGTTTTTTCAAATAAATATAACTTGTCTATTCCTACAGACAATGTGCGATACATAAAAAAGATTTGTAGCTCCAACGATACGTGAACTTCGCACTGCCATGACGAGAAGCCCAGGTCCCAATCTGCTAACATATCTGCACAGAGTGTCTGTAACCTATTTCGAGGAAATGTATGCCCGACTCAGAGGAAATTCATCAAACGTCTCTCCACAGATATACAGAGTGATGTTCCGTCTATGCCTAGACCTTTTAAGTGTTAAATGTTTCTTTCCAACTCCGACATGTCTTTTGCAATCATTTCAGTTAAGGGATAGAATGTTACAGTTTTCTTACTAACTAAATAAATGCATATGAAATGTTTGTTTTAGCATGTATTTGATTCTCGTAAGATAAAACTAAACTAGGTGTGTTGTGTTTCTTTACTGAAAATTCGCACGAAATGCACCGAAATTCGGTGAAAGCTTGACTGTCCTGCATTTTCTAGAATCTATTAAGAGCGGATCTAGCCTCTTAAAACTGATAGTCTTCTGTTCTACGAACATTTGGAAAATTGTAGCAAAAGGTTGCTGCTATACGGTAGTACATCAGATCAGTAATTGGGTGTGAGTGCTTCAGTAAACACAAAACAAGGATTATTTTTAAATAAAAAGGCACTTACAGTTTATTTCCTGTACATATATGTACATACATGTTTGTTGGTAAGTTTTCTTACAACTATTAAAGGTAATAGGTTAAGTAGCCCCTTCTTTCTACCTTCATCGCTGTAGTAGGTGTTGGTTTTGTTGGCTCATGTTTGAGTCTTTAAGAGGGCCCTTTCCTGCTTTGGCAAAGTGGATTTCATCAAGTAATCGTGGTTCTTCAAGCTGTTCTGTGATTTTCATGTTGCCCTAAGCTGCAAATCATCTCATGAAATTCAAATTCGAATTTACATTAACTTACATACTTTTACTCCAGAAATGAATTCCTTTCTTTCCCTCATTGGCAGATATTGTTTTTTCTTCTACATCACTTGATGGTGCATGTGTTTGAATTACTGGTGCGTCGGGCAATCGCAAGGGATCAATTATGTTTTTACTCAATGCATGTTTGCTCAAATAGTGCACGCTGGCAAAAATACGTGCAATTGAAAATAAAATTTGATTTTGAAAACCATTTAATTTTTATCTGTCAAACTCTAGAAACGAAGCAGCCAACCTTTAGAAATAAATTTTATTCTGATCCAAGTTGTTTTATTATCAGATCTGATCCAGATCAGATCACAAAGGATTATAAAACACGGCTATTGGTACGATTTTGTGTAGGCCCAGTGTTGAGATCCGAATATAAAGTGTTGCTAGTGAAATTTTGTGTAAGCCCAGTGTTGAGATCCGAATATAAAGTGGGCTAGTGAAATTATGTGTAAGCACAGTGTTGAGATCCGAATATAAAGTGGGGCTAGTGAAATTTTGTGAATGAGTGCGTGCACCAGCTTGTGGGGAGGTATCAATATGTTAGTGCGGTTTTCCCTCTTGTTATTTTTTCCTCTAAGGGGGTGACCCAATGGGGGCGTTCGAGAATCGTATCCGGATAGCTTGTTGTTGTTGTTTACGTGTTAAACTTTTAGCAGAGTCTGATGAATTTTTGTTATTGTAATGTGTTCGCGAAAATAATACTCTATCTTTCAATTTAATTCTACCACTTTTATTCAGTATCTACCTTCGATATACACTTTATTCGAACTCAACTCAATTACGTTTATTCAATACTCACACTATCACTTTCTAAATCAAACTGAACTCTGGTTGCGTCAGCTCCCTCTTTATATAGAAGTGTGAAATATCGAGAGCTTTCTAGTAGTTTTGCTATAAACCATGATGTCTAGACAAGTTCCCCTCCCGGTATATTTCTGCACACACACACACACTCACAACCATTTCTGCACACACACACACACTCACAACCATTTCTGCACACACACACACACTTACAACCAACGTCTTCCTTTATACCATTCCATTATAGTGTTGCCAGTTGTGTTTTCGGTTAAACGTTTTCGATTAGGAAATTGGTATAAATGTTGGGTGTACATGTACATTACACTGCCCCCTCCTTAAGATTGTTCGTCCCGAATAATTCCATCTGCAGCCTCGCCACTTTATCGATGCAGCCGGTCGCAATGAACTACTTTTAACTTGCCTCTTCTCTTAGTCCTCTTTGGATGCGGTAAACCACGTCGTTAATCCTCGTGATAACAGTATAAGGACCTTCCCAGTTCTGCTGAAGTTTCGGTGACAATCCCTTTTGACGGTGAGAATTATAAAGCCACACACGATCTCCTGCTTGGAATCCTGCCGTTGTCGCTTTTGTGTCATACCGTGTCTTCATCCGGTCGCTGTAAGTTTTCATCCGTTCCCTTGTTCTTTTATGGATGTCAGCGATTCTCTCCTTGAGGTCGTCCACATACTCGTTCGTGTCCTGTGGCTCCTCTGTGTGGCATCCAAATTTAAGTTCGCTGGGCAGCCGCATGGTTTTCCCGAACAGGATGTCAGATGGTGTTTGGCCTGTCGAGCTATGTACTGCACTTCTATAGGCCATCAGGAATAGCGGTACGTGCCTATCCCAGTCTCTTTGGTAGTCGCCTACGACCTTGGTGAGGTGTTCTTTCAAGGTCCGGTTGAATCTTTCAACCATCCCATCAGATTGTGGATGAAGCGGTGTGGTTCTCGTCTTCTTAATGCCAAGTAGTCCGCACACTCCTTGGAAGATGTTTGACTCAAAGTTCCTCCCTTGGTCGGAATGGAGTTCCATAGGCACGCCAAACCTACTCACCCAGTTAAACACAATCTGGTCGACCACCGTTTTGGCTTCTTGATTTGGGATGGCATACGCCTCAGGCCATTTGCTAAAATAGTCCGTTACAACCAGAATGTACTTGTTTCCAGCGTTGGTCTCTGGAAAAGGCCCAGCCACATCTACTGCAATCCTCCCAAAAGGTGATCCAACGTTGTACTGATACATCTTACCTTGAATCTTCCAACCAGGTCCTTTGGTTGCAGCACACTTGTCACATGTTCGGCACCACTTCTCCACGTCATCTCTAGCATGTAACCAGTAGAACCGATGTCGCACCTTCTCCAGTGTTTTGTTAACCCCCAGGTGGCCTCCAGAAGGTTCGTCGTGCATCTCCCGAAGAACTTCACTGACTTTCGATTGCGGTACGATCAGCTGCATCACATATGACTTACTGTCAGCGGATTCCCATCTTCGCCTGAGGACACCTTCTTGCACATATAGTGAGTAACACTGTGCCCAATAGGCTTTGAGAACTGGACTCCTGTCAGAAATATCTCCCCATTCAGGTTTCTCTTCATTTTCTTTCCATGCGGGAATGGCTTCGATATCTTGTTTCTCCTGTTGAGCTGTCCTCACTTCCTCATTGCTCCATCCGCTTATTGGGTCAGCTCTTAGTCGCCGAGTGGTAATATTTTCTTTGTCTTCTTGCCGCCCACAATGCTTGCAATCCACTTTGCAAGGTCTTCCTGATAATGCGTTGGCGTTTGAGTGCAACTTTCCTCTGCGGTGTTGAATCTGGTAATCATAAGTCTGCAGTCTTCCTATCCACCTTGCGACTTGACCTTCTGGATTTTTGAAATTCAACAGCCAGTTCAGAGCACCATGGTCTGTCCGCAGAAGGAATTTCTGTCCATAGATGTACTTATGGAAGTGCTTTGTTGCCAAGATAAGAGCTAGCAGTTCCCTTCTGGTCACGCAGTAGTTTCTTTCGGGCTTCGAGAGGACCTTGCTGTAATATGCCACCACTTTCTCTTCGCCATCATGCACTTGGGATATTACCGCCTCGATTCCAACGTTGCTTGCATCTGCGTCGATGATGAATGTTTTGCCAGGTGTTGGATGTGCCAGCACTGGAGCGTTACAGAGGCGGTATTTGAGTCCCTGAAAAGATTTCTCAGACTCACCTGACCATTTAAACTGCTTCCCTTTTTCGGTGAGCTGATGCAAACTCTTTGCAACTCCAGCAAAGTTCTTAACAAAACGTCGGTAATATGTGGCAAGACCAAGAAAGCTTCGGAGTTGATGTTTGTCCTGTGGTGTTGGGCAATTTTTGACGGAGTCAACTTTTTCAGGGTCAGTCTTCACTCCTTGGGAAGAGATGATGTGTCCCAAATACTTAACTTCGGTTTTGAAAAGTTCACATTTTTCCTGGCTCTTAGGTTCTTGCAATGTTGGTCAAATGTTTTCCCGTAAACAATGAAATCGTCCAAGTAGACTAGGCAAGCTTTCCACGTCAGTCCTTGAAGAACGCACTCCATCAAACGCTCGAATGTTGCCGGAGCGTTGCATAGCCCTAACGGCATAACTTTGAACTGCCAGAGTCCATTACCTGTAGAAAACGCCGTCTTTTCCCGATCATCTGGGTGAATGTCAACTTGCCAATATCCACTTTTCAAGTCCAGCGTCGAGAACCACTGGGCTCCCTCCATGGCATCCAGGGTATCACTGATTCTGGACAGGGGATAGCTGTCCTTCTTAGTCACATCATTCAGCCTTCGGTAGTCCACACAAAAGCGAGTGCTTCCGTCTTTCTTTTTCACTAGCACCACTGGTGACGCCCAAGGACTTTTGGAGTTTTCGATAAGACCGTCCTTCTTCATTGTTGTTATCATTTCCTCAACCTCACCTTGTTCGGCCAGTGGAAGGCGTCTTGCTGGTTGACGAATCGGTCTTGCATCTCCTGTGTTGATGCGATGCTGCACCAACTGTGTCCTACCATATTGTCCCTTTTGCGATGCGAAGATGTCAGTGTACTCTTGTAGGAGAATTTCAGCCATCCTTGTTTGTTGGTGATCGAGGTTGGATGAATTCAGTATTTCAGCCCTGATGGTTTTGAGCTCCTCCGGAGTTATAGTTTTTCTCGGGGCTTCGTCTGTGATCTTCGTAATTGCTGCAACCGATTCGCAACGTCCAACGACTTCTCCTTTCTTCAACCTTACATCGTACGGTCTAGTGTTTAGTAATCGTACGGGGACCATTTTGTTTTTCGGTGCTACCAGTGTTTTCCCAATGATGACGCTTTGGGAGGAACACTCTGGGTCTGGTTCCACCATGAGGTATCGAAGGCTTCCAAACTCACCTTCAAGTTTTGTCCAAACGAACAATTCAGAAGAAGGAGGCAGGATCAGATCTTCCGTGATGACAGTCCTCAGTGTTGACGTATTTTCATTCGAATAGGTCATTGGAATTTCTTTATTTTGGTATTTCAAAACTAGATTACCGATATCTTAAATAACTCCGTGCTGTTTCATAAAGTCGATTCCAATGATGCACTCGTCACATATATCTGCCACCAGGAATTGATGAGTAAACACTAGATCAGCCAGTCGGATTTTAAGACACACTTCTCCATATACTCTTGCTACTTCTCCCGTTGCGGTTCTTAGACGGTAGCTATTGGTGTTGTGAAGCCACGTCATCTTTACCAGGGGCTAGATTCCGCAAGAGTGAGTATAAAAAACTCACACTCACGGCCCTCTGAAAACTCACTCTCTGAAAGACCGTGAGTAAATTTGAAAGATAGTGTACACGTCTTATGTCAAAAAAACTGACCTTCACCCTTGCGGAATTCAAATTAGAGTGTGTGCACAATTTTTCGTGTACACATCTAAAATTCACTCTTGCGGAATGTAGCCCCAGGTCTCGACGTACTATGGATGCTGTGGCCGCATGTTTGTTCCCGTAAATAGTAGTCTCCACAGTCAGACTTTTGTTGTCTCGTTTGGTCTGAGAGGCCTGGATGGTGGTTCTGGGGCCATCGATACAAGAAACCAGCCTCAGTCTCTCGAAGTTGGTTCTTACTCGTTTCCCTGATGGGAAACGGGCTGATAGACAACGCTGGTGTTGTTGTTACCTTGCTCTAGGTTGGATCTCTTGCTTCCACAATGTTGACAAGCGGCTTTATTTGGTGGTAGTCGGCATTAACGCTGTAAGTGCCCGGTCTTGTTGCAGTTCCAACATCTTACTGAACAGCTCGGCTGGTTCTTTTGTATTTCAGCTCTTTGGCACGAGCACTCTTCGACTAAGTCGCTATACTCTATCGCTTCTCTAAGTCGATGTACTCCATGAGAAGCCTGTTCTGCTGCTTCAATTGTCAATGCAAATGCTAAAGTTTCAGAAAGAGTACGTGTTCTAGCAGTTCGCACAGACCTCTGAAGATTTATATCGGATGTAACGGAATTTTTATATATATATCATCATCTGTAACGGATGTATATATATTATTCATTTTCGATCGATTCCTCTTCATTCAAACAAGAAGTGATTCTCACTGCCCTCCTTTGGAATCGAGCAGAAGCCTCTTCCTTCTATAGTTCACTGAAACCAAAAATTCTCCTATGAATTACCTCCTTCACAGAAATGGAAGTTGAAAGTCGTGGAGGGTCCTTTACCCCACTGCCACGAAACTGACTCCCATCTTTACAGTATACGCTTCGATGTCTCGCGTATCCTTCCATCAACACCATTACCTACCGACTTAACAATTGAATTATCTCTTACACGACAACTTCTCCACGGAATTTCTCTACCAAAAAAAAAAAAAAAACACAAGTCATAATAACTTTGGAAACTTTTCGCGGCTCCTCTAGTCCGTCGCTAAGTTTTTCTCATTATCATAACTCACTGAATCATCGATCGTATCCTTCATTTAAATTTTCAAGGTAGGTCGCGAAAGACACAAAAAAACTAGGGGTGAGGTTAATCACCTTCAGTATCAGAAAAGATACTATCTTTTCCCCTCCCGGACTACCTATCCTACTCAAAGAAGTTTCTACCTCGCCTTACACGCCACACTCAACACATATCCCCAGAAGGTATGTGAATCGCGTGGTTTTCCAACGGGGGTTGTCTTCGCTGCCACAACCGCCTGGTCATTTGGGTGCACGAATGCTAACTCACCGTTTAGAGTGGGGTTCTTGCAGTTGGAGCGAGACGGTGTTACATTAATCCTGACCAGCCGACCTGGATCTTATAGATCGGACATAATTTTAAAAATCCTAGGACCCGAAAATCTTGGTATGCAGACACGAAAAGAAAGATCGTACCCATCTCTCGCACTCCTTCATTCATTCTATTCTGAAATTTGTGTCTTATCAGTTTCATTCACTTTCTGTAACTCATCAATGGGGCGTCATAGTTGTTGGTGACCCCTGAACCTATCCTTTACCCTTCCCATTTGCGTCGGTTTGTACAGGCCGACACAAAACCTTTGGTTTTCATTTGGTTCCACTTGTTCGAAAACCCCTTTATTTGAGAGACGCTGGTGTTGACGCGCTCTCTGCCTTTCTCTCTACCCGCCCCTATCCTGTGGCAAGAATGCTCTCTTCACAGGTTAGTGGAATCCTCTAAAGGATTAAATCTTTCTTTGTATATAGAGAATCCCCCATCCTACTCCGGGAAACCTACTACCTATCTCCCTTCACACTCTCTGACCCTTTTTACCTCGACCCATCCTTAACCTCGTTAAGCCAACATGACTACTTCGCCAGATTCTCGACTTAAACGAGTTCTGAAAACTGTATCTTTAACTCTAAGCTACTAAAAGAAAACAAATTTACAAGATTTCTTTCCATAAAGCGAAATTCATCTTTCTATAATTTATTTCTCTCCTTACAGATTACTTACCTTATCGAATATCTTAAAAACCAATATACTTCAATATTTATCCTTCCAAAATTCTTACTTTAATTTACTGTATTGTTAATTGACTCAAATTTTTCAATTATTATCTATTACTCATCGTACAGATAATTTAACTCAAAGAACTGTTTGTTTAAGGACGTATTGACGGTCTCCACTCCACACAATCAAAGTCCCAATAAGGTTTTCTTAATCTACTTTAAATTATTCAATATTTCAAAATTATTACTTTGGCGATATTTTACCCATCGGTTCCTCTTTCTCTTCGTTCATAATGTGTTGCAAGCTTTCAAAAAAAAATATCTTAATATATACCTTTCGTTTAAGTACGTATTTTCCAATAAAAAAAAATGTTATCGCGAAACATAAGCGAGTCGCTTTCTTAAAAATCAAAAAGTTTATCTCAAAAAAGTTTTACGTATGTAATTTTCGTAAATGTAGATGTTGTCAACTAGACTCTACGTTATCTTTTCAGGAGTCATAAGAATTCATAAAGTTTACTCTTGTCCAAATGAAAATATGAAATTTACCAAAAATAATATAGAAATTATCACTCACCCATAAATCTCCTCGTTGAAAAGTGCACTTTTAACTTCGGAAGACATGGTTATTTCTTCTTTCATTCGATATAGCTGTCAAAAATGGTTATTCAAAAGATGTTTTCTTAATATGTGTGTTATCACATGCTTGCTTTCTTATCCGCGTTTGTTTCATAAGCTGTAAATCGAAATAAATCTTTAAGCGTCTGTAGAGTGGAAGAATTTACATAAAAATTATCTAACTTCATCTACCCTAAGCTAGTTAAATTCCCTGCTTGGTTCTCGTTTACGGCATGAAAACGTGTTCTTTTTCTTACGGTACTCCCGAAGGCTAACTGTTATGTCGGTTATATATCTAACTGTTAGATTTTCCCCTTCACAACGGTTTTCGATCGGCAAGTGTGTAATATTTTCAAACACTTTCTTTTTTTTTTTTTCTCCTTTTTCTCGTGTTATATTTTCAAACACTTTCTTGACTGGGAGTTCACTGACATCTAACTACACTACTCTATCTGTACTTTCTCTTCAAGCGTGGCACTTAATTTACTTATTCTTTTACGATAGGACTTAAATTCACTTATTTAATTATCATATAATACGCCTGGGTGATCCCTGGTTTCCTTCTTTCGATTTTCCATCGATCAAAACTGCTACTGTAGCGAGCGTTAGTGCTTCTCTAGGCTCACGCCTAGCGTACCTGTCCGCAAAACAGGACGTTCTCAAGAAGTCTTCCTTGTTTCCTTCACTGTTCGATGTATTCGCTTTGGCAAATTGTTTTAGGTTCTCTTGGGCTAGTACTGCCTAGAATTTTTGCGTAAACCTTTCTACAACGCCATTTTAACTGCATACCGACATAGACGTGATCCACCCCTGACATATGTAAAAGTCCTCGTGCTTCGCAAGATATATATATATATTCTTCAAAAGTATAAAGATGTTAAAATTTTCTTCGGGTCGTCTTCCGACCTCCAAAGACTTGAAAAATGTAGTTTTGATGTTCTTCCTATCGTCACGTAGATCTCAACATGAACTTCTGGCTGCCTGTTAAAATCACAAAAGATATTCCATTTTTAACTTGGCCTCTACTTTATCTTACCGCATGTGCTTCTCGGTAAAATTTTCTAATTGGGATTATTTGCCCTTTTATTTTCTTCCACACACCAAATAAAAATGATTTATCCATTTACCTGATTGTATGTAATCGTAAACCGCTTATTTTTTTTCTGGATAATCTTTTCCCTGCCTTATAACTGAACTTGGATTCTCATCGACGTCGACGTGCAAGCAAAACCATGCTGCTTTCTTTTGCAACAAAAAAAATACAATCATTGCACCAATTTAATTTTTCCCATGTAATCGTATCTACATAAAACATTTTTTTGTTTGACATTAGATTCTATTGCTAGTAAAAGGAATTCTACTATTTCAACTCACCCTCATGTGTGGGATTATTCCCTAACACCGCACTGAAATTTTCTTTACTTTCTCTTGAACACTTACTTGGTTGGTTGTCGACAGAATAATGAAAAAATATGGACGACTTTTACTAACCTGTTGCTTGCCGGCTACTTGGTCTAAGATGGAATCGGAATTTAGAAGGAGATTGACCTATTCACAATAAATCGTGTCTCCACAGAGTTACTCACGGACAACTTAGGTCCGTTCCACAAATAGGAATTTTTGTGCCGAATAGTTAAGGCTCTGAATAGACTAGATTTTGTTTTATTTTTAAGTTGGAAAAACAATCTTTTGCTATGAATCGTATTATTTCACACATTTATTAAGATAGATTTATCTTGAGTGCGCGTATATCAACTTTATGAATGAATTCCATAAATGATCGTGATCATAAAAACGAGTGTGATTTTCAATAATGTTGGTCTGAGAATTTCCTACAAAACTTGTTCCTTCGACTAGTTCTCAACTCGTCGGATGAACAAGAAAAGAAATTGTCTTTAGTAATGTTCGTTGAACAAAGAGTCTCATGCACAGCTGACACAGCCGGGCTACTGAACTAAAATTCCTTACATTTATTTCTTCAAATCCTTCGTGTGAACTACAGATTCGAATCCTTTTTCATCTTTGACTTTGTATAAGTTGTTTCCTATTACTTTTACGACTGTCACTTTCAAAAATTTCGGACTGAGTTTGGCGCTACGATGTTTCGTTTTGTCGCTCAATATGAAATTACGTTTAAAAATTTTGTCTCCTATTTTGAATTTGATAAACCTGCTTCTAAGGTTGTTATTGCTTTTATACGTTTCGTGTGCTTGCTCTAAAGCTGTCTTAAGATGAGAGTGTAAGATATTCATCTTAGCTGTTTTCGGTAACCAGTCAATTTCACTATGGTTCAAACCATTCAGCTCTCTAAGTAGTTTGTAATCAGTTCCGTGTTCTATCATCCTCTGTCCGAACAAGGCCTCATATGGCGACATGCCCAATACAGAGTGAACCGAAGTGCGTAATGCATTACTTATACAGGATAGGTACTCGTCCCAGTTATATTGCCTCGGATCGATTTAAGACCGGATCGCCGATAAGATGGTTAACTCTTTCGCTGGCGTTTGCTTGTGGGGCATACGCCGCCGTCTTGATATGTCTTATACCAAAGGTTTCTGTCATCTTGTTGAATTCTTTACTCAAGAATTGAGATCCGTTGTCTGACAACAAACTTTCGGGTACCCCGTAAATTAAAAATATTTCGTCTCTTAAAAACTTGATTACTTCAGCAGAACTCGCCTTTCTTAAAGGTTTAATGAAAACAAATTTCGTTAACTGATCTAACGCTATCACTATATATGAGTTTATTTTACGAGATCGCGGATAAGGTCCGAGAAAATCCACGTATACGTGTTGAAAGGGTCTTTCGACTATAAACGCGTCTCCCATCTCCGTACGCAAAATCGGATTACTTGACTTGGTCGCTTTGCAAGTATCACAACTACCTACAAAACCTTTGACTTGTGATGCCATAGCTGGCCTGAAAAATTGCTGACGAAGTCGATACAGGGTTTTTGCTATTCCTCCGTGAGATGCTCTCGGCGGACAATGAGCCTGTTGGATCAATCGTTCCGTCAACGTCGTGGGAACCCACAACTTCCAGACCTGAAGATCCTGAAGCGGGTTTCCAGTACAATGTCTGATTTTTTTATACACTAAATCTGTTGAAATACGAAGATCGGGTAATCTATCCTCGTTGTTTCTGATGTGCTCTATTATCTGGAGATATTCCTCTGACATGAAAGCTGGATTTTCCAGATCCATATGCAATACTTCGTTTGGATTTGTTGACAAAGACCCCGGTGGACATACATCCGAATGTAGGCCCTCTAACTGTACTAGATAAAGCGTCTGGCACTACGTTCAGCGTACCCTTCCGGTGTTCAATCCCAAAATCAAACCCCTGTAATTGAAGACTCCAACGCGCTTATCTCCCCGTTAGATCCTTCATACTCATCAACCATTTAAGGCTTGCGTGGTCGGTGATAACCAAAAATCTATACCCTTCCACGTAAGGTCTAAACTTTTGTATGCCTTTCACAGCTGCCAAACACTCCCGCTCGGTGACTGAATAATTCCTTTGCGCCGCATTCAACTTCTGTGAATAATAGTAAATCGGCCTTTCCACCCCTGATTCATCCTTTTGACACAACACACAGCCTATGCCGGTGTCAGAAGCGTCGCACAGAATAATAAATTGTTTACTAAAATCAGGGTTTATCAAAATTGGTTTGCTCGTTAAAGCTTTCTCGCTTCAAAAGATTCAATCGCTTTTTCACCAAACTGAAACTTTTGGTTTTTCTTTAAAGTGTCAGTCATAGCACTCGCTACTCCTGAGAAATTCTCAATAAAACGCCTGTACCATCCCGCCATTCCGAGAAATCGACGTACTAGCCGTGTGGATGTGGGTACAGGGAAATCTACGATTGCAGAAATCTTACCAGGATTGGGCTTCAAACAACCCGGTCCTACTACGTATCCTAGGTATTCTAGTTCCTGAAAACAAAATTTGGATTTTCCAACGTTAATGGTCAATCCGGCCCTTGACAATCGGGTAGCGATAACTCGCATTACTTCCATATGCTCTTGGAAATTTTTCGATATGATCAACCGATCATCTAAATAAACAAACACTTGTTCACGCAGTTCCTGGGGAACAATTACATTCATAAGGTACTGCAGGCTTTGAGCCGCGTTTGAGAGACCGAACGGCATCACCTTGAACTGATAGAGTGGTCTACCGGGGACGGTGAAAGCTGTCTTCTCCCTTGAACTTTGCTCTAACGGTATCTGCCAGTAAGCGTCCTTAAGATCTACACTTGAGATGAAATGAGTTTCTTGAAGGCGTGCTAACAATCCTTCTATCTGAGGAATCGGATTCGCATCTTTTTTTGTTACTGAATTAACCTTCCGAAAGTCTAAACACAACCGGTTCTTCTCTGGTTTTCGTACTAATACGACAGGTGAACTCCATGAACTAGAACTCTCCTCGATCACTCCCAACTCAAGCATACGATCTAATTCGTCATAAACTAACGCTTGTACCGCAGGAGATATGGGGTAATGACGTTGTTTTATTGGCGTCGCGTCTCCCGTATCTATCTTATGCTCGACAAGGTGAGTTCGTCCTAAACCTTTATCTGCGAAAGATGGAAAAAGCTCTATGACCTCTTTCAACATTTCACTCTCTTGGTTAGACAGAACGCACTTAGCCGGTTCTTTCTTTTCGTCACTGGATTCTAAATTTATATTCATGGCTGAAATTAGATGAGGAGCTATTTTGAACATTGCCCGGAAATCAACTCCAAGATAGAGTTCTTGAGCTAGGGACGGTACGATGAACAAATCCAATTCGCGGACTGTGTCTTTGTATTGAATTGCCGCTGTAACTATACCAACAATAGCCTGTTTCGATCCGTTAGCAGTAGTGACTTCAGACGAATACTTCTTAAACGGAATATTATGTTCTACTAAATACTGTAGAGCTCCTGCTCCTAAACAACTAATACTAGCGCCTGAATCTAAAAGTCCGAGCCACGATTTCCCAAACGCTTCCACTGAAACATAGGGACGAGGATCGTTATCCTTAACTTTAAGATTTGTTGCCGCTATTGTTTTACGCCATTTCTTTTTCTTTTGCATTCTAGCCCTCAGACTAGCTATTTTATCGGAACGACAGGGAAATGTTAGAATTCGTTTCCTTGCCTTTAAATATTGTATTTGACGCTCGTGTAGAGGTCTCTTTAACGGAAATACTTTTGTCTCCTCTGATTGTGTCTCATTTGGTTTTTCTATAGACTTTTTTTCTTTAGGTTTTAAGATGGTAATGTTATTATGAGAAATGATAGGGTTTGCTACTTGTTCGAGTACTTCGTCTTCGCACTTTCCCCCTCGATTGGAAAACTGCTCTTTGACGGGTTTTCCGAACAGATCGGACAATTCGGAGTCACCGTGTCTTCTCGCCCGCACTTAAAGCAGAAGAGTCGTCTTCTGGCGTCAGGACAGTCTCTAAAAAGATGACCCACGCCCTTACAGTTCCAGCACTTAAATGTCTCCTTCTCATAGAATGCTTCTAAAGATGAGTCTGGTTTCGCTGGCTCTATCGCTAGTTGATGTTGATCCAACTCGTGTACTTGTTTCCGAACTGGATGGTTCGTAAAAGTAGCTTGCGGTCTAAAACGTAGGCTCTCACTATCTTTTCCGTTCAGAAATTTCTCTATAGTTCTACATACGTAGACTAACTCAGCTAGACTACTCGTGTTGAAAGTAATCAACAATTCTCCCATTCTTCTTTTCACGTTCAGTTTGACTAATTCGACGATCTCGATAGTGGACTTAGGAATCATTAATCTTGAATTCAATTTTATGATGTCATCGTAGAAATCATTAAAACTTTCGTTATAATTCTGTTTTCTATCCATCATCTTCCTGGTCAACTCCGAGTCGGTCTCGAGGCTCCTATACTGCTCTAGCAAGGCTGCTTTGAGCTCAAACCAAGTCGCTCTCGACCTACTGTTAGACCAAGTCCAATACCAATTTTCCGCTGAACCGTTCACAAAGTGATGAAAATTGCTCACCACTTCATCCCATGAAACGTGATAGCTCTCTCTCACTTTATCTAACCTAAATAGAAAATCGTCTATTGTCATGTTCTTCGTATCAAATTTGATTCCCCACTTATGATAGTGTGGGAACCTCAGGAATGAACTAGCAGGTGATGGTGCGGATACCGGCTCGTTTGAAACTGCTGGGGAATCGTTAAGATTCATCCGACTTACTCGGGCTAAGAAGTCATCCGCATTGGATGTCCTTGCCACCTCAACATTCTGGATCGCCTGCTCGTTCCTTTGCGACGTAACTGGGTCTTCCTGACTACTCGGTAAAAGTAAATTAGTTTCAACCCTACGAACTGGGGGTGTCGGTTCTTCATGTAAAGATCTGGTAACGATTGGCTGTGATTGGAGCGGAACCGTAGCGAAAGTTTCTTTTATGATCTTCCCTACTTGCTCTAAGATGCTAGCTTGACTACGAGCCAACTCTTCCCTAATGAATCTTTGATCTTCGGACCTACTGAGACCTATAGTTGCCGTCACTACCTCTTGTACATAAATATCGAATCGATCGCTCATGTTTAAAGATTCTTCTCGCGCGTTACGACTAGAATTCGCCACTGGTTCATTCAACTCTGCGTTGACTTGCAAGTTAGCGTCCGTCATCTCCGGATCTTGGATCGGGACTTCAGGTTCACCCTCGTCGTTTTCAGGTCTATCCCTACGACTTTGATTCAACTGGTTTGCTAACATGTTCGCTCTTCTTCTATATCGCTCTTCACGCGGAATGGGTTGATATACCAACCTTCTACCTCTCCTATTCATCAGAAGAAAAAAAACTTCTTAAATAAACTTAACTAACTATTTACTTAGATACTGAAAAATTTAAATCTTGAAATCAGATTTTAAATTGTTCAAATTCTCATTCACTTTGAATCAAATAGACTATCCAAAGAATGATCTGTGAGCTTAAACTAACCTTAAACCTAAGTTCAATTTTTAAAAATTTCTTCAAACAAAATTAAATCTCTTATCCTAAATAACTTCTGTAACTACTAAAAATCTTCTTTCTCCAAAACAAAACTAACTTAGCTGAATTTCAAAAAAAAATCTACTAATATTAACTCTATAATAACCATATAACTAAATGTCTAAAGCGCCACCAGGCAATTAATCTAAAACTATAAAAGGTCGCCACCAGGCAAAAATTTACTGAAACGCCACCAGGCAAAACTAAAACTAAAACGCCACCAGGCAAAAGTTACTAAAACGCCACCAGGCAAACTAAACTAAAACGCCACCAGGCAAAACTAAACTGAAACTCTCAAAAGTATATACTCAAAAAATAATAACTTATCTTATATAATTGTTGGGTCTTAAGAAAATGGATCTTGGAGTGGGGATAACAACAATACCCTACTCCTAAGAGAAAAATCATTATGTGTTGTAAATATAAAAAAAATATTTCGTTGGTTCTAACTACGTCGAAAGAACTTACGAAGTGAAATTTTTAAAGTGTTTTAACTTCAACTACAAAAGAGAGGAAAGTTTTTCGTCTTCAATAGAGATCGGATATTTGCTACATTGCAACAGACGTGTGTCAGGAAAATGTTCAACTAACCACCGGTCAACGTATCCAAAATCGCCTACTTCTACTTCAAAGAAAAAACTTCCTCCAGAAACTGGAGTAATGGTTCATGAAAGAACCTCTTCATCGAAAAAGTGAATCCGGAATAACTAACTCCATACTCCTACAACAGACGTGTGTCAGGAAAATGTTCAACTAACCACCGGTTAAGAGGTTAAGAATATCGCTACTCCAAACTCGTTCCACAAAATTTCAGAGTCTAGCCTTAAGCAACAGACCACCCGGTAACAAACACCAAAGTGCGGACATAAGAACTAACTAAAAAAAAAAATCGAGGTCGAGGAAAGTCAATCAGTCTTATTACAACAGACGAAGTTCTACTTAACACGCAAACTTCCGGATAATAAATAACCGCCCACTCCCTCGAGTGAATCCTCGAGTGAACTTCTTCTACAAAAAGCTCTACTCACAAAAAAAATTTTTGAAACATGACAAAAAAAAATTTTGTCAACTCAAAAATCAGAACAAAAAAAAATTGAATGCTCGTGTCATCCAAAATTTTTGGGCCCCACGTTGGGCGCCATCTGTAACGGAATTTTTATATATATATCATCATCTGTAACGGATGTATATATATTATTCATTTTCGATCGATTCCTCTTCATTCAAACAAGAAGTGATTCTCACTGCCCTCCTTTGGAATCGAGCAGAAGCCTCTTCCTTCTATAGTTCACTGAAACCAAAAATTCTCCTATGAATTACCTCCTTCACAGAAATGGAAGTTGAAAGTCGTGGAGGGTCCTTTACCCCACTGCCACGAAACTGACTCCCATCTTTACAGTATACGCTTCGATGTCTCGCGTATCCTTCCATCAACACCATTACCTACCGACTTAACAATTGAATTATCTCTTACACGACAACTTCTCCACGGAATTTCTCTACCAAAAAAAAAAAAAAAAACATAAGTCATAATAATTTTGGAAACTTTTCGCGGCTCCTCTAGTCCGCCGCTAAGTTTTTCTCATTATCATAACTCACTGAATCATCGATCGTATCCTTCATTTAAATTTTCAAGGTAGGTCGCGAGAGACACAAAAAAACTAGGGGTGAGGTTAATCACCTTCAGTATCAGAAAAGATACTATCTTTTCCCCTCCCGGACTACCTATCCTACTCAAAGAAGTTTCTACCAGAGATTAAAATGAACTAAGTCTGCTTGTGAACTATGAGTATTTACTTGAAAAAAAAACGAGTTTGAACAAACTGAGTCAACCCACAAGCAAGTAAATTTGAACAATCTTATTTGTGAACCAAGCAACTCTGAACAACCCCTATTTTCAAACGAACCAAACAAGTAGACTTGCTTGCAAGTCAAAATGAGTTTGAATAACATTGAGTTAAACTGCTTGTGAGCAAAGTGCTTGTGAATAAAAGTGATCACAAGTAATTTGATCGTAAGCAAGCAATAAGTTCATGAGCAAGCAGTGTGCTTGTGAATAAGCAGTGTGTTTGTGAATAAGCAGTGTGTTCATAAAGCAAGCAATGTGATCATACCAAAAAGGGTAGTTTGATGGCGTGATCGTTTTAAGTAAAATAAAAATCTAGGTATACCTAGGTGAGAAGCACGTTTATTTAATAGCTTGGTTTTTTCTTCTTTTCTTTTATATGAAGAAAACGGTTATTATACAGTAGATATGGAAACAATTTATTGTATTCATTGAAGTAGATAGTACAGGTTTGTAAGTATATAGAAACAAAAAATTTCAAGTAAACAGAAAACTCAACTAGAAGTTAAAAAAAGCAAAACATTAAAAAAAATATGCAACTATAAAATAGGTATTTATACCTACATGTTTATAACTCTTCCTAATTCATTGATGACCTTTAATTTTTGTACCTACCTAAGCTTAAACCCAAACATTTGCATGCTATAAAACGAAAGGATAATAAGCAATCACTTGTCATAAAAAAATGATAAGCAAAATCCATTTCCGCAATAAAGGCATATAAATTTATTATACTGTAAAATTTATTATTATATTAAAAAAGGAAATTTTGGAATCAGAAATTAAAATATTTTATCATCCAGCAATGCAACCAATCCGTTCTTTCTTATATCCAAAGCCAACCATTTGTATGCCTTTCTTTGTTTTTCAATAGAATTATAGTTAGGTATAAATGTTCAGTGCATTGCTTTCCGATGGACACACTGCCTGCTTATAAACACACTGTTTGCTTGTAAGCACGCTACCTGCTTGTGAACACACTGCCTGCTTGTGAACACACTACCTGCTTGTGAACATTTTGCGTGCTCATGAGTATTTGAATATATTCAAGTAAGTTCAAACAAGTCAATCTGCTTGCAAGTCATTTGCTTGTGAGTGCAATACAGAAAAAATTACTTGTGAGCATCCTTACTGATTTAGTTCGTTCAGAAGAATTTTAGCTTGTGAGTAAATATGCTTGTGAGCTATTTGCTTGTGAATAGGGGTGGAAAATGATCAAGTCTGAGCGATCGTTGAGAAATTTTTGATTTG
Organism: Melanostoma scalare; assembly: GCA_949752695.1. Classification (NCBI taxonomy): domain Eukaryota; kingdom Metazoa; phylum Arthropoda; class Insecta; order Diptera; family Syrphidae; genus Melanostoma; species Melanostoma scalare. Next base: position 66,214,588 of record OX456986.1, on the reverse strand, counting down.
TTTGAACAGATTTGAACATACTCATTTTGATCTCTGGTTTCTACCTCGCCTTACACGCCACAATCAACACATATCCCCAGAAGGTATGTGAATCGCGTGGTTTTCCAACGGGGGTTGTCTTCGCTGCCACAACCGCCTGGTCATTTGGGTGCACGAATGCTAACTCACCGTTTAGAGTGGGGTTCTTGCAGTTGGAGCGAGACGGTGTTACATTAATCCTGACCAGCCGACCTGGATTTTATAGATCGGACATAATTTTAAAAATCCTAGGACCCGAAAATCTTGGTATGCAGACACGAAAAGAAAGATCGTGCCCATCTCTCGCACTCCTTCATTTATTCTATTCTGAAATTTGTGTCTTATCAGTTTCATTCACTTTCTGTAACTCATCAATGGGGCGTCATAGTTGTTGGTGACCCCTGAACTTATTCTTTACCCTTCTCATTTGCGTCGGTTTGTACAGGCCGACACAAAACCTTTGGTTTTCATTTGGTTCCACTTGTTCGAAAATCCCTTTATTTGAGAGACGCTGGTGTTGACGCGCTCTCTGCCTTTCTCTCTACCCGCCCCTATCCTGTGGCAAGAATGCTCTCTTCTCAGGTTAGTGGAATCCTCTAAAGGCTTAAATCTTTCTTTGTATATAGAGAATCCCCCATCCTACTCCGGGAAACCTACTACCTATCTCCCTTCACACTCTCTGACTTTTTTTACCTCGACCCATCCTTAACCTCGTTAAGCCAACATGACTACTTCGCCAGATTCTCGACTTAAACGAGTTCTGAAAACTGTATCTTTAACTCTAAGCTACTAAAAGAAAACAAATTTACAAGATTTCTTTCCATAAAGCGAAATTCATCTTTCTATAATTTATTTCTCTCCTTACAGATTACTTACCTTATCGAATATCTTAAAAACCAATATACTTCAATATTTATCCTTCCAAAATTCTTACTTTAATTTACTGTATTGTTAATTGACTCAAATTTCTCAATTATTATCTATTACTCATCGTACAGATAATTTAACTCAAAGAACTGTTTGTTTAAAGACGTATTGACGGTCTCCACTCCACACAATCAAAGTCCCAATAAGGTTTTCTTAATCTACTTTAAATTATTCAATATTTCAAAATTATTACTTTGGCGATATTTTACCCATCGGTTCCTCTTTCTCTTCGTTCATAATGTGTTGCAAGCTTTCAAAAAAAAAAATCTTAATATATACCTTTCGTTTAGGTACGACTTGCACGTATTTTCCAATAAAAAAAAATGTTATCGCGAAACATAAGCGAGTCGCTTTCTTAAAAATCAAAAAGTTTATCTCAAAAAAGTTTTACGTATGTAATTTTCGTAAATGTAGATGTTATCAACTAGACTCTACGTTATCTTTTCAGGAGTCATAAGAATTCATAAAGTTTACTCTTGTCCAAATGAAAATATGAAATTTACCAAAAATAATATAGAAATTATCACTCACCCATAAATCTCCTCGTTGAAAAGTGCACTTTTAACTTCGGAAGACATGGTTATTTCTTCTTTCATTCGATATAGCTGTCAAAAATGGTTATTCAAAAGATGTTTTCTTAATATGTGTGTTATCACATGCTTGCTTTCTTATCCGCGTTTGTTTCATAGGCTGTAAATCGAAATAAATCTTTAAGCTTCTGTAGAGTGGAAGAATTTACATAAAAATTATCTAACTTCATCTACCCTAAGCTAGTTAAATTCCCTGCTTGGTTCTCGTTTACGGCATGAAAACGTGTTCTTTTTCTTACGGTACTCCCGAAGGCTAACTGTTATGTCGGTTATATATCTAACTGTTAGATTTTCCCCTTCACAACGGTTTTCGATCGGCAAGTGTGTTATATTTTCAAACACTTTCTTTTTTTTTTTTTCTCCTTTTTCTCGTGTTATATTTTCAAACACTTTCTTGACTGGGAGTTCACTGACATCTAACTACACTACTCTATCTGTACTTTCTCTTCAAGCGTGGCACTTAATTTACTTATTCTTTTACGATAGGACTTAAATTCACTTATTTAATTATCATATAATACGCCTGGGTGATCCCTGGTTTCCTTCTTTCGATTTTCCATCGATCAAAACTGCTACTGTAGCGAGCGTTAGTGCTTCTCTAGGCTCACGCCTAGCGTACCTGTCCGCAAAACAGGACGTTCTCAAGAAGTCTTCCTTGTTTCCTTCACTGTTCGATGTATTCGCTTTGGCAAATTGTTTTAGGTTCTCTTGGGCTAGTACTGCCTAGAATTTTTGCGTAAACCTTTCTACAACGCCATTTTAACTGCATACCGACATAGACGTGATCCACCCCTGACATATGTAAAAGTCCTCGTGCTTCGCAAGATATATATATATATTCTTCAAAAGTATAAAGATGTTAAAATTTTCTTCGGGTCGTCTTCCGACCTCCAAAGACTTGAAAAATGTAGTTTTGATGTTCTTCCTATCGTCACGTAGATCTCAACATGAACTTCTGGCTGCCTGTTAAAATCACAAAAGATATTCCATTTTTAACTTGGCCTCTACTTTATCTTACCGCATGTGCTTCTCGGTAAAATTTTCTAATTGGGATTATTTGCCCTTTTATTTTCTTCCACACACCAAATAAAAATGATTTATCCATTTACCTGATTGTATGTAATCGTAAACCGCTTATTTTTTTTCTGGATAATCTTTTCCCTGCCTTATAACTGAACTTGGATTCTCATCGACGTCGACGTGCAAGCAAAACCATGCTGCTTTCTTTTGCAACAAAAAAAATACAATCATTGCACCAATTTAATTTTTCAAATATGAAATCGTATCTACCTAAAACATTTTTTTGTTTGACATTAGATTCTATTGCTAGTAAAAGGAATTCTACTATTTCAACTCACCCTCATGTGTGGGATTATTCCCTAACACCGCACTGAAATTTTCTTTACTTTCTCTTGAACACTTACTTGGTTGGTTGTCGACAGAATAATGAAAAAATATGGACGACTTTTACTAACCTGTTGCTTGCCGGCTACTTGGTCTAAGATGGAATCGGAATTTAGAAGGAGATTGACCTATTCACAATAAATCGTGTCTCCACAGAGTTACTCACAGACAACTTAGGTCCGTTCCACAAATAGGAATTTTTGTGCCGAATAGTTAAGGCTCTGAATAGACTAGATTTTGTTTTATTTTTAAGTTGGAAAAACAATCTTTTGCTATGAATCGTATTATTTCACACATTTATTAAGATAGATTTATCTTGAGTGCGCGTATATCAACTTTATGAATGAATTCCATAAATGATCGTGATCATAAAAACGAGTGTGATTTTCAATAATGTTGGTCTGAGAATTTCCTACAAAACTTGTTCCTTCGACTAGTTCTCAACTCGTCGGATGAACAAGAAAAGAAATTGTCTTTAGTAATGTTCGTTGAACAAAGAGTCTCATGCACAGCTGACACAGCCGGGCTACTGAACTAAAATTCTTTACATTTAATTTCTTCAAATCCTTCGTGTGAACTACAGATTCGAATCCTTTTTCATCTTTGACTTTGTATAAGTTGTTTCCTATTACTTTTACGACTGTCACTTTCAAAAATTTCGGACTGAGTTTGGCGCTACGATGTTTCGTTTTGTCGCTCAATATGAAATTACGTTTAAAAATTTTGTCTCCTATTTTGAATTTGATAAACCTGCTTCTAAGGTTGTTATTGCTTTTATACGTTTCGTGTGCTTGCTCTAAAGCTGTCTTAAGATGAGAGTGTAAGATATTCATCTTAGCTGTTTTCGGTAACCAGTCAATTTCACTATGGTTCAAACCATTCAGCTCTCTAAGTAGTTTGTAATCAGTTCCGTGTTCTATCATCCTCTGTCCGAACAAGGCCTCATATGGCGACATGCCCAATACAGAGTGAACCGAAGTGCGTAATGCATTACTTATACAGGATAGGTACTCGTCCCAGTTATATTGCCTCGGATCGATTTAAGACCGGATCGCCGATAAGATGGTTAACTCTTTCGCTGGCGTTTGCTTGTGGGGCATACGCCGCCGTCTTGATATGTCTTATACCAAAGGTTTCTGTCATCTTGTTGAATTCTTTACTCAAGAATTGAGATCCGTTGTCTGACAACAAACTTTCGGGTACCCCGTAAATTAAAAATATTTCGTCTCTTAAAAACTTGATTACTTCAGCAGAACTCGCCTTTCTTAAAGGTTTAACGAAAACAAATTTCGTTAACTGATCTAACGCTATCACTATATATGAGTTTATTTTACGAGATCGCGGATAAGGTCCGAGAAAATCCACGTATACGTGCTGAAAGGGTCTTTCGACTATAAACGCGTCTCCCATCTCCGTACGCAAAATCGGATTACTTGACTTGGTCGCTTTGCAAGTATCACAACTACCTACAAAACCTTTGACTTGTGATGCCATAGCTGGCCTGAAAAATTGTTGACGAAGTCGATACAGGGTTTTTGCTATTCCTCCGTGAGATGCTCTCGGCGGACAATGAGCCTGTTGGATCAATCGTTCCGTCAACGTCGTGGGAACCCACAACTTCCAGACCTGAAGATCCTGAAGCGGGTTTCCAGTACAATGTCTGATTTTTTTATACACTAAATCTTTCGAAATACGAAGATCGGGTAATCTATCCTCGTTGTTTCTGATGTGCTCTATTATCTGGAGATATTCCTCTGACATGAAAGCTGGATTTTCCAGATCCACATGCAATACTTCGTTTGGATTTGTTGACAAAGACCCCGGTGGACATACATCCGAATGTAGGCCCTCTAACTCATGTGTACTAGATAAAGCGTCTGGCACTACGTTCAGCGTACCCTTCCGGTGTTCAATCCCAAAATCAAACCCCTGTAATTGAAGACTCCAACGCGCTTATCTCCCCGTTAGATCCTTCATACTCATCAACCATTTAAGGCTTGCGTGGTCGGTGATAACCAAAAATCTATACCCTTCCACGTAAGGTCTAAACTTTTGTATGCCTTTCACAGCTGCCAAACACTCCCGCTCAGTGACTGAATAATTCCTTTGCGCCGCATTCAACTTCTGTGAATAATAGTAAATCGGCCTTTCCACCCCTGATTCATCCTTTTGACACAACACACAGCCTATGCCGGTGTCAGAAGCGTCGCACAGAATAATAAATTGTTTACTAAAATCAGGGTTTATCAAAATTGGTTTGCTCGATTCAATCGCTTTTTCACCAAACTGAAACTTTTGGTTTTTCTTTAAAGTGTCAGTCATAGCACTCGCTACTCCTGAGAAATTCTCAATAAAACGCCTGTACCATCCCGCCATTCCGAGAAATCGACGTACTTGCCGTGTGGATGTGGTTACAGGGAAATCTACGATTGCAGAAATCTTACCAGGATTGGGCTTCAAACAACCCGGTCCTACTACGTATCCTAGGTATTCTAGTTCCTGAAAACAAAATTTGGATTTTCCAACGTTAATGGTCAATCCGGCCCTTGACAATCGGGTAGCGATAACTCGCATTACTTCCATATGCTCTTGGAAATTTTTCGATATGATCAACCGATCATCTAAATAAACAAACACTTGTTCACGCAGTTCCTGGGGAACAATTACATTCATAAGGTACTGCAGGCTTTGAGCCGCGTTTGAGAGACCGAACGGCATCACCTTGAACTGATAGAGTGGTCTACCGGGGACGGTGAAAGCTGTCTTCTCCCTTGAACTTTGCTCTAACGGTATCTGCCAGTAAGCGTCCTTAAGATCTACACTTGAGATGAAATGAGTTTCTTGAAGGCGTGCTAACAATCCTTCTATCTGAGGAATCGGATTCGCATCTTTTTTTGTTACTGAATTAACCTTCCGAAAGTCTAAACACAACCGGTTCTTCTCTGGTTTTCGTACTAATACGACAGGTGAACTCCATGGACTAGAACTCTCCTCGATCACTCCCAACTCAAGCATACGATCTAATTCGTCATAAACTAACGCTTGTACCGCAGGAGATATGGGGTAATGACGTTGCTTTATTGGCGTCGCGTCTCCCGTATCTATCTTATGCTCGACAAGGTGAGTTCGTCCTAAACCTTTATCTGCGAAAGATGGAAAAAGCTCTATGACCTCTTTCAACATTTCACTCTCTTGGTTAGACAGAACGCACTTAGCCGGTTCTTTCTTTTCGTCACTGGATTCTAAATTTATATTCATGGCTGAAATTAGATGAGGAGCTATTTTGAACATTGCCCGGAAATCAACTCCAAGATAGAGTTCTTGAGCTAGGGACGGTACGATGAACAAATCCAATTCGCGGACTGTGTCTTTGTATTGAATTGCCGCTGTAACTATACCAACAATAGCCTGTTTCGATCCGTCAGCAGTAGTGGCTTCAGACGAATACTTCTTAAACGGAATATTATGTTCTACTAAATACTGTAGAGCTCCTGCTCCTAAACAACTAATACTAGCGCCTGAATCTAAAAGTCCGAGCCACGATTTCCCAAACGCTTCCACTGAAACATAGGGACGAGGATCGTTATCCTTAACTTTAAGATTTGTTGCCGCTATTGTTTTACGCCATTTCTTTTTCTTTTGCATTCTAGCCCTCAGACTAGCTATTTTATCGGAACGACAGGGAAATATTAGAATTCGTTTCCTTGCCTTAAAATATTGTATTTGACGCTCGTGTAGAGGTCTCTTTAACGGAAATACTTTTGTCTCCTCTGATTGTGTCTCATTTGGTTTTTCTATAGACTTTTTTTCTTTAGGTTTTAAGATGGTAATGTTATTATGAGAAATGATAGGGTTTGCTACTTGTTCGAGTACTTCATCTTCGCACTTTCCCCCTCGATTGGAAAACTGCTCTTTGATGGGTTTTCCGAACAGATCGGACAATTCGGAGTCACCGTGTCTTCTCGCCCGCACTTAAAGCAGAAGAGTCGTCTTCTAGCGTCAGGACAGTCTCTAAAAAGATGACCCACGCCCTTACAGTTCCAGCACTTAAATGTCTCCTTCTCATAGAATGCTTCTAAAGATGAGTCTGGTTTCGCTGGCTCTATCGCTAGTTGATGTTGATCCAACTCGTGTACTTGTTTCCGAACTGGATGGTTCGTAAAAGTAGCTTGCGGTCTAAAACGCAGGCTCTCACTATCTTTTCCGTTCAGAAATTTCTCTATAGTTCTACATACGTAGACTAACTCAGCTAGACTACTCGTGTTGAAAGTAATCAACAATTCTCCCATTCTTCTTTTCACGTTCAGTTTGACTAATTCGACGATCTCGATAGTGGACTTAGGAATCTTTAATCTTGAATTCAATTTTATGACGTCATCGTAGAAATCATTAAAACTTTCGTTATAATTCTGTTTTCTATCCATCATCTTCCTGGTCAACTCCGAGTCGGTCTCGAGGCTCCTATACTGCTCTAGTAAGGCTGCTTTGAGCTCAAACCAAGTCGCTCTCGACCTACTGTTAGACCAAGTCCAATACCAATTTTCCGCTGAACCGTTCACAAAGTGATGAAAATTGCTCACCACTTCATCCCATGAAACGTGATAGCTCTCTCTCACTTTATCTAACCTAAATAGAAAATCGTCTATTGTCATGTTCTTCGTATCAAATTTGATTCCCCACTTGTGATAGTGTGGGAACCTCAGGAATGAACTAGCAGGTGATGGTGCGGATACCGGCTCGTTTGAAACTGCTGGGGAATCGTTAAGATTCATCCGACTTACTCGGGCTAAGAAGTCATCCGCATTGGATGTCCTTGCCACCTCAACATTCTGGATCGCCTGCTCGTTCCTTTGCGACGTAACTGGGTCTTCCTGACTACTCGGTAAAAGTAAATTAGTTTCAACCCTACGAACTGGGGGTGTCGGTTCTTCATGTAAAGATCTTGTAACGATTGGCTGTGATTGGAGCGGAACCGTAGCGAAAGTTTCTTTTATGATCTTCCCTACTTGCTCTAAGATGCTAGCTTGACTACGAGCCAACTTTTCCCTAATGAATCTTTGATCTTCGGCCCTACTGAGACCTATAGTTGCCGTCACTACCTCTTGTACATAAATATCGAATCGATCGCTCATGTTCAAAGATTCTTCTCGCGCGTTACGACTAGAATTCGCCACTGGTTCATTCAACTCTGCGTTGACTTGCAAGTTAGCGTCCGTCATCTCCGGATCTTGGATCGGGACTTCAGGTTCACCCTCGTCGTTTTCAGGTCTATCTATCAAAGCGTTGGCAGTTATTTTTCTTGGTGTAAAAGAAAATCAGTTGGGTTATATTAAGAAGTGTACATCGGCAACGGAAGCATGGAGACTCCTGGAAGAAAAACATATTTCAAAAGGTCCCGCAAGAAAAGTTGTTCTCTACCGTCGCCTTTTCCAAATGAAAAAGAAAACAGATGAAACTATGACTCAGCACCTTAGAAATTTTCAAAGCGCCGGCGACGCATTGGAAGAAGCTGGTATAGCTTTGCCAAAGGAATTAATAAGCATAATGCTACTAAATTCCTTGCCTGAAGACTTCGAAAATTTTTGTATTGCCATCGAAACGCGTGACCAGCTTCCAGAGTTAGATGCACTTAAAACAAAATTGCTAGAAGAAGAAGAGCGAAGGGGCCAACATATTACGGGAGAAACAAATCCAGACAATGCTGCTCTTCTTACAGATGAGAAACAAAGGGGAAAGAAAAAGTCATATAACCGAGGTACACAATTTAAAACAAAACCAAAACACGCGCAGCGTTTTGAGGGAAATTGTTATAAGTGTGGTAGGCATGGACACAAAGCGAATGAGTGTAGAACAAAAAGGTACGGTAATAACTGGTCAAAGAGTGAAACAGCATCTGAGTCCGCTATGTTAACAAGTCAAAATCTGAAAATGCAAAGCACTCACACTAATGAATGGTGTTTGGATAGCGGCGCAAGTTCACATATGTGTAATGATCCAAACAAGTTTGTGCAGTGGTGTAATAGAGATAAACAGATTATTAAAACAGCAGGAAATGAAACAATTATTGCACACGGGACTGGGACAGTGGTGTTACACATTAAAAGAGAATCAACAGTTAGACTGAAAGATGTATTGTATATACCAAATCTGAGGCTTAATCTCATATCTGTCCCGAAGGTAACCGATAACGGATTTACAGTAAATTTTGTGCAAAATACAGCAATCGTGTTGAACAGTATGCGACACTGCATTTTTAAAGCACATAAGAAAGAAAGACTGTACATGTTAAGAACGATAAACGAAGAGGCTAATTTTTGTTATGATAAATCCGAAGATGCTCTTGTGAAATGGCATCATAGATTCGGTCATTTGAATTTTAGTGATTTAAGGAAACTTAAAAGCAACAGAATGGTGAATGGATTAGACGACAATTTAGGTAAAAGTGATTTTCAGTGCGTAGTCTGTAGTAAAGGAAAAATAATGCAGTCTCCTTTCCAAAAATCTCAGACATCAGAAAATGAAATTCTGGGAACAGTGCACTCTGACGTTTGTGGTCCTTTTAGCGTACGGTCGTTCAGTGGTGCAATATATTTTATCACTTTTATTGATGAAAAGTCGCGTTATATAGAAATTGATTTCCTTAAATCAAAAAGCGAGGTCTTTGAAAAATTTAAAAAATATAAAATGCATGCTGAAAATGAAAGTGGTGCAAGAATAAAACGACTTAGGACAGACAATGGGACAGAATACATGTCGAGGGAATTCACGGAGTTTCTGGAATCAAATGGAATTAAACGTCAATTGACTGCAGCATACACGCCTCAACAAAATGGTGTCGCCGAAAGGGCAAATAGAACCTTGGTTGAAATGGTTCGGTGCATGTTAATGGACTCAAATCTACCAAAAAGTTTATGGGCTGAAGCCATTAACACAGCAGTTTTTATTCGTAATCGATGCCCTACCAGTGTTTTGCGAAATCAAACTCCTTTTGAGGTGTGGAAGGGAAGGAAGCCAAATATAAAATTTATGAGATCGTTTGGATGCAAAGCTGTTGCGCTAGAGAAGGGACCAAGGAAGTCGAAATTAGATCCTAAAGGTAAGGAGTATGTTCTTGTTGGTTATTCACAGGAGTCCAAAGCATATCGACTTTGGGATCCAATGACAAAAAGTGTGGTTAAGCGACGTGATGTAAGATTTTTCGAAAATCACACTCACAAAGTATTTTCTGAAAACATCATACATGTGAGTACTGGCTCTATTGGGGGTGCTGCTGACGAAGCTTATACTAAAGCGAAGAATGAATTTGTTGAAGAGCCTGAAATTTATCTGGACTGTGATGGGATTGCCGATGAAACACATGACTCGGATGGAAAAGACGAGATAACAGATTCAGCTGCGAGACAAATTTTTGAAGATATCGTCTCAAACGATGCGGAAAGTGACTTCAGTGAAGGTTCAAAGCAAGGTATAATAAGGCCAAAACTGCCTAGAGCTTGCAAAAATAATGGCAAAAATGAGGTAAATCTGTCAATCAACACTATTTCTAACGATCCTTTATCTTTCGAAGAGGCGATGAGAAGTTCAGATCGAACCAAATGGATGGATGCGATAGAGATCGAGTTAGCAGCACTTCAGAAGAACAATACTTGGGTTTTAGTTGATCGTCCAAAAGACAAAAAAGTATTATCGAACAGATGGGTTTTTTGCGTCAAAAGGAAAGATAATGATGTCAAGCGCTACAAGGCTAGGGTCGTTGCTAGAGGATGTGAGCAAACTGCAGGCGTTGATTATGGAGAAATATTTGCACCGGTCGCTCGTTATAAAACAATCAGGACACTGTTTGCAATATGTGCTGAGGACAGCATGCACCTGCATCAGATGGATGTCACGACTGCGTATGTCCAAGGAGAACTCCATGATGAGGTTTATATGGAGCAACCAAAACAGCACCGAACTGAGAACGAACAAGACAAGCACAAGGTATGTAAACTTAATAAGCCACTATATGGACTTAAACAGTCAGGCCGTGAGTGGCATCTAAAATTAGATGCGTATTTGAAGAAAATCGATTTGAAGCAATCAAAAGCGGATGTCTGTTTGTATATAAAAACTAAAAACAATAGTAAAGTCGTTATCGTTGTCTATGTCGATGACTTGATGATTGCATCCGAAGATTTACTATTACTGAAGGAAACAAAAATGTTGCTTGCACAACAATTTGAAATGAAAGATTTGGGGGAAATTAATAACATTTTGGGCATTCAAGTCGTAAGAAATAATCCAACAGGGAGCGTTTATATTAATCAGAGGTTTCACGTTGAAAAACTATTGGAGAAATATGGAATGAATGAAGCTAAACCAGTAGCAACACCAATAGATTCAAATAACTTACTAACTAAAGAATCATCTCCAAAATCTTTTTCAGAACAAAGAGAAATGGCCAAATATCCATTCAGGGAGCTGGTAGGTAGTCTTATATATTTGGCAAATGCAACCAGACCGGATATTGCTTTTGCTGCTAGCTTTCTAAGCAAATTTTGTGCCAATCCTGGAAAAGATCACTGGATTGCGACGAAAAGGGTTCTCCGCTATTTAAAAGGAACATCGGACTACAAAATCGTTTACGAAAAATCAAAATCACAGCTCAACGCATATGTAGACTCAGACTGGGGTAGTGACCGAGACGATCGGAAGTCTTGCACCGGATTCGTTACCATTTTGGCAAATGGCCCCATTAGCTGGAAGTCGAGAAAACAGAAATCAGTTGCTCTTTCTACGATGGAAGCGGAGTACATGGCACTTTCAGAAATTACAAAGGAAATCATTCACAGGAGGCTTATGTTGAAGGAACTTAATGTCTATCATCTAATTAATGGCCCTACAACAATTTACTGCGATAACCAGAGTGCAATAAAGCTCTCCAAGGATTCAGTTCATCATGAAAGATCGAAACACGTGGATATAAGGTACCATTATACTCGAGACATGCAAAAAGAAGGAAGAATAGAAGTACAGTACGTGTCCACCAACAACATGGCGGCAGATTTCTTAACAAAAGGTTTATCAAAAGAAAAACACGAAAATTGTATAAATATTGTAATGAACACCCAACATTTATACCAATTTTTTTAATCGAAAACGTTTAACCGAAAACACAACTGGCAACACTATAATGGAATGGTATAAAATGACAGGCATTGCTTGTAAGCCAGTGTGTGTGAGTGTAGAGATTTTTGACAGCAAATGTGGAAACCATGGAGAAGAAACTGGAACGCTCTAGATGAGTGTTGTTCTATATAAATAGGACCGCTGACGCAACGAGCAGTTCAGTTTTGATTATAGAGTGATAAAGTTAAGAGTGAAATGTTGTTAACCAGTGATAGTCCAATAGTCGAGTTGAGTTCGAATAAAGTATTGATACTGAATAAAAGTGGTAGAAATAAATAGAAAAGTGAAGTTTTAATTTTGCGAACTAAGCGCACGTTACATTGGTGTCAGAAGTGTAAATAAAACTTATTTGACTAATAAAGTGTAAAAAAAAAAAAAAAAGTAAAAGTAAAAAGAAAAATAATAATTATATACAGTGAAAATGGGTAAGTTGTTAGAAGAGCTCAACTGCATTGAGCTTAAAAGTGAGTTAGGTAAACGAAATCTTTCTAGAGCGGGATCGAAAAATGAGCTCGTCCTGCGTTTGCGTAACTATTTGGAACAGCAAGGGGAAGACGTAAACACTTTTGTTTTTGAAATAGAAGTGGAAGAAGAGGAAGTAAGTGAAAGTGTAGATTTTTCTAGTATGATGAAACTTTTGTTAGAACAGCGAAACGAGCAAAAGAAGGAACAGCGGAATATTCTCGAAAGACTTGAGGCGCAACAGAATGTTTTGGAAGGTCAGAAAAACATTTTAGAAGGCAAATTGGGTAACATTGAGAAAAATGTATGTGCCCTAGACGAACGCGTTGAAGGTGTGGAAAAACAACTTTCTGTTGTAGAGAATCGTTTGGAAAGCCGATGCGATAAACAGTTCTCTGTTCTGACCAAGGAATTGGACCAGATTCGAAAAATAAAAATTCGAGAGTCTGCTGGGGAGTTTACAAAGAAAAAGGAGATGAAACCCCCAACATTTGATGGACAGTCTTCTTGGCCAGTCTACAAGAGACAATTTGAGGCAGCCGCGACAACAAATGGCTGGGATGACGAAGACAAGTACATTGCACTGACTCTTGCTCTTAGAGGACCAGCAGCTGAATTACTTCAAACAGTTCCAGCTGGTAAGAGCGGTGATTTCAGTTCTCTCGTGGCAGCTATAGATAAACGCTTTGGAGATAGCCACTTGAAAGAAGTCTTCCGAGTCCAACTCAATAACAGAGTCCAGAAAAGGGGTGAAAGTCTACAGCAGCTCCAAGCAGACGTCGAAAGACTGGTTCACCTGGCATACCCGGATGCTGGAGAAGAAATCATCAACCAGCTTGCTGTTGAGTCCTTCGTTCGTGCCATTTCGGATATAAATCTTCAGAGGTCTGTGCGAACTGCTAGAACACGTACTCTTTCTGAAACTTTAGCATTCGCATTGACAATTGAAGCAGCAGAACAAGCTTCTCATGGAGTACATCGACTAAGAGAAGCCATAGTCGAAGAGTGCTCGTGCCAAAGAGCTGAAATACAAAAGAACCAGCGGAGCGGACTAGCAAGATGTTGGAACTGCAACAAGACCGGGCACTTACGGCGTCAATGCCGACTACCACCAAATAAAGCCGTTTGTCAACATTGTGGAAGCAAGAGATCCAACCCAGAACAAGGTAACAACAACACCAGCGTTACGTATCAGCCGAGGCAGAGGCTGGTTTCTTGTATCGATGGCCCCAGAACCACCATCCAGGTCTCTCAGACCAAACGAGACAACAAAAGTCTGACTGTGGAAACTACTATTAACGGGAACAAACATGTGGCTACCATCGACACCGGTGCCACAGCCTCCATAGTACGTCGAGACCTGGTAAAGACGACGTGGCTTCATAACACCAATAGCTACCGTCTTAGAACCGCAACGGGAGAAGCAGCAAGAGTATATGGAGAAGTGTGTCTTAAGATCCGACTGGCCGATCTAGTGTTTACTCATCAATTCCTGGTGGCAGATATATGTGACGAGTGCATCATTGGAATCGACTTTATGAAACAGCACGGAGTTATTTTGGACATCGGCAATCAGGTTTTGAAGTACCAAAATAAGGAACTTCCAATGACCTATTCGAACGAAAGTACGTCGACACTGAGGACTGTCATCACGGAAGATCTGATTCTGCCTCCTTCTTCTGAAGTGTTCGTTTGGACAAAACTGGAAGGTGAGTTTGGAAGCCTTCGATACCTAATGGTGGAACCAGACCCAGAGTGTTCCTCCCAAAGCGTCATCATTGGGAAAACACTAGTAGCACCGAAAAACAAAATGGTCCCCGTACGATTACTAAACACCAGACCGTACGATGTAAGGTTGAAGAAAGGAGAAGTCGTTGGACGTTGCGAATCGGTTGCAGCAATTACGAAGATCACAGACGAATCCCCGAGAAAAACTATAACTCCGGAGGAGCTCAAAACCATCAGAGCTAAAATACTGTATTCATCCAACCTTGATCACCAACAAACAAGGATGGCTGAAAATCTCCTACAAGAGTACACTGACATCTTCGCATCGCAAAAGGGACAATATGGTAGGACACAGTTGGTGCAGCATCGCATCAACACAGGAGATGCAAGACCGATTCGTCAACCCGCAAGACGCCTTCCACTGGCAAAACAAGGTGAGGTTGAGGAAATGATAACAGCAATGAAGAAGGACGGTCTTATTGAAAATTCCAAAAGTCCTTGGGCTTCACCAGTGGTGCTAGTGAAAAAGAAAGACGGAAGCACTCGTTTTTGTGTAGACTACCGAAGGCTGAATGATGTGACTAAAAAGGACAGCTATCCCCTGCCGAGAATCAGTGATACCCTGGATGCTATGGAGGGAGCCCAGTGGTTTTCGACGCTGGACTTGAAGAGTGGATATTGGCAAGTTGATATCCACCCTGATGATCGGGAAAAGACGGCGTTTTCTACAGGTAATGGGCTCTGGCAGTTTAAAGTTATGCCGTTTGGGCTATGCAACGCTCCGGCAACATTCGAGCGTTTGATGGAGTGCGTTCTTCAAGGACTGACGTGGAAAGCGTGCCTTGTCTACTTGGACGATGTCATTGTTTACGGGAAAACATTTGACCAACATTGCAAGAATCTAAAAGCCGTGTTTCAGAGACTTCGAGAGGCTAACCTTAAACTGAATCCAGAAAAATGTGCACTTTTCAAAACCGAAGTTAAGTATTTGGGACACATCATCTCTTCCCAAGGAGTGAAGACTGATCCTGAAAAAGTTGACTCCGTCAAAAATTGGCCAACACCACAGGACAAACATCAACTCCGAAGCTTTCTTGGTCTTGCCACATATTACCGACGTTTCGTTAAGAACTTTGCTGGAGTTGCAAAGAGTTTGCATCAGCTCACCGAAAAGGGGAAGCAGTTCAAATGGTCAGGTGAGTGTGAAAAATCTTTTCAGGAACTCAAATACCGCCTCTGTAACGCTCCAGTGCTGGCACATCCAACACCTGGCAAAACATTCATCATCGACGCAGATGCAAGCAACGTTGGAATCGGGGCGGTACTATCCCAAGTGCATGATGGCGAAGAGAAAGTGGTGGCATATTATAGTAAGGTCCTCTCGAAGCCTGAAAGAAACTACTGCGTGACCAGAAGGGAACTGCTGGCTCTTATCTTGGCAACAAAGCACTTCCATAAGTACATCTATGGACAGAAATTCCTTCTGCGGACAGACCATGGTGCTCTGAACTGGCTGTTGAACTTCAAAAATCCAGAAGGTCAAGTCGCAAGGTGGATAGAAAGACTGCAGACTTATGACTACCAGATTCAACACCGCAGAGGAAAGCTGCACTCAAACGCCGACGCATTGTCCCGAAGACCTTGCAAAGAGGATTGCAAGCATTGTAGGCGACAAGAAAACAAAGAAAATATTAGCGCTCAGCGAGTAAGAGCTGACCCCATATGCGGATGGAGCAATGAGGAAGTGAGGACCGCTCAACAGGAGGATCCAGATATCGAACCCATTCTCGCATGGAAAGAAAATGAAGAGAAACCTGAATGGGGAGACATTTCTGACCGGAGTCCAGTTCTCAAAGCCTATTGGGCACAGTGGGACTCACTATATGTGCAAGAAGGTGTCCTCAGGCGAAGATGGGAGTCCGTTGACGGTAAATCATATGTGATGCAGCTGATCGTACCGCAATCGAAAGTCAGTGAAGTTCTTCGGGAGATGCACGACGGACCTTCTGGAGGTCACCTGGGAGTTAACAAAACACTGGAGAAGGTGCGACATCGGTTCTACTGGTTACATGCTAGAGACGACGTGGAGAAGTGGTGCCGAACATGTGACAAGTGTGCTGCAACCAAAGGACCTGGTAGGAAGATTCAAGGTAAGATGCATCAGCACAACGTTGGATCGCCTTTTGAGAGGATTGCAGTAGATGTGGCTGGGCCTTTTCCAGAGACCAACGCTGGAAACAAGTACATTCTGGTTCTAATGGACTATTTTAGCAAATGGCCTGAGGCGTATGCCATCCCAAATCAAGAAGCCAAAACGGTGGTCGACCAGATTGTGTTTAACTGGGTAAGTAGGTTTGGCGTACCTATGGAACTCCATTCCGACCAAGGGAGGAACTTCGAGTCAAACATCTTCCAAGGAGTGTGCGGACTACTTGGCATCAAGAAGACCAGAACCACACCGCTTCATCCACAATCTGATGGGATGGTTGAAAGATTCAACCGGACCTTGAAAGAACACCTCACCAAGGTCGTAGGCGACTACCAAAGAGACTGGGATAGGCACGTACCGCTATTCCTGATGGCCTATAGAAGTGCAGTACATAGCTCGACAGGACAAACACCATCTGACATCCTGTTCGGGAAAAACATGCGGCTGCCCAGCGAACTTAAATTTGGATGCCCCACAGAGGAGCCACAGGACACGAACGAGTATGTGGATGACCTCAAGGAGAGACTCGCTGACATCCATAAAAGAACAAGGGAACGGAACTACAGCGACCGGATGAAGACACGGTACGACACAAAAGCGACAACGGCAGGATTCCAAGCAGGAGATCGTGTGTGGCTTTATAATCCTCATCGTCAAAAGGGATTGTCACCGAAACTTCAGCAGAACTGGGAAGGTCCTTATACTGTTGTCACGAGGATTAACGACGTGGTTTACCGCATCCAAAGAGGATTAAGAGGCAAGTTAAAAGTAGTTCATTGTGACCGGCTGCATCGATATAGTGGCGAGGCTGCAGATGGAATTATTCGGGACGAACAATCTTAAGGAGGGGGCAGTGTAATGAACACCCAACATTTATACCAATTTTTTTTAATCGAAAACGTTTAACCGAAAACACAACTGGCAACACTATAATGGAATGGTATAAAATGACAGGCATTGCTTGTAAGCCAGTGTGTGTGAGTGTAGAGATTTTTGACAGCAAATGTGGAAACCATGGAGAAGAAACTGGAACGCTCTAGATGAGTGTTGTTCTATATAAATAGGACCGCTGACGCAACGAGCAGTTCAGTTTTGATTATAGAGTGATAAAGTTAAGAGTGAAATGTTGTTAACCAGTGATAGTCCAATAGTCGAGTTGAGTTCGAATAAAGATAGATACTGAATAAAGTGGTAGAAATAAATGAATAAAAAGTGAAGTTTTATTTTGCGAACTAAGCGCACGTTACAATATTTTAAAAATTAATAGTAATTGAAAGAAACAGTTTTTTTTTTTTGAATTTGTAAATCAAGTTGATAAGGAGCGTGTTAAATTGAATTAATATAATCAACATGCTTTGACTAATACATACAAACAATACTTATATACCTTATATACCTATGTTATTAAAATCACCTACAAATACTACTACCAAACATTCAAATCATTTCACTATAAATACTCTCACTACTTTCTAACTTTTCTTCACTTGTCATCAGTTATTACTTGAATTAAAAACACACTTAAATCAAATACACGAGTTGCTTTTTCTTTCTAGAAGTTTAACACTACGACTTTGATTCAACTGGTTTGCTAACATGTTCGCTCTTCTTCTATATCGCTCTTCACGCGGAATGGGTTGATATACCAACCTTCTACCTCTCCTATTCATCAGAAGAAAAAAAACTTCTTAAATAAACTTAACTAACTATTTACTTAGATACTGAAAAATTTAAATCTTGAAATCAGATTTTAAATTGTTCAAATTCTCATTCACTTTGAATCAAATAGACTATCCAAAGAATGATCTGTGAGCTTAAACTAACCTTAAACCTAAGTTCAATTTTTAAAGATTTCTTCAAACAAAATTAAATCTCTTATCCTAAATAACTTCTGTAACTACTAAAAATCTTCTTTCTCCAAAACAAAACTAACTTAGCTGAATTTCAAAAAAAAATCTACTAATATTAACTCTATAATAACCATATAACTAAATGTCTAAAGCGCCACCAGGCAATTAATCTAAAACTATAAAAGGTCGCCACCAGGCAAAAATTTACTGAAACGCCACCAGGCAAAACTAAAACTAAAACGCCACTAGGCAAAAGTTACTAAAACGCCACCAGGCAAACTAAACTAAAACGCCACCAGGCAAAACTAAACTGAAACTCTCAAAAGTATATACTCAAAAAATAATAACTTATCTTATATAATTGTTGGGTCTTAAGAAAATGGATCTTGGAGTGGGGATAACAACAATACCCTACTCCTAAGAGAAAAATCATTATGTGTTGTAAATATAAAAAAAATATTTCGTTGGTTCTAACTACGTCGAAAGAACTTACGAAGTGAAATTTTTAAAGTGTTTTAACTTCAACTACAAAAGAGAGGAAAGTTTTTCGTCTTCAATAGAGATCGGATATTTGCTACATTGCAACAGACGTGTGTCAGGAAAATGTTCAACTAACCACCGGTCAACGTATCCAAAATCGCCTACTTCTACTTCAAAGAAAAAACTTCCTCCAGAAACTGGAGTAATGGTTCATGAAAGAACCTCTTCATCGAAAAAGTGAATCCGGAATAACTAACTCCATACTCCTACAACAGACGTGTGTCAGGAAAATGTTCAACTAACCACCGGTTAAGAGGTTAAGAATATCGCTACTCCAAACTCGTTCCACAAAATTTCAGAGTCTAGCCTTAAGCAACAGACCACCCGGTAACAAACACCAAAGTGCGGACATAAGAACTAACTAAAAAAAAAAATCGAGGTCGAGGAAAGTCAATCAGTCTTATTACAACAGACGAAGTTCTACTTAACACGCAAACTTCCGGATAATAAATAACCGCCCACTCCCTCGAGTGAATCCTCGAGTGAACTTCTTCTACAAAAAGCTCTACTCACAAAAAAAATTTTTGAAACATGACAAAAAAAAATTTTGTCAACTCAAAAATCAGAACAAAAAAAAATTGAATGCTCGTGTCATCCAAAATTTTTGGGCCCCACGTTGGGCGCCATCTGTAACGGAATTTTTATATATATATCATCATCTGTAACGGATGTATATATATTATTCATTTTCGATCGATTCCTCTTCATTCAAACAAGAAGTGATTCTCACTGCCCTCCTTTGGAATCGAGCAGAAGCCTCTTCCTTCTATAGTTCACTGAAACCAAAAATTCTCCTATGAATTACCTCCTTCACAGAAATGGAAGTTGAAAGTCGTGGAGGGTCCTTTACCCCACTGCCACGAAACTGACTCCCATCTTTACAGTATACGCTTCGATGTCTCGCGTATCCTTCCATCAACACCATTACCTACCGACTTAACAATTGAATTATCTCTTACACGACAACTTCTCCACGGAATTTCTCTACCAAAAAAAAAAAAAAAACACAAGTCATAATAATTTTGGAAACTTTTCGCGGCTCCTCTAGTCCGCCGCTAAGTTTTTCTCATTATCATAACTCACTGAATCATCGATCGTATCCTTCATTTAAATTTTCAAGGTAGGTCGCGAGAGACACAAAAAAACTAGGGGTGAGGTTAATCACCTTCAGTATCAGAAAAGATACTATCTTTTCCCCTCCCGGACTACCTATCCTACTCAAAGAAGTTTCTACCTCGCCTTACACGCCACACTCAACACATATCCCCAGAAGGTATGTGAATCGCGTGGTTTTCCAACGGGGGTTGTCTTCGCTGCCACAACCGCCTGGTCATTTGCGAGCGAGACGGTGTTACATTAATCCTGACCAGCCGACCTGGATTTTATAGATCGGACATAATTTTAAAAATCCTAGGACCCGAAAATCTTGACACGAAAAGAAAGATCGTACCCATCTCTCGCACTCCTTCATTTATTCTATTCTGAAATTTGTGTCTTATCAGTTTCATTCACTTTCTGTAACTCATCAATGGGGCGTCATAGTTGTTGGTGACCCCTGAACTTATTCTTTACCCTTCTCATTTGCGTCGGTTTGTACAGGCCGACACAAAACCTTTGGTTTTCATTTGGTTCCACTTGTTCGAAAATCCCTTTATTTGAGAGACGCTGGTGTTGACGCGCTCTCTGCCTTTCTCTCTACCCGCCCCTATCCTGTGGCAAGAATGCTCTCTTCACAGGTTAGTGGAATCCTCTAAAGGCTTAAATCTTTCTTTGTATATAGAGAATCCCCCATCCTACTCCGGGAAACCTACTACCTATCTCCCTTCACACTCTCTGACCCATTTCCCCTCGACCCATCCTTAACCTCGTTAAGCCAACATGACTACTTCGCCAGATTCTCGACTTAAACGAGTTCTGAAAACATCAAAAGATGTTTTCTTAATATGTGTGTTATCACATGCTTGCTTTCTTATCCGCGTTTGTTTCATAAGCTGTAAATCGAAATAAATTTTTAAGCTTCTGTAGAGTGGAAGAATTTACATAAAAATTATCTAACTTCATCTACCCTAAGCTAGTTAAATTCCCTGCTTGGTTCTCGTTTACGGCATGAAAACGTGTTCTTTTTCTTACGGTACTCCCGAAGGCTAACTGTTATGTCGGTTATATATCTAACTGTTAGATTTTCCCCTTCACAACGGTTTTCGATCGGCAAGTGTGTTATATTTTCAAACACTTTCTTTTTTTTTTTTTCTCCTTTTTCTCGTGTTATATTTTCAAACACTTTCTTGACTGGGAGTTCACTGACATCTAACTACACTACTCTATCTGTACTTTCTCTTCAAGCGTGGCACTTAATTTACTTATTCTTTTACGATAGGACTTAAATTCACTTATTTAATTATCATATAATACGCCTGGGTGATCCCTGGTTTCCTTCTTTCGATTTTCCATCGATCAAAACTGCTACTGTAGCGAGCGCTAGTGCTTCTCTAGGCTCACGCCTAGCGTACCTGTCCGCAAAACAGGACGTCCTCAAGAAGTCTTCCTTGTTTCCTTCACTGTTCGATGTATTCGCTTTGGCAAATTGTTTTAGGTTCTCTTGGGCTAGTACTGCCTAGAATTTTTGCGTAAACCTTTCTACAACGCCATTTTAACTGCATACCGACATAGACGTGATCCACCCCTGACATATGTAAAAGTCCTCGTGCTTCGCAAGATATATATATATATTCTTCAAAAGTATAAAGATGTTAAAATTTTCTTCGAGTCGTCTTCCGACCTCCAAAGACTTGAAAAATGTAGTTTTGATGTTCTTCCTATCGTCACGTAGATCTCACCGTGAACTTCTGGCTGCCTGTTAAAATCACAAAAGATATTCCATTTTTAGCTTGGCCTCTACTTTATCTTACCGCGTGTGCTTCTCGGTAAAATTTTCTAATTGGGATTATTTGCCCTTTTATTTTCTTCCACACACCAAATAAAAATGATTTATCCATTTACCTGATTGTATGTAATCGTAAACCGCTTATTTTTTTTCTGGATAATCTTTTCCCTGCCTTATAACTGAACTTGGATTCTCATCGACGTCGACGTGCAAGCAAAACCATGCTGCTTTCTTTTGCAACAAAAAAAAATACAATCATTGCACCAATTTAATTTTTCCCATGTAATCGTATCTATCTAAAACATTTTTTTGTTTGACATTAGATTCTATTGCTAGTAAAAGGAATTCTACTATTTCAACTCACCCTCATGTGTGGGATTATTCCCTAACACCGCACTGAAATTTTCTTTACTTTCTCTTGAACACTTACTTGGTTGGTTGTCGACAGAATAATGAAAAAATATGGACGACTTTTACTAACCTGTTGCTTGCCGGCTACTTGGTCTAAGATGGAATCGGAATTTAGAAGGAGATTGACCTATTCACAATAAATCGTGTCTCCACAGAGTTACTCACGGACAACTTAGGTCCGTTCCACAAATAGGAATTTTTGTGCCGAATAGCTAAGGCTCTGATTAGACTAGATTTTGTTTTATTTTTAAGTTGGATAAAACAATCTTTTGCTATGAATCGTATTATTTCACACATTTATTAAGATAGATTTATCTTGAGTGCGCGTATATCAACTTTATGAATGAATTCCATAAATGATCGTGATCATAAAAACGAGTGTGATTTTCAATAATGTTGGTCTGAGAATTTCCTACACGGAAATGGCACGAACGAAGGACTTAAGGCAAGCTGGTTGATGATTTCTTCTCCAGCATCCGGGTATGCCAGGTGAACCAGTCTTTCGACGTCTGCTTGGAGTTGCTGTAGACTTTAACCCCTTTTCTGGACTCTGTTATTGAGTTGGACTCGGAAGACTTCTTTCAAGTGGCTATCTCCAAACCGTTTATCTATTGCTGCCACGAGAGAACTGAAATCACCGCTCTTACCAGCTGGAACAGTTTGAAGTAATTCAGCTGCTGGACCTCTAAGAGCAAGAGTCAGTGCTATGTACTTGTCTTCGTCATCCCAGCCATTTGTTTGAAAAAGACTGTCCATCAAATGTTGGGGGTTTCATCTCCTTTTTCCTTGAAAATTCTCCAGCAGTTTCTCGAATTTTGATTTTCCGGATCTGCTCTAATTAATTGGACAGAACAGAGAACTGTTTATCGCATCGGCTTTCCAAACGATTATCTACAACAGAAAGCTGTTTTTCCACACCTTCAACGCGTTCGTCTAGTGCACATACATTTTTCTCAATGTTACCCAATTTACCTTCTAGAATGTTTTTCTGACCTTCTAAAACTTTCTGTTGTGCCTCAAGTCTTTCGAGAATATTCTGTTGTTCTTTCTTTTGTTCGTTTCGTTGTGCTTCCAGTTGTTCGAGAACATTCTGCTGTTCCTTCTTTTGCTCGTTTCGTTGTGCTTCAATTTGTTCCAGAAACTTCTGCTGTTCCGTCTTTTGTTCTAATAAAAGCTTCATTATACTAGAAAAATCTACACTTTCACTTACTTCCTCTTCCTCCACTTCTGTTTCAAAAACAAAAGTGCTTACGTGTTCCCCTTGCTGTTCCAAATAGTTGCGCAAGCGCAGGACGAGCTCATTTTTCGATCCCGCTCTGGAAAGATTTCGCTTACCTAACTCACTTTTAAGCTCAATGCAGTTGAGCTCTTCCAACAACTTACCCAATTTCACTGTATTTAACTTTTTTTTTTCTACACTTTACTTGGTTTTTTTTTTTTTTTTTTTTTTCAAATAAGTTTTATTTAAAGTTTTATTTACAATTCTGACCGTGCGCTTAGTTCGCAAAAATAATACTCAATCTTTCAATTTAATTCTAACACTTTTATTCAGTATCTACCTTCGATATACACTTTATTCGAACTCAACTCAATTACGTTTATTCAATATTCACACTATCACTTTCTAAATCAAACTGAACTCTGGTTGCGTCAACTCCCTCTTTATATAGAAGTGTGAAATATCGAGAGCTTTCTAGTAGTTTTGCTATGAACCATGATGTCTAGACAAGTTCCCCTCCCGGTATATTTCTGCACACACACACTCACAACCAACGTCTTCCTTTATACCATTCCATTATAGTGTTGCCAGTTGTGTTTTCGCTTAAACGTTTTCGATTGGGAAATTGGTATAAATGTTGGGTGCACATTATATTATTAAATAACTTGTTTTGCCTTGAGGTTATTGATTTCAAGTTTTCTTTTATTTGACAAATTGTTACATTCGTAATAATTCCAGTTTTGATTGTAACAAAAGAAAAAAAATAGTGCGTGCAGTCCCCCCGCGCGGAAGAAGTGAAACTTCCTAATATGAAAATGAAAATAGGAAGGGGTAGAAATTTATTTTGAGTGAACTCGTATTGTTTCTTTAAAAGAAAAAGAATTAGAACAGTGTCCAAGTCCAAATCGTATTTATAAACACTTTCATCGCTGTCTAAGAAATGTCTAACTTTAGACACCGAAATTGGTTGTCTAAACTATGGCTAAAGTGACCATTGATACAGCAAAAAACAATTTTGTTGAACATGTTATAAAACACTGTTGAGGGTGTTAAGACCGAAAAAATTAAGTAGTTTGAGGTGCAAAAATACTACTTTCAACAATTCCACTTATAAATTGCACAAATTTGATCATTTTATGAGACTTGGAAAATCAAACATGTTTAGACATGATCAAACATGTTTAGACATGATCAAACATGTTTAGACATGATCAAACATGTTTAGACATGATCAAACATGTTTAGACATGATCAAACATGTTTAGACATGATCAAACATGTTTAGACATGATCAAACATGTTTAGACATGATCAAACATGTTTAGACATGATCAAGCACGTTTAGACATGATCAAACATGTTTAGACATGATCGAACATTTTTGGGCCGGGCTTAAATGGAAATTGCTTATATATACATGATTATGCCTCCGCTAACTACTACATACTCATTACTACATATATCAAAATTCTAATAAAATCTTACAGTTACCACTCACCAAAAGCTCTGATTTGTACATACATACATACATATGTATATTGTCTTCCTAATAAAATTCCGCAGTCAGCACATTCGAGGAGAAACTTAACAATTGGTTTTTTTGTTAGAATAATTTAACTCAATCGATTTACACATTTAGTAAGCACTTATCAACATATGTACATATTTACATACATTTATGTATATTATACAAATTAAAAGAAACTGCTTTAGATATTTTCTATCGTTTCATTGGAGAAAAGAGTAAAACTCAACACTGATCGACTTTTCATTTTACGACTGAATATGTTTAACACGGAAGTGTAACGCTGCATGTAACACGGAAGTGTAACGCTGGATGTTTGCAAGTCGCATAAGAAGTTTCACTTCAACTTTAGATATTTTCTATCGTTTCATTGGAGAAAAGAGTAAAACTCAACACTGATCGACTTTTTCATTTTACGACTGAATATGTTTAACACGGAAGTGTAACGCTGCATGTAACACGGAAAAGTAACGCTGGATGTTTGCAAGTCGCATAAGAAGTTTCACTTCAAAAACTAACAAGTATCAAAAAAGGCGCCTGCAACATAAATAAAGAAAATAAAAGAGTTTTGTATTGCAGGCAAAAGTAAAAATAAGAATTTACAAAAGAATAGTACATTTTTAAAGGTTTAATATTCACAAAAGAAATATTTATAATTTTTAATACTGAATAATAATTCTACTGACTTCAACCCGACTTTTGACTTAGAATGACTTGTGACATGTGACTTGAAAAATAATTTTCACCAACTACTCGGAATGACAGAGACGGAGCAATATGCGCTAGAGCTATATGCTTCTCTCTTTCAGTCATAGAAAATAATTATCACCAACAGAGTCACACACCCATTTCAACTAAGAAGCTATCTAAAGGTATCCGAGTATTTTTGGTATACCTTTCTATTGAAGTGATCAGCTGATAGAATTTTATTTTTATTTCTTTGCATGTTGATTTTTTGTTTTGGTGTGCATTTATTTCATCATAAGAGTCTTTTAAAACGCATGGGAAATCGAACAAAATAAGTTATAATCGTCTAGTAATGATATTTTGAATGTTTTTCTATTTTCAAAAGTCGAATTTTAATATTTCACAGCTGTTGTCTGTAGCAATCTGGAAAAGATATCTATATCGTTCGAAAAGATATCCAAGATACGGCTATCCGAAATAGGCTATCCGATAGGTTCTCGAACGCGCCCAATGAATGCGGCGCGGTGTTTTGACGGTTGTGTAATTGCTAAAATTATTTTGAAATAGGCAACACAAACGTCAAACGAACTAGGGATGAGTCAATAATTCACTAAAACTAGAGGTGGGTGAGGTTTTCACTGGTACATGGGTATATTTTCTTGAATGTTTTAAATACTAAGGATTAAATCCTGTTTCAGATCGAACTAGTGTCAGGATATACCTTTTTGTGATACGTTAAAAACTAATGATTTTAAAAAGCTTTTCATGAAAATGTGAATATAGGTCGCGATACCAGCGTTTTCCCTATCTTTTTTTAATTCGAATACTTTGCTTGTAATGGGTTGAAAAGAAATAAAAGAAAAGTAGTTTACCGTTTCTATTTATCACCCGAAAAGCAGGGATGTCTTTACTTTGAATAAATAATTTATAGTGTTGAAAACAGTATAGTTTGTAATGTTGAAATGAGAAGAGCGCACCATAGATTTTGAGAGTTTTTTTTTAACTGGAATACTTTACCAGCTTCTGACTTTGAAAAAAAATCACTATAAAGCTACGCCGCTGACTGCTGCATTTTTGCTGTAGTCACAATATTTCGTCATGTTTGTGTGGTTACTTACATACATTTGATAAAAATAAAATTTTTAATGTGAAAATGTCGCCGTCACAACAGAGAAATCGCTTCGGTTTGGGAAATCTCTAAATATCTTACTCTCATTGGGACAAAAACGCCATTCTTTTACGAAAACAAGTGAACCGTTCCTTAACAGTTTTTGCTTGACGCCTCACCATTCCTCACCATTTCGCACTTTATGTTTTTAGAAAAATCACCTTTATTAATGTTATCGTATTCTTACAATCATTTATTGTAGAATGGAAAGATTGAGTCAAACATAAATTAACTTATATCATAAAACACTTAAAAAATTATGTGCTAGAAGTGAAAAGAAAAGATTTGTTATAAGATATGCTTTTGGTGAACAATTTTAGAACTTAAAATAGCTTCTATTCCGTCACTTATTTGCTATTGGTTTCAGCATAAGAGACTTGAAAACATCTCGCTACTGAAAACATCAGATTCTAAAAAAATGTATGTGAAAATTTGTTACGGTCATATTATTCACTCCTTAAAATTAAACCCAATAGAAATAAACCCAGTTGTCAAATTTTGATCACAGTTTTAAATTTTGATCCCAGGTTTAAAATAAACCCAGTTGCCAAAGTGAGAAACGTCAAATTGTTCAAGAAATTGTAAGCAATACTTTTCATTTATATCTTGCATTGTCGACTTAATTTATATTCTATTTTTTCATGATGTTGCAGGTTCCAGAAATGGAAATTCCACCAATTGCTGCTCCACCAGACAATCGTTAACATTTTCTGCCGGATCCGAATGGCTAATCGAGAAAGCGCCCATCATGACAAGGAATTTACTAACGGAGGACTTGCCAATTCCTCGAGAAAGGCCACATCCATGAAAAATCATTTTTGCCTCCGTTGGGATTCGATCCACGAACATCTGGATTAACAGCAGACATGCTTACCATCACGCCACGGGTACCACCGTCCTATTAACAAACATCAAATCCAGCGAAAACAAATACAGTCAAACATAACAGTCAAGACTGCGTACACGTTACGACCTATGGTCTAACTGGGTAGACCTTGTATGTCCAACTTGAGTGTGAAGTAAGGTAGAAGAGTTTTGTTGTAGTCTTTTAAAAATAAATCAAACAATGTCGCTAAAAAAATATTCTGGGACTTTTTATTTGAGGTTCTCTTTTCTTTCTTTCATCAGAAGACAATCAAACAAATTTTATTTTTCAACTAAAACAATCAAATAATTGATTGGTTGTCCCTTTTACTATTGGTTGGACATTTGTTGCTGTGGATGTCCGGTGTTACCTCTGTTTAGTGGATATCCTTGTGTGATGCTGCCCCCCGGTTTGTCAACTTTCAGCTCAACGTGATAACCTCGTCGAAAATCTTCTCCGTAGTCACTGTGGTTTGTGTTGTGACTCGGAGGCTGGTCTAGATTGATGTGGTATACCTGGGCGGGGTTTTGTGACGACTGTTGTTAGTTTTTGGAGGGACGACCTTGCGCCGACTGTTGGGTTTGCATTTCCATGTGATAGCTCTGCCTCAAATGAAGATTAAGGTTGGGGTTAAACGAAGGATAAATAATCGCTGGACCCCGACTCTCCTGCCGACCATGGCTGGGAGCATAGCTGGCAGTTCGGTAGAACAGTGTGCCAGGAGGATTTTGATACTGTGTTGGGGATTCTACAAACAAGAATGTAGTTCAAAATATTGTAACGTAAGCTTAGTTCGCAAAATAATACTTCACTTTTCAATTTATTTCTACCACTTTTATTCAGTATCTATACCAGAGATAAGAAATTAATTAGATGGCAAACTTCACGCACACATTGAAACTGCCTACAAGCTGATTTACGCAAAAATCACCTCTACTACTTTGAGTACAGCTTCCTCTACACCTTTACTTTATACAAAATCTCACTAGAGTACAGCAAATCTCACTACTACCACTTTGAGTACAGCTTCCACGTATTCACAGACAGAGGATGTGATTACAAAAACAACAATGTAAACAAATGGTTGTTGCGGGGCAAGAGAAGTAAAGGTTTGCCATCTAATTAATTTCTTATCTCTGATCTATACTTTATTCGATCTCAACTCGACTTTTGGACTATCACTTGTTCACAACAATTCACTCTTACCTTTATCACTCTATAATCAAAACTGCCCTCTGGTTGCCTCGGACGGCCTATTTATATCGACTGAGATTTCATCTAGAACTCTCCAGTAATTTCCACATGGTCTCCACTCTCCACTCGGCTGTCAAACATTTTCTCTCCTAGTATATTTCTATACTTACACTAGTGTTGCCGCTTGTGTTTTCGGTTGAACATGTTCGATTATAAAATTGGTATTAAATGTTGGGTTCGCGTTACACTGCCCCCTCCTTAAGATTGTTCGTCCCAAACACTTCCATCTGCAGCCTTGCCACTATATCGATGCAGGCGGTCACAATGAACTACCTTTAACTTGCCTCTTAGTCCTCTTTAGATGCGGTAAACCACGTCGTTTATCCTCGTGACGACAGTATAAGGACCTTCCCAGTTCTGCTGAAGTTTCGGTGACAATCCCTTTTGACGATGAGGATTATAAAGCCACACACGATCTCCTGCTTGGAATCCTGCCGTTGTTGCTTTTGTGTCGTACCGTGTCTTCATCCGGTCGCTGTAGGTTTTCATCCGTTCCCTTGTTCTTTTATGGATGTCAGCGAGTCTCTCCTTGATTTCGTCCACATACTCGTTCGTGTCCTGTGGCTCCTCTGTGGGGCATCCAAATTTAAGTTCGCTGGGCAGCCGCATGTTTTTCCCGAACAGGATGTCAGATGGTGTTTGTCCTGTCGAGCTATGTACTGTACTTCTATAGGCCATCAGGAATAGCGGTACGTGCCTATCCCAGTCTCTTTGGTAGTCGCCTACGACCTTGGTGAGGTGTTCTTTCAAGGTCCGGTTGAATCTTTCAACCATCCCATCAGATTGTGGATGAAGCGGTGTGGTTCTCGTCTTCTTAATGCCAAGTAGTCCGCACACTCCTTGGAAGATGTTTGACTCAAAGTTCCTCCCTTGGTCGGAATGGAGTTCCATAGGCACGCCAAACCTACTCACCCAGTTAAACACAATCTGGTCGACCACCGTTTTGGCTTCTTGATTTGGGATGGCATACGCCTCAGGCCACTTGCTAAAATAGTCCATTACAAACAGAATGTACTTGTTTCCAGCGTTGGTCTCTGGAAAAGGCCCAGCCACATCTACTGCAATCCTCTCAAAAGGTGATCCAACTTTGTACTGATGCATCTTACCTTGAATCTTCCTACCAGGTCCTTTGGTTGCAGCACACTTGTCACATGTTCGGCACCACTTCTCCACGTCATCTCTAGCATGTAACCAGTAGAACCGATGCCGCACCTTCTCCAGTGTTTTGTTAACCCCCAGGTGGCCTCCAGAAGGTCCGTCGTGCATCTCCCGAAGAACTTCACTGACTTTCGATTGCGGTACGATCAGCTGCATCACATATGATTTACCGTCAACGGACTCCCATCTTCGCCTGAGGACACCTTCTTGCACATATAGTGAGTCCCACTGTGCCCAATAGGCTTTGAGAACTGGACTCCTGTCAGAAATATCTCCCCATTCAGGTTTCTCTTCATTTTCTTTGCGTGAATGGGTTCGATATCTGGATCCTCCTGTTGAGCTGTCCTCACTTCTTCATTGCTCCATCCGCTTATTGGGTCAGCTCTTAGTCGCTGAGCGGTAATATTTTCTTTGTCTTCTTGCCGCCCACAATGCTTGCAATCCACTTTGCAAGGTCTTCGGGATAATGCGTTGGCGTTTGAGTGCAACTTTCCTCTGCGGTGTTGAATCTGGTAATCATAAGTCTGCAGTCTTTCTATCCACCTTGCGACTTGACCTTCTGGACTTTTGAAGTTCAACAGCCAGTTCAGAGCACCATGGTCTGTCCGCAGAAGAAATTTCTGTCCATAGATGTACTTTTGGAAGTGCTTTGTTGCCAAGACAGGAGCTAGCAGTTCCCTTCTGGTCACGCAGTAGTTTCTTTCGGGTTTCGAGAGGACCTTGCTGTAGTATGCCACCACTTTCTCTTCGCCATCATGCACTTGGGATAGTACCGCCCCGATTCCAACGTTGCTTGCATCAGCATCGATGATGAATGTTTTTCCAGGTGTTGGATGAGCCAGCACTGGAGCGTTACAGAGGCGGTATTTGAGTTCCTGAAAAGATTTCTCACACTCACCTGACCATTTAAACTGCTTCCCTTTCTCGGTAAGCTGATGCAAACTCTTTGCAACTCCAGCAAAGTTCTTAACAAATCGTCGGTAATATGTGGCAAGACCAAGAAAGCTTCGGAGTTGATGTTTGTCCTGTGGTGTTGGCCAATTTTTGACGGAGTCAACTTTTTCAGGATCAGTCTTCACTCCTTGGGAAGAGATGATGTGTCCCAAATACTTAACTTCGGTATTGAAAAGTTCACATTTTTCCTGGCTTTTAGGTTCTTGCAATGTTGGTCAAATGTTTTCCCGTAAACAATGAAATCGTCCAAGTAGACTAGGCAAGCTTTCCACGTCAGTCCTTGAAGAACGCACTCCATCAAACGCTCGAATGTTGCCGGAGCGTTGCATAGCCCAAACGGCATAGCTTTAAACTGCCAGAGCCCATTACCTGTAGAAAACGCCGTCTTTTCCCGATCATCTGGGTGGATGTCAACTTGCCAGTATCCACTTTTCAAGTCCAGCGTCGAGAACCAATGGGCTTCCTCCATGGCATCCAGGGTATCACTGGTTCTGGGCAGGGGATAGCTGTCCTTCTTAGTCACATCATTCAGCCTTCGGTAGTCCACACAAAAGCGAGTGCTTCCGTCTTTCTTTTTCACTAGCACCACTGGTGACGCCCAAGGACTTTTGGAGTTTTCGATAAGACCGTCCTTCTTCATTGTTGTTATCATTTCCTCAACCTCACCTTGTTCGGCCAGTGGAAGGCGTCTTGCTGGTTGACGAATCGGTCTTGCATCTCCTGTGTTGATGCGATGCTGCACCAGCTGTGTCCTACCATATTGTCCCTTTTGCGATGCGAAGATGTCAGTGTACTCTTGTAGGAGATTTTCAGCCATCCTTGTTTGTTGGTGATCGAGGTTGGATGAATTCAGTATTTTAGCTCTGATGGTTTTGAGCTCCTCCGGAGTTATAGTTTTTCTCGGGGCTTCGTCTGTGATCTTCGTAATTGCTGAAACCGATTCACAACGTCCAACGACTTCTCCTTTCTTCAACCTTACATCGTACGGTCTGGTGTTTAGTAATCGTACGGGGACCATTTTGTTTTTCGGTGCTACCAGTGTTTTCCCAATGATGACGCTTTGGGAGGAACACTCTGGGTCTGGTTCCACCATGAGGTATCGAAGGCTTCCAAACTCACCTTCAAGTTTTGTCCAAACGAACACTTAAGAAGAAGGAGGCAGGATCAGATCTTCCGTGACGACAGTCCTCAGTGTTGACATATTTTCATTCGAATAGGTCATTGGAATTTCTTTCTTTTGGTATTTCAAAACTTGATTACCGATATCCAAAATAACTCCGTGCTGTTTCATAAAGTCGATTCCAATGATGCACTCGTCACATATATCTGCTACCAGGAATTGATGAGTAAGCACTAGATCGGCCAGTCGGATCTTAAGACACACTTCTCCATATACTCTTGCTGCTTCTCCCGTTGCGGTTCTTAGACAGTAGCTATTGGTGTTATGAAGCCACGTTGTCTTTACCAGGTCTCGACGTACTATGGTTGCTGTGGCACCGGTGTCGATGGTAGCCACATGTTTGTTCCCGTTAATAGTAGTCTCCACAGTCAGACTTTTGTTGTCTCGTTTGGTCTGAGAGACCTGGATGGTGTTCTGTGGTCATCGATACAAGAAACCAGCCTATGGGAAACGGGCTGATAGGCAACGCTGGTGTTGTTGTTATCTTGCTCTGGGTTGGATCTCTTGCTTCCACAATGTTGACAACCGGCTTTATTTGGTGATAGTCGGCATTGACGCTGTAAGTGCCCGGTCTTGTTGAAGTTCCAAGATCTTGCAAGTCCGCTCCGCTGGTTCTTTTGTATTTCAGCTCTTTGGCACGAGCATTCTTCGACTATGGCTTCTCTAAGTCGATGTTCTCCATGAGAAGCCTGTTCTGCTGCTTCAATTGTCAATGCGAATGCTAAAGTTTCAGAAAGAGTACGTGTTCTAGCAGTTCGCACAGACCTCTGGAGATGTATATCAGAAATGGCACCAACGAAGGACTCAACAGCAAGCTGGTTGATGATTTCTTCTCCAGCATCCGGGTATGCCAGGTGAACCAGTCTTTCGACGTCTGCTTGGAGTTGCTGTAGACTTTCGCCCCTTTTCTGGACTTTGTTATTGAGTTGCACTCGGAAGACTTTCTTCAAGTGGCTATCTCCAAAGCGTTTATCTATAGCTGCCACAAGAGAACTGAAATCTCCGCTCTTACCAGCTGGAAAAATTTGAAGTAATTCAGCTGCTGGTCCTCTAAGAGCAAGAGTCAGTGCTATGTACTTGTCTTCGTCATCCCAGCCATTTGTTGTCGCGGCTGCCTCAAATTGTCTCTTGTAAACTGGCCAAGAAGACTGTCCATCAAATGTTGGGGGTTTCATCTCCTTTTTCCTTGCAAACTCTCCAGCAGATTCTCGAAATTTGATTTTCCGGATCTGGTCTAATTCCTTGGTCAGAACATCACATCGGCTTTCTACGCCTTCGAAACGATTCTCTACAACAGAAAGTTGTTTTTCCACACCTTCAACGCGTTCGTCAAGGGCACATACATTTTTCTCAATGTTGCCCAATTTGCCTTCTAGAATGTTTTTCTGACCTTCCAAAACATTCTGTTGCGCCTCAAGTTTTTCGAGAATATTCTGTTGTTCTTTCTTTTGTTCGTTTCGTTGTGCGTCCAGTTGTTCGAGAACATTCTGCTGTTCCTTCTTTTGCTCGTTTCGTCGTGCTTCCAGTTGTCCGAGAATATTCTGCTGTTCCTTCTTTTGATCGTTTCTCTGCTCTTCCAGACGTCCGAGAATATTCTGCTGTTGCTCTTCAATCAGCTTCTTTTGTTGTACTTCGAGTCGTTCGAGAACATTCTGCTGTTCCTTCTTTTGCTCGTTTCGCTGTTCTTACAAAATGTTTGACAACAAGACGAAAACAACGAAAACTTCTAATTGAAAGTTAATAAAAACGCACAATTTAACATATAATGGAAGGTCTTTATTTAAAATATATGCACATCTTGCTTCGACTGTGCTGCTCGAGCTCTCATAGTGGACTGCGCACTGTGCACCGCTCAAAAGTTCTTAGTAGACTGTGCACCGCTCTGCTGATGTTAGTGGACTGTGTTCTTGTCAATGCTCATCTCGCCATATATAGGTTGTTGCTGCTGCACTAGCCTGCTTACCCTTCTCGATATTGAGCACCGCTACTTCACATATTTGGCATGATGAATCTGCACTTGGGTTTTTTCCATTGCGACCCTTCGGTCGCAACCACCGTTGTCTGGTACGTCTGCCACGTAAGATCTCGATGAATATTTGCTATTTCTCGGTCGGAACCACCGTTATCTGGCACACGATAACACAGTGACTCTTAACCGAAAAGCTTCTTCTTTGGTTGCCTGCACCGAATCATGTTGATTCTATTTCTCGGTCGCAACCACCGCTATTTGCACATTGTTTGTTGTCTTGTAGGACATCTGTGTTGTAAGAACAATTCTTCTTCTTGCTGTAATTAGCGACCGTGAGGTCACTATGGAAAGGGGTATGGCCTATGCACGTGCCACATGATGATTTCGCTTTCTCTAACATTCCTCCCCCCAAATTGAAGGCTCGTCTTCAATTTCGCCTGTTGGCTCTTCAAGAGGTAGAACGCATAACTTCTGTATTGCTCGCACCAAGGTTTTATGCTCCAAGCACTGAAAAGCTGCCAACAATGCAGCGCTCTTTAGGTTGCTCACAAGCTCTAGGTGTATGGGCTTCCTCACCATGCACACAAACACTGCAATGTAGCCCTTCTCTATTATCTTTGATCGCCCTGATCTCCTTTTTATTTGCACCGGTCCAGCATAGTCTACTCCGCTATGCTTGAACGCTCTCGTGGGCTGGACACGTTCTTTGGGAAGACTGCCCATCAGCTGTTCGGACGTTGTTTTGCTCTGCCGAAAACATGTTATGCACCTTGAGATGTGGGTCTTCACTGCTCGCCGCAGGGAAGGGATCCAAAACCTTTGCCTTATGTACTGCATGCACAGCTGTACGCCTCCGTGTAGTGTCCTCAGATGCGCTTCTCTAAAAAACAGATTAAGTGAAAGTATGCTGCTCAAACTTACCAATGAAGATTTCTCCAGGAGTTGTTTGACTTCCATTTGATACGCACAAAGTTGTTCTATCCTTGCCCATTAGGATAATGCTCGATCTCGCTCTTCCAGTGACACTGGCCCGGTCAGGATTGTTTGACGGTTCTTCCTACACGCTCTCGTAAACATCGCCGCTCACCTGCCGCATCAGTTTGCACAAAAGCACGGCTGCACATAGCTCAAGTCTGGGTTCTGAGATGGTTTTGACTGGTGCCACTCTGGACTTCGAAGCTATAATTCTGCACGTTGTTTTCCCAGTGATTGAAGTCGCACGCATGTAAACAACTGCGGCGTAAGCTCTAATTGAAGCATCTGCAAATACATGGAGCTCCAGTTTGTGTTGCTCCGTGCTTTTCAGCCACCTCGGAACCCTTATCGCCTCCACGTGTGTCAGTTGCTCGCGGTATTTTTTCCATACAGGTAAGATGGATGTGGGTATTTGCTCATCCCACTCAACTCCGCACCGCCATAGGTCCTGTATTAGGATTTTTGCACTAATTATTACTGGTGCCAGGTAGCCATTTGGGTCGTACAACCTCTCGATGGCACTGACAACTGCTCTTTTGGTGGTAGACACACTGCCATCGCTCGTTCGCACCTTAAACGAGATTTCATCTCTTTCGCAGTCCCATACGAGACCCAACATTGAAGCACTATGATCTTCTGGAAATGTTAGCGCTTTTTCGCTCGACCAGGTGTTCGTCAGTCTTGATAGTACGCAATGACCTGAAGACATAAATTTGCTCAGCTTGAAACCGCCTACTCTTAGAGAAGACTTTATTTGTTGGCACTTCACTTTCGCCTCCTCTTCGTTATCTGCACCAGTCAACATTTTGTCCATGTAAAAATTGTTCATGATGGCCTCACATGCCAATGGATACTCTTCCTTGTGGTCCATCGCGCACTGATGCATTGCTCGCACTGCATTGAGCCCGCTGGACGCCATGCCATACGTGACCACTGTAGACAGTATTCTCTCATGCGCTCGCTAGAATTCCCTCTCCAAAAGATACGTTGGAGATCCCACTGCTCTGGATTCACCTTCACTTGGCGGAACATTTTTTCGACGTCTGCCGAAACTGCAACCTAGAAGCACCGGAAACGCGTAATTATTGCAGACAGATCGTCTTGTAATTTGCCTCCGGTAAACTGCACATCGTTTAGGGACATCCCACTCACGCTCTTGCACGATGCGTCGAAGACGACCCGAAATTTCTTGGTGACGCAATGGTGTGGAATGTGGTATGCTGGCTCGCTCGTACTTGGTTCAGATACTTGCTTCATGTGTCCGAGAGCCTCGTATTCCCGCATGAATTCAACGTATTGTGCTCTTAGCTCTGGCTCTGCACTTAACCGCTTTTCGGTTTGTAGGAACCTCTTCATGGCCACCGCTCTGGTCGAACCCAACTTTTCCGCTCCAGTGCCTCGCACGTCGAACACGCACCGACGTTTGATGAGGCCCAAACGCTGCACGCACTGCTCAGTAACCAAGTTGATTTGACTTCCGCTGTCTAGAAGCGCCCTTGCTTCATCCGGTTGTCCTGCTCTGCCCTGCACTTTGACGCGTGCTGTTGCCAGTAGTGCTCTTTGCACCTCGTCACTACCGGTTTGCTCATTCTCTAATCGCTCAATGTTGATGCCGTTGTCGCTCTTGAAACTTCTTTGAATTTGTGCTCAGTCTCTTCTCTAACTGGTGGAATTGCCTCACTGCAATCGCCCTGGAACTTGTGCCCGTGAGTTGATGGTAATAGTGACCACATATCGCTCTGATGTGTCACGCCAATGTGTGCTCTGAAAGTTTTGCTCTACCCATTCATCCTCTGCAGACATGGGAATCGGTGATTGTAGGTCCTCCGCTTCCCAAAATTTTCTCAACAGCTCATTGAGATGCTCATCCGGTGATTCCGTCGTCATTATATCATGGTCATTAGTGTCGCTCTAGCTGGATTCGGATTTGCTCGCATCTGTCCGCTGCATCTCATCACAAACGTAGGCTCTATTCGTTACAGCAAGGTAGCGTAACTGTTCCGGTGAATCGTACCTTTGTGCTTGCTCCCATCCCTTGCGCTTGAGTATCACATTTGTTCTTTCTCAGCCCCATTCTTTGCACGCATTGCTCTGTTATGATGTTGACTTGACTTCCCGAACCTAGTGTTCTTGCCCTCATGCCCTGCCCTGTTTTGCTCATGATTTTAATGCATGCCGTTGCTAGTAGTGCATGATCTGCATTTGCTCTGCTCTGTTCCACCTCGTTATGTTTGGTTACATCTCTATTGTAGTTGTTTTGATTGCTCGTATCGAGGTGGTGTGACTGGATCACATGCTCGATGGGTTGCTCTCGATGTGATTGCTGCATGAATTGCTAGTTGTCTGGTTGACATTTTGACGCTCTTGAAGTGGTTGGCAGGCTGTGCTCTGACCGCGCTATCACTGATAACCCAGTTACCGGATTGCACTGCTCTGGGCAAAGGATGCTATTGTGTCCCTTGTTACTTCTCCGGCAAGCTCCGGCAGGACATGCCTGCGCAACGTGTCCGCTCTTCAGACAATTAGGATACAGCTTCCAGCTGCGAACCTTGTCGCTCCTACCTTGAATGGAGAGAGAGAGAAAATCTGCACAACGATATAGTGAATGTGGTGACTTACACAGCGGGCATTTTAATGCCGTGGTCGTCTTTAGTGCGCTCGAACCAGCTACATTCCTTTGTACCCCTCTCTGCAACTTCGTGTCTGACCTTTCTGCACACTGCTCTATATCGAAAAATGCAGAATCCAGAGCACTGGCTCTGCGCTCCAAGAATTCAAAGAACTCCTCCAATGTGGCAATTTGACGGACATCGGCCCTTGCAATTTGCCATGCGTGGTTCGTCTCCTGATCCAGTATATTGCGCAACTTGCTTTAGCTTGAATTAAAAGCGCACTTCCCGTAAGACCGTAGAAGACCGCAGCGACCCAGGTCGACCCTTCGAAAATCGCTTCAGTCCGAACGGAATCAATGCACTTTTTTGGATATCTCAAATTTATTTGCGCTCTGCAAAATAACCTTTGTCCGGTTGCGCTGCACAGTTAACGATCACTTCAGTCAATTCGCACTTCCTAGATTGATGAATTCTCACAAGTTCTTATATTTTTCTTCTCGTTAAGTAGGGATATCTTGTGAAAAAGGTTTTTCTTTCGAAAATATTTGCATTCGATTACCCACATATAGGTATACATAAATATATTTTTGATAAGCACTTTTAATTTATCTTTAGATAGGTCGCTT
This sequence comes from Melanostoma scalare, assembly GCA_949752695.1. NCBI lineage: Eukaryota > Metazoa > Arthropoda > Insecta > Diptera > Syrphidae > Melanostoma > Melanostoma scalare. The sequence continues at coordinate 66,176,205 of OX456986.1, read as the reverse complement.
GCACAATTTATTCGGCTCGATTAGGACCAGAATGTTTGACAACAAGACGAAAACAACGAAAACTTCTAATTGAAAGTTAATAAAAACGCACAATTTAACATATAATGGAAGGTCTTTATTTAAAATATATGCACATCTTGCTTCGACTGTGCTGCTCGAGCTCTCATAGTGGACTGCGCACTGTGCACCGCTCAAAAGTTCTTAGTAGACTGTGCACCGCTCTGCTGATGTTAGTGGACTGTGTTCTTGTCAATGCTCATCTCGCCATATATAGGTTGTTGCTGCTGCACTAGCCTGCTTACCCTTCTCGATATTGAGCACCGCTACTTCACATATTTGGCATGATGAATCTGCACTTGGGTTTTTTCCATTGCGACCCTTCGGTCGCAACCACCGTTGTCTGGTACGTCTGCCACGTAAGATCTCGATGAATATTTGCTATTTCTCGGTCGGAACCACCGTTATCTGGCACACGATAACACAGTGACTCTTAACCGAAAAGCTTCTTCTTTGGTTGCCTGCACCGAATCATGTTGATTCTATTTCTCGGTCGCAACCACCGCTATTTGCACATTGTTTGTTGTCTTGTAGGACATCTGTGTTGTAAGAACAATTCTTCTTCTTGCTGTAATTAGCGACCGTGAGGTCACTATGGAAAGGGGTATGGCCTATGCACGTGCCACATGATGATTTCGCTTTCTCTAACACAAAAGTTTCATCATACTGGAAAAATCTACACTTTCACTTACTTCTTCTTCTTCCACTTCTGTTTCAAAAACAAAAGTGTTAACGTCTTCCCCTTGCTGTTCCAAATAGTTACGCAAGCGCAGGACGAGCTAATTTTTCGATCCCGCTCTAGAAAGATTTCGCTTACCTAACTCACTTTTAAGCTCAATGCAGTTGAGCTCTTCCAACAACTTACCCATTTTCACTGTATTTAACTTTTTTTTTTCACTTTACTAGTCAAATAAGTTTTATTTACACTTCTGACTCCAATGTAACGTGCGCTTAGTTCGCAAAATAAAACTTCACTTTTCAATTTATTTCTACCACTTTTATTCAGTATCTATACTTTATTCGATCTCAACTCGACTTTTGAACTATCACTTGTTCACAACAATTCACTCTTACCTTTATCACTCTATAGTCAAAACTGCCCTCTGGTTGCCTCGGACGGCCTATTTATATCGAATGACATTTCATCTAGAACTCTCCAGTAATTTCCACATGGTCTCCACTCTCCACTCGGCTGTCAAACATTTTCTCTCCTAGTATATTTCTATACTTACACTAGTGTTGCCGCTTGTGTTTTCAGTTGAACATGTTCGATTATAAAATTGGTATTAAATGTTAGGTTCGCGTTACAATATGATTTTTATTAGAATCAGCAGCGTTTACTTACTATTCCATAGCACCCGAGCAATATCTGCCCCACGACGACCATCCCAATGTTCCCAAACATGTCGAGTAACTCTGCTGAAACTTAAACAATATTAATGATATAATTAAATTAAAACAACTTACGTTATATGAAAGTATCCAGTCCAAAACTCAGAAGTAAAATGCTTTCAATTTCAATTGTTTACTTTTATTTCACAGTTTGACTTGAATAGAGACAACTGAAAATGGGGTGGTTCGCATGAGCACACTTTTTGCCTGAAACTGTCAAAATCCTACTGCCTTTCCTTGGATTGTATGACAATATTTGAAATTTTCCTATAGTATGCGAACGAACCCAAAATACATCCGGATGTAAATAATTAAACCCGAAAACGCAATGCGGTTTAAATCCAATGGGTTTATTTGGAGTGAATAATATGGATTTTTCAATTATGGATCCACACGTGTTATTCCAATAACGTTATATCGGTCGTTTCTGGGCAAAAGGGGTGAGGAAGAAAGAGGTTGGATGCGCAAAACGAAATCAGATTTATCTGCCTAAGCAGTACACTTGTCGTGTCCAGACGGGTTATACTCATAACGTTATGCTTTTTTTAATACACTTTCCAACACAAAATGGAGAACTTGTGCGAGGAATTATAACAACGTGTAGACACCTAGCGTTAACAGCATAACGTTATTGAAATAACCCGTCTGGACAGGCACTTTGACAATCGGGCTTATGCGATCTTACATCCGGATGTAAATTTAGACCCGGGTTTATTGGGTGAATAATATGGCCCTTAGTATGTATTTGGGAGTTGTTACGAAAACTAAGTTTTTGTCCCAGTGGAAATAAATTACAAGCTTAAAAAGTATATGTGAGTTCATATATTCAAATATTATATATAAAAAAAACATTGTGTTTTGTAGATATTTTATTCAATTTGGCTGAAATATTGGCACTTGACTTCAAAGAATTAATTCTTTTGCAACAAATGAAACATAAGCTTTTTAAACTCTGACTACAGTAAAATACAACAAAAATACGTTTTGTAATAGTTTTTTTTGCTTTAAAATGTTTTTGTTTCATTATTTTAAACACGAAAATTAATCTTTATAACTTAACTAACATATTTTCAAGAAATAATTTGTACTTTTCAACATTTAAAATAGTTTGACACTAAAATCTGATTGAAAATGCTACTTAAACTGTTATTTTAGCAGTAGTAGCAACCACATTTGAGTCACATAGAACTGAGAAAATTTTGTAAAGAAATTATAAAGTCATGTCCGGAAAACGTCGTCGAAGTGGTAGCAAGCTCCCAGCTAAGTGGTACACTTGCCCTTGAATTTTAAATGTAGGCATGAACCCAAAATCAATTCATATTCTATACGAGAATCCTACCCCATTTTGAACTATTTATTTACATACATATATTGATTATTATTATTTTTTGAAACGTTACCTATACATGAAATGGTGAAAAAAAAAAATAAAACAAATATTTTTTGCAGATGAGTTCATCATTCCTGGATCAGTTAATAGATGTTACAGAAAAAGCTGTTGAGCTTATGGATACCGATAACAGTGATGATGAAGAAGTTGTACGTGAACTTGTTAGCCTGTCCAATGATGTTTTAGAGGAATCTAAGAGAGGAGAAAAAACGATGTGGGTTAAGCCGTGGAGGAAAGACCGAGCAGAACAAGGGTCTTTCAATTTTTTAACGAAAGACCTCCGGCAAAATGACAAACAATCTTTCTGCAACTATTTAAGGATGGATGAAAAATCTTTCGAATTGTTATTGTCCTTAATATACAATGACATTTTAAAAAAAAACACAACAATGAGGGACGCAATACCGCCAGCAGAAAAATTAGCTGCAACGCTAAGGTATCTGGCAACAGGCGAATCTTTAAAGAGCACAGACTACCAAACTCGGCTTTCGCAGCCTTTTTTAACAAACGCCATACCAGAAGTTTGTAAAGCAATTTGGAAGAATCTAAAAAGCCAGTATTTAAAGGCAAGTTAAGAATTTTAATTTAAATAAATTTATTACAAAAAAGTCAGTCATTTTTTATTTTCACAGTTTTTTTCTTCAAAAAATTTTAAAAAAAACCTTCTTGCCGCATCAGAGCTTGCAGATGCAGGTCGATTTAGGAACTTTTTTGAACATTATTCAGGAATTTTTTATGACATTTTGTCTGAATTTCTTTGAGGAGATGTACTATGAAGCTCCTTTAGATGCTCTTCCCAATTCCAATAATTTTGGATAGAGTCAGTTGGAGAAGACTTTATTGTTGGGGATGATGTATTCGTATAGTCTGATGACGACAATTGTGATTGGGATGAGGATAATGTGAGCTGTCGTGATGGTCCTTGAGGGAAGGGACGTTTGTACTGCCGTAATGAGGATGGTGTATATTGTTGTGATGTTGATGGCATGTGTTGCTTTTGTATTGCTAATAATGTAAATTTGTGTTGTGATGTTGATGGTAGTTGTTTCTTTGGTGGTGCTAATATTGTAAGTTGTTGTTGTGATGTTGAAGGTATTTGTTTCTTTGGTGGTGCTAATATTGTAAGTTGTTGTTGTGAAGTTGAAGGTATTTGTTTCTTTGGTGGTGCTAATATTGTAAGTTGTTGTTGTGATGTTGAAGGTATTTGTTTCTTTGGTGGTGCTAATATTGTAAGTCGTTGTTGTGATGTTGATAGTAAGTGTTGCTTTTGTGGTGTTAATATTGTAGGTTGTTGTGATGTAGATGGTATTCTCGGTACTTTGTATTGGGCTTGCAATGTTGTTGGTGTGGGTTGTTGTTCTGGTGTTGATGAATACCTGTTTCTCTTCTCTATATCCTCGGAAACGCCATCCCTCAGCATTTGTTGGATTGCCCAGGACGTTTTCCTTTGAATGGCCTCATCCTGTATTTGTTCCATTTCAAATACCACTTGATTTCCAAGCCAAGCATAGTGAGAAGTCACCTTTCTATTTTCCAGGAGGGAAGATATTGTTTTAAGGCGCTTTGAGTGCCCTAAAAATGCAGTTTGTTTTTTCTATAAGAAAAAAGAAAACATAACAATGTATTACTCTAAGAAATAGTTATTAATTGTTGTTCTATTTTCAGTTTCATAATTCTAAATCAAAGTGGTTACAAGTTGCGGATGAATTCACAATTCGTTGGCAGTTTCCAAACTGCTTGGGTGCTCTGGATGGAAAGCACATTGTGTTTAAGAGCCTTCGTAAGGATGGGGCTTTTTATTACAACTACAAGGGTTCGCACAGCATAATTTTACTTGCACTAGTAGATGCAAACTGTAAATTTATATATGTGGACATTGGATGCAACGGACGAACCAATGATACTGGTGTTTTGCTTCAAAGCGCACTGAGAAGCGTGATAGATGACGCACCAAATCAATTTCTGGACTATACTTTTATAGGAAAACAACGAAAGCTGCCGTTTGTTATTGTAGGAGATGACGCATTTCCATTGCAGCGGCATGTTATGAAGCCTTATGCATATGAAACGCAATGTAAAAAAAAAGGTTTTTTAACATTCGCCTTTCAAGGGCAAGGCATGTTGTTGAGCATGCATTTGGGCTTCTTTCGCAAAGATTTCGTATTTTTCAAACAAAAATAGATCTACGAGTTGAAAAAGTGGAACATGGTACACAAACTTGTTGTGTTCTACACAACTTCTTAATTGAAAACGGCCAGAACTACAAAAATGTGACAGAGGAAAAGAGTTCCAGTTCACCCACCTTAAGCGCACTTTAAAAAGTTGACAACCCCCATAGGGGTTCTGCAGAGCGCATACGGCAAACGTTTGCAGAATATTTCACAGATGAAGGGAAAGTGGACTGGCAACTAAAAGAATGAAGAATAACTTACTTTTCTTTTGGGTGTATCACTTACAGGCTCAACCTCCTCAATGCAGTCTTCAAAACTATATTCCCTTACAGGGTTAATATTGTCAACCTATTAAAAACAAATGTACATATTATAAAAAATAGTAATAACAAACAAATATGAAATTGCCTTTTCTTCGTAATTTGAAACAGATTGCCTTGTTTCACAATGTTGTTTTAAGAAAAACAATTCGTAATCGCACCATAACTTTGGCTCAGCTACATCTTCCAATCCTGCTCCACTCTTCTTGCTTTTTTCGATTTATCGTAAATCCCGACAGAACTGACTCCTCAGTGAATGTATTTTTCGCTTAACTACTTCTGTCGTGATTTTTGGAGCCATGTACTTGAGGTAGTCAACTATTCGTTGAAATGCATCGACCCTCTTTACACGATTAGCATAGTCCGCCTGTCTTACCGCATATAAATGCTGTTCTGCCTCGTACGCAGTAATTAACTCCAGTGTTAACTCTTTCGACCATTCAATTTCGTTAACCATAATAAAGCTTTTTTAAATAGGTAATCAAAATTAAATTTTTACAGCACGGAGATTTTTTTTCAAATTTGAATTACCGTATTTTATTTCGGTAGATGGCGAAACCAGAATAAAGCGGAATAAACAAAAACACGAACAAGGACAAAGGGGGCGTTCGAGAATCGTATCCGGATAGCTTGTTGTTGTTGCTTACGTGTTAAACTTTTAACAGAGTCACACACCCATTTCAACTAAAAAGCTATCTAAAGGTATCCGAGTATTTTTGGTATACCTTTCTAATCAAGTGATTTATTTTTATTTCTTTTCATGTTGATTTTTTGTTTTGGTGTGCATTTATTTCAGCATGAGTCTTTTAAAACGGATGGGAAATTGAAAAAAATAAGTTATAATCGTCTAGCAATGATATTTTAAATGTTTTTCTATTTTCAAATGTCGAATTTTAGTATTTCTCAGCTGTTGTCTGCAGCAATCTGGCTATCCGAAATAGGCTATCCGATAGGTTCTCGAACCCAGACAAAGAGAAACGTCAAAGCTGTTTCACGAAACTATAACCCATGCGACACACGGTAGCACATTGTCCATCTCTGTTGTTCGAACTTTCGTTCTCTTTTGCACTTATGGTCTTCGAACAGTTTCGTGCAACAAATTGCACCGTATAATAGCAGTCAAAGTGACAGAATCTTAAGTTAAGATTTTCGAAGATAGGTCCCGTGAACGCCCCCCGTGACAAAATTTTAAGTTAAGATTTTCGAAGATAGGTCTCGTGAACGCCCCCACTTTCACGTGAAGTGAAATCGAAATCGATCGAAGTTAAGATTGGGTGTTCTGCATTTCACTTTCATCGATATCCATTTCATATTTTTCAAAAGTGAAACGAAGTCGTTGTGTTCAACAATTCGATTTCGTCGGTTTCCAAGTGATTTGAGATAACCCTTATTTATCTGCGTGGAATGGTAGAAGAAAACAGACGCGTTTAAAAATGTAAGTAAAAAAACTCCGTTGCAACCACATAAAATTTGTTTATTTTACTCGAAATTTGTTTTAAACAAGGGAAAGAATAAAAATACTGCACAGGAAGAAATATTCATGAACTTTATGAGCAAACACAAAGATCTTGTCCAAGGATTCATGAAAGGAGATCGTGTCGTCTCAGATTCTTTGTGGGAAAGACAGAAAGATACAACTGGATGGAAAAAAGTCAGTTATAATAAAAGGATTTATTTGAAACAAATTTATTAATAAAAACATGAAAATACTTCAATTTCACTTACAACTTATCAATATACCTACTTACGTTGCATCTGCAATTTCTAATGGATTAGAAATAATGTCTCTCAATCTTCTTCTTTTTATTTTCTCTGTCGCATATCTTTTCTTTTTGATTTCCAAAACTGAAGCAATAAGAACAGCACTCATATTTAATTTTCTGATCAGGAAACTCATTTAACTATTGAAATCAAATAAACTGACTTTCAAATGAGATGACAGGTATCAGCTGTTTTCAATTTCACTTGAAGTGATTTCGAAAAGTTTTCGAACTGATGAAATCGATCGAAATGCTGAGCACTGAAAATAAATTCACTCGATTTGCAATTTCGGTTTCGGTTTCATTTCACTCGATTTCTGGAACCTGGCTGTTAATGTTTTACGGTTTATGTTTAATAAAGAGGACGGTTGTGTCCACCCAAACACAACCGTCCTCGACCACCGTTTCGACATCACTCCTATTTGATTATTTATAAAAGTTTACTTTGACATGCTTTGACATTAAGTACTTGTTTAAGTAATACCAGACGGTTTTTTTAAGTGTAAAATTTTAAAGTGGTCTTAACACCTGGAAAATGATAGAGCTCCAGACGTGACGATTTGTGCTAGATACAAATTTAGCCTTTACTTTGTGAGTTGTTTTACTAAAATACCAATCGTGGCACCCAAATTTTACTGGCATTCTACAAAAACGAAAAAAAGAAATAGGATAACTTTCCGTTTCGAATACACTTATGCCTATAAGATTTTTCTCGCAAAACTATTTCTATTGGTAAAGTCCTTGCTGAATTAAAAAATTTAAACTAAATGAGGTGGCAGTACAAAGTTCTGCGAGTCTTAAGGCTATGGCCCAATCACTCCGTCACGCGTTCGACTTCAGCGGCAACAACTGACAACTCGATTAAAACACATGTATTCTTATGGGGAATTGCCCATAAGCAAAGTGCGTGACGTACGTGGCGGCGTTAAGATTAAAACATTTTTAATATCAACGCACTTAACGACTTTGACATTTGCTATTGGTATTTTTTATTGGTTGGTAGACACACATGCTCACACACATGGTGTTCTGTGTAACAAAAGTGCATTAACGCGACGGATTCATTGGGCCATCCAAAATTTTCACATATTTTAAAGTTGAAGTTGAAGTTGAAGTTGAAGTGGCAGCGCTGGTTTGTGTTATTAACTTTGCATTAATTTAGCTCTGTGAAAATTTCACATCTTTGTGGTATTTTGTTTGATTTTAATACATTTGTTGATTGTTTTAGTGATCTAAAGTTATTAAAATCATTCTATTTTGTCTAGTTCCTGCATTTATCGTAGAGAATTAGTTTAATTTGTGTTTCGTTTTGATCACAGTGTTTGGTGAGAAATTGATTTTTTTTAATTTTTCGGTTCCGTTTGAGTGTATTTTGAGTAGTTTTAAAAACATACTTATCTCATTCTGGCCTATTGGTAAATTCAATAATCATCTTTTTCTAAACTAGTTATATTTTCGTTTATTTTTGTATATTTAAAGTAAAAACTTGCTCCAAATTATCTGCTTGGTGGTGCAATCGTAAGCAGGTCAGCCTTTTATTATATTTTAACCTCCGTGTCTCAGGTTCATATCCCAGTAGTGTCACAAATAAATTTTCTTTTTTTTCTATTTTTTGTATTATTTTATTAAATTTTATTTTTAATCTATCTTCATTGCATTTGCAATTTAATTTATTATTTCATTTAATTTTATCATGGCATGTGCTGCGGATAAATGCATGGAAAGCTCCAATAGTGCCCCTCTCTTTGAATGTTATGGGCCTTGCGGGAAAGTATTCCATTCCAAATGTATCGGATCGAACAATGCATTTTTAGACAAAATAAGTGCGCTTAAGATTGCATGTTGGTATTGTTCCGATTGTAAAAATATATCAATTTACCTACTGGCAATTAAAATGTCCACTTTTAAACTGGACATTTTAAAACTATCGAAAGGATTTGAGGAACTCCTTAAGATTTTCCAGGATAGTGTTTCCAATCTTACTTCATTTTCTTCTCCGCATAGTTCTGTGAATATTTCAACTTCCACTGATGATTTTGAGCCTATCATCGTTGACAAGACCCCAATATTAGTAGACCTTCATCAACAAACAACTTCTGCTACCAGTTTGGCCTTAGCTTCATCCAAAAGTTCAAAAAGAAATCGTGACGGCTTAGTACTTAATCAAAATTCTAGTCCTCTTCCTAACTGAGGAGCAATATGAACAAAGGTCAAGGTCTTGAGTCCACTGCGTCAGTAGCTAAAAATCCTGTCTCTACAGTTACCCAAGATGTAATTCAGTCCACTGGGTCAACGATCGAAAACTCGGACTCTATGGAAACGCAGCCTGTAATTGATCCAGTTTCTCTGGGAATAAATGTCCTTATGGAAGCTGTTCCCAAACCTAGATCTCTTTTTATCTCACGACTTAAACCAGAAATCACTACGGAAGATGTTTTGCGGCATCTGGTTGACAAAAAGAGTATCCCCTCTGTTACGTCAATCAAATGTAATAAAATCAATAATAATAAACAATAGCTTTGTTTCTTCATTTAAGTTAGTTGTTCCTCCTTCCCTCTCTAATTCTAATTTGAATTCATATTTGAATTTTTTTTTTTTCAATAAAATTCGTAATATGCAATTATAAATTAAAATTTTAATTATAGAAAAATATACTTCAACCTTTCATTTTGTTTAATATAAAATTTTCAACGTGGGGTACACATCAGTCTTATAAATTATTAAATATGCTTTCTTAAATTGTAGCATTCAACACTAACTTTAAGAAGTTACAGATTGCTAACTATCATTATATTATATATGTATATAAGTTTGCTTTATTGATTTATACTTAATAAGAATATGATGAATTAAAATAAATAAATAAATAAAAATAATTCTATTTTGAATAGTAATTCTTGGCCTGATGGTACACTCATTAGAGAGTTTACAGTACACAAGAAAAAACCAGTAAGAACTGACCGGACACCTCAGCCAAAAAACTAAATAGAATTACCCTCTTATACCAAAATGTTAGAGGGCTTCGTACAAAAATTACGAATCTTTATCTTAGCTCTCATGTCTTCTCGCATGATATATTTGCCTTAACTGAAACCTGGCTCAATTCAAGTCATTTGGACACTGAGCTTTTCAGCCAGGAGTTCTCAGTATATCGTAAAGACCGCCATTACGAAAAGCCTGAAGATAAGGGAGGTGGTGCATTAATTTCTGTAAGAAATACTTATAGTCTTCTCAAATCACTTTTCCTTTTCCATTTACAATTGATGTCTTATGTGTATAAGTATCCGTACAGTTAAATAGTATCTATGTCGTAAACGTTTACATTCCTCCAAAGAGTCCTGTCTCAGCTTATACTGAGCTCTCTTTAGTTTTAGATTATGTAATGGAATTGTCGTGTCTGAAAAGCTATATTTTATTATTGGGCGATTTTAATTTGCCAGAAGTGAATTGGGTCCCTTCTAAAGACGGATCCTTTCAAGTAGCATCACTGACTTCGTCTCAGCAAGAGCTTCGTTTACTTGACAATATCATTTCCTCAGACTTACAGCAAATAAGTTGTAACAGAAACTTTATGAATCGCATGCTCGATTTAGTTTTTTCATCTGACGCAGTTAGTACTGTTGTTCTTAAATCTAAGTATGGCATTACTAACTTAGATGATCTTCACCCACCTTTAGATATTTTTCTGGATTTAAGTTCTGATTTATATGTTCGTAGTAATTCATTTGACTGTTCATACACTTTTGACTTTCGGAGAGCGAATTTCGATTTGCTTTCCGAAGAACTCACCAGAGCCGGTATAGATAATATATCAGCTTCTAACAATATCGACGTTGCAGTCAAATGCTTTTACTTGATCTTGGAAAATTCTATGAACAAAATTATTCCCCGGAAAATCCTTAAGAATTCCTGCTTTAATCAGCCATGGTATACCAAAGAACTAAAGATTCTGCGAAATAAGAGGAATAAAGCCTGGAAATCCTACATTAAAACTCATTCTACAACTGACTATAGTGTTTATATTAGTTTTTTTTGAAAATTTTAACACGCTCTCCAAAACTCTTTACTCCGACTACCTTAGACAGATGTCATTCTCTTTAAGGGATGACCCGAAAAGTTTTTGGCGATTAGTCAATTCAAAGAAAAAATCTGATGGGTACCCAGTGAACTTTATTTCTGGTGATACTCCACTAGAGAATACTAACGATATTTGTAATGCCTTCGCTAACCATTTTCGAAGCTCTTTCTGTGATACCCCCGTAGTAATAGATGAAAACTACTTTACGTATTTACGTAACTGCTCTCAAGTTAATTTTAATAATATCCCTATTCATAGTGACAACATTTTAAAATATTTATCACTTCTGCAAGATGACTTTTCGTCCGGTCCGGATGGAATCCCGCCTATTCTTTTAAAGAAATGCCGTTCCATAATAATGTTCCCACTTCAATATCTTTTTCAGCTTTCAATCAAAACAGGCGTTTTCCCAAGCCTTTGGAAAAAGTCCTTTATCACTCCTGTTTTTAAAAAGGGTGATAAGATAGAAATAAAAAACTATAGGCCTATCTCCAAACTGTCTTGCATCCCCAAACATTTTGAGCAAGTTGTTTGTGACAGCCTCTCATTTTTTACAAAAAATATTATTTGCAGAGAGCAGCATGGCTTTATGCAAAAAAGATCAACGGTAACAAACCTTCTTTCTTTTCTTCACAAATGTTCCAATGCCTTCGAAAATGGGTCTGAGCTCGACTGTATTTACACTGATTTTTCCAAAGCATTCGACCAACTCTCTCATGATGTTATATTATGTAAGCTAAGTTATTGCATGGATTTGCTCTTATCTCGAAAATATAACGTACCAAGTAAAATTTCGTAACAGATTTTCGAATCCCTTCAATGCTCTGTCGGGTGTACCACAAGGCAGTCACCTTGGGCCTTTGCTTTTCATTGTTGCCATCAATGACGTTGTTTCGTGCGTGCATTTCGTATAGTGAAATTCTGATTTTCGCAGATGATATGAAAATTTTTAAATCCATTCAAAATAGTTCTGATCGCGTACTTCTTCAAAAAGATATCGATAGCTTTAGAATATGGTGTAAAAAGAATGGTCTTAGTCTCAACCCCTCGAAGTGCCAAACGATGACTTTGTCATAAAAACGAGAACCTAGTAATGCTTTGTATTTAATGTCTGGTCATTCATTATGAAATGTCTCAAGTTTTCGTGACCTAGGTGTTTACTTCAATATTAACCTTGAATTTAGTGAGCACATAAGCTCAATTGTAAGGAAAGCAAATTCTATGCTAGGTTTCATAAAGAGGTGGTCAAAAGAAATTGATGATCCTTATGTAACACTATCTTTGTACAACTGTTATGTTCGCCCTCATCTCGAGTACGCCTCACAAGTTTGGTCTCCTCTATATGAAATTCATAAACATCGTATTGAGGCAGTACAACACAAATTTATACGTTTTGCTTTGAAGGGTCTTCCTTGGGAAGATCCATTCAATCTACCTCCTTATGAACATCGAATTCAACTTTTGTAATTGCAAACCCTTAGTCAAAGACGTATCAACAATGACCTAGTATTTTTCCATCAGCTTTTGACTGGCTTTATAGATGCTCCTTACTTGCTCTCGTCCATAGGTTTTAACTACAGCGGAAGATCTCACCACTTGCGTAATTTGGACTTGATTCATTGCCCCCACCATAGAACCAATTACGGCATGAATGAGCCGCTATCACGCATGTGTAGATTATACAATTCTAACTCTCTACTTTTAGATTTCAACATTAATAAATATAGTTTAAAACAAAAATTTAAAACCAGCGCTCCACATGCATGACTTTTGTTCAATGTTTCTTATTTTATTATCTTTCAAAATATTTGTAGTTTATGCTTTGTTTTATTTCTAGTAGTTTTGTTTAATTATTATTATTGTTATTCATGTAAGGTGTTCTATATTGTATGTCACTATTTTCTATTTTTTTTTTATCATATTGTAACGTGCGCTTAGTTCGCAAAAATAAAACTCTACCTTTCTATTTAATTCTACCACTTTTATTCAGTATCTACTTTCGATATACACTTTATTCGAACTCAACTCAATTACGTTTATCCAATATTCACACTATCACTTTCTAAATTAAACTGACTCTGGTTGCGTCAGCTCCCTCTTTATATAGAACTGTGAACCATCGAGAGCTTTCTGGTAGTTTTGCTATAAACCATAATGTCTAGACAAATTCTCCTCCCGGTATTTCTGCAGACACACACTCGCTCACAAACAACGTCTTCCATTATAGATTATAGCATTCCATTATAGCGTTGCCAGCACTTGTGTTTTCGGTTAAACGTTTTCGATTATGAAATTGGTATAAATGTTGGGTGTACATTACAATATATATATTTCTTATACGTTCTCTTTGTGCTGGTGTTGGTGTTTTCTAACCTCTAACACTTGCATTTATGATGAAGAGCGTAGATAAGTACGTACAAATGAGCTTGCTCTAAGCTTCGTGCGACTTAGTCTCTGAGATGCAAAAAAAAAAAAGTCTGACGGAGTCATTGGGCCATAGCTTTAAAAAGTAGTTAGCTCCTTATCGTTCGACTACTTTTCACGTTATGCTTGTTGTTCGTCAAAAAATTACATCAATGGCATTCAACTTTACGACCGTTCGATAACCACAATAGGGTGAATCACACTTCGAAAACCATTCGACATTTTAGTCGAATCACAGGGTGTGAGTTCGTCAACCGTAGTACCGGTTTCTCACACTAAAAGGTTTTTTCTCTCTGGAAGCTATACTCACGTTTGCAAAACATCGCCCATGGGAGAACAACAACGATTAGTGAACAAAAATGGGTCATTGTACAGAAGTGAACAACAGGGATGGCTGGTAAATGGAGTTTATGGAATAAAGTTGCATTAGTGAGTACAGCGTTTTATTGAGCGTATTAGTGAAGATGAATTCCCAATAAAGCACGACTAATGACAAGTTATCCAAAAGATCAGCTTGAAATCAGAAATTGAGTAACAGTTAGTTGTCGCTTTTTAACCTCTTATGAAATATTTGGTCTGTTCGTTGAACTTTCCCCAAAGTTTACCCAGGTTTTATTGTTAACCCTATGAGTTGTCAAAAAAACCTGGGTTTTCCAGTCATCAAAAAACACTAAATCGCAAATCACCACACATCCCGTTCATTTAAAAAAAAAAAAAATACATGCCATTTGACAGCCCTCAACTTGCCACAGCAAAAAGCTAGGGCGAGTTTATGGAAAACCTAGGCCAACCCTAGCGGCTCGCGTACACTGAATCCGATTTATCGGCCGATATCGGATGGGAACTGTTCGGACGACAATCTCGGACGTTCGTCTGCATACACTGCTGCCGTTCTCTGACGATAGCTGACAGACAACCTGTTATTGAATTTTTTTATTTCAGTTGAATTGAAACTTTTTTCCATAGATTTTTAGTGACATCTATGTATATTATTATACGCCTTAGAAAACTTATTCCACAGTGGTGTCCTACTAAAAACGAAATTTATTACACTATCCATTGTGTACTTCTATAGGCAAACTGACATTCGACGTCCGATAAATCCAAACAAGTTCGGAATTGTCTGTTGATCGGATGTAGTCGGACGACATCGGACGACATCTGACGTTGTCGGTTGGAGTGGTGTACGTGCTCTCTTTGTTTAACACATGTTTGGTTCGAACGTCAGACTTCGGCCGACAACGGCCGATTATAATTCGGACGATGTCTGATTTAGTGTAAGCGAGCCGTAGGGCTCAAAGAACACTCAATTTGACATTCAGGGCGACTTTGGGTTTCTCAAAAAATTATGGCGACCCCAGGGCGACCCTAGGGCTTCAACGAACAAACCCGTTTATAGGGAACTTATTTATTATGGGAAATATTGTTTTTTTCTTTGCAAAAAACTTGTTCCCATGGGAAAAAGGGAATTCACGATAGTAAGAACTTGTTCCCGGGAAGGGAAACATTTTTTGGGAAAAATATTTCCCAAGGAATTCCCGACAAGCTGATTTTCTCGCACCCACTTTCGGATAGTTTTTAAAAAGGGTAGGGTGCAGTGCTAACTTGACAAAAAGTTAGTTCAAGTTGATTTTAAACTTGTTTTTTAAGTATTGAATTTAGGTGTTCTACGTTCATAGCATGAAAATCATTTATACGTAGAGCATTTTGAAAGTTGGTCCGCGAAAAAATATTTTTTTGGATATCTTGTGAACGACAAATTTATGACGATTAATGGTGTACTCAGTTTTTGTTTTTGAGTTGATTTCACTGTTTTAAGGGAGTGGTAGTGCTAAATTGACCATACTCACTTCTTTTATTAAAAAATGAAAAACTAAAAATTGTTTTCCACGATTAATCTACGACAAAATAGCGACAGTTAATTGCATAGTGTTTTGTTTAAGATCGATTTGGGGGGTTCATCCAATTAACAAATTATGAAAATTTTGAAGTGGTAGTAGTGCTAACTTGGCGGACATAAAAAAAATCGGACAGTTGAATTTGATATAATGGGGTGTATATCTATACAAAAATTTGCTTCCAGCTCTTGGTCTATTAAGAAATTCAAGACCCGAGTTCAACATAGCATACTATTGTAATATAAAAATCATCAATGTTGTTGTGACGTTAATAAAAGAACCCTCTTGATTTAATTTTTTTTATTATCATTCGCAGTAGTAATAAAAATAATGCAGGCATCCAATGTCATCCTTTCAAAAACAATTCCGGACATATTAAAGGTATGATTTTTGGTAACGAGCACGTGTACCTGGTCCGCCGAACTTCTTAGGTTCACAACGACGTGGATCTCCAACCAACAACGTCCTATCGTATTGAATTAGAATGTCTTTATTTTCCTTTTTAGAAGCTTCGTCAACATCTGTAAAACATATAAAATAAAAAATTAGCAAAAATTAAATTCTCAACAGTAATAATAATAATTATTATTGGGATGGGTCTTTTTCAAAAAGGTATAAGTTTAGGTATACAATATTCGACAGCCGAGATCAAACATACTGTTACGACATATAAATAGAAAAGATTTGTATAGAAAATTGTGTGCATGTACACCAAGTTACAGAAAATTATTATTGCTCATCAACATTCACAAACACACAAGCGTATACTCTAAATGCTTAACCGACAGAAGATCTTTTGTTTTGCCTTGAGAGTCACAAAAAAACATAAAATCATGGGCGGAATTCCCAAAAAACATACACCAAAGCTCTCGGCCTTTCGACGCAACACCAAACATTCGTTTAAACTTCTTACGTCTCACAACTAACCAAACAAACAGGCAACCAAACAAACTTTCACACACAGCGCTACACAAACACTCCCAGGTAAGTACCATTCATTTTCAATATGTTTTGTTCGAGGGTGGCTGGTGCAAACCTCCTTCCACTCTATCACCTTAAGTGACGGAGCGAAGGAAAACTTGCAGCAACCAACCCCCGTGGCCAATGGTACCGCTGCACCTCCCTTGATTTTCAGCTCACAGCTGATCAAGAAAAGGTCAACAACCCTGGTCGCGTAATTCAGTCATTTATTAAAGGCACTTCTCTTTAGGCACCTCTACCTGCCCAACCAAAACAACAACCAAAACATACGGTAACAACTACTTCAACATACGACCTCAGAACCAAAACACACCTCATCCACACAACATTCATTCAAAGGAACATTCACCCATAAACCTCCTCAAAGAAACATTCATCTGCAGACACCACCAAGACGACATCAATACAACATCAAAACAACATGGACAAAATAAGAAGGACATCGAACTAATAGGAAACTAAAAACAAATGAGAAACAACAAACACGTTAAGTATTAGGTTTATACGTTTTCTGTTTTTTTATTCTAAATCCAAAATATTTTTCTTTTTCAGGTGCCTGCAACAAAACACCAGACTTGGGAGTAGCTAGACTCGCCAAGGTAGGTGAGAAGGAGGAACATAAACAAAAAAAACAAATGATTATGAACTACATGGACAACACTAGCGTGGGGAAGAACCCGCGTTAAACTTAGCCGGGCAATAAGAGTTAAACGTGTATGTTCAAATTTTCCCTTTTGCAACCAACTGCTGTCTTACATTTTCTTTTTCCCTATTAAGGTTTATTGAACCCTGCTGTTAGTGATTATGGGATCTGCTCAGTGTCAACGACCTGCAGTTGCGGTGTATTACCTATCGCCTATCGGTCCCGGGGTAGTTGCACAGTTACGTTCCGATACTCCATTTCAAGGTTTAAAAAAAAAACTCGACCACGAATTGTGAGATGGCTTTATTTCATGAGTGCAAACTTAAGACAAAATTTTTACATCTGTGTCTCTTAATTCTAAGGAGAGATATACTGATGACATTACAAAATACGATGCAGTCAGTTTATCTCTTGAAAACAAACGAAATACAGTGTGGGTGATGTGAAATCAAATATCCCACATCGATTTTTTTGAATTTAGGATGCTGCCTGGGTGGCACACTATGTGAGATAAATGTGAGATAAAGTATCTCACATTATCTTAAATGTTTGGGGTGCTGCCTGGGTGGCATGCTGGGTCGTAACTACCCCCCCCCCCCCCCTAATGATATACTCTCCCGAGTATCTGTAAAATTATTAACAATTTCTATGTATTTTTTCTTTATAACAATTATTCTTCTTCTTCTTCTTTCCATTTCTGGCGTTACGAGTAGTGATCTTGAAGCGATCACAACTCTCCCACTTTTCTGCTTCACACTAGTGATCCGCCTGTGGGGTACGCCGCGTTGACCTCAGAAAGCGTCGGCAAGCCTCCCGGTTTTGGATTGTTCCATGTCTGAGGCCAACCAAATGCTGCTGTTTTTGCATTTGCTTGTACCAGGAGTGTTTTGGCCTGCCTTCTTTTTCGTCGCGAATTTGTTGAAACGTTGTACGATATTGCCTTTTGGACGGGGTTCTGCGGATCTCTCCTTTGAACATGACAATACCAACTGAGCCGGTTGTGCTGAATTTTGTCCAAGATGGTACTTTTGACATGAAGGCTTCCACGGATCTTAGTACTTCTAATTCGATCAAGCTTTTTTACTCCTGCTGTCATCCGAAGCATCTTCATTTCGGCTGCCGTCAATTTGCTCTCATACTTTTTGTACATTGTCCAACATTGTGAACCGTATGTCAGAGCTGGACGGACAGCTGCTGTGTAGAGTCTTCCCTTCAGCTTAGGGGGCATTTTTCGATCACAGAAGATAGCGGAGTTTTCTCGCCACTTCATCCACCCTACGCTTACTCGATGATTGATGTCGTCATCACAAGTAGCTTCACTATTGATCATAGATCCCAGATATTTAAACTTTTCACATTTGGGAAGCACATTTCCATTCAAATAAATGTCTGGAATAGGCTTGTCTGGATCAGAAAAAGGGCAGCACAGGTATTCAGTCTTTTTAGCGCTAATACGGTACCCATTTCCTTCCAGAACATCAATCCAAACGTCAAGTGCTCGTTGCAGGGATGTAGGATCCTCGCTTATGATGACTCCATCGTCAGCAAAGAATAATTGTTGTACTTTATTGTCCGTTACTTTTCCTTCGAGCAAATAATCCAGAACAGCAATAAAGAGCAGTGGACTCAAGACACTTCCCTGATGTACACCTACTGTTATTTGGAATTCTTCGGTGACTCCAGCTGGGCATCTCACTTTTGTAACTGCTCGTCAAATTGACGAATTTAGGGATGTTTTTGAAAAATCTGACACCGACATCATTTGTGTGTCAGAAACCTGGTTTCTAGATACTAATCCTGACGAAATGTATAACCTTGGTAATTTTAAGTTGTTTCGTGGAGATAGATTTGGGAGGAGGGGTGGGGGTGTTGCAGTGTATGTTCGGAATAATTTGAAGTGTAAATTTAAATGTAAATCGGAAAGAGGTTGTGTTATGGAATATGTATTCATTGACATCATTGCAGAAGAAAATTCTCTGACATTAGGTGTTGTATATAGACCAATAATGATATTTCCTTAAGTCCTTTGTTTACGCTCATTGAAAATATTTCTTTAAATTCGTCAAAAATGGTAATCTGTGGTGACTTTAACAGTAACCTTCTTGATGAGAATGCACTTATTAATGAAATGGGGTCATATAACTTATTCCCAGTTAACACAACCATTGCCACTCATTTTGTAGGTACTTCACAAACACTTTTAGACGCATTTTTTGTAAGTGAATTAAGCGACGTTTTGCATTATGACCAGTTATCGGCACCAGCATTTTCGAAACATGATCTTATTTATTTAAGATTTGATTTTCGGAAGCATACAACTGAAACCCCATATGTGTATCGTGATTTTCACAGGGTAGACTATACTAGTCTTGAACTAAATCTGCTGAACATTGATTGGGACAGAGTCTTCTACCTCCCCTCACCTAATGACCAAGTTAAGTTTTTGAACTCTAATATTTTAAACCTGTTTAACAACCATATACCAATCAGAAGAAGAAATGCTATAAATTATCAACGTCCTTGGTTCTCCAATGAAATTCGTAGGCTTCTATTTCAACGGGATCATGCTTACCGTGAGTGGAAGAGATATAGACTTGTAATACACTTCGAAACCTATCGTACTCTTCGTAACGAAGCAAATGCTAAAATTAGATCCGCTAAAATCGAAGCGTACAGTTCAAAGTTAGGAACAGCCAACAAACGCCAATTATGGAAAAATTTAAGGGAATTAGGGGTAGGTAGATCTAATATTGAGTATAATGGGAACATAGATGTAGATGTATTAAACCAAAACTTTGTTTCGCTTCCTTTTCCACATCTCTCTCGTAACTCATCTTCATCACTTAATCAGGAATCTCTTAATACTTCTCACCAAGGTATGTCATTTGACTTTGTTGGTATTGATAATACAGATATCGTTGAAAGCTTACTTAGCATCAAATCGAATGCGGTTGGAATCGATGGCATACATCCAGTTTTTGTGAAGGCAATTTTACCATACATCTTAACCTATTTGACCCACATCTTCAACACTATAATTATGACGGGCGTTTACCCTGATGATTGGAAAAGGGCAAAAATCATTCCAATTCCCAAGGGTCGAAACACGGATGAATTCAGGCCCATCTCCATACTACCTTTCCTGTCCAAGGTTTTCGAGAAAATTCTCCAAAAACAGCTCAATGTCCACATCAGATCACAGAACTTGTTGTCAAGTAAACAATTTGGCTTTCGTGAGAAGCACAGTTGTACTACAGCAATAGTCAATGTAGTTGAAGAAATAAGATTGGCATTAGATGATAACCTTGTATCTTTTCTAGTATTACTAGACTTTTCAAAAGCCTTTGATACGGTGGACCATCACGTTTTATGTCAGAAACTTTCTAGTTATTTTGGTTTGTCTCCATTGGCGGTTAAGTTGATGAAAACATATCTGCAAGATAGATTTCAGGCGGTGTCGGTTAACAACAAAATGTCGTCATTCCTTCCCACAACCAGAGGAGTTCCCCAGGGTTCTATTTTGGGTCCCCTTCTCTTCTCTCTATACATTAATGAAATACCAACTCAGATTTCGGGATGTGCGATTCAAATGTTTGCTGATGATGTACAGTTGATTTATAGTTGTCCCCTGGGGCTAATAGAAGATGGAGCTTATACTATCAACCAAGATCTCGAAAAAATATCCAACTGGTCTCAGAATAATGGTCTTTTCTTAAATCCTACCAAGTCAAAATGTGTTATCATCAATAAATCAGCAATTAATCTGGAGTATTTTCCAAGCATCTGCTTGAATGGTATACCAATTGAATTTACATCGAATGCGCGAAATCTAGGCATGTTGTTTAACAGGAGACTTACTTGGGACAGCCATATCAATGTGGCGGTGGGTAAGGTTTATGGGGTTCTTAGAATGTTATGGTCGTCACAACATTTTACGCCCTTGAACACTCGGATGATGATTGCCAAAACGATTGTGATCCCAATATTAACTTATGGTTGCGAAGTTTTTAGCAACTGTGATGCCAACAGTAGAAGAAAATTGAATGTCGCCTTTAATAACATAGCTCGCTACATTTTTGGTCTACGTCGTTTTGATCGTATTTCGGAATTTTCACGCCAAATTTACAACTTTTCCTTCGATCATCTCATGCGGTACAGGACTCTACTCCTACTCTGTAACATAATAAACACGCAACAACCTTCTAGTTTATATAATAGGATTCAATTCAGTTCCTCAAGAAGATCCTTAATGCTTATGCACCCTCATTATTCCTGTCGTACCTCTGAACAACAATTTTTTGTTTACGCTATTCGTCTGTGGAATCTTCTGCCTAGAAACTTGAAAACTTTAAATGGAGAAACTAGGTTTCGATTCGAACTCCGAAGTCATTTTCAAAGTGCCTAATTTTCAAAGAACCACGCATAAAGTTGAGAGTTGAGATTAATATGTACGAATTTTATATTATATGATTTTAAATAACGAATTGAACTACTAAAATTTGTATAAATATACATGTGTACATAAATATTATATACTAATTGTAATTTTAACTGAATAAATCAATTTGAATTTAAAGAATGAGATTATTAATTAAATTAAATTAAATTTTGTATAAACTCAAAAATTTTATATAAATTCATCTTTGAAGTAGCCTGTTTACTATTTTATGTTTTGTATTTTAGCATATCACTAATTTTATAAGATGTATGTCTTACTGTGTATGCATTCAATGAATAAATCTAAATCTAAATCTAAATCTAAATCCCTCGTACATGTCCATAATTATTCGCACATAGGCTTCAGGAACTCCTCGGTGTCTGAGGGCCACCCATATCAGATCTCGTGGTTGTCGATCGAATGCTTTTTCGAAGTCAACCAACACAATATGCAAATCCTCTAAGGCATCTCGGTGTTTTTCCATAATGATCCTTATACTTTGGATTGCGTCTGTAGTTGACTTACCCGCGACAAACCCGCATTGGTCATCAGAAAGCCTTATTATTTTCCGCAGTCGGCTATCCAAGACCCGCTCAACGATCTTCATAGTGTGGGACATCAACTTGATCGAACGATAGTTGTCACAGCTTCTGGTATCTCCCTTTCCCTTGTACATTGGAAGGAGAAAACTTTCCCTCCATTGATTAGGCAAACTGTCACCTCTTATAAGTTTGGAGATGAGAATCGTGAGCCATCTCAACCCGATGTCTCCCATATTTTTCCAAAACTCATATGGTACCTCGTCTGGCCCAATCGCTTTGCCTTTTTTAGAGTTCTTAACTGCCTCCCTAACTTCTTCGACTGTGACGTCGGATACTTCCGTAAAGTTAGGTGCAGCTGTTGGAAAGTGGCGCCGAGGAAACTGTTCATTCAAAAGATCATCGCAATACTGTCGCCACCTGTGAAGAATTTTGTCGTCATCCACAAGTAGCAGTCCTTGAGCATCATTTATGAACTTTGGCGAACGAATCTCCTGCGCATTTCTCCTTCTCTGAGCGGCTATTTTGAAAATGGTTGCTCCCTTATTCAAGTTGCTTTGTCTTAGCTCTTGGATTGCCTGATTTGCTTCAGCAGCTGGGGCAGAAATCTCTTCCAGCTCTCGATACAGGCCCTCCGTGCTATTTGCTTGAAGTTGGGCGAACTTTTTCTTCGCTTCTTTTCTGCAGCTCTAGTATTCCATTTTGAGACGCGCTTTTTCATTTGTATTTCTTGAGGGGCACTTCGACCAAGCTTGGAAAGCTGCTTTCTTCTTTCTAATCACTGCTTTAGCTTCATCATCCCACCACCAGGTTTCTTTAGCTTGTTGGTAGTGTCCTTTTGAGACTCCTAGCAGTGATTTGGCTCTCTCTAAGCAGGTTCGTTGTAGGCGATCCCACATATTTTGTGCCGTGATTGCATTTGAAACTGCGTCGATGGTATTACACAGCTGACTTCGCATATACGAAATGAATTGCTGTCCTTTGGTTTTCTCCAGATTGTACCACTTGATTCTCCTAGGAGCCTTTGTTTGTTTGACTTCCTTCACCGCATCCGTAAAAAATTCTGTTAAAAGAAGACGGTGTTGTTGAGCGGCAGCTTCTCCTAGTATCACTTTGCAGTCTTTCACCCGAGATTTCATGTAATTGGTTACCAAATGGTAATCAATCTGGGTTTCATTTCCTCCACTGCTGTAAGTGATAAGGTGTCGGTCTTGTTTGATGAACATGGTATTTAGTACGATTAGACCGTATGACTTGCACATATTTAGAATATCTTCACCAGGAGTGTTCCTGGTGCCGAATCCCAAACCTCCATGGGAGTCTTCATAATCCTCGTTTGTCTTCCCGACATGTCCATTCAAATCTCCTCCAACAAACAAATACTCTTCTTTTGGGATGTTCTTAAGTAGGTTATGAAAATCAAGCCAGAATGCATCTTTTTCCTCCTGCTCACACCCTATTTGGGGAGCATATGCACTGATGATATTCCAGACCTTTCCTTCCATCACCAATTTAAGAGACATCAAACGGTCACTGGACTTCAAAATGGTCAACACGCTGTTATATAAACTTTGGTCAAGGATGATACCGACTCCGTTCCTACCTTGTTCTGTTCCATAGTAGAACATCTTGTAAGCCTTGGTTTTTACATCTAAGAAACGGGCTTTGTTTGCTGTGTTTCGCCATTTCGTTTCCTGAACACACAAGATGTCCACTCGCCTCCTTCTCATCATCTCTTCGAGTTCAAGACTTCTACCAGTCATACTTCCAACGTTCCAACTCGCGACTCTAAATTTTCGTCCAACTCGTTGCATTACTTTGCTAGCCCCCGGAATCCGTATAGCTCTGACCCGAACATTGCTGCTCGGTCCAGGACCAGCTCCATGCATAGCAATGGAACTGCCTGGCGGGGTAGTGCTTCTTATGTTTGCAAGTACTTCCATAATGCTCAAAATTTTTCAAAAATTTTCCTTTCATCCTTTTCGACACATGCATGCTCCATTTAATGAGTTTGATTTCCCTTTTACTACACCTGTAATCTCCAGTCGTGTTAACCCCGGGATCTGCATGCATACTTGGGGAGAGTTTTTAGGTGGTATGTGTGCCGCTAGACTCACTTTGATGTTAGTCGTCTAGATATGATTGCTCCTTTAGTCGCCTTTTACGACAAGCGGGGAGGCGTTGCAGTGCTATTCTAACCCGACACTGCACGGCAGTTTATAACAATTATCAGTATTACGATTATCGATAGAATTACTAAAATAGTTGAAAAGGATATAAAGTGTTCAACATTATTGACGTACTTCAATTCTTTAATTATATCGCTGTTTTGAATTTGATTTATATGAATATCTTCCAATTTTAAAGTTTTTTCGTCTACTATTTTTGGCATGTTGTATAACGGTATTAACATTTTTTGTGTTATGTTTATTCCTTCATTATTAAAGGAATTTTCATTAATTTTAATTTTACAATTATTAAAATGTATTAAGTTGTTTTTTTGTATTTTATATTTTAAAGTATTACAACTGCTACTTAAATTACTAGTATATAAATTTTTGGTTAATATTAGGCCTTCATTTCAAAGAAAAATTAGCTGCAACGCTAAGGTATCTGGCAACAGGCGAATCTTTAAAGAGCACAGACTACCAAATTCGGCTCTCGCAGCCTTTTTTAACAAACGCCATACCAGAAGTTTGTAAAGCAATTTGGAAGAATCTAAAAAGCCAGTATTTAAAGGCAAGTTAAGAATTTTAATTTAAATAAATTTATTACAAAAAAGTCAGTCATTTTTTATTTTCACAGTTTTTTTCTTCAAAAAATTTTAAAAAAAACCTTCTTGCCGCATCAGAGCTTGCAGATGCAGGTCGATTTAGGAACTTTTTTGAACATTATTCAGGAATTTTTTATGACATTTTGTCTGAATTTCTTTGAGGAGATGTACTATGAAGCTCCTTTAGATGCTCTTCCCAATTCCAATAATTTTGGATAGAGTCAGTTGGAGAAGACTTTATTGTTGGGGATGATGTATTCGTATAGTCTGATGACGACAATTGTGATTGGGATGAGGATAATGTGAGCTGTCGTGATGGTCCTTGAGGGAAGGGACGTTTGTACTGCCGTAATGAGGATGGTGTATATTGTTGTGATGTTGATGGCATGTGTTGCTTTTGTATTGCTAATAATGTAAATTTGTGTTGTGATGTTGATGGTAGTTGTTTCTTTGGTGGTGCTAATATTGTAAGTTGTTGTTGTGATGTTGAAGGTATTTGTTTCTTTGGTGGTGCTAATATTGTAAGTTGTTGTTGTGAAGTTGAAGGTATTTGTTTCTTTGGTGGTGCTAATATTGTAAGTTGTTGTTGTGATGTTGAAGGTATTTGTTTCTTTGGTGGTGCTAATATTGTAAGTCGTTGTTGTGATGTTGATAGTAAGTGTTGCTTTTGTGGTGTTAATATTGTAGGTTGTTGTGATGTAGATGGTATTCTCGGTACTTTGTATTGGGCTTGCAATGTTGTTGGTGTGGGTTGTTGTTCTGGTGTTGATGAATACCTGTTTCTCTTCTCTATATCCTCGGAAACGCCATCCCTCAGCATTTGTTGGATTGCCCAGGACGTTTTCCTTTGAATGGCCTCATCCTGTATTTGTTCCATTTCAAATACCACTTGATTTCCAAGCCAAGCATAGTGAGAAGTCACCTTTCTATTTTCCAGGAGGGAAGATATTGTTTTAAGGCGCTTTGAGTGCCCTAAAAATGCAGTTTGTTTTTTCTATAAGAAAAAAGAAAACATAACAATGTATTACTCTAAGAAATAGTTATTAATTGTTGTTCTATTTTCAGTTTCCTAATTCTAAATCAAAGTGGTTACAAGTTGCGGATGAATTCACAATTCGTTGGCAGTTTCCAAACTGCTTGGGTGCTCTGGATGGAAAGCGCATTGTGTTTAAGAGCCTTCGTAAGGATGGGGCTTTTTATTACAACTACAAGGGTTCGCACAGCATAATTTTACTTGCACTAGTAGATGCAAACTGTAAATTTATATATGTGGACATTGGATGCAACGGACGAACCAATGATACTGGTGTTTTGCTTCAAAGCGCACTGAGAAGCGTGATAGATGACGCACCAAATCAATTTCTGGACTATACTTTCATAGGAAAACAACGAAAGCTGCCGTTTGTTATTGTAGGAGATGACGCATTTCCATTGCAGCGGCATATTATGAAGCCTTATGCATATGGAACGCAATGTAAAAAAAAAGGTTTTTTAACATTCGCCTTTCAAGGGCAAGGCATGTTGTTGAGCATGCATTTGGGCTTCTTTCGCAAAGATTTCGTATTTTTCAAACAAAAATAGATCTACGAGTTGAAAAAGTGGAACATGTTACACAAACTTGTTGTGTTCTACACAACTTCTTAATTGAAAACGGTCAGAACTACAAAAATGTGACAGAGGAAAAGAGTTCCAGTTCACGCACCTTAAGCGCACTTCAAAAAGTTGACAACCCCCATAGGGGTTCTGCAGAGCGCATACGGCAAACGTTTGCAGAATATTTCACAGATGAAGGGAAAGTGGACTGGCAACTAAAAGAATGAAGAATAACTTACTTTTCTTTTGGGTGTATCACTTACAGGCTCAACCTCCTCAATGCAGTCTTCAAAACTATATTCCCTTACAGGGTTAATATTGTCAACCTATTAAAAACAAATGTACATATTGTAACGTGCGCTTAGTTCGCAAAATTAAAACTTCACTTTTCTATTTATTTCTACCACTTTTATTCAGTATCAATACTTTATTCGAACTCAACTCGACTTTTGGACTATCACTTGTTCACAACAATTCACTCTTAACTTTATCACTCTATAATCAGAACTGACTGCTCGTTGCGTCAGCGGTCCTATTTATATAGAACAACACTCATCTAGAGCGTTCCAGTTTCTTCTCCATGGTTTCCACATTTGCTGTCAAAAATCTCTACACTCACACACACTGGCTTACAAGCAATGCCTGTCATTTTATACCATTCCATTATAGTGTTGCCAGTTGTGTTTTCGGTTGAACCTTTTCGATTAGGAAATTGGTATAAATGTTGGGTGTTCATTACACTGCCTCCTCCTTAAGATTGTTCGTCCCGAATAATTCCATCTGCAGCCTTGCCACTATATCGATGCAGCCGGTCACAATGAACTACTTTTAACTTACCTCTTAATCCTCTTTGGATGCGGTAAACCACGTCGTTAATCCTCGTGACAACAGTATAAGGACCTTCGCAGTTCTGCTGAAGTTTCGGTGACAATCCCTTTTGACGATGAGGATTATAAAGCCACACACGATCTCCTGCTTGGAATCCTGCCTTTGTCGCTTTTGTGTCATACCGGGTCTTCATCCGGTCGCCATACACTGTGACCCATGTCCCTGTTCTATTAGGTCTATCTGTAAGCCAACCCACCTCTATGTTTGAATCACAGACATAACAATTTCGGAACCACTTCTCCACGTCACCTCTAACATGCAGCCAGTAAAAGCGTTTTCGCACGTTCTCCAGCGTCTTGTTGACTCCCAGGTGGCTTCCTGTAGGGCTTCTATGCATCTTTTGTAAAACCTCCTTGATTTTCGATTGAGGAACAATAAGCTGCATTACAAAAGATTTACCGTCAGGAGATTCCCATTTGCGCTGGAGTACTCCTTCTTGCACGCGAAGCGAATCCCACTGTGCCCAATAGGCTTTGACAACAGGGCTTTGGTCAGAAATGTCGTCCCAGTCAGGTTTCGTGTTGTTCTCTTTCCATTTGAGAATCGGTCCGATGTCTGGATCCTTCGTTTGAGCAGACCTCAATTCTTCCTTGTTCCATCCGAATATGGGTTCCATTCTCATCCGCTGAGTCTCGGTCTCTACTTTCCCCCAGCAATTCCATTGGGGGTTTTCTACCTGATTTCCAATTCGGTATTGATAAGTCTGCGGTCTTACTCTACCGCTCACGGATTGATTTTCTTGGACTTCACAACGTCGACAAGAAGTTTCAGTTTTAATTGGTGGAAACCGGCATTGTCGCTGTAAGTGCCCCGTCTTATTACAATTCCAACATCTGGCAAGTCCGTTCCGCTGGTTCCTTTGTAGTTTAACTCCTGGGCATGATCCAGCCTCGAATATGGCTTCTCTTTGACATTGTACCATTTGAGAAGCTTGCTCAGATGCTTCCATCATTAATGCAAACTCTAGAGTTACAGAAAGAGTTCGTGTTCTAGCAGTTCGCACTGATCTCTGAAGATGTTTGTCAGAAATGGCACGAACGAAGGACTCAACAGCCATATGGTTGATGATTTCTTCTCCAGCATCCGGGTATGCCAGGTGAACCAGTCTTTCGACGTCTGCTTGGAGCTGCTGTAGACTTTCACCCCTTTTCTGGACTCTGTTATTGAGTTGGACTCGGAAGACTTCTTTCAAGTGGCTATCACCAAAGCGTTTATCTATAGCTGCCACGAGAGAACTGAAATCGTTGCTCTTACCAGCTGGAACAGTTTGAAGTAATTCAGCTGCTGGTCCTCTAAGAGCAAGAGTCAGTGCTGTGTATTTGTCTTCGTCAACCCAGCCATTTGCTGTCGCAGCTGCCTCGAATTGTCTCCTGTAAACTGACCAAGACGACTGTCCATCGAATGTTGGAGGTTGTACTTCTCTTTGCTTTAGACAATCTCCACAAGTTTTCCGTAGCTCCATTTTCCGCATCTGGTCTAGTTCCTTAGCCATGCTTTCGATTCGTTTCTCCAAAGTGGCAAGCTGACTTTCGCATTGACTCTCAAGCTTGGAAAATCGTTTCTCAATACATTCAATGCGTTTTTCTAGGCCACAAACATTTTTCTCAATGTTACCCAATTTGCTTTCTAGAATGTTTTTCTGACCTTCCAAAACATTCTGTTGCGCCTCAAGTCTTTCGAGAATATTCTGTTGTTCCTTCTTTTGCTCGTTTCGTTGCTCTTCAATCAGCTTCTTTTGTTCGTTTCTTTGTGTTTCAAGTTGTTCGAGAACATTCTGCTGTTCCTTCTTTTGCTCGTTTCGTTGTGCTTCCAGTTGTTCGAGAACATTCTGCTGTTCCTTCTTTTGCTCGTTTCGCTGTTCTAACAAAAGTTTCATTATACTAGAAAAATCTACTCTTTCACTTACTTCCTCTTCTTCCACTTCTATTTCAAAAACAAAAGTGTTTACGTCTTCCCCTTGCTGTTCCAAATAGTTACGCAAACGCAGGACGAGCTCATTTTTCGATCCCGCTCTAGAAAGATTTCGCTTACCTAACTCACTTTTAAGCTCAATGCAGTTGAGCTCTTCTAACAACTTACCCATTTTCACTGTATATAATTATTATTTTTCTTTTTACTTTTACTTTTTTTTTTTTTTTTTTTTACACTTTATTAGTCAAATAAGTTTTATTTACACTTCTGACACCAATGTAACGTGCGCTTAGTTCGCAAAATTAAAACTTCACTTTTCTATTTATTTCTACCACTTTTATTCAGTATCAATACTTTATTCGAACTCAACTCGACTTTTGGACTATCACTTGTTCACAACAATTCACTCTTAACTTTATCACTCTATAATCAGAACTGACTGCTCGTTGCGTCAGCGGTCCTATTTATATAGAACAACACTCATCTAGAGCGTTCCAGTTTCTTCTCCATGGTTTCCACCATTGACATAGTAGATATGGACTGCTAGTTGAATGTCATTTCCATACAAACCTTGCAGAACTTTTGTCGACAGTGACGGTGCTGCTTTAGTTTGTTGTGAGAAAAAAATATAATACCAGTTCTATTGAAACCAGTGCCATCTATTGCGTCTTGCAAACGAAAAGCAAAAAGTTCTTCTCGTTCTTCTCATTGCAGTACTTCAATGGTTATTCTGTAGCTATAAGGGTGGTATTCACCAAACAATCTTAAGAGCGCTCTTAAAGCTAAGAGGCTCTTAGTTTTAAATTTGGATGTGCTATTCACCAAGCAATAATAGGGTCTAGTCTAAGCTAATTCGAATATTCGAAAAATAAGGGTGTTGAGCCTGTGAACGCACACTTTTCGAACTACTTCGAAAATTTCAGTGTCAATTGTCAAAATCAGCTGTTAAGCAAACCAAAAACAAAAAAAAATTTCGGAGTTTTAAGAAAAGGTAGAACATAAAATTAATTCATTTTCTGTATTGCAAACCATAATTCGAATTTCTTATTTTTTTCAACGCTCCTTCTCCTTCCATTTTGATTTTTGAATAACAACCACAAATGACGCTGTCAGTAAATTTCGAATTTTCGAAGTTATTTAAAACAACAACCGCTCATAACTTAAGAGTGGTAGCGACCACTCTTAAGTGTTATGAGCGCTCATAAATCTGCACTAATAGTGGTCGGTGAATAGGTTTATGAGGCACTTAGTTTAAGATTTCTTGGTGAATACCACCCTAAATGTCACAAATTTGTTTTCGTTCGATATTTAAAGTGGTGTTTTAATTTTTTTTACGTTTCAAACAAATGATTAATAGTTTGTAATTATTCTGTGCAAACATTTCAACGCTCTTCATTAAATGTAGATTCCCGTTCATAATTCCTACGTTTTCCTTTACAAAGTGTATATTTAGTTGTTTTGTTTTCTTTAAAGAATCCGGGTAATCCAAGTCGAAACAGGAACCATCACTGAAGAACACATTAAAGCATCCCTCATTAGTGCCGTGGAAGATAAAATAAGACATCGTATTCACGAGAAAGTAAATCGGTGTCAAGCTGAAATCGAAACCCTTAATTGAACAAAACGGGAGCTGGTTGAAGGAATTTACAAAATCGAAGCAATAATCGGACGTTTACAAAGAGAGCAGGTTATCTTTGGTCACATCGATGAAATCATGATGAAATAATTAATTTGATGAAATAATAATTCTTTCAGAATGAACTGACGAATAATACTCTTATTTTACGCCATAAAGAGCAAGAGATAGATAAATCTCTAGAATTGCTTGAACCGGCAAATGGTATTGATGTTAATGAGGCTGTTGTGACCACTACACCACTAAACAAAGGCAAAAGGTGATTATTATTCCGCATGTAAAATAGAAAAACTAGCTTCTAATGAATCTATCTGACAGCTGACTTTCTACAGACAGAAATAAAAACAAGTTTTTTCAATGGGTAGTAATAATGCAAAGAACCACAAAGAAATTGTTCTTATTAGGTTTAATAAATTCGAAATAAAAATGCCCAAAAAATTCAATTTTACATATTTATTGTCCCATAAATTGAACAATTTTTGTCAACTTACTTCTGACTACCTTCTTGTGTTCTTCAAGATTCATTTTTTTTGCTTTATAGTGCAATAGCACTTTAGAACATTGTTCTATAACACATTTGGTTAAATTATATTTGTGGTTGTCCAATATTGAACATTCAAGAACATGATTGTCAAGTTCAACATAAATTTTACTTAAATCAAGGCTTCTCAATGAGTTTATTAAAATTAAGTTTATTACATTTTTGTTTGTTAATTTTTGTTGGACTTCTAAAATTGCAATGCATTTTTGGACTGTCTTACAAATTCTGACGGTATCTTTATGAGGATATCGTAAGAATCCTTTTGTTTTCAGTGTGATGAGCTCCGATTTTTCCGTTTGGCAATTTGTTAAAAACTCCTTACATTTCTTACAGCCGATTGTTTTTATTATTTTGTGATCCACAAAACCGCTAATGTAAGCCATAATTTCGTCTATTGGTGTGGTTTTGAAATGGTTTTCGGTGATAGCGTTCAAAATGAAGACATCAGGATCACTGTTTTCCATATTTTCTTTATTCGCTCTTTTTGCCGATGAGGATGTCATTAAAATACTGGTCTCGTCACATGAAATACAATTCGCGTCAGCAGAAGACTTAACTTCATTATGTATTAGAAGTCTATTATATGCTGAGGCAAAGTGCACCGATGTCGGATTGTTATTAAAACCCCCTCTAGACCTCATACTTGAAAAAAAAAGCTCAAGGTGGTCTTGAGACAGCTTGTAGCTCAAAATATAATCAAGCATTTTAGTTTCTTCAACGTATTTTTCGTACATTTTCCTCAAATTTTTCATCCCTATTATAAAACCTATAAATCCTACCTTGTTTTTTGAATTTATAAGCCATTCTGTCCCCAACCTCAAACCCGAAATATATGAAATAGCATCTTCGAAAAATTGAAAAATTTCGTTTTTGTTTTTTTCGCTCAAGGCTTGTTTAAAACCGAAAGCAAATTTAGTTTTCGTATTGAGGCAATCAAAGATGTCGTTCATTTTTTGTATAAAAGCTATCGTTGCCTCACATCCCTCAAAGCCTGAAACTCTAGTTTTCAATAAAAACAAAAGCGCATTTGCAGTGCTTTCACTCAATGTTTCAGCTGCTAGTTTAACGTTCATAATTTTTTGATGGAAGTCAACATGCCTTTTGTTTAATTTATTAGCGAAATGTAGGCCTAACTCGCCTTGATATTCGACCAGCTTTTCAATATATTCCCATCTTATGGCCTCTCCATCTTCGTCATGTAACACTTTTTTAGTACCAAATGTGTTTCTCACTATAGCTTGAGACAGTGGCACGCGTCAAGAAATATGGAGATATTTGAATTTTCTTCCGGATGTACAAATTTTGGTTCGAAATTTTCCAAACTGGACCCCAAATGTCTAATCATTCCTATATTACTCGCGTGAACTTAAAAAACGTATAACCTGTTTCGTAAGATTAGCTTTTTCAGAGGAGCTTAATCCGTTGCACAAAAAATATGCCACCGGAAGCTTCCATGCCCCATTTAAGCCGACTAATAAATAGACCAAAGCTTCTTTTGCTGGTGGTAGTTCCTCAGTTGATGAGAAGTCGCTACCATAGTCAATAGTGCCTACATATACTCCTCTTGAGCTGTCATATTGCTGGTGCTTTCGAATTGCCATTTCATCCATCATTAAACAGGCGACGAGTTCTCTATTCTGCCTTGCCAAAGATAAGCTTTTCATGGTCAAAACATCTAGCGATTTTCTTGTGAAACCAGCCGATACCTCAGTTTGGCTGTACCACGATCTTAAAGTACTTAGGGCTGGCAATTTATTTTTTGAAAAGGACCTTACATAGCTGTATGCTCGAGGGCTATAAAAATGTAGTGTGAGGGCAAATGAGCGGAGATCCACGGGATATTTTCCTTTTTGCTTCCCACTTGACAAGCTTTGTATCAAATTATTGTCATAAGTCTATAAAAAAAAAACTTATAGAAATATTTTTATCTAGCTTTATATATAATAATAGATGTATGTTTGTTTGTCCGGTATAGACTCAAATTCCAGAATAACTCATTAAAAAAAAACATTTTTTTAGTTGAAAAAATTTTCTAATTGAAATACTACTGACTTAAGCTGTAATTAAACAATATAGTTCTGTTTTATTTTGTTTCATTTTCAGTGAGAAGAATATTTTACAACCACATACTAAAGGAGACATATTTCTTTGCTATGGACGATTCGAATTTTATTCAAATTTAAAAACTTTTGGCATCACTTATCCTTATGCTTTAACGGCTACCATCTAGCCATATAAATAAGATTCCTAGTTTGTCTTATAATAAAAAAAGTTTCATTGACCTAAAAGTGAGTTCTTATTGATTATGTTCTTAATTAATAATTATTTAAATAATTTTCTATAGCTAACTATAAGCTTAACTCTAACCAAATTGCAACTCCAGTTTTCTAAGTGGGGACAGATTTCAAAGAACTTTATCAAAAGTCCATTCTTCGGTTTTTTACAAAAAAAATATAATTAAATCATGACATAAGAAAAAAACAAAATCAAAAATATATTACCTTCAATACTTCCGAAGCATTTTCGGATAAAATACTTCTTTGTTCCAAATCGCTAATTAAAGCATGTAGCGTTTCAATCTTTTTTTCACGTCTCTGCAATCGCCGCCGCAATTGTTTTATAACATCGTTTTTCTTTTTTAATATGATCCTGAAATCTGTATTTCGTTTTCTTAAAAGTCTTGAATCGGTCGTTGAATAAAACTGTTCTTCGAAAGTTAAATTTGCAAGAGTTTCTACGTTTCCCGGTGAACATGACGGTTGTTCTTCGAAAGTTAAATTCGCAAGAGTTTCTACGTTTCCCGGTGAACATGACGGTTCTTCCATTATGTAGCCTGATACAAATTCAACACTTTCTCTAAAATAAGAAGTACTACTGCATAAGTTATTCCTTTAAATTCATTTTCAACGAATTAACTCACATTCCGTATTCAAACATTTTTGGGAAAATTGTGGGAATCGCGTTTGGAATTAACGATACCCGCCAACCATTTACCAAACAACTTTTATCAAAGTGTCTTGAACAAATTACAGTGGAGCTCGTAACGCTCTCAGGATCGATATACTGATCGTTCAAACAATGGATAGCTTCTAGCCAGTCTTCTCTTATCTTCCCATGACGAAGCATCCTGAAGGTTTGAAAATTAAAAACTGGTAAAAATATTTTTTGAGTAAAAAATAGTTACCCTTATTACAATAGGCGTTTCACTTAAACGTCAGAAAAATGACAGAGATCCTGACACAGCGGTTTGCGTTTTAATAAAAATTCAAGTTTATCGTAATCTTCGTTCATCCAGGGTGTTTTTTTTTTTTTGTCAGGCTGCACTGTGTAGTACATTGTGTATCCTTGTCTATCCAGTGCAAAATTCTACACCACCTTTCATCCAGTGTAACTTGTTGTTTTTGTTATACAGGTAAATCCAATGTACTATACAGTGTAGAACGACCAAAAAAACAGGGCTATTGTTATTTAGTCGCCAATTGCAGCACCTAGAGCTATGTCATTTTACTGGCCTTCTACTAAATCGCCTATCATAATAAGGGTGAATAACAAAACACCCAGTCAAAGATATCGATTTGAATTTACCTTTTCATTAGTTTTGAAAACAATCATCACAATAAAGATAATGCTTTCTGACTCAATCTTTACAAATCAGCATAAGCATTTATTTTGTCACTTACTTTTCCATAGTTGTTTAATCATCATCACTTCAACAGCGAACTTTGAGTTGATCAAAGCAGAAAAGATAAAAGTCGATTCCATACGGTAAGATAGAATGTATATAAATATGAGCTAGTATCTTATTGATGACTATGAAAATAAACTATAATCTTTAATTTCAGTACTTTTTGAATGCAGCTTAAATTTATGGGAAGGTGGAAAAGATCATGGCAATACATCCTGATCTACTCGTGTGTAACGAGTACCCGTTGAATTTTCCCAATCTTTAAGATGGAAATCGTTGTCTAATGGCGTTGTACATATGGGAATGCAGGAAGCCTTCATTGAGCATGGCATAACCGTGACAGTGTGATATATTTAAATTTGAGAATACAGAAGGTTTGAAATATGGGCAAACGGATTGAGCCTTTTTTTATCGTTTTAGCCGTTTGAAATTATCGGAAACTTACCCACAAGGTACGATTGAGAAAAATCCGCAAGCCCAATCATTCTCCGAGACCTGTATTAAGACTCTATTTGTTTGATTTTATATTTAAGAAAGTCTTATAGTTATGAAAGGTATCAACTCTTCAAATCAGTCTCGACTTTTATTTTTCAAACTCAAAACATGAAGATATTTGAACTGCATTTAGTGAATGCAAAGCAGAAGTAAACAATCTCATTTCAAGTTTTGGTTTTAATTCATAAAATTGAATAACTAATACATACATCTGTGTATTTTTGTCTTTCAAACTTTATTTTTGTCTTAGTTTTGTAAACTCAATCTTATGTCTACTGTTTACAGTACACTATTCTAAAGAATATAAAATAGCCTATAAATTAACTAAACTATCTTACTGCCCTGAATCGGGTACTCTAAGCTTAGCCATACTTAACTATTCTTAATTTAAAAACACCTTTCGAACTTGCCAGGGGTTACACGAAACATGTGAAAGACTCCCTAGCAAAAAGTTTACTGCTTTTAAAACCATGATCCAGGTAGGTGTTGCTTTGGTAAGCCATGTACGCAATGCCTGTTCGTTGATAAAAAGAACAGATTTGTTAATTTTTCTTTATTGAATTAAAGCCTTTCGACTTGTCAAGCGGAAAGTTGTTCAAACACACTCAAATCCAAATTGTTTTTAAATGACTTGATATTTCTTACCTGTGCAAAGAAATGCGGTCCATAGAAGGAAAATTCCAACATCCCAATATGCAGCAATTCATAATTTATATAAAAAATATATACCAAGTTTAATCACAATCAAAAAAAGGTTTTTTTCTCTACTTCTCACTTTTAAATTCAAATCGCACTTTATAAAGAAACACGCAGAAACACGAATAGAGAATAACATTAGATATGAATTATGACGTTTACTGTCAAATTGGTAGCTTCATAAAAATTCCACCCAAAACTAAAGCGCTGCTCTTAAATGGACCCCTCGTAAAGTAGCAACTAGCAGTCCATATCTACTATGTCAATGGTTTCCACATTTGCTGTCAAAAATCTCTACACTCACACACACTGGCTTACAAGCAATGCCTGTCATTTTATACCATTCCATTATAGTGTTGCCAGTTGTGTTTTCGGTTGAACCTTTTCGATTAGGAAATTGGTATAAATGTTGGGTGTTCATTACAATATTATAAAAAATAGTAATAACAAACAAATATGAAATTGCCTTTTCTTCGTAATTTGAAACAGATTGCCTTGTTTCACAATGTTGTTTTAAGAAAAACAATTCGTAATCGCACCATAACTTTGGCTCAGCTACATCTTCCAATCCTGCTCCACTCTTCTTGCTTTTTTCGATTTATCGTAAATCCCGACAGAACTGACTCCTCAGTGAATGTATTTTTCGCTTAACTACTTCTGTCGTGATTTTTGGAGCCATGTACTTGAGGTAGTCAACTATTCGTTGAAATGCATCGACCCTCTTTACACGATTAGCATAGTCCGCCTGTCTTACCGCATATAAATGCTGTTCTGCCTCGTACGCAGTAATTAACTCCAGTGTTAACTCTTTCGACCATTCAATTTCGTTAACCATAATAAAGCTTTTTTAAATAGGTAATCAAAATTAAATTTTTACAGCACGGAGATTTTTTTTCAAATTTGAATTACCGTATTTTATTTCGGTAGATGGCGAAACCAGAATAAAGCGGAATAAACAAAAACACGAACAAGGACAAAGGGGGCGTTCGAGAATCGTATCCGGATAGCTTGTTGTTGTTGCTTACGTGTTAAACTTTTAACAGAGTCACACACCCATTTCAACTAAAAAGCTATCTAAAGGTATCCGAGTATTTTTGGTATACCTTTCTAATCAAGTGATCAACTGATAGAAAATTTATTTTTATTTCTTTTCATGTTGATTTTTTGTTTTGGTGTGCATTTATTTCAGCATGAGTCTTTTAAAACGGATGGGAAATTGAAAAAAATAAGTTATAATCGTCTAGCAATGATATTTTAACAGCCATATTATTCACTTATTTCGAAACTAGTTTTTCGTAGATCTAGTTTTCGAGTTTCAAGTTTTGAACAAATCGGTATTATTGAAAAACATAGTGACACAAAAAACTCGAAATCGTAAAACTAGTTTTTGATAAAACTAGAAATTCATGAATCTGGAAATATCTAGTTCTGAGGACTTCAAAACTAGTTTTGAAACGTTTTTGTAGTAGTAAAGCAGTAGTAGTAAAGTGTGATTTTATTGAGATATAAATAAAAATAGTTTTATAGTTACATACATATGTAGTTCTTTGTTAACAATTTTCACAAAAAGACATTGGCTTATGCCGTCAGCCGAAAAAAGAGTTATTTTATGAAGCAATTAAGTTCTTTGTTGTACGGCGTACCCCACAGGCGGATCACTAGTGTGAAGCAGAAAAGTGGGAGAGTTGTGATCGCTTCAAGATCACTACTCGTAACGCCGGAAATGAAAAGAAGAAGAATTAAGTTCTTTGTTGATTTAGTTATCGCGAAATAAAAATATTTAACTATACAAAAGTACAATATCAAAATGATTCGATAATAATTTTTGTCGATATTTTAGAGCGGGTTTCAGGTAGTTGTATAGGATTTTCCAATTTTCTCCATTTAATATGTTTATGATTTCATTTGATGAAAGAGTATTTTTTCCCAAGATAACCTTCGGATCGAGTTCAGGATGGGGCAGATACCAATGAAGTGACACATATCTTCTCTGCATCGTAGGTTGCACAAAGTAGTTGGCTTTAAAGATTGTTGATATAAAATCCAGACTGTTTCGGTCATGGAAATAATTTTTATCACCTTGGTCATGACTCACTAATCTATAGGTACTTCTTGTTTGGCTTTGCTGACTTTGTTCTTTGAAAGCATTCCATATTGATTCTTCAATGTTTCCTAAAAGCATGTACACAGGGTGCCACCAAAAGATCTTCCATTGTGTTGGAGAAGTTGAACATCATGGATGTCACTCAATCTCGTCGATTCCGTAAAGAATTGAAGATTTCTGTCTTTTAGAAACAAAACTATGTATCTTATTGGTGAGTTGATGATTTGGTTGATTCATGATTTTCCAAATATATGAGAAATGCAGCTGAACTGTGTGTAAATATCACATAGTTAAACCAGTTTCGAGGTGCCACATGTAGGTTGGTGTATTTTCCG
Organism: Melanostoma scalare; assembly: GCA_949752695.1. Lineage (NCBI taxonomy): Eukaryota > Metazoa > Arthropoda > Insecta > Diptera > Syrphidae > Melanostoma > Melanostoma scalare. The sequence continues at coordinate 66,137,457 of OX456986.1, read as the reverse complement.
ATAGTCTGAAGGTTTTCTTGATGAAATATCTGAGAAGCTTTTCTACTTCGTCGAACTCGAAGACTGCTTCGAAGACGTAAAGACGAAACGTTTTTGTATTATTTATCAAAACTTTATTACCTCACATCATTTTCTGCTTTCATTTTGAAGCTTCGTTTCGGCATCGGTTAGTTTGGTAAGTATGTACGTCTTCGTATTCGGTATTCAGGTTATTCACATACACCGTATTTGGTACACAAATACATAGTAAACCACCCCGGAAAGGCTATTGACCCAATCAAAAGTCGGTGAAGGCCGGTTTCCGGTACTGCGACATAGGTGAAATATGGCTCAGATTGCAGCACGCATTTTGCAGGATCAAGCTAATGCAGTGTGTGCTACGAAAAAACTGCATGTGACTGCATGTCGCTGGTTAGACAACGTTAATTGCTTCGATTCCTGTGCAAGGAAACTCGGCTTGTTACAGAGATTTTTGAGCAAGGTTCACAGACTCTGTGTTGCGGACTTCGAAGTCAGCATTCAAAAGATTTTCCCATTGCTCAGCGATACAATATTGGAAAGAGTTAGCTACTGCTACCGTTGGATATTTATCTGCCACAGTGAAAGCAATTGGCAGGGGGTTTGTGCCAGTCAAAAAATTTGGAATATCTGACTCTGATCAATCAATTTATCAACCTTAGCCCCCCGTTGTTATCATATTACGACGTTCTCGTGCACTATCCGCAAATGCATCGAAATGAACTTGAAGCGTCTTAGAAGGACGGATATGATTCGTGGTAGGTGCATCTAATATAGGACTAAAAGAAGTGCCATTTTTATACCTACTGAATTGCGTTAATGTGTTGCACACTGATTTAACAGTAATCCATTGAATGATTTATTATTTGTTTGAGTCGCTTTGCTTGTCTACTTGTCTCTTTGAACCAAATACCACTTCTACCATTTGATAAACAAACCGATGCCAGGGTCTCCATTTTAGCTTCGGTCTATATTTTACTTTCAATGATCTTGAACCGTGGCGTCGCGTCGACCACCCATATGTTCTTATTCTTGAGAAATAGAATGGTAAGTTCAACGCTTACATATATTTTATTTTCATGTATTTATACAAACAATCAAGCGTTTGCAAATTATAGTAGGTGCTTGTTTGAATTTTCTATTTTGTTTTCAAAATCAAAGCAGCTCTTGATATGAATCTTATTTCGATATTCAAAACGAGAATCCATTTTCAGAACTTGAACTAGTTTTTCTCCAGAAATCAATAATACGGATTTCCTTTTAAAACTAGTTTTGATTATTTTTTGCAAAACTTGAAACGAAACTAGTTTTACCTGAAACTAGTTTCATTTCTAGTTTTACGAATTCTCAATAATATGGCTGTAAATGTTTTTCTATTTTCAAATGTCGAATTTTAGTATTTCTCAGCTGTTGTCTGCAGCAATCTGGCTATCCGATAGGTTCTCGAACCCACCCAAAGAGAAACGTTAAAGCTGTTTCACGAAACCATAACCCATGCGACACACGGTAGCACATTGTCCATCTCTGTTTTTCGAACTTTCGTTCTCTTTTGCACTTATGGTCTTCATATACAGTTTCGTGCAACAAATTGCACCGTATAATAGCAGTCAAAGTGACAGAATCTTAAGTTAAGATTTTCGAAGATAGGTCCCGTGACAAAATTTTAAGTTAAGATTTTCGAAGATAGGTCTCGTGAACGCCCCCACTTTCACGTGAAGTGAAATCGAAATCGATCGAAGTTAAGATTGGGTGTTCTGCATTTCACTTTCATCGATATCCATTTCATATTTTTCGAAAGTGAAACGAAGTCGTTCTGTTCCACAATTCGATTTCGTCGGTTTCCAAGTGATTTGAGATAACCCTTAAAGCCATCACACAATAGCGCGTTTGCCTCGCGTCGACCTCATTTGACAGAACAATCAAAAGTTCAACTATACGAAATCTGTAGAGTCTCACACAATCACGCTTTGTCCGCAAACGCGTCGTTTGACAAACGTAAGCAAACGTAACAAAGCGACCAACCTTCAAAAAAAGTTCAGCTATGTTGAACTTTTGCTCGCTTTCTGACATATCTCTTCTTTTCAGTTTTACAATAGGGAAGAGTAATAAAATCGATGTAAGCAAAACATCGATTTACGATACAAATTATCGATATGATCGATGTAAATACTAAACAAATATTTAAGTTCTCGTTGTTACAGCTGTTTTAAACTTGACTTTTGTTATATTATTCAACGTAGGTGCTGTTGAAGCATTTAAACTACTATGAATTTGCAATGATGTATTGCAAAATCGACTTATACTTTATGTAATATTTTCCATATCGTGGATTTCGATGAATTTTCGATATATGAGTGAGTATAAAATCGATTATAGATTTTTTTTGCTAACAAATCAATCAAATTGTACTTCATATTTGTGCATGAAGTGTGCTTAAGCTGAATTTTAGAGTGTTTTAGCAGAACTTTATCGATGTAACTAGTAAATAGATATTTCAATTCTCGTTGTTAAACCTGTATTAAACTTGACTTTTGCCAGATTGTTCAACGAAGGTGATGTTTAATCACTTAAACTACTATAATTCTGAAAAGATATTCTTAAACATCGACATATATAATATGTTATATTTATCATAACGTAGATTTCGATTAATTTTCGATGCATGGCCGCATGGGTTAATATAAAGTCAATCAATATGGGCGATATTGAAGCATTTAAATCATTTTATAAGCAAATTATTGTAAAGGTGCTCGACCAATAACTTATGCGATAATTTCATACCGTATATTGCGATAACATTTTTGATATTTGTATGAATATAAAGTCGATTATGTGGAAAAATCGATAACAAACAGCAAACAGCAAATGTTATCACAAACTAGATTGCATGCTATATAATTGATTACACTACATATTTCACTAAGCTCCTCATTCATCTCTTTATCAAAAGTAATTAACAAATTAGCAATCGATTTAGTTTTCCATGTACTTAATACAAAGGAAAAAATCGATTTTTGTTATCGATAGTTTCTGATAACGACGATGGTCGTTCGATATTTCAATCGATATATTTTCTTAATTTCGCACAAGCTTAGACGAATGAATGACAGTAGGGCGCTTTGAGGACTTCTCATGCAACGTGAAGCCTACGTGAGGTCGACGCGTCGCGACGCGTGATTGTGTTTTGGCTTTTATTTATCTGCGTGGAATGGTAGAAGAAAACAGACGCGTTTAAAAATGTAAGTAAAAAAACTCCGTTGCAACCACATAAAATTTGTTTATTTTACTCGAAATTTGTTTTAAACAAGGGAAAGAATAAAAATACTGCACAGGAAGAAATATTCATGAACTTTATGAGCAAACACAAAGATCTTGTCCAAGGATTCATGAAAGGAGATCGTGTCGTCTCAGATTCTTTGTGGGAAAGACAGAAAGATACAACTGGATGGAAAAAAGTCAGTTATAATAAAAGGATTTATTTGAAACAAATTTATTAATAAAAACATGAAAATACTTCAATTTCACTTACAACTTATCAATATACCTACTTACGTTGCATCTGCAATTTCTAATGGATTAGAAATAATGTCTCTCAATCTTCTTCTCTTTATTTTCTCTGTCGCATATCTTTTCTTTTTGATTTCCAAAACTGAAGCAATAAGAACAGCACTCATATTTAATTTTCTGATCAGGAAACTCAATTAACTATTGAAATCAAATAAACTGACTTTCAAATGAGATGACAGGTATCAGCTGTTTTCAATTTCACTTGAAGTGATTTCGAAAAGTTTTCGAACTGATGAAATCGATCGAAATGCTGAGCACTGAAAATAAATTCACTCGATTTGCAATTTCGGTTTCGGTTTCATTTCACTCGATTTCTGGAACCTGGCTGTTAATGTTTTACGGTTTATGTTTAATAAAGAGGACGGTTGTGTCCACCCAAACACAACCGTCCTCGACCTCCGTTTCGACATCACTCCTATTTGATTATTTATAAAAGTTTACTTTGACATGCTTTGACATTATGTACTTGTTTAAGTAATACCAGACGGTTTTTTTAAGTGTAAAATTTTAAAGTGGTCTTAACACCTGGAAAATAATAGAGCTCCAGACGTGACGATTTGTGCTAGATACAAATTTAGCCTTTACTTTGTGAGTTGTTTTACTAAAATACCAATCGTGGCACCCAAATTTTACTGGCATTCTACAAAAACGAAAAAAAGAAATAGGATAACTTTCCGTTCCGAATACACTTATGCCTATAAGATTTTTCTCGCAAAACTATTTCTATAAGTAAAGTCCTTGCTGAATTAAAAAATTTAAACTAAATGAGGTGGCAGAACAAAGTTCTGCGAGTCTAAAGGCTAGGGCCCAATCACTCCGTCACGCGTTCGACTTCAGCGGCAACAACTGACAACTCGATTAAAACACATGTATTCTTATGGGGAATGGCCCATAAGCAACGTGCGTGACGTCCGTGGCGGCGTTAAGATTAAAACATTTTTAATATCAACGCACTTAACGACTTTGACATTTGCTATTGGTATTTTTTATTGGTTGGTAGACACACATGCTCACACACATGGTGTTCTGTGTAACAAAAGTGCATTAACGCGACGGATTCATTGGGCCATCCAAAATTTTTACATATTTTAAAGTTGAAGTTGAAGTTGAAGTTGAAGTGGCAGCGCTGGTTTGTGTTATTAACTTTGCATTAATTTAGCTCTGTGAAAATTTCATATCTTTGTGGTATTTTGTTTGATTTTAATACATTTGTTGATTGTTTTAGTGATCTAAAGTTATTAAAATCATTCTATTTTGTCTAGTTCCTGCATTTATCGTAGAGAATTAGTTTAATTTGTGTTTCGTTTTGATCACAGTGTTTGGTGAGAAATTGATTTTTTTTAATTTTTCGGTTCCGTTTGAGTGTATTTTGAGTAGTTTTAAAAACATACTTATCTCATTCTGGCCTATTGGTAAATTCAATAATCATCTTTTTCTAAACTAGTTATATTTTCGTTTATTTTTGTATATTTAAAGTAAAAACTTGCTCCAAATTATCTGCTTGGTGGTGCAATCGTAAGCAGGTCAGCCTTTTATTATATTTTAACCTCCGTGTCTCAGGTTCATATCCCAGTAGTGTCACAAATAAATTTTTTTTTTTTTCTATTTTTTGTATTATTTTATTAAATTTTATTTTTTATCTATCTTCATTGCATTTGCAATTTAATTTATTATTTCATTTAATTTTATCATGGCATGTGCTGCGGATAAATGCATGGAAAGCTCCAATAGTGCCCCTCTCTTTGAATGTTATGGGCCTTGCGGGAAAGTATTCCATTCCAAATGTATCGGATCGAACAATGCATTTTTAGACAAAATAAGTGCGTTTAAGATTGCATGTTGGTATTGTTCCGATTGTAAAAAGATATCAATTTACCTACTGGCAATTAAAATGTCCACTTTTAAACTGGACATTTTAAAACTATCGAAAGGATTTGAGGAACTCCTTAAGATTTTCCAGGATAGTGTTTCCAATCTTACTTCATTTTCTTCTCCGCATAGTTCTGTGAATATTTCAACTTCTACTGATGATTTTGAGCCTATCATCGTTGACAAGACCCAAATATTAGTAGACCTTCATCAACAAACAACTTCTGCTACCAGTTTGGCCTTAGCTTCATCCAAAAGTTCAAAAAGAAATCGTGACGGCTTAGTACTTAATCAAAATTCTAGTCCTCTTCCTAACTGAGGAGCAATATGAACAAAGGTCAAGGTCTTGAGTCCACTGCGTCAGTAGCTAAAAATCCTGTCTCTACAGTTACCCAAGATGTAATTCAGTCCACTGGGTCAACGATCGAAAACTCGGACTATATGGAAACACAGCCTGTAATTGATCCAGTTTCTCTGGGAATAAATGTCCTTATGGAAGCTGTTCCCAAACCTAGATCTCTTTTTATCTCACGACTTAAACCAGAAATCACTACGGAAGATGTTTTGCGGCATCTGGTTGAAAAAAAGAGTATCCCCTCTGTTACGTCAATCAAATGTAATAAAATCAGTAAAAACAATAGCTTTGTTTCTTCATTTAAGTTAGTTGTTCCTCCTTCCCTCTATAATTCTAATTTGAATTCATTTTTGAATTTTTTTTTTTCAATAAAATTCGTAATATGCAATTATAAATTATAGAAAAATATACTTCAACCTTTCATTTTGTTTAATATAAAATTTTCAACTGGTACCCCACATCAGTTTTATGAATTATTAAATATGCTTTCTAAATTGTAGCATTCAACATTAACTTTAAGAAGTTACAGATTGCTAACTATCATTATATTATATATGTATATAAGTTTGCTTTATTGATTTATACTTAATAAGAATATGATGAATTAAAATAAATAAATAAATAAAAATAATTCTATTTTGAATAGTAATTCTTGGCCTGATGGTACACTCATTAGAGAGTTTACAGTACACAAGAAAAAACCAGTAAGAACTGACCGGACACCTCAGCCAAAAAACTAAATAGAATTACCCTCTTATACCAAAATGTTAGAGGGCTTCGTACAAAAATTACGAATCTTTATCTTAACTCTCATGTCTTCTCGCATGATATATTTGCCTTAACTGAAACCTGGCTCAATTCAAGTCATTTGGACACTGAGCTTTTCAGCCAGGAGTTCTCAGTATATCGTAAAGACCGCCATTACGAAAAGCCTGAAGATAAGGGAGGTGGTGCATTAATTTCTGTAAGAAATACTTATAGTCTTCTCAAATCACTTTTCCTTTTCCATTTACAATTGATGTCTTATGTGTATAAGTATCCGTACAGTTAAATAGTATCTATGTCGTAAACGTTTACATTCCTCCAAAGAGTCCTGTCTCAGCTTATACTGAGCTCTCTTTAGTTTTAGATTATGTAATGGAATTGTCGTGTCTGAAAAGCTATATTTTATTATTGGGCGATTTTAATTTGCCAGAAGTGAATTGGGTCCCTTCTAAAGACGGATCCTTTCAAGTAGCATCACTGACTTCGTCTCAGCAAGAGCTTCGTTTACTTGACAATATCATTTCCTCAGACTTACAGCAAATAAGTTGTAACAGAAACTTTATGAATCGCATGCTCGATTTAGTTTTTTCATCTGACGCAGTTAGTACTGTTGTTCTTAAATCTAAGTATGGCATTACTAACTTAGATGATCTTCACCCACCTTTAGATATTTTTCTGGATTTAAGTTCTGATTTATATGTTCGTAGTAATTCATTTGACTGTTCATACACTTTTGACTTTCGGAGAGCGAATTTCGATTTGCTTTCCGAAGAACTCACCAGAGCCGGTATAGATAATATATCAGCTTCTAACAATATCGACGTTGCAGTCAAATGCTTTTACTTGATCTTGGAAAATTCTATGAACAAAATTATTCCCCGGAAAATCCTTAAGAATTCCTGCTTTAATCAGCCATGGTATACCAAAGAACTAAAGATTCTGCGAAATAAGAGGAATAAAGCCTGGAAATCCTACATTAAAACTCATTCTACAACTGACTATAGTGTTTATATTAGTTTTTTTTGAAAATTTTAACACGCTCTCCAAAACTCTTTACTCCGACTACCTTAGACAGATGTCATTCTCTTTAAGGGATGACCCGAAAAGTTTTTGGCGATTAGTCAATTCAAAGAAAAAATCTGATGGGTACCCAGTGAACTTTATTTCTGGTGATACTCCACTAGAGAATACTAACGATATTTGTAATGCCTTCGCTAACCATTTTCGAAGCTCTTTCTGTGATACCCCCGTAGTAATAGATGAAAACTACTTTACGTATTTACGTAACTGCTCTCAAGTTAATTTTAATAATATCCCTATTCATAGTGACAACATTTTAAAATATTTATCACTTCTGCAAGATGACTTTTCGTCCGGTCCGGATGGAATCCCGCCTATTCTTTTAAAGAAATGCCGTTCCATAATAATGTTCCCACTTCAATATCTTTTTCAGCTTTCAATCAAAACAGGCGTTTTCCCAAGCCTTTGGAAAAAGTCCTTTATCACTCCTGTTTTTAAAAAGGGTGATAAGATAGAAATAAAAAACTATAGGCCTATCTCCAAACTGTCTTGCATCCCCAAACATTTTGAGCAAGTTGTTTGTGACAGCCTCTCATTTTTTACAAAAAATATTATTTGCAGAGAGCAGCATGGCTTTATGCAAAAAAGATCAACGGTAACAAACCTTCTTTCTTTTCTTCACAAATGTTCCAATGCCTTCGAAAATGGGTCTGAGCTCGACTGTATTTACACTGATTTTTCCAAAGCATTCGACCAACTCTCTCATGATGTTATATTATGTAAGCTAAGTTATTGCATGGATTTTCTCTTATCTCGAAAATATAACGTACCAAGTAAAATTTCGTAACAGATTTTCGAATCCCTTCAATGCTCTGTCGGGTGTACCGCAAGGCAGTCACCTTGGGCCTTTGCTTTTCATTGTTGCCATCAATGACGTTGTTTCGTGCGTGCATTTCGTATAGTGAAATTCTGATTTTCGCAGATGATATGAAAATTTTTAAATCCATTCAAAATAGTTCTGATCGCGTACTTCTTCAAAAAGATATCGATAGCTTTAGAATATGGTGTAAAAAGAATGGTCTTAGTCTCAACCCCTCGAAGTGCCAAACGATGACTTTGTCATAAAAACGAGAACCTAGTAATGCTTTGTATTTAATGTCTGGTCATTCATTATGAAATGTCTCAAGTTTTCGTGACCAAGGTGTTTACTTCAATATTAACCTTGAATTTAGTGAGCACATAAGCTCAATTGTAAGGAAAGCAAATTCTATGCTAGGTTTCATAAAGAGGTGGTCAAAAGAATTTGATGATCCTTATGTAACACTATCTTTGTACAACTGTTATGTTCGCCCTCATCTCGAGTACGCCTCACAAGTTTGGTCTCCTCTATATGAAATTCATAAACATCGTATTGAGGCAGTACAACACAAATTTATACGTTTTGCTTTGAAGGGTCTTCCTTGGGAAGATCCATTCAATCTACCTCCTTATGAACATCGAATTCAACTTTTGCAATTGCAAACCCTTAGTCAAAGACGTATCAACAATGACCTAGTATTTTTCCATCAGCTTTTGACTGGCTTTATAGATGCTCCTTACTTGCTCTCGTCCATAGGTTTTAACTACAGCGGAAGATCTCACCACTTGCGTAATTTGGACTTGATTCATTGCCCCCACCATAGAACCAATTACGGCATGAATGAGCCCCTATCGCGCATGTGTAGATTATACAATTCTAACTCTCTACTTTTAGATTTCAACATTAATAAATATAGTTTAAAACAAAAATTTAAAACCAGCGCTCCACATGCATGATTTTTGTTCAATGTTTCTTATTTTATTATTTATTAGTTTTGTTTAATTATTATTATTGTAATTCATGTAAGGTGTTCTATATTGAATGTCACTATTTTCTATTTTTTTTTATCATATTGTAACGTGCGCTTAGTTCGCAAAAATAAAACTCTACCTTTCTATTTAATTCTACCACTTTTATTCAGTATCTACTTTCGATATACACTTTATTCAAACTCAACTCAATTACGTTTATCCAATATTCACACTATCACTTTCTAAATTAAACTGACTCTGGTTGCGTCAGCTCCCTCTTTATATAGAACTGTGAACCATCGAGAGCTTTCTGGTAGTTTTGCTATAAACCATAATGTCTAGACACATTCTCCTCCCGGTATTTCTGCAGACACACACTCAATCACAAACAACGTCTTCCATTATAGATTATAGCATTCCATTATAGCGTTGCCAGCACTTGTGTTTTCGGTTAAACGTTTTCGATTATGAAATTGGTATAAATGTTGGGTGTACATTACAATATATATATTTCTTATACGTTCTCTTTGTGCTGGTGTTGGTGTTTTCTAACCTCTAACACTTGCATTTATGATGAAGAGCGTAGATAAGTACGTACAAATGAGCTTGCTCTAAGCTTCGTGCGACTTAGTCTCTGAGATGCAAAAAAAAAAAAAAAGTCTGACGGAGTCATTGGGCCATAGCCTTAAAAAGTAGTTAGCTCCTTATCGTTCGACTACTTTTCACGTTATGCTTGTTGTTCGTCAAAAAATTACATCAATGGCATTCAACTTTACGACCGTTCGATAACCACAATAGGGTGAATCACACTTCGAAAACCATTCGACATTTTAGTCGAATCACAGGGTGTGAGTTCGTCAACCGTAGTACCGGTTTCTCACACTAAAAGGTTTTTTCTCTCTGGAAGCTATACTCACGTTTGCAAAACATCGCCCATGGGAGAACAACAACGATTAGTGAACAAAAATGAGTCATTGTACAGAAGTGAACAACAGGGATGGCTGGTAAATGGAGTTTATGGAATAAAGTTGCATTAGTGAGTACAGCGTTTTATTGAGCGTATTAGTGAAGATGAATTCCCAATAAAGCACGACTAATGACAAGTTATCCAGATCAGCTTGAAATCAGAAATTGAGTAACAGTTAGTTGTCGCTTTTTAACCTCTTATGAGATATTTGGTCTGTTCGTTGAACTTTCCCCAAAGTTGACCCAGGTTTTATTGATAACCCTATGAGTTGTCAAAAAAACCTGGGTTTTCCAGTCATCAAAAAACACTAAACCGCAAATCACCACACATCCCGTTCATTTAAAAAAAAAAAAATACATGCTATTTGACAGCCCTCAACTTGCCACAGCAAAAAGCTAGAGTTTATGGAAAACCTAGGCCAACCCTAGCGGCTCGCGTACACTGAATCCGATTTATCGGCCGATATCGGATGGGAACTGTTCGGACGACAATCTCGGACGTTCGTCTGCATACACTGCTGCCGTTCTCTGACGATAGCTGACAGACAGCCTGTTATTGAATTTTTTTATTTCAGTTGAATTGAAACTTTTTTCCATAGATTTTTAGTGACATCTATGTATATTATTATACGCCTTAGAAAACTTATTCCACAGTGGTGTCCTACTAAAAACGAAATTTATTACACTATCCATTGTGTACTTCTATAGGCAAACTGACATTCGACGTCCGATAAATCCAAACAAGTTCGGATTTGTCTGTTGATCGGATGTAGTCGGACGACATCGGACGACATCTGACGTTGTCGGTTGGAGTGGTGTACGTGCTCTCTTTGTTTAACACATGTTTGGTTCGAACGTCAGACTTCGGCCGACAACGGCCGATTATAATTCGGACGATGTCTGATTTAGTGTAAGCGAGCCGTAGGGCTCAAAGAACACTCAATTTGACATTCAGGGCGACTTTGGGTTTCTCAAAAAATTATGGCGACCCCAGGGCGACCCTAGGGCTTCAACGAACAAACCCGTTTATAGGGAACTTATTTATTATGGGAAATATTGTTTTTTTCTTTGCAAAAAACTTGTTCCCATGAGAAAAAGCGTGGGGAATTCACGATAGTAGGAACTTGTTCCCGGGAAGGGAAACATTTTTTGGGAAAAATATTTCCCAAGGAATTCCCGATAAGCTGATTTTCTCGCACCCACTTTCGGATAGTTTTTAAAAAGGGTAGGGTGCAGTGCTAACTTGACAAAAAGTTAGTTCAAGTTGATTTTAAACTTGTTTTTTAAGTATTGAATTTAGGTGTTCTACGTTCAAAGCATGAAAATCATTTATACGTAGAGCATTTTGAAAGTTGGTCCGCGAAAAAATATTTTTTTGGATATCTTGTGAACGACAAATTTACGACGATTAATGGTGAACTCAGTTTTTGTTTTTGAGTTGATTTCACTGTTTTAAGGGAGTGGTAGTGCTAAATTGACCATACTCACTTCTTTTATTAAAAAATGAAAAACTAAAAATTGTTTTCCACGATTAATCTACGACAAAATAGCGACAGTTAATTGCATAGTGTTTTGTTTAAGATCGATTTGGGGGGTTCATCCAATTAACAAATTATGAAAATTTTGAAGTGGTAGTAGTGCTAACTTGGCGGACATAAAAAAAATCGGACAGTTGAATTTGATATAATGGGGTGTATATCTATACAAAAATTTGCTTCCAGCTCTTGGTCTATTAAGAAATTCAAGACCCGAGTTCAACATAGCATACTATTGTAATATAAAAATCATCAATGTTGTTGTGACGTTAATAAAAGAACCCTCTTGATTTAATTTTTTTTATTATCATTCGCAGTAGTAATAAAAATAATGCAGGCATCCAATGTCATCCTTTCAAAAACAATTCCGGACATATTAAAGGTATGATTTTTGGTAACGAGCACGTGTACCTGGTCCGCCGAACTTCTTAGGTTCACAACGACGTGGATCTCCAACCAACAACGTCCTATCGTATTGAATTTAGGCCTGTGTAAATTATGATCGATTCGATCTTTTTGATTCGATCATTCAAAAGTATTGATGATCGAAATCATTCCAGTCCGAATCAATCGATCTCAATCAATCTCGATATTCGATCTCAATTACGATATTATTCTATGCATTTTGATTCGATATTTCATTTCCATTTAGTTTCGATTTCGATCTTTTTGACTCCATCTTATTCAATCATTTGAATGTGTACGAAAACTTTACGTTGCTCTCTCTCTCATGATGCAGTAAAGGGTGGAGTCATAACCATAAGCAGTGTAGGAATGATGTTGATGTTGGATAGATGAGAAATGATTTTAAAGGATGTTTATGTATGCGTCAAGCATTTCTAGCCGTGTTTGGTGACTTCGGGACATAATGGTATAGCTTATCGGAATAATATTGAGTAGATGTAGGATACATACGCACATGTATGTTTGTTAACATTTTCAGTGTGAGCAATTCTTCAAGTTTGAAAGAGAAATCTTCCCGAGCTAATGTTGCTTGAAAAAATACATTGTTGCCTATGCTTCCACAGCACCAAACCACGCCCACGGTTAAGTTCGTTCAACGCATACATACCTATTTTATTTGGTTCAATTCGAATCGTACAAACTAAAAGGATTGAAATCGAAACAGAAAGAGAAAATAAAAATGATTGAATGATCGATCGATTCAAATGATCGAATCATTCAGCAAACCGATACTTGATCGATTCGATCATCAAAAATGATCGATTTACCCAGGCCTAATTGAATTAGAATGTCTTTATTTTCCTTTTTAGAAGCTTCGTCAACATCTGTAAAACATATAAAATAAAAAATTAGCAAAAATTAAATTCTCAACAGTAATAATAATAATTATTATTGGGATGGGTCTTTTTCAAAAAGGTATAAGTTTAGGTATACAATATTCGACAGCCGAGATCAAACATACTGTTACGACATATAAATAGAAAAGATTTGTATAGAAAATTGTGTGAATGTACACCAAGTTACAGAAAATTATTATTGCTCATCAACATTCACAAACACACAAGCGTATACTCTAAATGCTTAACCGACAGAAGATCTTTTGTTTTGCCTTGAGAGTCACAAAAAAACATAAAATCATGGGCGGAATTCCCAAAAAACATACACCAAAGCTCTCGGCCTTTCGACGCAACACCAAACATTCGTTTAGACTTCTTACGTCTCACAACTAACCAAACAAACAGGCAACCAAACAAACTTTCACACACAGCGCTACACAAACACTCCCAGGTAAGTACCATTCATTTTCAATATGTTTTGTTCGAGGGTGGCTGGTGCAAACCTCCTTCCACTCTATCACCTTAAGTGACGGAGCGAAGGAAAACTTGCAGCAACCAACCCCCGTGGCCAATGGTACCGCTGCACCTCCCTTGATTTTCAGCTCACAGCTGATCAAGAAAAGGTCAACAACCCTGGTCGCGTAATTCAGTCATTTATTAAAGGCACTTCTCTTTAGGCACCTCTACCTGCCCAACCAAAACAACAACCAAAACATACGGTAACAACTACTTCAACATACGACCTCAGAACCAAAACACACCTCATCCACACAACATTCATTCAAAGGAACATTCACCCATAAACCTCCTCAAAGAAACATTCATCTGCAGACACCACCAAGACGACATCAATACAACATCAAAACAACATGGACAAAATAAGAAGGACATCGAACTAATAGGAAACTAAAAACAAATGAGAAACAACAAACACGTTAAGTATTAGGTTTATACGTTTTCTGTTTTTTTATTCTAAATCCAAAATATTTTTCTTTTTCAGGTGCCTGCAACAAAACACCAGACTTGGGAGTAGCTAGACTCGCCAAGGTAGGTGAGAAGGAGGAACATAAACAAAAAAAACAAATGATTATGAACTACATGGACAACACTAGCGTGGGGAAGAACCCGCGTTAAACTTAGCCGGGCAATAAGAGTTAAACGTGTATGTTCAAATTTTCCCTTTTGCAACCAACTGCTGTCTTACATTTTCTTTTTCCCTATTAAGGTTTATTGAACCCTGCTGTTAGTGATTATGGGATCTGCTCAGTGTCAACGACCTGCAGTTGCGGTGTATTACCTATCGCCTATCGGTCCCGGGGTAGTTGCACAGTTACGTTCCGATACTCCATTTCAAGGTTTTAAAAAAAAACTCGACCACGAATTGTGAGATGACTTTATTTCATGAGTGCAAACTTAAGACAACATTTTTACATCTGTGTCTCTTAATTCTAAGGAGAGATATACTGATGACATTACAAAATACGATGCAGTCAGTTTATCTCTTGAAAACAAACGAAATACAGTGTGGGTGATGTGAAATCAAATATCCCACATCGATTTTTTTGAATTTAGGATGCTGCCTGGGTGGCACACTATGTGAGATAAATGTGAGATAAAGTATCTCACATTATCTTAAATGTTTGGGGTGCTGCCTGGGTGGCATGCTGGGTCGTAACTACCCCCCCCCTAATGATATACTCTCCCGAGTATCTGTAAAATTATTAACAATTTCTATGTATTTTTTCTTTATAACAATTATTAGTATTACGATTATCGATAGAATTACTAAAATAGTTGAAAAGGATATAAAGTGTTCAACATTATTGACGTATTTCAATTCTTTAATTATATCGCTGTTTTGAATTTGATTTATATGAATATCTTCCAATTTTAAAGTTTTTTCGTCTACTATTTTTGGCATGTTGTATAACGGTATTAACATTTTTTGTGTTATGTTTATTCCTTCATTATTAAAGGAATTTTCATTAATTTTAATTTTACAATTATTAAAATGTATTAAGTTGTTTTTTTGTATTTTATATTTTAAAGTATTACAACTGCTACTTAAATTACTAGTATATAAATTTTTGGTTAATATTAGGCCTTCATTTCAAAGAAAAATTAGCTGCAACGCTAAGGTATCTGGCAACAGGCGAATCTTTAAAGAGCACAGACTACCAAACTCGGCTCTCGCAGCCTTTTTTAACAAACGCACTTTCGGATAGTTTTTAAAAAGGGTAGGGTGCAGTGCTAACTTGACAAAAAGTTAGTTCAAGTTGATTTTAAACTTGTTTTTTAAGTATTGAATTTAGGTGTTCTACGTTCATAGCATGAAAATCATTTATACGTAGAGCATTTTGAAAGTTGGTCCGCGAAAAAATATTTTTTTGGATATCTTGTGAACGACAAATTTATGACGATTAATGGTGTACTCAGTTTTTGTTTTTGAGTTGATTTCACTGTTTTAAGGGAGTGGTAGTGCTAAATTGACCATACTCACTTCTTTTATTAAAAAATGAAAAACTAAAAATTGTTTTCCACGATTAATCTACGACAAAATAGCGACAGTTAATTGCATAGTGTTTTGTTTAAGATCGATTTGGGGGGTTCATCCAATTAACAAATTATGAAAATTTTGAAGTGGTAGTAGTGCTAACTTGGCGGACATAAAAAAAATCGGACAGTTGAATTTGATATAATGGGGTGTATATCTATACAAAAATTTGCTTCCAGCTCTTGGTCTATTAAGAAATTCAAGACCCGAGTTCAACATAGCATACTATTGTAATATAAAAATCATCAATGTTGTTGTGACGTTAATAAAAGAACCCTCTTGATTAAATTTTTTTTATTATCATTCGGAGTAGTAATAAAAATAATGCAGGCATCCAATGTCATCCTTTCAAAAACAATTCCGGACATATTAAAGGTATGATTTTTGGTAACGAGCACGTGTACCTGGTCCGCCGAACTTCTTAGGTTCACAACGACGTGGATCTCCAACCAAAAACGTCCTATCGTATTGAATTAGAATGTCTTTATTTTCCTTTTTAGAAGCTTCGTCAACATCTGTAAAACATATAAAATAAAAAATTAGCAAAAACTAAATTCTCAACAGTAATAATAATAATTATTATTGGGATGGGTCTTTTTCAAAAAGGTATAAGTTTAGGTATACAGTATACGACAGCCGAGATCAAACATACTGTTACGACATATAAATAGAAAAGATTTGTATAGAAAATTGTGTGAATTAGGCCTGGGTAAATCGATCATTTTTGATGATCGATTCGATCAAGTATCGGTTTACTAAATGATTCGATCATTTGAATCGATCGATCATTCAATCATTTTTATTTTCTCGTTCTGTTTCGATTTCAATCATTTTAGTTTGTAGTTGTACGATTTGAATTGAACCAAATCAAATAGTATGTAGGTATGCGTCAAACCAACTTAACCGTGGGCGTGGTTTGGTGCCGTGGAGGCATAGGCAACAATATATTTTTTGAAGCAACATTAGCTCGGGAAGATTTCTCTTTCAAACTAGAATAATTGCTCACACTGAAAATGTTAACAAACATTCATGTTTGTATGTATCCTACATCTACTCAACATTATTCCGATAAGCTATACCATTATGTCCCGAAGTCACCAAACACGGCTAGAAATGCTTGACGCATACATACAAACATCCTTTAAAATCATTTCTCATCTACCCAACATCGACATCATTCCTACACTGCTTATGAGTTATGACTCCACCCTTTACTGCACCATGATAGAGAGAGCAACGTAAAGTTTTCGTACACATTCAAATGATTCAATAAGATGGAGTCAAAAAGATCGAAATCGAAACTAAATGGAAATGAAATATCGAATCAAAATGCATAGTAGGTATAATTTTGTAATTGAGATCGAATATCGAGATTGATTGAGATCGATTGATTCGGACTTGAATGATTTCGATCATCAATACTTTTGAATGATCGAATCAAAAAGATCGATTCGATCATAATTTACACAGGCCTAGTGTGAATGTACACCAAGTTACAGAAAATTATTATTGCTCATCAACATTCACAAACACACAAGCGTATACTCTAAATGCTTTACCGACAGAAGATCTTTTGTTTTGCCTTGAGAGTCACAAAAAACATAAAATCATGGGCGGAATTCCCAAAAAACATACACCAAAGCTCTCGGCCTTTCGACGCAACACCAAACATTCGTTTAAACTTCTTACGTCTCACAACTAACCAAACAAACAGGCAACCAAACAAACTTTCACACACAGCGCTACACAAACACTCCCAGGTAAGTACCATTCATTTTCAATATGTTTTGTTCGAGGGTGGCTGGTGCAAACCTCCTTCCACTCTATCACCTTAAGTGACGGAGCGAAGGAAAACTTGCAGCAACCAACCCCCGTGGCCAATGGTACCGCTGCACCTCCCTTGATTTTCAGCTCACAGCTGATCAAGAAAAGGTCAACAACCCTGGTCGCGTAATTCAGTCATTTATTAAAGGCACTTCTCTTTAGGCACCTCTACCTGCCCAACCAAAACAACAACCAAAACATACGGTAACAACTACTTCAACATACGACCTCAGAACCAAAACACACCTCATCCACACAACATTCATTCAAAGGAACATTCACCCATAAACCTCCTCAAAGAAACATTCATCTGCAGACACCACCAAGACGACATCAATACAACATCAAAACAACATGGACAAAATAAGAAGGACATCGAACTAATAGGAAACTAAAAACAAATGAGAAACAACAAACACGTTAAGTATTAGGTTTATACGTTTTCTGTTTTTTTATTCTAAATCCAAAATATTTTTCTTTTTCAGGTGCCTGCAACAAAACACCAGACTTGGGAGTAGCTAGACTCGCCAAGGTAGGTGAGAAGGAGGAACATAAACAAAAAAAACAAATGATTATGAACTACATGGACAACACTAGCGTGGGGAAGAACCCGCGTTAAACTTAGCCGGGCAATAAGAGTTAAACGTGTATGTTCAAATTTTCCCTTTTGCAACCAACTGCTGTCTTACATTTTCTTTTTCCCTATTAAGGTTTATTGAACCCTGCTGTTAGTGATTATGGGATCTGCTCAGTGTCAACGACCTGCAGTTGCGGTGTATTACCTATCGCCTATCGGTCCCGGGGTAGTTGCACAGTTACGTTCCGATACTCCATTTCAAGGTTTTAAAAAAAAACTCGACCACGAATTGTGAGATGACTTTATTTCATGAGTGCAAACTTAAGACAAAATTTTTACATCTGTGTCTCTTAATTCTAAGGAGAGATAAACTGATGACATTACAAAATACGATGCAGTCAGTTTATCTCTTGAAAACAAACTAAATACAGTGTGGGTGATGTGAGATCAAATATCCCACATCGATCGGTTTGAATTTAGGATGCTGCCTGGGTGGCACACTATGTGAGAAAAATGTGAGATAAAGTATCTCACATTATCTTAAATGTTTGGGGTGCTGCCTGGGTGGCATGCTGGGTCGTAACTACCCCCCCCCCCCCTCTAATGGGATACTCTCCCGAGTATCTGTAAAATTATTAACAATTTGTATGTATTTTTTATTTTTTATTTAAAACAATTGTTAGTATTACGATTATCGATAGAATTAATAAAATAGTTGAAAAGGATATAAAGTGTTCAACATTATTGACGTATTTCAATTCTTTAATTATATCGCTGTTTTGAATTTGATTTATATGAATATCTTCCAATTTTAAAGTTTTTTCGTCTACTATTTTTGGCATGTTGTATAACGGTATTAACATGTTTTGTGTTATGTTTATTCCTTCATTATTAAAGGAAGTTTCATTAATTTTAATTTTACAATTATTAAAATGTATTAAGTTGTTTTTTTGTATTTTATATTTTAAAGTATTACAACTGCTACTTAAATTACTAGTATATAAATTTTTGGTTAATATTAGGCCTTCATTTAGCTCAATAATTTCTCTTTCATTGTTTATAATTATTTTACATTCTTCGTATGATTTTTTATATAAATTTTGGATACATTGTGAGCTTCTTTTAAGATAATGAACATAGTTATTGTTGTTATTTTCGTCATACAATATTTTATTATTAATAATGTAATTATAATGGTTAATATCTTCTTGATTTCCATAAAGATTAGGTAATGGTATAATTTTTATTCTTTCAAAGTCCTTTTCAGAAAATACTGGGATTTTCAATAGAAAAATCAATTGGTTATTCCTCTTAATTAAATTTGATTTAATGTTTTCTAATTTCTGCAAAGTGATATTAAATCTCTGGTTCTCTTCCTCTGTGAGTATATTTCTACCCAATATTACTAATTTGGCAAAGACAAAATTGTCTTAAAGTTTTTCTATTTCATTGTTTAGTAATGTAAAGATTGTAAATTCTTTGCTAAGCTTTCTAATTTTTTATCTTTAGTATCAATAAAACTGTTAATTAAATTTTGATGCTTATTTATTCTATCAGCTAGTTTTTTAATTCTCTTTGAAGGTTCGTGTTGATTCCTACTTGTCTATTGAGTTGCAATATTTGATTGTGATTGTTTTGTTCTATAATTTTTAAATGTTCTTCTATTTCTTTTCTTTCTTCGTTATCCATAACTCCAAATAAAATTTTCAATCCTGCTCCACCTACGTTTACTAGTCCTCTTTTTCCTCTAGTAATGGGTAATATTGTATTTAGCTTTGACTTAGAATCCTCTAAGGCTGAAATAAGAGATATGCTCAAATCTTCATCATTAAATTTTTTATGGCTTTCTTCTATAGCGTTTTCGATTTGTTTAGTTACTGTTTTGAAGCTTTCTAAGTTTATAATATGAAAGATTTTGTCATATTTCGTTATGATTTGTATAGGTTCTTGTTCTAGTATAATATATCCTGCTTGTGAGCTTATTTCCTCTAATCTAAACTCCGCATTGATTGTTTTCAATAGTAACACCAGCGTTAGTATCTGTATTTTTTTGATGAAATTGTTGGTATTTAAAGCGTCTCTTAAATTGATTTTTGTGAATTTTCTTCTTTTTAGTAATAGTTCTGTAAATAAATTGATTATTTTCTTTATTTGCTCTAATATTTTTATACTTGGGTGCTATTTTTTTATGAACTCTGGGTATATCTGCCTTTATATATAAGTTTTCATTTATTGGGGGTGGTTCAAATTCTTGTCTATCTTTGTTTAATTTTTCGATTGATTTATTTTTGGTTTGTAAAATTTTTTCTGCTATTTGATCTAATTCTTCTAAGTTTATTTCATTGTTAAAAATTTAAATGGTTTCTTACCAGTTGCTGAATGAAAAGAATTGTTAGAAATTTGAGTTGCTATTAATACTCTTTCTTTGATATTTAAATCGGATTTTTTCGCATCTAATATTCGAAGATGTTCATTTAAAGTTCCATGTGCTCTCTCTATATCTGCATTACCAGTTTTTACTTGAGTTGTAATTATATGAAGCTTTATATCCTCGCTATTTACATATACATATTCCCTAAAACCTATTTTATCAAATTCTGCATCGCAAATGATCATTTTTGGTTTTCCTATGTTCGCTATTCGACATCTAAGTGCTTCTAAATATGTTGTTTGGTTCCTATCTGATATTGGTAAAACGGTTAAATGTTTTGTGTATTTATCTATTATAGTAAGAAAATATTCTTTATCTAAGGCTATATAAATGTCTAAATGGATAATTTCATTCGGTCTTTTTGCTGTCTCTGTTATCTCAAACTTAAACTTTTGTGGGTTTCTATCATGTTTTGCAATGTGACATATTTTGCAATTATTTATGTATCTTCTAAAAACTTCTCTAAGTTTGGGAAAATAATAAGTTTCTTTGATTTCTTGATACGTTTTTTGTATTCCTCTATGGATATTAATTTCATGTTGATTCTTAATAATTTCAATTGTTTCTTCATATTTTGGGATATCTATAAGTTTTTTCACGCTTCTAATAATTTTCATTGAATTTTGACCGTCAAACGCGTTAACATATTCATTTTGAAATTCTAAAAATATTCCGTCATCTTTACAATAAACTCCTACTTTTCCTTTTTGTGGTAGAAATTCTTTTAATTCTTTTATAATATCATTAGAAAGTCGTAACTCTAATCTTCTAACTCCTCTGTATGGCATTGTTATACTACTTTCGACGTCATGTATGTAGATCTGAGTTTTAAATGAATTTAAAGGGGTTTCAGTAATACCGATGTGATCGTTTAGTTCTTCTCTACCACTATGTATGGTTGCCATATCTGAAACATCATGCGCATTAACATCAAGCCTGCTTAGAAAGTCCGCAACCTTGTTTTCTTTCCCTTCTAAGTATTCAATGTCAAATTCATACTCACTTAGTTTTATTTTCCATCTTATTAATTTGGAGTTCGGTTCTTTTAATGGATTTAGCCAGACCAATGGTCTGTGATCTGTTTTAATCAAAAACTTTTGTCCATAAAGATAAGGCCTGAAGTGTTTGCATGCCCATACCATAGCTAGACACTCCCAGTCGTATTTATAAAATTTGCTTAGAACATCCTTAGACAACTGTCCAACTAGACGGTGTCTAAAGAGTTGGACCACCCTTAAGCCAATTTTGTATTTATAATTGCATTCCAACAGTTGTCTATACAACCCCTCAAACTGTCAACTTCGAATGAAAAACTAACTGGTGGCGTTCATGATGTATCCGTGCAATACCATTTTTTGTGTTTTGATATACGAGTGCAACAACTAAATGGCTCTGAAAGAGTGTGGCGTAGCACTTGAACCAGACCAAAAAAGCAGCTCATTTGACTTTGAGTTACAGCTTTTCCAAGTCTCATAAAACGATGAAATTTGTGCAATTTATAAATTAAATTGTTGAAAGTAGTATTTTTGCACCTCAAACTACTTATTTTTTTCGTTCTTAGAGCTTTCAACAGTGTTTTATAACATGTTCAACAAAATTATTTTTTGCTGTAGCAAATGCCACTTTAGCCATAGTTTAGACAACCAATTTCGGTGTCTAAAGTTAGACGTTCCTTAGACAGCGATGAAAGTGTTTATAAATACGATTTGGAGTTGGACACTGTTCTAAGAGCTGTCCAAAGTTAGACATACTTTGGAATGGGATTATAAATACGACTGTTAGTGTCTCAGATTTATGTAAGTCCAATTTTATCCAACCTCAATTGAGCTCAATGTGGGCTACGGATACAGACACAGCGCAAAAACGCTCTTTTTATTTCGGGTTATGAACAATCAGGCAGAAACCAGATACTTACACGTTACACCTCAATCTCTATTTCGATCTATCGACCAATTACTATGAATTTTTACAATTGAATTTAAGTTTAGTTTCAAACAAGTAATATGTTTTTATAAGTATCTTTAGTTTCAAACAAGTAATATGCTTTATAAGTATCTTTAGTTTCAAACATGTAATATGTTTTATAAGTATCTTTAGTTTTAAACAAGTAACAAATCTTTTGACTTTTGTATTGAGGATAACGATTGGTGGATATCTTAAAAAAAACTTGATTGAAGATCTTGATTCACTGACTTCTTGAAAGTAAAATCTCTTGATTGAAGGTCGCAATTAAATACAGAGAGGCGATCACGACTTCCGGAGGACTGTCGGTGATCGCCGAGGTCGAGGTTTCTATAGTGCAGAATAAAAAAAGGAAACGTGAAGGAACTTGACAAAACTAAAGGATGTACAAAAACTACACATTTAGAACAAGAATACACTCAGCGACTCTATTTAACACTCTTACTTAACGCCTATTTGCACTGCACTTTTTGGGTGCTTTTTCCTCTCTTTGGGCTTTTAGGAGACCACTTCTGGAGTTAACGATTTTTTTTTCTTTGTTGCGTCGAACACTCGCACAGTTTAAGTATACCGGAATAGTTAATCTACTTGGATTCTTTTATTTTTGTCTATTTTTATTAGCTTTTGCTTTGGCGACCCAGGGAATATAAACTAAAAAAAAAAATCGTATTAAATTGGACGAGGTTTTCCAATATGGCCACAATTTTAGGTTTTTTTTTTCTTCTCAATTTTGCAAAAAAAAAATAACTCGCCACTTGTTTTTAAGCCCGGAGGTTGTATTTGCACCATTTTTTCTGAATGCTTCAGATCAATTTCTAGAGTTTAAGATCGATAAAAAATTTAAATAAAAAAAAATTTTAAGTTGCTTTCAGTGTTTCAGCGTAGGTTTTATTGAATAGGTGTTCTCCCGTTGGCGTTCGTCTTCGTATTGCGATTTGCGACTGTTGAATGTTGATGCCAATGCCAAGTGTCTGTTGCTATGTACTCATACTCATCACCGTCAAAGGTTCCGTTGACGCGATAGCAACGCACATCGTTCGACCGCGCTAACACCAATCACAGTCGTCCACGTCGATTATATACTTGGTTTTTGCATCCTTTTCTATTATGGGACGCACTCACCCAACATCGGTTTCTCTCTGCCGACCACTACGACCCCCGACGAGAGTCAGTGCCTATTCGCGAATTCGACATTCGAACTCGAATAGACCTCAAACGTCAAAAAAAAAACAAATGTCAAAGTAAAAATGGAACAAAAAGTGTTTTCTGTTTTGTTTAAACAAAATATTGTATCGTATTTCGTGATTTAAGTTTGTGCTTTCCTATTGTTTTTCCTCAATAATGTATACTACCGACATCATGAACTTTAATAAATTTGTCATGTTTGAGAAAATCCGGTCGGGTTTGCCAATCGACTCGGGTAGAACACAAAACTTGTTGGAATGCAAGGATGATTTGCTATACGCCTGGGACACCAACGATTCATGTCTTCTAGCAATGAATTGGAGAGCAGCTAAGCAAAAGGGATTCACTGAGATTAAACACCAGCCGCCTTATTAATAAACGCGGAATAGCTGGGCTAAGCCTTATTCCATGGATTAAGTGGAAAATGGTATAATGGTGGCTTTAATTAAGTGGAAAATGGTATAATGGTAACTTAATCCATGGAATAAGTATTTCCCAGTTATTCCGCGCTTATTAATACGGCGGCAGGAATTCTGGGCTTCAAAAACAAAAATAAGATCTTCTCCAACCCAAAGATACACCTTCGCTGATACCGTCAGTTATCGTAGCTGAGACGTCGAAGTAACATTTATTGTTAACAGCGAACAGCAAAAGTATGCAGGGTACTCAGTTTGGTGCCGAGATCGCCTACAAAGACAGAGGATCGACTTGGATCTAACATTTGCCGTGACGGTTGACCACACGTAGAAGGTAAGGTATTTTATTTTCAATCATTCATTTCATTGCCGCTAACTTCTCTTCGTTTCAGGTGTCCATTACAACATTTTCACGTGTAATTTCATATCTTCATCTGGTCCTTGGCGTGCTGCTTTGACGGCTACTTCTTCGTGGCCATAAAAGCCACGATGGACTTTACAAAACCCCCCCACACCGATGACCTCTTGAACATCTAGTTCTTCATACGAAATTTCAAAAGGCTGAATTTCCCCAATTCCTGACGGAACGTTTATCAGCATTGGATCCTCATTCGTAAGAAAGTTTGAAGGAAATATTCCAACCTGTAAAAAGAAATGTCATTATGATTAGACTTGATTTGAAAAACTGCACTCGGTTCATTTTTTACGTTATATGAGTGCATTATTTAAAAGGAAATAGGCCTTATGAAAATTGATATTTAGTTACAACATCATGTTAATCCTTCCTGAGTGGATTCTGACTTCAAAACCGACAAGTCAATGCACTTCTCAAAATTTTAAGATATCCAAGCTGCACATAATTTTTGGTTTCCCATACCTTAAGATCGGAACACCAGGTTCATCAAGGCTTAGATCTAATTTAATGCTGTTTTTCTTTTTCATAGTTGATGTGCACATCAGGAGCTATTAATCCAACAGTTTGGTAGGCCTACCAACAAGAGGCCACAAACTTTTGGGGAGTTCCATTGACTTGTTTCCGCGGTTTCCGGGATTTTTTATTTAGTTTAAAACAAGTTTATTTGCAAAAAAGCAAATTAAAAATTGTTTTGGGTTGTGGGACAACAAATTACAAAGGTTTTCGCGTTTTTTTATTTCGTTTAAAACAAGTTTATTTGCAAAAAAGCAAATTAAAAATTGTTTTGGCTTGTGGGACAACAAATTACAAAAAGGATAACTGACAAATGAGAGCGGCAGCGGCGAAAACGCTGCATGTATGAGACTGTCGCTTCACTTCGCCGCGTTGGTGTGGGTTATCTCATATGCCGCTGTGTAAATTAATTTTGACAGCTGCAAATGCCGCTGCCGCAACTGCAAAAACGCTTTGGTTTGGGAGAACCTTAAAAAGTGTTCAATTGTTTAAATTTTTTTACTTTTTTATTCCTGAAAAGGCAGTAGAGTAGTAGGAAAGTATAAAAAAAAAAACAAATTTCTGTTGTCAGTTCAACCATTTAGAAACAAAAATAGTTAGTTTCTTTATGATTTTGACATAAGGGATGAATAACTATAATGGGTGATGAAAAAGATTATAAATAAGGATTTTTTATTCACTGAATAAAGTCTTAATAGGTTCTTATTCACTGCATAACTACTATGCGTTTTAAGCTTGAATTATTTTTGCTTTGGCTTTTGTGATCTTCTTCGTATCTGTTTCAGTGCCATCAAAGCAGCCCCACAGTTCCTCGTGTTCTATATATGCCTTCATGGCAAACTTCCAGGAGTTGTAGTTGTCTCGGCCTGTTAGTTTCTCAATAAAAGGAATTCTGCTTGACGACATGTTTCGTTTGATGCAATCTGACGAGAAGATTAGAATTTATTTATTTAGGTACCAATTTAATTATTAACAAAATTTTTTGGGTCTGGGCCCATAAAATGATGAGAAAATAATTGAAATAAAAGAAGGCAGCTGCGTACGATTTCAAACGTTTTATTACACAGATAGAAAAATCCAGAATGAGAAAAAATAGATGTAGAAAATATAAGTAACAGGCAAAAGCATTGCCATAAAGTATAAAGAAAAAAAAAAACGAAAAACATAAAGCAGTATTCACTATAAATATGTGTTCACATCTCAACATTTTCTTCCAACAAATTGCAGTTGAAATCTCCACACAGGATTGTGTTCGGATATGAAGCAGACATTTGTCCAATAGTATTCAGTAGCAGTAGAGTGCATATATTTTTGGAGTATACTGAGTGCGACAAAAGTATGGAAACCCCTGCAAATATGGCAGAATATGCGTTAAAAATAAATCAAAGACCCTCTTTCCGACGTATTTTTCGACGAGGAATCCGATGGTGACCTTGAATTCGACCTTGGACGTAACCTTGAAGCTCCAGTGACCCAAAAATCGATTTTTCAAATGGAAACCCCAATTTTTTGATGCAGATTTGGAAAGAGCGCAAAATTTTACGAAAAAACATGTATTTTATTTTTTTTTAATAATATTATTAGAGGTGCAGCGCTTGAAATAAAAATACGTGAAAAATGAAAACATTGGTCTGAAACCCTAGGAAATATCGCAGAATATTCGTTAAAAAAAATCAAAGACCCCATATCCGACGTATTTTTCGACGAGGAATCCGATGGTAACCTTGAATTTGACCTTAGACCCTGCCATATTTCCAGGGGTTTCCATACTTTTGTCGCACCCTGTATAGTACCGAGAAGGAGCTTTTCAGTTTCACTTGTGTATTTCCACAAAGATAAATTCAATTTCACCGAATCCATCTGAAGAATTCTTAAGCTTACACTGTATACCCTCTTTAACATAAATTGCTACGCCTCCACCTCTGCAACGTTTCCTATCTGATCGAAAGAGCTTATACCCTTTTAGTGCGTATGCTTGACTCTGATGATCGTCTTTAAACCAAGTCTCCGATAAACAAGCAATGAAGTCAGCTACTGTGTAGACGTCTTTTTTTCGGTGGGCTATTATTTCATTCGAATTTATGAAACAAGTAGAAATTTATTCAAGAGACTTAAATAAACCAATAAAATTTTTAAAGACTTATAATTTGAGCCGTGAGAAATTGTTTTTAGTTTCAAATTGTGCGTGTATAATTAAAAATTAGAAAACAAAAACATTTTTACATATACCTATATTTTCTTTGTTCGTGTCGCATTGAACTTTTTCGAACATTATATCACACTTATACACACAAATGTCAGACAACAAGAAAAAACGATCCAACTCAAACCAGAAGCAAATGCAGAAACTGACAATAAACTCACCTCAAACTTCCTTGGGAACACCAAACACCAAAGCTTCCAAATTGGATTTGGAGGACAGCAACATGTGGAACATACTGGATGCTAAGCTCAACCAACTAAGTGAGTCCATAAAATCTTCATTCTCTCAATTGAAACAAGAGAACGCTTTACTCACTCACACCATGCAGAGCCAATTTGAGGAAATAAACAAAAACATTTCGAATATAAACACAAGAATTACGCTACTTGAATCCTCTTATACCACTTGCAACACTGATATAGGTCCACTTAGATCAGAAATTTATCTTCTTAAGTCATCTCTATCTGACACTAATAACGAGCTGTCTGCAGTAAAAACCGAGTTCTCAAAAAAACACTTGAAATGGAAAACACTGAAGAAGAACAAAAAAATAAAAGGATATCACCGAACGCGGTATTGTTTGAGGTTCCTTACACCCCTGACGAAAACTTGCGCACTTATTTTAACCACCTTTGTCATATGCTCCAAATAAAACCACCCGTTTTGAACGATATTTTTCGCACACGCCCGAAGTCAACAAAAACTCTTAACAACACTACAATATTTATGAAGTTCTGATCAGCGTACGACAAAAATTATGTTCTCACATCCATATCGAAGTACCGCAATGAAAACAATAAACAACTTTGCCTTATCGATATAGGGCTTAGCGGTCCCAAAGCACAATCATCCATCTATAATGAAAACGAAAAAGGTTTTTAAGTTCAAATTAAAATTTTAGTTTCAAATAAGAAAAAGTTATAAAAGTAAAAATAAAACCTATTAAATTGTATAAGGAAAATAGATTCAATAATTTCATTTATATTCAAACAAGTTAATATTTAATTGATCAAGCCGGCGTCCCTGTTCAAATCTTTAATGCAGTCGATTGTCTCAGCAGCATCATTACTATGACGTGACCACTCCTCGTGACGTATTTAAAGATGAATTTTTTTTTTGTTTTTTCAGTGTTAAAGCGTGCTTTAGTATGTTGTAGTTAGTTTTTGTTAAAGCTTCGCGCATGTAAAGAGAGCTTGTAGAGTTTATATCAATGTCTTGTAAACAAAGTTCTCTCTTTTATAGTTTTCGGAACGAAGAGATAGATTTATTTAAGTACAAAACTACGATCATAGGGAGAATGAAACTTAAGAAGAATCGGAGTGTCTTTCACTCACTCAGTGCGAGTGGCCATACGATATATGTTGACCATAGATGGTGGCTTAATTTACAGAGAGTTGCGTAACGAATTAAATATTGATTTAACGTTTTCGTCGGGTATGTGGGGTACACCAGAAAGAAGTGCATCACAAGCCACTGTGAGGTTCTGTTGCGTTTTTTGAAGTTTTCTATTCGCTTCGAGTTCGATTTGCACGTTTTCAGAGTTTTTACTAACATGATTTAGACTGTGTTTCACTTCTGAAAGTTAATTTTTTGGTGTGGTTATGATTTAACATTCACTCGCAAATTTCAATTCAAGAGCATTTACTCTTGATTGTGTGTTGGCAATAGTTTTTTTTAGTTCATTTATTTGGTTGTCAATCGATTTAGTTTTCCATGTACAGAAGAAAAATTCGATTTTTGTTATCGATAGCTACTGATAACGACGATGGTATTTCGATTTTTCAATCGATATATTTTCTTAATTTCGCACAAGTTTAGACGAATGAATGGACAGTAGGGCGCTATGAGGATTTCTCATGTAACGTGAAGCCTACGTGAGGTCGACGCTCAGCGACTCTCTATAGTGTTTTGGCTTGTAATAGTTTTCCCTCTTGTTCTTTATTCCTCTAAGCTGAAAATAAAGTGGTGTTTGTGAAGTCATGTCGATTTCCTTTGCAAAAACAAAAGCACTCTAAAAAAGTGCTTTTTTTCGTGCTCACTGGAACAGAAAAGACAAAATTCTTTTTTTATCATTGTATGTGTGCTATTTTTGACAGCCAACTCTTCGTCCCCTATTATACGATGTCTCACGAGACATGTCTCATTTTTGACGTTCCTTTTAAATTTCCATCCCGTGAGACAATCACTATTACATGTTAAATTTTGAAGGCTCACGTCTCAAATTTGACAATTCTTCATTTCTCTTTCAATCCTTTTCTTGTTGTCACTTTATAAATTTCAAAGTTTTATTTTTCTCTAAATAAAGTAAGTTGCTTGATAAAATTACAAAAATAACAAATTGGTTTTACAACTTTTGATTTGAAAAATAAAAAACAAGACCGCAACGAAAATGAAAAAACATTCAGTTGACGCTCATTTGACCAACACAAAAAATACATTAAAGCAACATAGCAAAAACGAATATGGGAAAAGAGAAACGTCAATATGAGACTGCTAAAAATCGGCACGGTACTCATCGGGAATTTTTTTGTGCATCTCATTTCCTCACATCTCCTTTCTTTTTCGCACTCATGTGAGACTGGGCTCGTGAGACATCATGTAATAGGGGACTTCCCGTTTGTTTTGTTCTGCAATTTACCCGGGGGCTACACGATCAAGATATGGTAAGCCATTTACAATACATTTAAATTTTCTTACATATACAATCAAATTTTTCGAAATTGAAACCCAGCTGGTATGGAATATTGAAAGCCACCCGAGAAGCAGTTTCAGTAGCCATGAAATTGACAGCTTCATCAAATACCCTCAAAAAGAGAAAAGAGTGCCTGGAAAAAAACTTTGAATTTCAAATATCTTGTGGGTGCCATTTTGAAAATATATAATGACATGTCGATTGAAAGCCATTTGCCTAGCAAATTGTAAGTCGCCTACGTCACAGCCGAAACACGAACAGGAATTTGACATAGTGTATATGTAGGCTGATGGCTTACCATATCTTGATCGTGTAGCTGCAGGGTAATATAGAGAGAATGTTTTCGAAACTAGGTCTGTTCGTTGAACTTTTCCCAGGGTTGACCCAGGTTTTCTTGACAACCCTATGAGTTGTCAAAAAATCCTGGGTTTTCCAGTCCTCAAAAAACGCTAAACTACAAATCACCACACATCCCCGTCATTAAAAAAAAAATACATGCCATTTGACAGCCCTCAAATCGCCACAGCAAAAAGCTAGGGCGAGTTTGGGGAAAACCTATGGCAAACCTATGGCTCAAAAAACACTCAATTTGACATTCAGGGTGAATTTAGGTTTCTCAAAAAACGCTTTGTGGCGACCCTAGGGCGACCCTAGGGCTTCAACGAACAAACCTACTTTATTAATAAATGCACTAGGAAGAAACCTCATCCGAATAATTGTACACAGCACATTGAACAAAATTATTCACAGAATGCCTTTCGTTTTGTGTAAGGAATTTCAGAATTTGATATGAAGGCAATAGGAGAGGATTTGGGAAGTTGGATTTTTGGAAAGGAAACGGAAGGACTGAATAGGATGTGGATAAGGTAAGGAATATGTCGGCAGAAGGAAAAGAATAGAAAAGTAGGTATAGAAAGGAAAAGAAAAATGAAAGAAGGAAGGTAAGAGAAAGAGGAAGAGGATAAGGAAATAGAATAGAATAGAAAATAAAAGCAAAGGAAACGGAGATAGAAAAGAAAAGGAAGCCGACGGGAAAGGGATTTCGAATGGGAACAGCGAAGACCTGGCACGCTAGCGACGCACGGCTCAGCTCGTCGGATTTAGGGGGGGGTCTTGTCCCCGCTGTTACCCCTCGCCTCAATCAAAACATACATCGTGCCTCGACAAATGATTGGCAACCCTGGCGTTGAATCGACAAAGTGGTTAAAAAAAGAGCTCTAACATAATCGTTAAATTAAAGCAAATTTGTATTTAAATCTTCACTAAAAACAAGTAAAAGTGCACGTAAAGTAAAAATATTCCTTGTGAAATAAAAAATCCGTAAAACAAATTTTATTCAGGGGTGAGTTAGTGTGTTTAAAGTAGAAAATAAGTTGCGATAAGACGAAAGATGTTTGGTATACACTCACCAAGTAACAAAGGAAATGGTTCTGCCAAAAGAATGCATACCGACCTATCACCATCGCCAACTGTATTGAACAATCAATCTACAGGTACACACCCACCGAAAATGGTAGGAAATTTGCCGGTAAATGATCTGGTAGCCCTCATACAATCTTCTATGGCACCTATTCTCGACGAAAAACTTAAAAACATGGCGACCAAAACAGACATGGAAAGAATCAGTGCAGATATCGGGAGTTTGCAACAAAACAACAAGTCGCTGCAATTGCAGCTTGAGCAAATGCAGTCTCGCTGTATGACATTAGAGCGGCAAGTGGAGCAACTTGAAAAGAAGTCCAACGAGCAGAATATTGTTTTACATATTCCAAAACAAAATGGAATTGATGCCGTCCAGCGGGCAAAATCGGTCTGTCTTGAGCTCCTGCGAACTGATAATCCTCGCAAAGTAAAGAGCGTACGGGAACTCTACTCTGGTGGAAATACTGTTAATGTCATCGTTGAAATGCAGGACAAGGAAGATGCAGTTTGCGTGCTGAAATCAAAATCAAGCATACATGGTACGGGAATAACGCTGCATAAAGACTACCCGGCGGCGGCAAGAGAACGAAGGAGAAGGATTGTGAAATTGAAAACACAAATTACTTCAAAGAACAAAGATATAAATACGCAAATAAGAGGAGAAACATTAACAATTAATGGGAAATCATTTTATTATGACAGAACAAACAAATTATTATGCGACAGCGAGGATGGAATGACGTTTCTTCAACATCTACTGGGTGATATGTCAGAGGTGAAGGTGACAGCTGATTCTGGTGGAAATGGAACGACAGCCGGGTCCAGTGGCCCTCAAACGAAGGGGCGCGTTCATAAACCAAACTTTTAATAAAAATGCCGTCTGTCCTAGTAAAAATGTTAAAGATGTAAATACTGCAAAAATTCAAAATTTTAAATTAATAATTTTAGCATACAATGTATCAGGCCTTGTTAATAAGAACTTATTTATGGATTTTTATAGTTATGTTAATCGTTTTGATATTGTTTTTTTGTTTGAAACTTTTGTTACCGAGAATAATTTTGAGAACTATACCAGTAATTTTAAGAATTTCGATTTTAAATGGATACCTGCAATAAGGTCACATGTAAGAGGGAGAGCAAGCGGTGGTTTGTACCTGGGTCTAAAAAAAGACATTAAAAATTTAGTTTGTACATTTCAAAACAAAGATAATATTACTTATGTGGAAGTTAATTTGGCCAACGAAAAATACATAATTCTACCAATATACTTAAATTGCAACAAGTGGGAAAATGATTTCGGTGATTTATACGATTTTATGCTTCACAATGATAATTCAAACGTGCTCTTGGTCGGCGATTTTAATGCGAGATTAGGATTGGAAGCAGGATTGGAAAACGAAACAGCGGGATGTATACGACGATCGAAGGATATGACTATCAATGCTAGAGGGAAAAAATTACTTGAGCTATGTAACACTTTTTGTCTACGAATCCTAAATGGTACGAGTATTTCTGATGAGCATGGAGACTTCACCTTTGTGGGAAAACAAGGAAACTCAGTCATTGACTACAGTCTTGCTGGGGGTGCCTGGAATGATATGGTTAGGGAATTCAAAGTCGACTCGGTACCGTACTCGGACCATCTCCCCATCATAACGACCCTCCAAATAGAAGGCACGGATTCGACCGGAAATAGGATTATGACAATGCTGCCTAAATTGAAGTGGGTGGAAAACAAAGCAATTAGTTATCGCTGGAGTCTTGACATTTCGCTCAGAAGTCAGAGCGCCTTTAATTTTGCAGATATCACAACCTGCATTAGATCGTCCTACCCTGTCGGCAGCAGTCACAATCGAAATAACCTGAGACAAACTGCCCCCTGGTTTGATGAGGATTGCAAAAATGCCCGAAATAAATCATTTGGATGGCTGAGAGCATTCCGCATTGGTAATGATCAATCCAGCAAAAACCAGTATCTGGATGCAAATAAGGAGTTTAAACTACTATGTAAGAACAAAAAAGAAAAATACTTTGAATCGGAGGCTAGACAACTAGCACTTGCTAGTAATCCAACCAAGTTTTGGAATAAAGTTAGAACTTTTAATGGAATCAAATTTAAAATAAATCAAGATTTAACCCCGGATATCCTGTTTCTGTATTTTAAGGAGCTATTGAATCCGCCTTCTAACAATATCGCTATTGCCTATGCTGCACCGAACACGGATAATCAATTGCTGGATGTGCATATAACTAGTGAAGAAGTAATTTATGCTTTGAAGAGCTTAAAGGATGGAAAGGCTGCAGGATCTGATGGAATTCCTGTAGAGTTCTACAAATATGGAACCACGGAGTTAATAAGTAAACTTAGTGTGCTTTTTAATGAAGTTATGGATACAGGCAGTATACCGCAGGAGTTTAAGGAAGCTCTTATCTTCCCAATCTTTAAAAAAGGAAACACGAGGAATCCGGAAAGTTATCGTGGGATAAGTTTCCTTAACTCATCTTACAAAATATTTACCGCTGTTCTGCAAAGACGACTAAGCAACTGGATTGACCAAAATAGTCTAATAAAGGAAACCCAAGCTGGATTTAGGCCAGGATACTCGACGACAGACCATATATTTGTGCTGAGAAGCATCGCAGAAACATTTTTGAGAAATGGGAAGAAGCTGTACTGTTTTTTTGTCGATTTTAAGGCAGCGTTTGATGGAGTGAACAGGCATGCCTTAATTTATAAACTCTATACAGTAGGAATGTCTAAAAAGTTTGGTAGAGTTCTACAAAATCTTTATGGCGATACCAAAGCGGCAGTATGGAATGGCGAGGAAATGTCTGAATGGTTTCAAACCGAATCAGGAGTTCGTCAGGGTTGTGCTTTAAGCCCTCTCTTGTTTGCACTGTATATTGAAGACCTTTCTGACTGTCTGGCTGGAGGAATAAAGTACGCAGAAACTGTTATAAAGGCGCTTTTCTACGCTGATGATATAGTCTTGTTCGCTTATTCACCTGAATCGCTACAGTTGATGATTAACCAACTAGATAGGTACTGCAAAGCTTGGAGTTTAAAAGTGAACCTGAACAAGTCCAAAGTAATGATTTTCAAAAATGGTGGTGGAATAAACTGCTCAAATGAAAGGTGGTCCTTTAACGAGGAAAGTATTGAAGTTGTTAAGGACTATAGTTATCTTGGGGTCTGTTTTACAAAAAACCTTAGTTTGGAAAAGCATTTCAAAGAAAAACTTGTCAAGGCCAAGAATGCCATTGGTGCTACATGGAAGAAATGTTTCGCTAACAAATACATTGCCCATAGTAGTAAGTATCGTGTTTTTGAAGCAGTGTCGGAGTCGATCATGCTTTACGGAGCTCAAGTATGGGGATACAAAAAATATGAAACGGTTGAAGCACTTTTGAGGTTTTATGTGAAAAGGATATTTCGTCTTCCTTCGAATACCCCCAACTACATTGTGATGTTGGAAACAGGACTCTCCCCGCTCTTCATTCGCACACTTAAGCTGCACATAGACTATATAATCAAGGTTATGAACATGTCTAACGAAAGATTACCAAGAAAGGCGGTGCTACAAGTCATTGATCGAAGAACTAGCTGGTATGCGGAGTGGTTGGAGCTGGCGCAATGGTGTGGTATTCAACTAAATCTGAACTTAGAAAACATCAGTGAATGGAAAAGCTCTCTCTACAATTTAATTGAGACCGTGGACTTAAAATATCGCGAAAGATATATAGAAGAAGCTACTAGTTCAGTGCATAGATCGATATACAATAGATTATGTCACAACCTGGGCCCTAAAAACTATTTTCGAGATGAGTACAGTGTGGATCAAATATCAATGATGGTAAGACTACGTGGAGAACTTCTAAGTCTCAACTTTGTTCCTCATAGAGATGACCTTCCGGTATTATGTAATTTGTGTAATCAGAGAGAAAGAGAAGACGTGTTCCACTTTCTTGGAAGATGTCCAGTGTTGAAAGAAACAAGAAGATTTTACTATGGCTGTAATGTTTTAAACGAAGATGAGATGTTATCATTCTTAAATGAAATGGAAGTCCCAAAGCTCTTCAATTACTGCAAGGTGGCACTGGCTTACCGTGAAAGGCTAATTAATGAAATGTTTTAGGACACTCAGGTGTTATCATCCTTTTGTTTTTTTGTTGTTGTATTACTATTATGTGATCAATTTAAATTTATATTTGCTGCAATTTTGAATCGGTTAAATGTAACCAAACTTATATAATTATTTGTCAATCGGGCAGACGGCAATGCCATGCTATATCTGATATTGTATATTATTAATTGTTTTTTTATAAAATATTGAATAAAAATCACTTAAATCTAATCTACATCGTGCCAAAACCGACCACCACAACACTCCACATTCCAGGCACTGCAGTTGGTTGCGCAGTGTGGCCTCTAACCCACCCTACCTTATCTTTTTGTTTATATTTCTTTCAGCTATCCAGAAGCCGGAATCACCTTAAGGGTGCTGTGCATCTGGTCAGTGCTACAGGGGTCGTAACAAA
Organism: Melanostoma scalare; assembly: GCA_949752695.1. Lineage (NCBI taxonomy): Eukaryota > Metazoa > Arthropoda > Insecta > Diptera > Syrphidae > Melanostoma > Melanostoma scalare. The sequence continues at coordinate 66,101,498 of OX456986.1, read as the reverse complement.
ACACAGGATTTGGTGTGTACCTGTACTCGCCAAATTCGGTGGACACGACTAAATACCTTCAGGTGGGGAAGAACCCACGTACTCAAGCCGGGCATGCTACTTAGCGATTTCTCTTTTCTACTGGTGTACCTACTCAAATCAAATTATGTATCGCACATCATGTTCCTTTTCCTTTTTACAAATGTTTCCTTTTCTTTCAGATGATGGAGACTTTGAGTTTGAGTATCCCTATCCACCTACCTGCATCTTTATCTAAACCTTTTCATCTCTAACTACCTGTTCTGATATATCATCGTTTAGAAATGCCTGCAAACGTAAGTGGTGAGTGTTTAGATTTACTTATTCATAGTACTTAGAACAATTTTAAGACTCTGTGCGTAGAAGTAGGGAATAGGTTAAGGGTTGATAAGAAATGTATTGGAACAAAAATTATAAGTTGTTGTACATACATATATACATAGAGTTACAGGATACATACATGATGACTACATAATACTTTTGCTCTGAAAGCAATTTTTCATATACGATATGATACGTAACATAGCACACCACGTATTTCATGTTCTGATTGGTTGCTGTTCATAGGATGAAGCAACAAGATAGAATTATAAGAAAGAATAACTAACATAGTTGAACAACGATTAGTATAGATACATAGCTAATAAAATAAGTTAACAATTATTACTGATAAGATGAACTAGACTATTTTACGGATGTACATACAGCTGATAACTAGTTTTGAACGTAAAAAAAAATAATAACATATGAATTAATAATAAACGCTAGGTGGATATACAACAATATTAATAAATAACAATAAGTTAATAAATAACGATTAATAAATAAATAAATACTATAAATACTCTATAAATTAATAACAATATGATAAATAAACTATGAATCTTAGGAACAATAAAGTATATAAATAAACTATGAATAACTATATATTAAATAACTATAAAATAAATAAATAAAATATGAATAATAATAAATAAATTCTAATATAGGTCTATATACGTAAATATTGCACTAAGTATGAGGTAGAAGAATGTTTGTACTATAGGAGGATATCGGAATCGTTGGGTGTTGGGTTTGGGTCAGTGTTAGTTGAATGGAATTGGTTGGTTATTGTGTTACTGGGTTGGTAGGTTGTTGGGATCGCTGGTTATTGGGGTTGTTGGTTTGGTGAGTGGTTGTTGGGATTTTGGTTAGTTGGGTTGTTGGAATTTTGGTTAGTTGGGTTGTTGGGTTGTTGGGATTTTGGTTAGTTGGGTCAGTTGGGTTGTTGGGTTGTTGGGATTTTGGTTAGTTGGGTCAGTTGGGTTGTTGGGATTTTAGTTAGTTGGGTCAGTTGGGTTGTTGGGATTTTGGTTAGTTGGGTCAGTTGGGTTGTTGGGATTGTTGGGTTGGTGGGATTTAAGGTAATGGGATTGGTAATCACAGTTGTCTATTGCTTAAGGTCCTTGCCGTGGAATATACCTAATGTTTTGCCATTCAAATTTTCAATTTCGTATAAATTTTTACCCACTGGTTTAACTACTCTACATTTAACGTACTTAGGACAAAGTTTTGAGCTGAGGTATTTCGAAGAATCGCTCAAAACAAAATTTCTTCTAAAAACCTCCTGTCCTGGTAGATAGTTAACCTTTCGTGCCCTAATGTTATACGCTTTTGCGCTTTTATCGTTCGCGTTAAGAATCGATTTTCTTACTTGCTCGCGTATGCACTGAAGTTTGCTATGCTTTGGAATCGTCATCATTAGCTCACCATCTTCAGCGACGTTCAGTATTCGAGACAGCTCATAACTACTACCGTGGGTCATCATATTCATACCGAACAGTGCGAAATATGGTGATACCCCAGTAGCTGAATGTACTGAACTTCCCAATGAAGCCGCGAATTCGCTAAGATGGGTATCCCAATTCCTTTGATCTTCTTTCAAGTAAGAACGAATAGCTGCGAACAGCGTTCTGTTCACTCTCTCAGAGGCGTTTGATTGAGGAGCGTAGTTGGCTGTTCTGAAATGACGAATTCCGTACTTTTGGAGAAAGCTTTGAAAATCTTTCGAAACAAACTGTTTTCCATTATCTGAATGGATAATTTCAGGCACTCCAAAGACATTAAAAACTTCTTGACTTAAAAATCGAATAACACTACACGAAATGGCTGACTTTAAAGGTTTTAAAAACACATATTTCGAAAAATGGTCTAACACGACAAAAATAATAGTGTTTCCACTCTTCGATCTTGGATAAGGACCCAAGAAATCAACATACAACTTTTGAAATGGACGATCGGTACAAAAACTATTTGAAATGGGTGGACGTTGAATCTGGTTAGACGGTTTACACTGTTTACAGATATCACATTTACTAACATAGTTTCGAATCTGTATAGTCATATTTGGCCAGTAGAAATACTGTCGAATTCTGTGTAACGTCTTGGCGACTCCACCATGAGCAAATTCAGGTGGCTCATGGGCATTTGCAATAATATTTTCTGTTAAGCTCGATGGTATCCAGAGTCTCCAAGAGTGTTCAGATGTGAGCTCATTTCCCCCGTTTGGAATAGACTTTTTGTACACATACTTTTCTATTACCTTAAGGTCTGGCAATTCTTCTAGGTGTTCTTTTATTGTTTGTATAAGACTCGTGTATTCTTCAGACAAGAATTGTTCCGATTCCAGATCTACCCATGGAGCTACTTCTTCCATTTCCAAACTCTCCAAATGTGCCCGAGAAAGAGTGTCCGGCACGACATTTAAAGCTCCTTTTCGGTGCTCTATGTTGAAGTTGTATGACTGCAGGTCTAAGCTCCACCTGGCTAATCTACCGTTAAGGTCTTTCATGTTCATCAACCATTTCAAACTAGAATGGTCGGTGATGACGGTAAAATCCATACCTTCAACATAGGGCCTAAACTTTTTAATAGCCATAACCGCAGCCATGCACTCCTTCTCGGTCACACTGTTATTCCTTTGGCAGGAATTCAGTTTTTGGGAGAAGTATGAAATCGGACATTCTTGATCTTCCTCTTTTCTTTGGAAAAGAACAGCTCCGATACCAGAATCGAAAGCGTCACACTGAATAAAGAATCGTTTGTTAAAGTCTGGATGTGTGAGAACAGGTGCAGTCGTTAGTGCAGTTTTCAACTTCTCGAACGCAGCAATTGCTTCCTCACTCATCTTGAATTTTACATTTCCCTTTTTGAGCATGTCGGTTAGTGGTGCTGTCAAGCTCGAAAAATCCTTAATAAAACGTCTATACCACCCTGCTAGACCAAGCAGCCGGCGAACTTGTCTTGCGTTATTAGGCAGAGGAAAATCGACGATCGCTTCGACTTTGGCAGGATCAGTCTTTAATTTCCCTCCCCCGACGATGAAACCCAAATATTTTAGCTCTTTGAAGCAAAATTTTGACTTCACTAGGTTGATCGTCAGGTTGGCTTTTCTGAGACAGTCGGCTACCTGTTCTAGCAGTGCGATATGTGTCTCAAAATCAGGGGCAATAATGAGCAGGTCGTCGAGATACACGAAAACCCGATCCCTGAGTCGTGCAGGAATAACTTTATCCATCAAACGGCACAACCTTTGCGCTGCATTACACAGTCCGAAGGGCATGACCGTGAATTGGTATAAAGGTCTCCCCGGAACCGCAAACGCAGTTTTCTCCTTACTCTGCCTCTCCAGCGGTATTTGCCAGAATGCTTCTTTTAGATCTACGCTGCTTATAAAATAGGTGTCAGGCAATCTGCTGAGTAGTCCTTCGATGTGCGGTAGAGGGTTGGCGTCTTTTTTCGTAACCGCGTTCATTTTTCGAGCGTCTAAGCAAAACCTATACTTAATTACGTTATTCTCACCTACTTTCTTCACAAGTGCCACTGGTGAACACCAAGGACTCTCGCTTTCTTCTATGACCCCGATTTTCAACATTCTATCTATCTCCTGGTAGAGTAAAGCTTGTACCGCTGGTGAGACAGGGTAATGACGCTGCTTAACAGGCTCCGCGTCTCCTGTATCTATGACATGCTCCATTATTGGTGTTTTGCCCAGACCATGACGTTCATAGTCCAGGAATTTCTGCTTGACAGCATCCAACTTTGCACGCTGTTCTAACGATAAGACATGAGCATTTAACATATCAGCCGAATCTTCTAAAATTGAAACTCCACTAACGACGCTAGGTGCTATGTGGAATAATTTCCAAAAATCTATACCTAAATATAGTTCCTGATCTAGGTTTGGAACTAGATAAAATGTTATCTGTTCTTTATGCTCTTTAAACACGACATCTACACATATTTTACCAACTATACTTTGCGTTTTACCATCCGCGGTTTTAACACCGGATTTGTGAGGTAAGACTGAAATTCCTAAATCTCTAACAAATTTTTCACCTCCTTTTCCCAAAATGCTTATACTAGCTCCGCTATCCAATAACCCGAGTATTTCTCTGCCTGCTATATTGACCTTAGCGTATGGCCTAGGGTCATTATTATTACTGATGATGGTCGCTAGTATACTCTTCTTTACTTCCTTCCTCAACTTGTACCTATTCCTAGTTTTTAAAATTCTATTGGACACTACACTTACTCTATTACTAAAAATCCTATCTCTAATTGCATAATAATTTCTTAACCTAACATGTAAAGGTATACTTTCAAATTTCTTCTTAACACTTAAATCTTTCTCTTCAGACTCTTTTTGTAGCAACGTTACTTTTCCTTCGCTACTGCTATCTTTAAGATGCATTTTCATTGCGGGGTTTGCATCGAACGCGACTCCCCCGCTTGGATCGCATTCCCGCCCCGGTTTTCCGGGTTGCAGTTGGAACATTTCGGTGTGATCACCCCTTCTTTACCGCATCTGTAACAGAATATGTTTCTGGCTGCAGAACAGTCTTGGTAGAAATGACCTGTCAGTCGACAGTTCCAGCACTTAATAGTCTTCGGGTCACCCTGACCTCGACCTGCTTTAGGCCTAGCGCCGGAGTACTGGAATGCAGCTACCTGATCATCCGGGAACCGAAATTCTTCTGTCTCCATTTCTAGCTCACTTACTCCGTATCTAGGTGGTCTAGTTGGTTTGATTGGTTCACGCTCGCGATTGGGAAAAGCATATTCTGCCTCCTTACAAGCCATCCTCCGCTGGTCCAAGGTAAAGATCGGCTGAGGGTACACAAGACGTCCAATTTTTTCGTTTAGGTTCTTCTTCATGATCCGAACCAATTCTCCCTCCGGAATTTGTATCCTGAGCTGAGATCTAAACTTTGAGATGGCTGCAAAATAATCATCGCAGGACTCCCAGGTGCCATGACGACTATCCATGATGTCTCTCATAATGTCAAAATCGGAACGAGAATTCCGAAAGTGCCTCATGAGCGCATCTCTTAACATCGGCCAATCCGGATTATAGTTTGACCTATGAAATTGCCAATACCAATCATGTGCGGCACCTGAGAGTAATAGATGAAAATCTCTAAGGATCTCCGCCCAGGTACAATCGTACTGGCATTGCAATGTCTCCAACCTAAATATAAAATCTTCAACGGTAAGTTGTTCTATTTTCCCATTGAATTTTAACCCCCACTTGTCTACTTTTATAGGTTTACTGCCCGAATGAGACGTATAATATGGCATGTTATATGCAATGCCAGTACTCGGAGGTTCTCTGTTGAACTGACGCATTTCCTGAAAATAATTGCTTTGGTTGGTTGTTTGACAGGAACTTTCGCTTTGGAACGTGTAACGATAGTACTCTTGTCCTTACTTGTAACGCTGTTATTGATATTTCCTTTTTCTTTTATAGGTTTCATTCCCTAGAAATGACGAGTGTACGACAGATTGGTCACGACAAAGCAACAACAACTGAGGACACAACAACAACAGTCGGAACGGCTTGAAACTAAGATATTTAAAAATTATTTTAAGGTATGCCCTACAAACTATTAATATTTTTTTTTTTTTTTTTGTTTATTTATCTTCTTTTTTTTTTTTTTTTTTGAGTTCTAAAATAAGCTATCTACCAATCTAACACTACCTATAGGCTATAATATATTAATAGAAACCTAAAAGTACTACTATCAAAACAAACTAAGAAACTATAAAATGACACTAAAAACCTACAAAAAGAAACTGAGAAACTATAAACTGACATAAAAAACTAAGAAATTATGAACTGAAACTAAAAAAAATATAAAATGAAACTAAGACTCTATGAAATGAAACAAAGAAAACGAATTTCCAAAAATAAAATAGTAAAAACAAATACCAATTCAAATGAACTTTTACTTTTCTTTGTTTTGTAATGTTTGATTGTTTTGTGATTTATATATGTTTATATTTTTTTGTTTTTGTGATTTGCTGTTTATTTGTTTGTTTTTGTTTGTAATACGGGGGTTGCTTGAGGTGGTACTTCAGTGACTTCAGGTATTTGTTCTTCGTTGAGGTATTATTAGCAGCGGTATCTGGCGTTTTTGTTTTCTCGTTGTACCCTGGAATGTGGTGCACAAAAAGAACGACATAGGAAATTTACGAACACTAATTGTTGTTGTTGGTATCAATCCACTCGTCGCAAATGTTCAGGCTTGCTCAAAGCTATCCTGATCATGACATACGAAGCTTCTTGAACCATCAACAACAACGGAGAGGTATTTGGGAAAGGTTGAGTTGTTCTGGTTGTTAAGTTTTTAAAATTTGTGTCGCAATCCGAATGGTACGTCTGAAACCTTCCAGTCGAAGACATACACGCCTTTATGTAACTCAACAACCATTACAACAGTAGACAAAACAACAATTGGAAAGGATTACCAAGAAACTAGTCGTCGCAAATGTTTCGGCATGCTCACGAGCTATCCAAGACATGACTTACGACTTGTTCCAAGGTTGTGAAGGATAGGTAGGTATAACAACATTCGGGACTAGGACAACTCATTTGACAACACGTCTGGGCGCCATTTGATATGAAGGCAATAGGAGAGGATTTGGGAAGTTGGATTTTTGGAAAGGAAACGGAAGGACTGAACAGGATGTGGATAAGGTAAGGAATATGTCGGCAGAAGGAAAAGAATAGAAAAGTAGGTATAGAAAGGAAAAGAAGGCTGAACTTTAGTTCGGTACGTACGGAGTTGGGGCTTAAACTAAATTTTAACAGGTAGGGGGGCACTTCAATAGAATAAATTTCGAAACAGAACTTGCGGGAGACCCCTTAAAATAGTTTAAAAACACATTTTAATTTTTGGGTTTTAACCTCACTTTAGATTTTTTTTTTCTTACAAAACAGGAAAATATGAATGTAACAACACTTTGTATTTATGTAATTCAATAAAAAATATAATAAAAAACAAGTTTTTGGTCGCAAGAATGTTTTATTTAATTTATAATTATTTGTTCAACTTTCCATCGATTTGTATTTTGGCATTTATTACAGAAGTAAACAAACTGCTGCCATATGGATGTCAATTTGACTTTTTTACTTTGTACAGTGATGCCAAATATTTACTTTTTGGGGGAATTTTTCGAAAATTGTTGTTTTTTTGGTCGTTTTTTGAGGAAATTTTTCTTAGATTTGAAGGAAGTTATTAAACCCATCAGCAAGTTTCACGGTTGAGGGAAATTTTGTGTTTTTGTTATTGAATAAAAACAGTTAAATTTCTAACGGGTAAATATGCTGAAAGTTTTGACAACTATCAACACATTGTGATTAAAGTGAATAGTGAAAAAGTGTGAAAATGGAAGGAAAAGCAGATTTTGTTGAAATAAATGAAGAAGAATTGCCCTCAACTTCGGGTCAAGTAAAAAGGAAAATGGAAGGAAATACAGAAAGAAATGAAGAAGAATTGCCCTCAACTTCGGGTTCTTTAAAAAGGCAACGATTAACTTCGGAGGTTATCAGAACCCAATGGTAGATATACAATTAGATTTTTTATTGGTAACGTTTTATAATAACACAATCTTTAGGACTCTGATAGGCCTTGCAAAGAAGACGGACACTGAAGAAAAAGCTGTACAACTAGCTGAGGAGTTGGGTTTCTTGCCCAAAAGTAAGAGATGTCGTGTACATCATAAGGAAATGCACGTATATTACAGAAACAACGCGATTGGTTTCTTCGAGTGCCAAAGAGGCACATGCAAAGGCAAAAAATCAATTTCACGTGCTCAAGGCACTTGGTTTGATAACGTGCATATGCCAGTGGCGCGGGTGTTTTATTTAATGTATTGCTTCTCGTGGAAGTTTACTTACGCATTCATTCAGGTATATATATATATATATATGAATATATAGATAAATATTTAATAAGTAACAATTGAAAATTTTAAGAGGGAGGATCCAACTTCACTGTCTGGTTGTATTTCGAGTACTACAATAGCTGATTGGTTCAGCTTTTGTAGAGAAGTAGTGGTTGACCAGTACTTTGATACCATCGAGGAAGAGGGGAAAATTGGAGGCCCTGGATGCGTCGTTCAAATCGACGAAAGTAAATTTGGACGGCGGGAATTCAACAAAGGACGGCGGGTTGAAGGTCACTGGGTCTTGGGTATGATCCAGGACGGATCTCAAGATCTGCGGCTAGAAGTGTGCCCAGATAATATTAGAAGTGCCGAGGTATCTATCTTTTAAATTAACAATGTTTTATTGTATTAATATCGTTTTTATTTAAGGTGCTGATACCCATTATAAAAAAGCATGTTGCTTTGGGCACAACAATTCATACAGACTACTGGAAAGCGTATGATTGTTTATCTCAACATGGGTACATACACAAAAAAGTTAATCATAGTGACCCAGACAACCCGTTTGTGGCAGAAGATGGGACTCACACGCAAAGAATTGAGTCCCAGTGGAGAGTGGTTAAGAAACACTTTTATAATGACAATTACTCCAACAATTTTGCAAATTGAATTGTGGAGTACCAATGGAGGAGGAATGTTGAAAAAAAGCTGCAAGACCCTTTTGCACAGTTAATAAAAGCTGTGAATTTGGTATATGGTGATTTTAGCCAATAAAAATGCAATTTTGTTAACTAACGCCTTTTATTTTGAATTTTGTTGCATACGGAAATTATTTGGTATTTTCAATTTAGCATGAGCAGCCTAAGCCTGCGGAAACAGGGTTAAACTAATGAGCCCCGCGAAGCGGGCCATGCGGAAAGCTGTTGCATACGGAAATTATTTGCTATTTTCAATTTAGCATGAGCAGCCTAAGCCTGCGGAAACAGGGTTAAACTAATGAGCCCCGTGAAGCGGGCCATGCGGAAAGCTGTTGCATACGGAAATTTTTTGGTATTTTCAATTTAGCATGAGCAGCCTAAGCCTGCGGAAACAGGGTTAAACTAATGAGCCCCGCGAAGCGGGCCATGCGGAAAGCTGTTGCATACGGAAATTATTTGCTATTTTCAATTTAGCATGAGCAGCCTAAGCCTGCGGAAACAGGGTTAAACTAATGAGCCCCGCGAAGCGGGCCATGCGGAAAGCTGTTGCATACGGAAATTATTTGCTATTTTCAATTTAGCATGAGCAGCCTAAGCCTGCGGAAACAGGGTTAAACTAATGAGCCCCGCGAAGCGGGCCATGCGGAAAGCTGTTGCATACGGAAATTATTTGCTATTTTCAATTTAGCATGAGCAGCCTAAGCCTGCGGAAACAGGGTTAAACTAATGAGCCCCGCGAAGCGGGCCATGCGGAAAGCTGTTGCATACGGAAATTATTTGCTATTTTCAATTTAGCATGAGCAGCCTAAGCCTGCGGAAACAGGGTTAAACTAATGAGCCCCGCGAAGCGGGCCATGCGGAAAGCTGTTGCATACGGAAATTATTTGCTATTTTCAATTTAGCATGAGCAGCCTAAGCCTGCGGAAACAGGGTTAAACTAATGAGCCCCGCGAAGCGGGCCATGCGGAAAGCTGTTGCATACGGAAATTATTTGCTATTTTCAATTTAGCATGAGCAGCCTAAGCCTGCGGAAACAGGGTTAAACTAATGAGCCCCGCGAAGCGGGCCACGCGGAAAGCTGTTGCATACGGAAATTATTTGGTATTTTCAAATGTTATTTTATGTTATGATTGGCGGGATGATAACAACTCTTCTAGTAATAATGATAGTGATTTATTTTATTGTTTTTTGAGATATAAATATAAGTGAGGCGTTTCAATGTGACTTATTCCAAGAGTTACAGTAATATACATATATGTTTTTACATTTTATTCTTAACGATGTCTGGCTTTTTTAATTATTCTTGCTACCTTTGATGCTGAATTCGAATTGCTAAAATCAAGCGCTTCCACTAGGCGTGTTGCTGGGTCTTTGTTACTTCCGTCTCTGATAGGTGCGGTAGTACTCCCTTCTACTGAAATACAAACAGTCTTAATTAAAGTAACCAAAATGTATTGCGCAACCTACCATCGTTTTCAGCTTATCCGGAGTTTTTTATGGATGTGGTTCCATCATGTGCAGTGATTGTGATTAGGGATTTGATTATCGCTAGAGTCTTCGTTTAATGTATTTGAATCAATCAATATCGCATGCGCATAATCGTTGTCCTCAAGCACTTCGGTAGCCAAATAGTTCTGGCGTACCGCAAAATGTTTTCGTTCTTCGTTGTGCGTCCATATGTAATATCCTCTTTGCATAGACCAAAGTCGGCAATTTTAATATGACCATCCTTGTCCAATAGAAGAGTGCAGGTAACCCAAGGCTGAAATTATTTATTTATTTTATTTGAAAAAATCAAAAGATCCAAGCAGAGAATAAGAATAAGATAAATCAAAGTTATTTTTGCTCCTTAAAATTAAAAACGTATGATTTGTTGTTTGTAGAACTCTACTCTCGGTGAGAGTGTGTGCTACTTCGTCCTTTTGTATGATGACTTCCTTTTTGAGAATTTTAATCACAACAGAGGATTACTTTTCCGAACGTACCCTTGCTTAGAACTTTCAAGAACTCAAAGTTTTTCAGTGTCTGTGGATGGGATGAATATGAATTGGATGTGCATAATTTGTTGACCAATTAAATTTTAAAACAAAAAACAATTACTGCTCAGTTATTTGTAAACACATTCACATCAACTGCGACCGGGTGGAGATGGTAGAATCTGAGGATCAGTTCTTGGCCAATGTGCAGAAGCTTTGCGTTCGTGTGTTCTATTGTGTCGCTTCATGCTTCAGCTTTTGAAATAAATAAATGGTAAGATTTTGAAAATACGAACTAACCTTAAACGCCTTGGGACAAAACTCGCATTTGTAGTTCCATTCACTTTTGTGAATCCGACGAGCGACGACGTATTAGAAGAGAATATTATTATTAATGAAAATGATTTGCCGCAGAACTCACACTGAAAGTTTTTTTCATCTGAATGGTAGCACGTCAACAGCATATAGACATAAGATGACAAAAACAGACCGACATCTGTTGTTAAGTGGTAACTTTTCTCGTTACTTCTCGGAAAACAATAGATGGCCATAGCGTAAAATCACGATTATTTTGCCACTATCCTTTCAGGGGCGCAAAGTCGCGCGGACCGCTTTGGTTTTAGGGTTTTGTATGGATATGACGTTTCACTAGCAGTCCATATCTATTACGTCAATGAATGTAACATATTTCGAGCAAAATAGCACTTTTAAAAGTGCTTTCGTGTACCACTGAAAATCGACATCAGTTTGAGGACAGATGCCATGGTGTATGTATGGCAGAGATAAGAAATTAATTAGTGAAAACCTTTACTTCTCTTGCCCCGCAACAATCATTTGTTTACATTGTTGTTTTTGTAATCACATCCTCTGTTTGTGAATACGTGGAAGCTGTACTCAAAGTGGTAGTAGTGAGATTTGCTGTACTCAAAGTGGCTGTAGTGAGATTTTGTGTAAAGTAAAGGTGGAGTGGAAGCTGTACTCAAAGTAGTAGAGGTGATTTTCGGTAAATCAGCTTGTAGGCAGTTTCAATGAGTGTGTGAAGTTTGCCATCTAATAAATTTCTTATCTCTGGAGAAGATACATGAAGTGGCCAAACCATGGCCAAACCATACATCAGAGATAGGAAATTAATTAGATGGCAAACTTCACACACACATTGAAACTGTCTACAAGCTGATTTACCCAAAATCTCCTCCCCTACTTTGAGTACAGCTTCCACTCCACCTTTACTTTACACAAAATCTCACTACTACCATTTTGAGTACAGCAAATATCACTACTACCACTTTAAGTACAGCTTCCACGTATTCACAGCCAGAGGATGTGATTACAAAAAAAACAATGTAAGCAAATGGTTGTTGCGGGGCAAGAGAAGTAAAGGTTTGCCATCTAATTAATTTCTTATCTCTGGAACAGACCTATTTTTGACATTTCTAATCTAACAAAAAACGGAAAAAAAATTGTTTACCTGCATTAATTTCACTACGGAATATTTTTATTTTCGACTATATACAATTGCTTTCTTTTTTTTTTTGCGTTTTTGTGCGAATTTGGCAAAAACAATTCATTTGTTGACTTTTATTGGTTTGACAATTGATCAAGAACACCAACCCACAAATAAAAAAAACCAAGCGTTTTTTTTTGGATATCCTTGTGATAAAAACACGCCTAATGTAAACAAATAGAAGTTGCAGGGCAAGAGAAGTAATGGTTTTTCTCTTATTCTTTATTGATTTATTCCTCTAAGCTATCAGTTCTTTTATTCCTCTAATCTAAAGCCCAATTAATTACGTCAATCCAATGGTAATACATGCATTTTGCATTGTATACATATTTCGAACCAGTTCCAACTTCCAATTGATTGATTTTAAATATATACCCGCTACGGTTTGAAACCATCTCGTTTCATAAAAAACAATTACAATGACAGGTATGCATCTATTGACACAAGAGTATGATTTAAGAGAGTAATGTGTTATATTTTAGACGAGGACAGTACCATTGGAACCTTCGAAGATTTTACTATTGAAAAGATTGTTGAGCCCATATACTGTTCCAACATTAAACAGGAAATAGATTTCCAGACTCAAGAAGAATCATTTGAAACAATTTTTGAAAGTAATGAACATGCCTGCGTCGAAAAGGAAAAACCCAGAAAAAATGAGTTATACCACTGTGCACCATGCAACCTAACTTTTACTTGTGTTGAGCAACATCTTAAAGAAAATCACACCGCAGCCGGAGATTGTATAGAGGCAAATAAAAGTCATTTGTCCATCAAAAGAACTGACAATTTTCAATTTGTAAGGCCAAACTTTCTACAATTTCTAAGTTTAATTTTCCATTTCCTTTTTATAGAATTCATCTGTTGTAAATCGAAAATCTGAAAGTTTTTTAAAAACAAATCAAAACTTAGATCCTTATCAATGTAAAACTCTCGGCGATTGCTCATCTATTTCAGAAAACCAAACAAAAACAAAGGAAGTTCTGTGGCGAGAGCTTAATATAAGAGAAGAATTTATTCCTTCAGCATTTGCTTGTGCACACTGTCCGAAAACCTTTTCGGTCGTAAGTATGCTTCATAAGCATCAGAAGTCTCACAAAGAAAAAAAAGCTAACATAAACAAAGATGGAAAAGATGAAAAGAACGATGAACTGGAAGTTGAAATTAATCATTGCGAAATCTGTAATACAACTTTTTCATCATCAAAGAATTTGAAGCAAGTTTCTAATTGTGTTGCTATAACAAATAAATTTTAACCAAAAATGTTTTTTTATGCAGGCTCCATTCTAAAATGCATCTTAAAATTCAGACTAAATCTATAAGAGATGCTATGCCAGCTGGAGTCGATTCAAAAGATACAAATCTGTTTTACTGTGAAATATGCAATAAAAGGCAAGTGATAAGTAGTATCTATTTATTTCTTTTGAGTAACCCCTATAACTATATATAATATTATATTATTAACAGATTGTCAGGGAATTTAAAATATTTTATTGAAATGCGTTCAGTGCACTACACACTCAAAAAAAATTGATCTACCAGCAACCGACATTATAAAAAGCTGCGCACGTTTGCGGGTCTGACTTCTTTTAAAAATTAAAAAACACTAATGCTTTTTTTGCTCGATCATCATCGCTCATCAAGTGTTCGCAAAAGAGTGCTCAAATTTTGCGGTCGATAAGCGAAGCGAAGCGATTGGTTTTGTATAAGATAAGTGGCCAAAACTTAAATTTACATTTCGAACGCCAAATTGAAAAGAGAAAATAAAAGAAAAGTTATCGTTTTCTTTTTTTTAAGTAATTTGTTAAGTGTTGTTAAATCAATAACTGTAGAACTTTTTTGCTAGATTTTTTTTTTTTTTTTTCTAAAGAACGATCGTTCGACATAAGAGGGTCCGAAGAAATAAATAATATGTTAATTAAGTCGGTGTTGGTGGGATTGTTTTTAGCTTCAGTAGCTTCTTCGGTTAACTGGCCAATAGGCAATAACAACACATTCTTTTATAATCGATTTATTAATTCCACTTGTCTCCAAAGAGAGTGTAGGGTTTGCACACCTTGATTACGATTATCAACTCGGAATTCTTTTTGTATTCGTTTTTTCTCACTATCAAGATTGTTTTTCAGTTTCGCTTGTTAGCCATTTTTTAAAATATAGTCTATAAGATAAAAAATAAAATAAATAAATAAATAGGGTGGCGCATGTTTCACAGAAACCATACGATCACCAACATTAATAAGAGAGCTTGATAAATGATCGATTTGTTCTTGAATGTACATTTGTTTGGCTCTGCCTATCTCTACAGTTTCCTTTTTAACTTGGAAACGTATCGGTCTGCAATATCTGGTGGACCTTCATTTTCATTTGCTTGACATTTTATGTGATTTATTTCCGAAACGAACTAGTATTTGTTCTAATCAAGTATTTCTAGACAAAAACTAAACTTTCCTAGTTAGTGTGGTGTTTATAAATCGTTTGTATTTAATGACCCCATTTTAAAATTTTTAATTTTAAGACGCAGGAAACTACATATGCTTGGGTTTAGTTTTAAACTATAACCTCTTAAAAAGTTTGTAATTTTTTATTTGGTTTTGTCTGCAGTTGTTATTTTTTTTTCATAAAAATTATTTTTTTTCATAACAATTATTTTTGTTAACATTTCCCCTTCTAAGTGGAATGCATTTCAAGTAAGCATTCAATTTCCTACAAGAATATGTATTTACATTTTCGTTACGATGCCGATGCTTCGTTAGCTAGTTATAAAAATCAGAAGCAGAAAAAACAATGTTTCCTATGTTATTCTTATGGGAAAACGAAAGGTGCGCCACCCCTAAATATTGTAACGTGCGTTTAGTTCGCAAAAATAAAACTTTTCCTTTCTTTACTTTAGTTCTATTACTTTTATTCAATATCTACTTTCGGTATTCAACTCGACTAATAATCACGTTTATTCAATATTCACACTATCACTTTCTAAATAAAACTGACTTCTAGTTGCGTCAGCTTGCTCTTTATATAGAAGTGTGAAACATCGAGAGCTTTCTGGTAATTTTGCTATGAACCATGATGTCTAGACAAGTTCCCCTCCCGGTATATTTCTGCACACACACACTCACAACCAACGTCTTCCATCATACCATTCCATTATAGTGTTGCCACTTTTGTTTTCGGTTGAACGTTTTCGATTAGGAGATTGGTATTAATGTTGGGTGTACATTACACTGGCCCCTCCTTAAGATTGTTCGTCCCGAATAAATCCATCTGCAGCCTCGCTACTATATCGATGCAGCCGATCACAATTAACTACTTTTAACTTGCCTCTTAGTCCTCTTTGGATGCGATAAACCACGTCGTTAATCCTCGTGACAACAGTATAAGGACCTTCCCAGTTTTGCTGAATTTTCGGTGACAATCCCTTTTGACGATGAGGATTATAAAGCCACACACGATCTCCTGCTTGGAATTCTGCCGTTGTCGCTTTTGTGTCGTACCGTGTCTTCATCCGGTCGCTGTAGGTTTTCATCCGTTCCCTTGTTCTTTTATGGATGTCAGCGAGTCTCTCCTTGAGGTCGTCCACATACTCGTTCGTGTCCTGTGGCTCCTCTGTGGGGCACCCAAATTTAAGTTCGCTGTGCAGCCGCATGGTTTTCCCGAACAGGATGTCAGATGGTGTTTGTGCTGTCGAGCTATGTACCGCATTTCTATAGGCTATCAGGAATAGCGGTACGTGCCTATCCCAGTCTCTTTGGTAGTCGCCTACGACCTTGGTGAGGTGTTCTTTCAAGGTCCGGTTGAATCTTTCAACCATGAATGAATGAATGAATGTTCTTTATTTAGCTTCAGAAAAGCCATTTAGTTTTACGTTTTAAATTTGAACTTATAATAAATAATTTATATAATATAATATGTATAGTATATAAGTGTATAAATTATTTTACTTTAAAAGACTTTTATAATTATAAAATTTACTTTGTACATTTAGATATTTATAGATTTGAACGTATATGCTCAGTTAATTTTCTTTTAAAATCATTTAAGTTTGTGCAACATTTAACTTCTCTAGGAAGGTTATTAAAACCATGAAACCCCATGTAAAAAATTGTTCTTTGACCCCTTGATGTTCTAGATCTCTCAATTCTTAAGTCGTCATTGTTTCTGATATTTTGCTGCATTACTGAATTTGCTTGAATGTTTTCACATAAGTACCCAGTGCCCCTGTTCTGTAACTATCGCCTTGGCGATAAACGGTTGAAAATGGAACGATATTCTTTGAATTTAGTAGGATTTCGTTCCATTTCCACCGTTTATCGCCTGCTTTTATCGAGGCGATAGTTACAGAACAGGGGCACAGGTAACATATTGTTTTTAATTTTGAAGACAAATATCATAGTACGCATAAACAGTCTTTGGTTAACATTCAGCCATTTCAAAACATTTAACATAGATCGTATAGGTTTATAAACACTACATTTAATTATTATTCGCATAATTTTGTTTTGCAATAACTGTAATCTATCTTTATGGCTTTGAGGACACACATAAATAAGACTAGAGCAGTAATCAAAATGAGGTTTGATTAACACATTACATACATTAATAGCGGTACTCATTGATATATTTTTTCTTATTTTTCTTAATACACCTATTTTTTTAGACACTTTTTTACATATATAGTCAATGTGATCATTGAAATTTAGTTTTTCATCTAAAACAATACCAAGATACTTCATTTGCGTTACAATTTCAATTGGTTCATTGTTTATTTTAACATTAATATTTGCAGGCGTACTTACAGAATTACGTTTAAAGATAATACATTTAGTTTTGTTTACATTTAGCACCAGTTTGTTCATTTTAAGCCACGCGTTCACCCTTTCTAGGTCTTGGTTTAGTTCCTCCATGCAATCTGCAGTGTTTTTTTCCAGTGATGTATAATAAACCTCCATCAGCAAACAGAACAAGTTTTGACCAACATACTACCTTGCTCATGTCGTTTATAAACATTAGGAATAACCACACTCCGAGAATTGTACCTTGTGGAATTCCTACGTTCACAGGCACTGGTGTTGATAATGAACCGTTTACGGTCGTTCGTTGCGTTCTCCCCGATATAAATGATTTAAACCACTTGAGTTCATTTGCCTTTATACCAAAGCACTTTAATTTATTAATTAATATTTGGTGGTTTACAGTCTCAAAGGCTCGTTTCAAGTCAAGAAACACTGCTACAACTACATTTTTTGAATCGATTTCTTTTCGCCAGTTATTTATCACAAAATTTAAACAAGTTTCGCACGAGTGATTTGCACGGAAACCCGACTGATATCTGTCCAAAAGACCTTGCCCGTCTAGATGTTCTTGTAATTGAATTGATTTTAAGACTTTTTGCGTTAGGTATTTTTTTTATTGGTATTATAAGAGATTCTTTCCATGAATCTGGGAAAACACCTGCACTCAGGGATATATTTATAATTCTTTCTAATACTGAACCGACAAAACACAGAGAATCTTTGAACATCTTAACACTCATAAAATTAAAGTCACTCTTTTTGCTAATCATATCTATTGCACATCTTATATTTATTTATTTATTTATTTATTTATTTCGTCAATCAGAGAACATATTCACTTAAAGACTACTTAAGAATTAGACTAACAATGGTATTGATAAGATAGGAACTTGAATTTTAATTGAAATACAAACTAATTAAAAGGTGGCATGTTTAATACATTAAAAACATACTGTTTAAAAGAATCTCTACTGCAGTTGTCGAAGAAATCTAATCTACTACAAACTGAGTTGGCTACTCTGATGCAACGAGTAATGGTTTCATTGCGGGCATAATTCGTGCGATGAATTTGCTCATGAAACACAAAGTTATTACGAGAAGTTCTACTCGGAACGCGTAAGTTAATTAATAAAAGTAAGGGAGAGCATTTTATGTGGTTTGCTAGTAAATCTCTGACAAGCATTATCCCAAAGTATGTACGTCGATTTTCTAGACTTTGCATGCCAAATAACAAACACCTGGTTTTGTATGAAGGAGTATCGATTCTCTAATTTAGCTTATAGAAGGTATACCTAGTAAATTTTCTTTGGATTTTTTCGATTCTCATACAGGAGTTTTTATAGCAAGGGTTCCAAACCGTACAGCAATACTCCAGTCCAGATCGAACCAAGGAGTTGAAGAGAGATTTGAGAGTGTATGAATCGGTGAATTCTTTAGTATTTCTAATAATAAAACCTAGCATTTGGTTGGATTTGCTTATTATATAATTAATATGAGGTAAAAATGAAAGCTTAGTATCTAAGATTACCCCCAAATCTTTTTTTTGAGTAACACATTCCAGATCAGAATTATTAATTTGGTATTTAAACTGAACAGGTAGAGTTTTACGAAAACAGGACATAGCTTGGCATTTTGAAACATTCAAATGGAGATCATTTTTACCGCACCAATCAGCCAGTTTTCCTAAGTCATCGTTAAGCAAACCACAATCTTCAACACTCCTAATAGTGCGGTACAGCTTAAGGTCGTCAGCAAAAAGGAGACAAAGTGAATTGCTGAATATTTTGGGGATATCATTAATGAAAATTAGAAAAAGTAATGGACCCAGGTGGCTTCCTTGAGGGACACCGGAGTGAACTAGGACTTGGTGTGAGAAATGGTTATTGATTTTAACTCTCTGAACTCTGGAGCTTAAATAGGATTGCAGCCAATCAAGAAATCTTGAATGAAACCCAAATTGTTTCAGTTTATTAACTAGAACCTGATGATTAACACGGTCAAAGGCTTTAGCAAAATCCGTAAATATTATGTCAGTCTGGGAATTATTTTCAAAATTTTTTACTATGTAATTAGTCATCAAGGAGAGATTGGTCGTAGTAGATCTACCAGACATAAAACCATGTTGATGTTTTGAAATCTCCTCCTTCAATGTAAAGGATAGTTTATCACACACAATTTTTTCGAACATCTTAGGTAACGCGGAGATTTTACAAATAGGTCTATAGTTAGAAACTTCTTGTTTTGAACCAGACTTATGCACGGGAATTATAAAAGACAGTTTCCAAGAATCCAGGAAGACACCACTGGATAAAGACAAGTTAAAAAGATCCGTCAAAGGCTTAGCTAAGGAATCAGCACATTTAGAAAGCAAAATTGGTGGAATGCCATCAGGCCCCTCTTTTTTGGTTGGGTCCAAGCCAAGCAAGGCAGTTTTGATTTCAAATATCTGAAGCTTCATGGATCCAACGCTAGTTGACACTGAAATATAAGGTGGTTCTAGGTTAGTACAAGAGTTAGTAGAATAGACGGATTGAAAAAAATTTGCGAAAAGATTACAGATCTCTGCAACCGTACTTAAGTATTTCATACAACTAGGATAGCCATTTGATTTACGTTTGGAATTGATAAAGCTCCAAAAACATTTACTATTACTCTTAATATTATGCTGTAAGGAGAACATATAAGATTTGTACCAAAACTTGTTGAGAGTGTCAAACTCATACTCAAGTTTTAAGTAATTTAAACGAAGTTGAAAATTCTCAAGATTTTTTTTGTATAATTTAAATGATTTTTTTTTTTTGTTTTTTAAGTTTGATAGTCTCTTATTAAACCATGCTGGGTTGGAATTTGATGAAGACTTTTTATGAGGAACAAATCTACGTACAGCTTCATTGACAATAGCCATAAAAGATTCACTAGCCTTACACAAACTGACTTTACTAATAAGTGTATCCCACGGAAAAGACAAAAAATATTCATTCATTGCATCAAAGTTAGTATTATTGAAGTTTGGTATTAGAGTATTATCAAAATCTCTCGATCTTTGAATAGGTATAAAAACTAATAAGCCCTTCAAGTGCAATGTGATGTAGTTTATTATCGACAAAAGGGATATCAGACTTTTCAACATAAACATTGAATTCCTTGTCAACAAAAACAAGATCAAGAATACGGTTAAGACCATTTGGAATGGAATTTAATTGAATTAAGTCAAATTGGCTAAAAAAGTCAACCAAGTTTTCTTCAATTTCTGATTTTACATTGTAAGGAATTAAACATTTATCGTCTAAGTCCAATATCCATTGAATATCACCCAGATTAAAGTCCCCAATACAAACAACATGTTGAGAACTGCTTAGATTTTCTAAAACGTTTTTACAATTTTCGAAAAAAATGTTATAATAATCAAGAGAGCTTCTAGGCGGAATATAATTAAGTATAATAAAAACTTCACAGTCACTATTTAAAGATACACAAACAATCAATTGATCAATATCGCTTAAAGATGAAGAAATTTCAGTATTAGATTTCAACTCAATCTCTCTACAATTTAAAGACGATCGAATAGCAATTAGAATGCCTCCTCCTCTATCTTTACCTGTCAAAAGCTTAGATCTATCCTTCCTAAAAACAGTATAATTAGAATTAAAAATTTCTGATGTTAGATGGCTTTCAGTCAACCATGTTTCAGTCAGTAAAATTATATCAAATGAACAAGATGAAAATGATAGATATAAAGTGTCTAATTTAGTTCTCATGCCACCTATATTCTAATAATAATAAGACAAATTAACTGAAGGAGCAGGAGTCAAGGTTGAAAGAGATGCTCCAATTGTCGCTGGGGATATTAGTGAGCCCACATTACAAGACGTAGGTCCTTCTTTTCTTTCCTCGAAAAAATTCATGGACAACAGTGTGCAACGGCCAAAGTGTTGTGTTGCAAATTAAAGAAAAAAGTTCAATGTCCCTCCCAACTTTAATTTAAAAAGAGGAATATTCCTTTTCTGGAGCCACAATGAATTTTCTTACCATAAGTTTCGATCCATCGACTGAGGGCAGTTTTTTTTATAATATAATTACGAACCGAATCTTCAGATGTTGACGGAGAAAGACGTGAAACAAATATGCTTTTGATTGGTGGTAAAGCTATAAGTTCATCAGTGTTGGATGGATTAAGCATTGAATAATTTTCAGCAGATGAGACAGCTATTGGGTTAGAGCTGTTGAGGTTAGTGACATGTTGATGAGATGTTGAGGTTTGCAGTGTCTTACAAGCGATAATTCCACTCGATAAGCGTGATGGAGAAGAACTACTACTAGTTTTAGTTGAAGTCTCCGAGCTCCCAGTCGCTCCAGAACGTAATACCCTAGTTACAGGCAATGTAGTATGTTGATGTTTAGGCTGGCGTTGTTGCTTTTTCGAATGTATTAGTTGCAGCTGTTGATATTGATTGTGTTGTTGATTGAGCTGATTGTGATGTAGTTGCTCTTGAAGATGTTGATGTTGTAATTGTTGTTGCTGCGAATGACCATGCTGCGAATGACCATGCTGCTGTTGATGTTGGTGTAGTAGTTGTTGTTGTTCTTGTTGTTGTTGTTGCTGATGTTGGTGCGAATGATCCTGCTGCTGCTGTTGTTGTTGTTGTTGTTGTTGTTGTTGTTGTTGTTGTTGTTGTTGTTGTTGTTGTTGTTGTTGTTGTTGTTGTTGTTGTTGTTGTTGTTGTTGTTGTTGTTGTTGTTGTTGTTGTTGTTGTTGTTGTTGTTGTTGTTGTTGTTGTTGTTGTTGTTGTTGTTGTTGTTGTTGTTGTTGTTGTTGTTGTTGTTGTAGTTGTTGCTGTTGCTGATGTTGCTGCGAATGATCCTGTTGTTGTTGTTGTTGTTGTTGTTGTTGTTGTTGTTGTTGTTGTTGTTGTTGTTGTTGTTGTTGTTGTTGTTGTTGTTGTTGTTGTTGTTGTTGTTGTTGTTGTTGTTGTTGTTGTTGTTGTTGTTGTTGTTGTTGTTGTTGTTGTTGTTGTTGTTGTTGTTGTTGTTGTTGTTGTTGTTGTTGTTGTTGTTGTTGTTTTGTTGTTGTTGTTGTTGTTGTTGTTGTTGTTGTTGTTGTTGTTGTTGTTGTTGTTGTTGTTGTTGTTGTTGTTGTTGTTGTTGTTGTTGTTGTTGTTGTTGTTGTTGTTGTTGTTGTTGTTGTTGTTGTTGTTGTTGTTGTTGTTGTTGTTGTTGTTGTTGTTGTTGTTGTTGTTGTTGTTGTTGTTGTTGTTGTTGTTGTTGTTGTTGTTGTTGTTGTTGTTGTTGTTGTTGTTGTTGTTGTTGTTGTTGTTGTTGTTGTTGTTGTTGTTGTTGTTGTTGTTGTTGTTGTTGTTGTTGTTGTTGTTGTTGTTGTTGTTGTTGTTGTTGTTGTTGTTGTTGTTGTTGTTGTTGTTGTTGTTGTTGTTGTTGTTGTTGTTGTTGTTGTTGTTGTTGTTGTTGTTGTTGTTGTTGTTGTTGTTGTTGTTGTTGTTGTTGTTGTTGTTGTTGGTGTTGTTGGTGTTGTTGGTGTTGTTGGTGTTGTTGGTGTTGTTGTTGTTGTTGTTGTTGTTGTTGTTGTTGTTGGTGTTGTTGGTGTTGTTGGTGTTGTTGGTGTTGTTGGTGTTGTTGGTGTTGTTGGTGTTGTTGGTGTTGTTGGTGTTGTTGTTGTTGTTGTTGTTGTTGTTGTTGTTGTTGTTGTTGTTGTTGTTGTTGTTGTTGTTGTTGTTGTTGTTGTTGTTGTTGTTGTTGTTGTTGTTGTTGTTGTTGTTGTTGTTGTTGTTGTTGTTGTTGTTGTTGTTGTTGTTGTTGTTGTTGTTGTTGTTGTTGTTGTTGTTGTTGTTGTTGTTGTTGTTGTTGTTGTTGTTGTTGTTGTTGTTGTTGTTGTTGTTGTTGTTGTTGTTGTTGTTGTTGTTGTTGTTGTTGTTGATGCTGTTGATGCTGTTGCTGTTGTTGTTGTTGTTGTTGTTGTTGTTGTTGTTGTTGTTGTTGTTGTTGTTGTTGTTGTTGTTGTTGTTGTTGTTGTTGTTGTTGTTGTTGTTGTTGTTGTTGTTGTTGTTGTTGTTGTTGTTGTTGTTGTTGTTGTTGTTGTTGTTGTTGTTGTTGTTGTTGTTGTTGTTGTTGTTGTTGTTGTTGTTGTTGTTGTTGTTGTTGTTGTTGTTGTTGTTGTTGTTGTTGTTGCTGTTGCTGTTCAAGCTGTTGTTGTTGCTGTTCTTTCAGCTGAATAAGTTGCTGGTTTAAGTGACTGGATGAGGGCTTAGGTGAAGGGGTAAGCTGAATTAAAGGTAGTTGTAACGACACATATGGGCTTTAGCCATCAGGTTCTACGATGTTAAAAGAATTTGACAAGAGTTCATTATTAGAGATATCAAAATCAAAGACATCTTTTAGTTCCGCAAATATAGAATTAGCACGGTCAAATAGCTTCTTCAGTTTCACTATTTTCCAATGAATCCTGTCTTTAGAAATATTTTCATGAATCGTGCAATAATATTGTAGTCCACGAACAGAAATAAATTTATCAGCATCTTTTCCTTTAATCCCAATGCATTTTGCATGAAGTTGCTGCAGACATACAGCGCAAGATACTATGATTTCATTTGAGAATTTTTTGCAGACTAAACAATTTAATTCACTCATTATCACTCTATATAGCTAGATATGGGCGTTTAAAGTGAGCGACACAAAAAAGATATGGGCGTTTAAGGTGAGCGACACAAAAAAGATATGGGCGTTTAAAGTGAGCGACACAAAAAAAAAATTGATTTTTATTTTTAGTATTTTAAAGAAAAGTTTGTTGGCATCCCTATGATTTGAACCACAAGAATAGTCAATAATGGAAAATTTGGTAAAATCTAAATAACTTTTGTAATACTATTCACACAATTATTTATGACCACTTGTTATGAAGCACAAATCAAATCGCTCAATATTCAAGTATTTAAAAGCGAATGAATTAAGTTATATCAAAAGTAATGAAAATAAAAAAAACGGTGTAACTACACTGTTATTTACTGCAATGAGTTTTAACTCAGAACAATATTATTTGTATTACTATAACTAGCACACATGTTCACTAATTTGAGCTTAAAATCTATATTGCACTCTTCTATTAAGTTAATGTAATCACAGTATATTACAGATCGGGTTATTTCTTTTATGGAATCAACAAAAAAGTTGTGAAATTTATCACATAAAATTGCACTATCATCTATCACAGAACCGTCATCTAATTGCCCCTCAGTTATTGTTTCATTATTTTTCTTAAAAACATATTGTTTAAGTTTTTTCCACATATCTTTTTGTGAGTTTGCGGTGTTAATTTGGTTTTTTATAAATTGTGACTTTGTTTTGATGATATTTTTTTTATAATCATTTCTGCACTGCTGGTACATAAACCAATCATTTTCACTATTGCTGAGCACTGCTTGTCTATATAAATTAATTTTCACTATCTTTGCTTTTCTGAGTTCACTGTTGAACCACTCCGCGTTATTGAAAGGAACTTGTTTATTTTTAACCATACCATTGATTACATTTGTAAAGTTAAGCACAAATTGATCACATAAAACATTTAGATTGTAGGGTTGTTCACTATTCATATTTACAAACAATGCGATTTCGTATAGTTTTGACAAAAGATAATTTTGGTTATATGCACAATATTTAACGGTTTTTTTATTTATGGTCTTATGTTGGTTCGCAATTAATATTTGAATAGTTTCATGGTCACTTATCTTTAAATTTTTATCAACATTTGAATGTATTTTTTCAGGAAAATTTGTTATCACATAGTCAATTAGTGTTTTTGAACCATCCCATCAGATTGTGGATGAAGCGGTGTGGTTCTCGTCTTCTTAATGCCAAGTAGTCCGCAAACTCCTTAGAAGATGTTTGACTCAAAGTTCCTCCCTTGGTCGGAATTCCATAGGCACGCCAAACCTACTCACCCAGTTAAACACAATCTGGTCGACCACCGTTTTGGCTTCTTGATTTGGAATGGCATACGCCTCAAGCCACTTGCTAAAATAGTCCATTACAACCAGAATGTACTTGTTTCCAGCGTTGGTCTCTGGAAAAGGCCCAGCCACATCTACTGCAATCTTCTCATAAGGCGATCCAACGTTGTACTGATGCATCTTACCTTGAATATTCCTACCAGGTCCTTTGGTTGCAGTACACTTGTCACATGTTCGGCACCACTTCTCCACGTCATCTCTAGCATGTAAACAGTAGAACCGATGTCGCACCTTCTCCAGTGTTTGTCGCCTGAGGACACCTTCTTGCACATATAGTGAGTCCCACTGTGCCCAATAGGCTTTGAGAATTGGACTCCTGTCAGAAATGTCTCCCCATTAAGGTTTCTCTTCATTTTCTTTCCATGCGAGAATGGGTTCGATATCTGGATCCTCCTGTTGAGCAGTCCTCACTTCCTCATTGCTCCATCCGCATATTTGGTCAGCTCTTAGTCGCTGAGCGGTAATATTTTCTTTGTCTTCTTGCCGCCTACAATGCTTGCAATCCACTTTGCAAGGTCTTCGGGATAATTCGTCGGCGTTTGAGTGCAACTTTCCTCTGCGGTGTTGAATCTGGTAATCATAAGTCTGCAGTCTTTCTATCCACCTTGCGACTTGACCTTCTGGATTTTTGAAGTTCAACAGCCAGTTCAGAGCACCATGGTCTGTCCGCAGAAGAAATTTCTGTCCATAGATGTACTTATGGAAGTGCTTTGTTGCCAAGATAAGAGCTAGCAGTTCCCTTCTGGTCACGCAGTAGTTTCTTTCGGGCTTCGAGAGGACCTTGCTGTAATATGCCACCACTTTCTCTTCGCCATAATGCACTTGGGATTTTTTTTTTTTGTTGGAGGTTTTTAAAATACCAGCTGGAGCACTCAGACCTAAATACCGGTCCATTGTACTACCAGATAGCAACCTTATATTTGTTATAGCTTTCCAGATGTTCGGAGAAAAGCCAAAAGACGCTGCCATGGTAAGGAGCTAAGTAACCAGCTCTCTCTCTAAGCTTTCTACAGTCTTTTCTGCTACGAGCTAGCAAAAATGTTGCAGTCTTCTTACTAACGTTGGGGAGCATACGCTTGGTCTGTCTGCATCCAATGGAGGCATGCCATCTACGGTTGTGCTCTTCACAGATCCAATCGTTGATTGAAGCCCTCACTGAGGACGCTGGCAGACCTAGCGACGGTTCAGGTCCTGAGAAAGCTGTCTGAGATCCCTGCCTAGCGAGTTCATCGGCGATCTCATTTCCAGTTATGCCGTGATGGCCTGGAACCCAAATGAGACTCAAGGAATTTAATCTTCCGATCGCATTCAGAGAGCTCTTGCATTCCTGGATCACTTTCGAAGTGGTTAGAGGGTTGAGAAGAGCCTTAAGCACAGCTTGGCTATCACTGCAAACAAAGATACTTCTCCCCGTCCATCCATTGTTCGTTACGTGGCTCAAGGCCATTAGGATAGCATAAGCCTCCGCTTGGAAAACGGATGCGTATGATCCCAAAGATGAGTGCAGTCGTATGTCGTCGTTCTCAACAAAGGCACCAGCACCAGAACCCTCGTCGGTTTTGGAGCCATCTGTGAAGATACGATAACAGTTCTTTCCAGGCTCAGATTCTGGAGCGAACCAGTCCTGAACCGAAGGAAAGTAATTTTGGCGCAGTTTGAGCCTTGGGATCATCGTGTCAGACGGCATATCCATTAGACGTGGGTCAAAAGATATGCTGCTTGCGAGTTCCTCAAAGCTCCAGTGCGAATTGTGCCAGAGACCACATCGTTTTAAACGAGAAATGGTCTTGAGAGTACACCCCATGATGAAGGTATCAAGGGGAGGAAGGTTCAACAGTGCGTCGAGAGCAGCACCCGGTGTGCTGGGGAAGGCCCCCGTAACACCCAGACAAATTGTTCTTTGAAGTTTGGCAAACGAGGCAATAACGTATTTACGCGAGAGCTTATTCCACCAAACGACTGACGCATAGGAGATGATTGGTCTTATCATAGCCGTATAGATCCAAAGGACCCTTTTCGGTGAGAGACCCCATGTCTTGCCAAAAGCTCCTTTACATTGCCAGAAAACTGACAGTGCTTTAGTAGTTTTAGACTCGACATGTTTCGACCAAAGAAGTTTGTTATCCAGGATTACTCCAAGATGCTTGACTTCCTTTGAAAAGGGGATGTTGACGCCTTTAAGCGTAAGTTGGGTCAGACCAGTCAATTTTCTACGTCTCGTGAAGAGGACAACCTCGGTTTTAAGAGGATTGACGGAGAGACCGTTTCTAACACACCAGGTGTCAATCATACAAAGCGCAGCCTGTGCTCGGGAGTAGACAGCTTGGAGGCTGGAGCCAACCGATAGCACGGCAACGTCGTCTGCATATGCTTGGGCATGAACGTTAGAACCATTGAGCATTACAAGTAGAGAGTCGATCAACATGCACCACAGAAGAGGAGATAATGCACTTGGGATAGTACCGCCCCGATTCCAACGTTGCTTGCACAAGCGTCGATGATGAATGTTTTGCCAGGTGTTGGATGTGCCAGCACTGGAGCGTTACAGAGGCGGTATTTGAGTTCCTGAAAAGATTTCTCAGACTCACCTGACCATTTAAACTGCTTCCCTTTTTCGGTGAGCTGATGCAAACTCTTTGCAACTCCAGCAAAGTTTTTAACAAAACGTCGGTAATATGTGGCAAGACCAAGAAAGCTTCGGAGTTGATGTTTGTCCTGTGGTGTTGGCCAATTTTTGACGGAGTCAACTTTTTCAGGATCTGTCTTCACTCCTTGGGAAGAGATGATGTGTCCCAAATACATGTGTCCCAAATACTTAACTTCGGTTTTGAAAAGTTCAAATTTTTCCGGATTCAGTTTAAGGTTAGCCTCTCGAAGTCTCTGAAACACGGCTTTTAGGTTCTTGCAATGTTGGCCAAATGTTTTCCCGTAAACAATGACATCGTCCAAGTAGACTAGATAAGCTTTCCACGTCAGTCCTTGAAGAACGCACTCCATCAAACGCTCGAATGTTGCCGGAGCGTTGCATAGCACAAACGGCATAACTTTGAACTGCCAGAGCCCATTACCTGTAGAAAACGCCGTCTTTTCCCGATCATCTGGGTGGATGTCAACTTGCCAGTATCCACTTTTCAAGTCCAGCGTCGAGAACCACTGGGCTCCCTCCATGGCATCCAGGGTATCACTGATTCTGGGCAGGGGATAGCTGTCCTTCTTAGTCACATCATTCAGCCTTCGGTAGTCCACACAAAAGCGAGTGCTTCCGTCTTTCTTTTTCACTAGCACCACTGGTGACGCCCAAGGACTTTTGGAGTTTTCGATAAGACCGTCCTTCTTCATTGTTGTTATCATTTCCTCAACCTCACCTTGTTTGGCCAATGGAAGGTGTCTTGCGGGTTGACGAATCGGTCTTGCATCTCCTGTGTTGATGCGATGCTGCACCAACTGTGTCCTACCATATTGCCCTTTTGACGTTGCGAAGATGTCAGTGTACTCTTGTAGGAGATTTTCAGCCATCCTTGTTTGTTGGTGATCAAGGTTGGATGAATTCAATATTCTAGCTTTGATGGTCTGGAGCTCCTCCGGAGTTATAGTTTTTCTCGGGGCTTCATCAGTGATCTTCGTAATTGCTGCAACCGATTCGCAACGTCCAACGACTTCTCCTTTCTTCAACCTTACATCGTACGGTCTGGTGTTTAGTAATCGTACGGGGACCATATTGTTTTTCGGTGCTACCAGTGTTTTCCCAATAATGACGCTTTGGGAGGAACACTCTGAGTCTGATTCCACCATGAGGTATCGAAGGCTTCCAAACTCACCTTCCAGTTTTGTCCAAACGAACACTTTAGAAGAAGGAGGCAGAATCAGGTCTTCCGTGATGACAGTCCTCAGTGTCGACGTACTTTCGTTCGAATAAGTCATTGGAAGTTCCTTATTTTGGTACTTCAAAACTTGATTACCGATGTCCAAAATAACTCCGTGCTATCTCATAAAGTCGATTCCAATGATGCACTCGTCACATATATCTGTCACCAGGAATTGATGAGTAAACACTAGATCGGAAAGTCGGATCTTCAGACACACTTCTCCATATACTCTTGCTGCTTCTCCCGTTGCGGTTCTTAGACGGTAGCTATTGGTGTTATGAAGCCACGTCATCTTTACCAAGTCTCGACGTACTATGGATGCTGTGGCACCGGTGTCGATGGTAGCCACATGTTTGTTCCCGTTAATAGTAGTTTCCACAGTCAGACTTTTGTTGTCTCGTTTGGTCTGTGAGACCTGGATGGAGGTTCTGGGGCCATCGATACAAGAAACCAGCCTCTGCCCCTCCAAGTTGGTTCTTACTCGTTTCCCTGATGGGAAACGGATTGATAAGCGGCGCTAATGTTGTTGTTACCTTGCTCTGGGTTGGATCTCTTGCTTCCACAATGTTGACAAGCGGCTTTATTTGGTGGTAGTCGGCATTGACGCTGTAAGTGCCCGGTCTTGTTGCAGTTCCAACACCTTGCTAGTCCGCTCCGCTGGTTCTTTTGTATTTCAGCTCTTTAGTACGAGCATTTTTCGACTATGGTTTCTCTAAGTCGATGTACTCCATGAGAAGCCTGTTCTGCTGCTTCAATTGTCAATGCGAATGCTAAAGTTTCAGAAAGAGTACGTGTTCTAGCAGTTAGCACATAAATGGAGTTCGCACCGGAAATGGCACGAACGAAGGACTCAACAGCAAGCTGGTTGATGATTTCTCCTCCAGCATCCGGGTATGCCAGGTGAACCAGTCTTTCGACGTCTGCTTGGAGCTGCTGTAGACTTGCACCCCTTTTCTGGACTCTGTTATTAAGTTGGTCTCGGAAGACTTCTTTCAAGTGGCTATCTCCGAAGCGTTTATCTATAGCTGCCACGAGAGAACTGAAATCACCGCTCTTACCAGCTGGAACTGTTTGAAGTAATTCAGCTTCAGAGCAAGAGTCAGTGCTATGTACTTGTCTTCGTCATCCCAGCCATTTGTTGTCGCGGCTGCCTCAAATTGTCTCTTGTAGACTGGCCAAGAAGACTGTCCATCAAATGTTGGCGGTTTCATCTCCTTTTTCTTTGCAAACTCCCCAGCAGACTCTCGAATTTTGATTTTACGGATCTGGTCTAATTCCTTGGACAGATCGGAGAACTGTTTATCGCATCGGCTTTCCAGACGATTCTCTACAACAGAAAGCTGTTTTTCCATACCTTCAACGCGTTCGTCAAGGGCATATACATTTTTCTCAATGTTGCCCAATTTGCCTTCTAGAATTTTTTTCTGACTTTCCAAAACATTCTGTTGCGCCTCAAGTCTTTCGGAAATATTCTGTTGTTCCTTCTTTTGCTCATTTCGTTGATCTTCCAGATTCTTTTGTTGTACTTCGAGTCGTTCGAGAACATTCTGCTGTTCTTTCTTTTGCTCATTTCGATCCCGCTCTAGAAAGATTTCGCTTACCTAACTCACTTTTAAGCTCAATGCAGTTGAGCTCTTCCAACAACTTACCTATTTTCACTGTATTTAACTTTTTTTTTTTTTACACTTTATTAGTCAAATAAGTTTTATTTACAATTCTGACACCAATGTAACGTGCGCTTAGTTCGCAAAAATTCGGTATACAACTCGACTAATAATCACGTTTATTCAATATTCACACTATCACTTTCTAAATAAAACTGACTTCTGGTTGCGTCAGCTCCTTCTTTATATAGAAGTGTGAAACATCGAGAGCTTTCTGGTAATTTTGCTATGAACCATGATGTCTAGACAAGTTCCCCTACCGGTATATTTCTGCACACACACACACACTGACAACCAACGTCTTCCATTATAGTGTTGCCACTTTTGTTTTCGGTAAAACGTTTTCGATTAGGAAATTGGTATTAATGTTGGGTGTACATTACAATATTTTTATTAAAATCATAAATTTTAACTGGAGTCTTTATATACCTAAACGAAACTTTTAAACCTGTTTGGGAGAAAATTAAAAAAAAAAAAAAATTCTGAAACAGTCTAATGTTCATCTATTAAACTATTTTTAATTGCAATATTATATATAAAATTTCCCTGTCATAATGTTAGTTACCGTACTCCTCCGAAACGGCTTTACCGATTTTTACTTACTTACTTACTTAGGTGGGCATTACAGTTCGGGGTGAACCTGGGCCTCAACCAACATCCTTCTATAACGATTTCGATCTCGGGCGAGCTCTCTCCAGTTTCGCACTCCAAGTCGGTTGAGGTCTTCATCCACTTGCGCCACCTAAGACGAGGTCTTCCCCTTCCGCGATTTCCCTGCAATGTGCTTTCAAACACCCGACTAGCCGGAGCGTTTGGGTCCATCCGCTCTACATGAACCAACCATCGTAGCCTCGCGATGCGTACTCTTCTGGCTATGCCCATGTCGCGGTACAGCTCACACAGCTCATTGTTGTATCTTCTTCTCCACACATTGTCTTCGCATACGGGACCAAAGATCATTCGGAGAATTTTTCTTTCGAAACGACCAAGGGTTTCCTCATCCGCTTTCGATAAGGTCCATGAGAGGACTGGACTGGGATGATCAAGGTCTTATACAAGGTCACCTTGGTTTTTCTAGAGAGGGGTTTGTTTCTCAATTGCCTTCTTAACCCAAAGAAGCAACGGTTGGCAAGAGTTATTCTCCGTTTGATCTCCGCACTGATGTTGTTGGCCGTGTCTACAGCGGATCCTAGGTAGACGAAGTCCTGTACTACCTCGAAGTTATGTCTGTCTATTGTGACGTTTTGTCCAATTCGTCGATGTTCTGTGTCCTTGTTTGATGACAGCATATACTTCGTTTTGCCCTCATTAACCATCAAACCCATTTTTGCCGCTTCTGTTTCAATACTCGCAAAAGCACCTATGACATCACGCTTTTTTCTTCCCATTACGTCAATATCGTCTGCATAGGCGAGTAATTGTACAGACTTTTGAAAGATTGTTCCTCTGGTGTTGACGTTTGAGTTTCTTACAATCTGTTCAAGTATGATGTTGAAGAAATCGCATGACAGTTTGTCGCCTTGCCTAAAGCCTTTTTCGACATCAAAGGTCTCGGTGAGTTCTTTTCCGACCTTGACGGAGCAGCGTGAATTCTCTAAAGTCATCCTGAATAGTCGTACGAGCTTTGCAGGGATGCCGAAACTAGACATGGCTCTGTACAGCTCGTCTCTGTAAATACTGTCATACGCGGCCTTGAAATCGATAAAGTGGTGGTGAAAATCGATATTATGTTCTCGGGTTTTTTCCAAGATCTGCCGTAATGTGAAAATTTGGTCTATTGTGTACTTCTCTGGTCTAAAACCACATTGATAAGGACCTATCAAGTTGTTGACGTGGGGTTTCAGACGTTCACATATTACAGCAGACAAGATCTTATAAGCGACGTTAAGGAGGCTTATCCCTCTGTAATTGGCGCAATTGTGAGGGTCCCCCTTCTTTAGGTTCGGGCATACGATACTGAGGTTCCATTCATCGGGCATGCTTTCTTCCGACCATATCATGCAGATCAGCTGGTGCATGCTCCTTTCCAACTGATCTCCAGCTGCCTTGAAAAGTTCGGCATCAAGGCCATCTGCACCTGCAGTCTTATTTGATTTAAGTTTGCATATGGCAAGCTTAACCTCTTCTAGGTCGGGAGGACGGCATTCTTGATCATCGTCCAAGCTGAATGGGGCAATCTGCCTGACAGCGGAATTTGTGTCTTCATCGCCGTTAAGCAGTCTGCAGAAATGATCTTTCCAGATCCTCAGTAGCGACTGTGACTCTATAACTATGTTTCCCTGCTGGTCTTTACAGACTTGAGTTTGGGGTTTGCCACCCTGGCAGGA
The DNA here is from genome assembly GCA_949752695.1 of Melanostoma scalare. NCBI lineage: Eukaryota > Metazoa > Arthropoda > Insecta > Diptera > Syrphidae > Melanostoma > Melanostoma scalare. Next base: position 66,068,426 of record OX456986.1, on the reverse strand, counting down.
TCTTTTTACCTTTTGGTAAAACTTCCGAATCTCGTTCCTGTCATGGCACCTCTCTATTTCCTCAAACGAGCGCTTCTCATGCTGCTTCTTTTTCTTTTTGAGAAATCGGTGTTCTTCCCTTCTTCTCTCCTTGTAACTCTCGTTATACTGATCGTAAGCAGCCCTCGTTCGTGTTTGCATAAGCATTTGTCGTGCTCTTTGTTTGGCTGCATTTGCCTGCCTGCACTCTTCATCGAACCATGGGTTTCGTTTTGGTGGCCGAGTGAAACCCAGAACCTCGGAGGCAGCGGTTCTGATGGCTTCTTGGCATTGCTGCCACTGGTCTTCAATGTTTAATGCTGGCGGCATGGGATTCAAGGATAATTGAAGGGACACTCGATTGGAAAAGGCATTGGCAATCTCTTGCGATTGTAGCTTTCCGACATCATATCTCTTCACAGCGTTAGTTCGCGCTGGTCGTGAGCAAGATATCCTCATTCGTACCTTTGCTACAACAAGGTAGTGGTCCGAGTCAAAGTTGGCCCCTCGGAAAGTTCGGACATCTAGCACACTGGAAGAGTGCCTTGCTTAGATCGCAACATGGTCATTTTGGTTGACGGTTAATTGATCTGGGGATCGCCATGTACCTTTATGAATTTTGAGATGCGGGAAGCGTGTACTACTTACAACAAGATTCAGCCCCGCAGCAAAATCGATTAGCCTCAGTCCGTTTTCGGAGGTTTTGTCGTGGAGGCTATGCTTACCGATTGTGTTTCCAAAGATGTCCTCCTTCCCTATCTTTGCGTTAAAATCGCCAAGAACGATTTTCACGTCGTGTCTAGGGCACTGCTCATACGTTTCTTCGAGGAGCTCGTAGAAACAGTCTTTGGAAACGTCGTCTTTCTTTTCTGTGGGGGCGTGGGCGCATATAAGGCTAATGTTGGCGAATTTAGCCCTGATGCGGATGGTCATTATACGCTCATTGACTGGATTTTGGCTAATCACCTTATCCCTGAGTCTTCCTCTAACGACAAATCCGCACCCAAATAAGCGTTGTTTCTTTTGTCTGTAGCAGTCGCCATAGTAGATGTCACAGTTTTTCATCTTCTTTATGCCCGGTCCACTCCATCGCACTTCTTGGATGGCGGTTATGTCTGCTTTGCAGCAGTCCAGGGCGTCCGCTAATTCTCCAGCTGCACCTAGTCCGTTAAGAGATCTTACGTTCCACGTGCAGATCCGGAGGTCATTGTCCTTTTTTCGTTTGCTGGGGTCGTCAACTTTGAAATCATTATCGTTATCCGAGGCTTTTGGTTGTTTCGGAACCATATTTTTTTTCCGTGGTTGGGTAGTTAACCCTACGCACAACCCATAACCTGGAGGGCCAGGTCCTTTTGGATCCCTTCGGACACAAAGGGCTGGAATATCCAGTGTCAGTGCCCTGCTGCAGGGGTGTGAGTGCTGCCGTTGGCTCACCAGGAGCTCATCCGCCACCATCTCTACTTCAATACCCTGTACTAGTATTGAAAGACCCCGAAAGACCTTTAAACCAAATATGTTGGAGTAGCTCCTTCAGTGGTTTCTGCTTTTATGGCTGCTGAAGTCCACCGTTGATTCTGTCCTTCGAATTCATCCGCTGGAACATTTACACGAAAGCTCTCGTAGACCACTGAGATTCGTGCAGTCAGTCATAGTTCGCAGAGCAATTATAGTATTGACCGATCACAATTCTTTTGTTCCGGATTCCCTTGTCAACACTCGCACTTACTAGTTTAGCAGGTCAGCTCTGGACGGAGCATCCCAGGTCCCAGTGGATACCGCTTGGAGGTATAGTAAGCACAATTGACGTGTACTATAAGTTACAGCATCTGGGCGCCGCGCCGCCAAGTTGGCACCAGTCAGAGCCTACCCGAATAGTACAACGCCCATCCACCTATTTACCGTGGATTTTTACCAAATTTAATATTCGTATCCAGTAGATCTGAGAATCGGCTACTAATTATTTTCCATACCCCTAAGTGATAAGGGCCATCTACTCTTAACATTGTTTCTTTAATTTACACTGTGGCACGAGAATTTTATATATTAGATTTTACAGTCTCAGTGTAAATGTCATATTTATCAATTTAATTTGTTTAAAAATAAATTTTGAGATCACATTTTTTTCTCAGAGAATTCATTGCGATAACAGTGTAAAGCCTTGCGCAAACCAACGCGGTGAGTGCGTGCGATGCGATTGCGTTAAGTCAAATCCCTATGCATTAAGTCAAACATCCATAAGATTAATAGAGGTTTGACTTAACGTAATCGCATCGCACGCACTCACCGCGTTGGTTTGCGCAAGGCTTAAGTTTTCTTCTTTATTTTTATTTATCAATTTAGTGGTTTAAATTTTAAGCGCTTTATTTTTGAAAAATTGTTTTTTAAATTTTCGTCAACCATTTGGAAGATTTATTTGTTGATTGAGTCGGAATTATATCGAATTATGTTTGATCAATTTTGGGGTTGATAGTTAAAAGTTTTATACTTGAAAACCTAACAGCGGTGCTTTGTGGTGTAATTTTTGTTTTCATTTCGATCAACCATTGGCAAATCAGGGAAGTGAAAATAATTTTAAAATAGTGTCGATGTATCGGAATACAAAAATATTGTGCGTTGACACATATTCGAACATTTTATTTCCTTTTTTCAATAATTTGCTCCAATTGTTTCAAGAAATAATACATTTTTAGAATTAAATTGGAATATTATTTACTAAATTTTAGTCAACCATTTGAAACATAAATTTTGTCAATTGAATTGGAATTACCGTTTTATCAGAGAATTCAGTGCGATAGCTGTAAGTTATTTTTTCTGTTTTTATTTAAATCAAATTGAGTTTGATAAATTTTGTGGTTTAGATGTTAAAAAGTTTATACTTAAAAACTTTACAATGGTGGTTTGGCTGTGATTTTTAGTATTCCATCTTCATCGACCATTGACAAATTGAATAGGTGAAAATTCTCATTTTGTTTTAAACAAGTGATTTACATAACCTTAAAAGTACTCCACATGTGTCACGAGTTCCAACCACCAACGGCTTTTGTGCTGTAAGTATACTTTTTTTTATATAAGTATGTTCATGCATTTGCGCAATTCTGCACTGGCAGGTTCTTTAACCAAGGAATTTTGGTAGTAAAGTACTCTGCCAGTGTAAAGATGTACACATCATGTAAAAAATCTCCACACCTAAAAAGTCATTATCAATGAACATAGCCGCCGCCAAAAAATCAAACGAGGTTTCTTGGCATCACTGCCATAAATCCTTCGTTCAGTTTTATGACAGCCGGCTTCTTCATAGACGAAATGACGGGATGATGTCATTATTCATTTTGCATTTATCGGCATAAGTTCGCCTCCATTTTTTCATTATCGAAATCAAAAACTTTAAAACTCAAATTCACATTCTTAAACCTAAAAATAAAATTTGCAAATAGCAAAAGAAAAGAAGTTTTATTAAAACCCAAAAGAAGACAGACAAAAAGAAAAAAAAGACGTCGCTACATAGCGGAGACTGCAGCCGCCAACCAGAGACAACCCAAAGTAAGTTTTAATTCCTTTTACACGGAAACAAAGTAATTTCATTAATTCTATTTCTATGTGTTTTGTACAGTGAGCAATACCAAGAAAACGCAAAAGGGCTGATTTGAGCCGCAATACAAGTAGGTCCAGAAGTATGAAAGATAAAAGATCCCATAGAACCGAAGACCAAATCCAGCAACAAAATGCTGATGCACGTGTGAGCATGCAGCAATTGCGTCAAGAACAATCAAATGATACACTATCTGAGCGCAATGAAGTTATACGTTTAGAACAACCACAATTACGCCGTTTCACGGTTAATAGAATCAGAACAAACGACCAACAACGCCAACAGGTACATCGTGCATTTATATCTGATTAATTTTTGCGTCTAGCATTCCAGTGCCCGATATTTAATATTATGCTCATTCAAAAGTGGTAATATGTGATATGCAATTTGAAGAAATAAACTATAATAACTTAAAAATAATACTTTTTGGCGTTTGTTATTTTTATATTCCCTTATCGTTCAAAGCGCTCCATGCCTATTTCACGCATAGACCACATACTTATACACTTATAATAAGTAAGTTACTTTTTGTCTACACTAGAACTTATTTAGAAACTAGAAATAATTTATAAGACAAAACAACGTTTGCCGGGTCAGCTAGTATTTCATAATTTAAAATTGGTTTTATTCCTAATGACTAATGAGATATGTTTAAGTGTTACTTCTATATCAGTTGAATCAAGCATTTTTACATGCTTGGCTCCTGTCGCTGGTATTAATGAATTCGCTAAAAATACTCCCTTTTTATTTTTATTATTATAAATTTTATTAAAAGTAAGTAAATTACAAATTAATACATTTTTCTAGTGTTAGCTGCCAGGGTTTTAAACTAGTAAAATAAAAAGAAATTTTAAAAAAAATTTGAAAGTTTGAGCGTATTCGTTAATTCATGTACATCGTTTATATTTTTTGTATTAAAATTTGATAAAAGGTGTTTTAGACTATGGCTGGTTTGGTTTTAGTAGATTGAATATATTTTTTTTTTTGCAGAAAAGTAGATGTGGCATGTTGAAAATGGAATTGTCGTTGCAATAATTGTATGAAGCTTGAGTTTCTTTGTTGAATATATGTTTATGGGTAGCGTATGAATGTCCCAATCTGAGTCTGATATATATTTTTAGATTTTTAGTGAAAACATCCTTGGGATAAGTGGTTTTTAAGCCATTGGGGTTAAGGCTTTTATATTATTGGTAGAAAAATTATTTTCCTTCGGTTTTTTTGGTCACTTAAAGTATAACAAAGAAACAAATTAGATCTTTCACTTTTTCCCGACGTTTCGGCAAGGCTTGTCGCCTTCTTCAGGAAAACTTTATTGTGAAAACAAATGAAACGGGCTTTTGATGGCATGTCGGGTCTATGCTGGCATGCGAGTTCCCTGTATGTTACATAGCTCGTCGGTGGGGTAGGTACTTTGACCCTGGGACACCCGTCCCAAAAATTACCATACCAGTCTTAGCTTGCGGAAAATTCTCTTCTCTACCCTTCCTTCCATGATACCATATCCGCCAAGGTATCCCATAACTGGCATCTCAGTTTAACATTTAACTCAACCTTCCTATTCCATCATCCTTCTATAACCCCTTTAGTCAAAACCCATTATGTTTATATGTGTCTCATTTACCAGTTTTATTCTGATCGCGATTCATGATCGATCACGAAAGATAATTTTTGATCATACAAAGCTTTTATTATTTATGTGTATAATGATTCAATTAAAAAAAAAGTGTAAGTATGTTATGTATGTATTAAAATTACTTAGATAGTTCAGGGGTGAATATGTATCAATTCACGAAATCAATTTTTTTGAATTTTGATATATGTATGTTTCTACGTTAAAACAAAGAAAGAAACCACTTTTTGATTACAAAATTACTTGGGACTTTCTTACTTCCTTTTTTATTTTCATTCAAATATTACTATTAAAATCCCCCAAATAAAAAAAAACCCCTAACCCCAGAAATTCAATATTCAGCGAGTTTAAAAATCAATAAGTGGATAAAATAACAGAAAGACAGATATCTTCAAAAGACTCACCCGAACTTACGTAGTCTCCTCGATGAAGTGATCACAGCAAAAAGGTGGTACCTGACGCTAAACTGAAATTTCTTTAAAAATTGACGATTTAAACAAAAATGGCATCTCATTAGTTATACCGCGCAGTTTATTTCTATATTGTTCTAGGATATATATATATGTTGAAAATGTGTAATTTTGGAAAAAGTAGGTGTTTTTAAATATTTAATTTTATTTAAAAGACTATTTTTAATCTTGTTTTAACAATAGTTTAGTACAAAAGTAAAAATACAAAAAATAAGTGCATTATTGAAAATTGCCAATGGAGGAAGCATATTATGTATATATTTATGTGCTCATCTTTAATAAGGTAATTTTTTTTTTAATTTCAAACTGAACGTTTTTCTGAAATTGTGTTTCATGTAGGGCTTTCGTTAAATAGCAATTTGCTACAAATTACAAGGAAAAAGCTGTGGAAAGTTCCCATTCAGCCACGGGAATTTTTCTTAGTGTCTTAAAAGACACCCTAAAGACATTAATCAAATTTGACCTGACCCTCAGCAACACCAACACATCTCAAGTTTCACCAAACAAATTACAGATTGTTCCCTTACTGCACTATTAAACTATCGAACCGTTCTCACTTTACATAAAATAATAATCACTAATTCCTCCACGTCATAAATATTTAACAACGTCACGGCAATTTTTTGTTCATGCTGTTCAACTTTGGAATGGATTACCCCTAAACATTAAGCGATCATGTAACACCAACAAATTCATGAAAAGCCTTTTCAAATACTTTGCTGAGCAGTCTGTATAAGCATAAGTTTTATTGGTGTTTCCGAAAAATGTTCCCACTCTTTCCCTTCTTCTTTTTTTTTCTTTTCTTTTTTGTTTTTTTTTCCCTTTCTTCTTGTACTCAATTCTTTCCTATCATAAGAACTAAAATATAAGTACAATGAATTCATTATTTGATAAATCTAAATCTAATAACTCTAAATCTAAAGTCAAAAATTTGCCTTATTAAGGGCCATTTTTTCTCTCAATAATTATTGATTATAATCAATGCTTCTATTAATTTTTACTCAAAAGCAAAAAAACGAACGCGAAAATCTTTCTTGGTTTTTGAGAAATCTAATTTTTTCCAGAAAAAAGTGTTGTTAGTTTTCCGCTGATTGAATTTTATTCCCAGAAGTGAAATGTGAAATGTGTTTTAAATAGCATATAAATAATTGTTAAAAAAATATTTTGTGCAATTTTAATTTTAAGGAAAATTTTAAATATTTATTAATATCTTAGAGGTATCTCTCAGTTAGGTATATAAGTTTTAACAATCAGAAGGATATGTGGGCAAAACTTAAGAAGCCTTAAAAAAGTGACGAATCGATACCTGAAGTAGCAATAGAAAATGGATCTGTGATAAATAATAGTGCAATAATGTGTGATAAATTTAACTACTTTTATGTGGACTCAAATAATGAGATGACCCAATCTGTGATATTTTATGATTATACAAATTTACTTGAGGAGTGTAATGTAGATTTTGAGTTCAATCTTACTTACTTACTTACTTAAGGTGGCGCTACAGTCCGTGTCGGGCTAGGGCCTCAACCAACATGCTTCTCCAGCCAGCTCGGTCCCTAGCTAGCTGCCTCCAGTTTTGCACGCCAAGTTGGTTGAGGTTCTCTCCTACTTGCGTGCGCCACCTGAGTCGCGGTCTTCCTCTACTGCGCCGTCCCTCGGGATTGGATTCGAAGACTTTCCGGGCCGGAGCGTTGGTGTCCATTCGCTCTACATGACCCAGCCATCTAAGCCGCTGGACCTTGACTCGTTTGACAAGGTCAGTGTCGTTGTACAGCCCGTACAATTCGTCGTTAAATCTTCTTCTCAACTCTCCATCTATGCAGACGGGACCAAAAATCACCCGAAGAATTTTTCTCTCGAAGCATCCTAAAGCGTTCTCGTCTGCCTTTGACAAGGTCCATGCCTCTGCGCCATATATAAGAACCGGGATGATAAGTGTCTTATACAGGGACATTTTAGTTGCTCGAGAGAATACTTTACTACTCAATTGCCTTCTTAGTCCGAAGAAACAGCGATTGGCAACAGTTATTCTTCGTTTGATTTCAGCGCTGGTGTCGTTGTCTGAATTAAGTTGAATTAATTGAGTTCAATCTAGTCAATATAAAAAGTATACGAAGTGCAATAGATTTTCTTAGCAAAAAAAGTGACTTTAATTTTATGAGCACCAAAATGTTTATAGACTCCCTGTGTGTTGTTGGTCCAGTGATAGAAAAAATTATAAATGTGTCCTCAAATGTAGGTGTCTTTCCACACTCCTGGAAAGAAGCACTTATAATACCAATTAAAAAGATACAAAACCCCAAAACCTTAAGTGATTATCGACCAATAAATATGATGCCCCTATATGAAAAAATAATAGAGAAATGTGTACTGTGTAGTGATACAGCTCCAAAATCATTTAGAAAGTAATGGACTGCTCGATACCTTTCAATCAGGATTTCGTGCAAATCACTCATGTGAAACTAATTTGAACTTTGTGCTAAATGATTGGAGGAAAAAAATAGACAATAAAAATGTGGTGATTGCTGTTTTTTCTGGACCTGAAACGTGCTTTTGAAACAGTGAATCACGAAATATTATTAAAAAAACTAAAACATTGGTATAAAGGGTGTTGACATGAAGTGGTTTAAGTTCTTTACGTCGGGTAGAACACAGAGGACTTCGGTAAATGGGAGAGTGTCATCGCCAGTAGGGGTAAATGTGGGAGTACCACAAGGCACAATACTGGGAGTGTGGTTGTTCCTCATCTTCATTAATGACATGAGTAAGGTGATTCAGCATTCCAAATTATTGCTGTTTGCGGATGATGGGTTGCTGTACATCTCTGGTAAAAATGTGGAAGACTAGAAATGTGGCATACAAGGTATGAACCAAGACCTTGAAAGAGTTAGCACTTGGCTAAAAATGAATAAACTAATTTTCAATGTTGCTAAAACCAAATGTATAATGTTCAAATGTAGTCCAGTAAGTTCGCCTATTAATTTTGATGTATATATAAACAACGAAAAAGTTGAAAGTGTTAAACAAATAAAATATCTTGGGATAGTTCTAGAATCGAGAACTATCCCAAGATATTTTATTTGTATTTGTATATTATAATATCTAGTATCTAGATGAACAGCTTAACTTCAATGAACATGTTAGTTATTTATGTAAAAAAATATCAAAGAAAGTCGGTTTGCTCAGAAAAATAAAAAATATATCGAAAAATACAGCTGTAAATCTATGTAATGTGTTAATTAAACCTCATTTTGATTATTGTGCTATAGCCTTTTGTATATGTGTCCTCAAAGTTATAAAGATAGACTACAATTGCAACAAAATAAGATTATGCGATGTATTTTAAAATGTAATAGATACACACCAATAAGACAGATTTAAATTCGCTGAAATGGTTAAATGTAAATCAAAGCCTGTTTATGTTATGTATGATATTTGTGTTTAAAATAAAAAATAATATGTATCCAGAATATTTATGTGAAAATGTACGTACACATGTTGGTTTGGAATACAACCTGAGAAATAATAATGACCTTAGAATTGAAAGATCAAGAACTGTGAGGGGTCAAAGAACAATATATTATATAGGATTCCATGGTTTTAACAATTTACCAAGTGAAATAAAAAATGCAATCAACTGAATAGAGTTTAAAAGAAAACTCATTCAGTACATTCAAGAAAATGTGGTATAATAATAAAAATGTATAAGTATAACAAGAATTTTTAGCTAAATAACTAAACCGTATGTAAGATTTTAAATTTTGTAAATTTTATGAATTTAAATACAACTAAACTAAATAGCTTATTTTTCAAAGCTAAATAAAGATCAATCAATCAATCAATCAATTAAGTTATATTTTAAAAAGAAGAACTATTAAAAATTACCTATACATTATTATATTACATTATTGCTCAATATTATTGTCGTCGTCGATCTCGTTCACATAGATTGTCGGTAAAGGATTACTACAGCTGTCACCATTGCAATCTATGCACGCTTCAGTGTAGTTTAGTCCACTTTTCTTGCACCCACAAGATGCTCCACATCCTGTTTTCCAATTACTTTCAATAAAGATTCTGGAGCTGGTCAGTGCGTCATTGTTTGTGGTATCAATATTCCGCATTCATTTTTCCAATCCCATTCTTCTGGCTTTATTTCTCTTCCGGTCCATGTTTAAATTTGTAAAAATACTCTTTTAAAATGTTCAAAACCGGCATCTGCAATAGGTGGTAGTTTGACGAAGGTATTTTTAACAGTTGCTTTCAAAAAAGGCTATATCTCAATTCATTAACGTCTGTTATTTATTTGGGGGGCACCGTATAAAGCAAGAGTGCATGTGATGTAACACCAGCTCTAAAAATTCTATGGGTATTTTTCCATTCATTTTTAAAAATTGTGGCAGCATTTTGAAACTCTTTTCTCCGTTCAAATTTTTTTGCAAAAACGTTCCCGCCACGTTGGAAAAAATCCGACGTCGTGTCACAGCCAGTGAATGCATGTAAGAACAGAATATGTTCACTAATATAATAGTGTAATAGTTTCTAGGCTCTTAGCTTTGCTAGGCTCTTGCTTTTTCTCAGTCTGTTGGTGAGAGCGCAGTCAATAAAACTAAAACATCTACAACTTCGGACACTACAACAATGTTTTCAGATGGCAGATTAACAGCAGTTTCAATTTAGTCTGTCGGCATCCATCGATTTTGTGCAGGTCTTCTTTTAACCATCAAATACCACATAAATGTTTCTTATTTTGTATTCTGACATAATAGGTCTGTTCGTTGAACTTTCCACAGGGTTGACCCAGGTTTTCTTGACAACCGTATGAGTTGTCAAAAAAACCTGGGTTTTCCAGTCCTCAAAAAACACTACACCACAAATCACCACACATCCCTGTCATTAAAAAAAAAATACATGCCATTTGACAGCCCTCAAATCGCCACAGCAAAAAGTTTGGGGAAAACCTATGGCAAACCTATGGCTCAAAAAACACTCAATTTGACATTCTGGGCGAATTTAGGTTTCTCAAAAAACGCTTTGTGGCGACCATAGGGCAACCCCAGGGCTTCAACGAACAAACCTAATGATGACATAATTGTTATGTGATTAGAAAGTTAGTTTTTCATTAGTTCACTACCGGAAAAAAACACCCGTTGGTTAAACTTTCGCCTAGCAAACTCACAGTAAAACTCTTATCACTGCAGTCTTTCAAAAGAGACAGAAATGAAGCTTCCGAAACTACGAGAGTAGTGTTAAGTAGGAGGTGATGAGGAAAAGTCCGCAGTTGGGTTAAAATTGATTCTTTTTTCATTCTATTTTAATGTGTTTATTTGGGAGGCACACGATTCACGTTCAATTTGATCGCGGTGGGAGAATTCTCTTATTTTATTTGTGTTGATATTTATTTAATTGATTTTGACCAATTAGGATTTTTATTGAACTCTATATGGAACTCAATGGCACGAAAAGAAGCTTAGTTGAAGTACAAAATACGGACACTCTACAAGGCGCGTGTTTGCGCGTTCAACAGCAGATCGGCACTGTGAACTAAATATTCGTACTATTTGAAAGTAACGAGTTAATGATGAAAACAATACCTTAACCTAATTTGCTGACTCAAACTTTTGTGTCACTTTAAATGGGTTATTCCTTGCCTGACGATCAGAAATTACTGTGCCATTCGTACCTTGTTATAATATTTTTCGTTGTCTAATCTAGTCTAATAACATTATTTGTTTATTTTTAGTTTCGACCATTCTCTTCTTTCTGTTCATCAGAATATGCACCAAAATGTCGAGGAGCTTAACTGCAGTATATGTAATCGTCAGTTCGAGAATCAGATAAGCTACGATATGCATATGCAGTTACATGCTGAAAAAACAACGCGTGTACGTGCACTACAAATTGCAAAGCCTGGAGCGAGATTTACTTGTAACTATTGCGGGAAAGATTTTTTAAGGCCTCATGAGAAGGTAAAACATGAGCGGATACATACTGGTAAGACAACTGTTAGTATAAAAGTATATATAGCTATAGCATAGTATCTAAGATTCTTCGTCCAAACAGTATACTTTCTATCTAAGATATGTGTATCAAGATCAAGAAATTGTATGAGAATGTCCGTCTTTACCTCTCTTACCTTTATAATAAGTCGGGAACGGTTTGCATCAATGGAAAAACCAAAATGAACGTATTAGTATCGATACAAAAAGAAGGCCTTCCAACCGATCCTATCGCTCTCAAAAAAATCTACTTTCGCTTCCATGAAACTTTAAATACTTCCCCATCCACTGTTTCAAATGATCTTCCACATACGCTTCCCACCTTGATTTTAAACGCTTACCTTTCCCCCGTTCCAATAACAAGCCTAGTCTTTAACTCTAATCTATCTTTACGCCCTGTCTCTAAAATAAATAAATAGGGTGGCGCAACAGAGCGAGGAGCCCCTGGGTCTAGCGCATTTCTCACAACCATGCCTTGTGAGGGAATGGACGGGACCTACAATTTTCTGCCGGTTCCGAACGGCTGATTCAGTTTATTTAAAACAATAGTACAAATAAGACTTAGTCTTTTATAGTACATAAGATAATTGGAACAATTTCAATTCAAATTAACAATAAATGAAAGTTATACAGAAGTTAATAAATTAAAATAGAAAAACAATAACGGCCGATTTCTTCACATTAGTACTAAGGCGGTCTAGTACCCGGTCTAGCTAGACCAGGTACTAGCTCTAATACCTGGTCCTACATAAAACTTAGTACTTCTCCATTTCTTCACATTATTGATACGAGATCTAAATTCATACTGCAGTACTAGTGACTTGATAGGTCTAAAACTGGTCGAATCCTTTTTACGACATTTGATTGACAATTAAAATTATAAATTTGAATTGAAATTCAAATTCCTCAGTTTTTTTTTGAAAATTTTTGTCGTTACAGTTGGTTTGACTTTATGAATTGGTTTTTGAGTTAATTAGATAAGTACATATGTGAATGATCTAGTAAGTACCGTCGTATTTATGTATGTAGTTTGTTTTTTACAAGGAATAGAACGTATAATTGTATACACATAAAGTTTATTTTAAATATACATACAAACATATAGAGCCCTGGGGTGGATAAAAACCCCGCAAGAGACAAGTCAAGTAACAGAATTGATTGACTATACAACTACGTCGTTGGATCCTCTTTTTTAATTTTGGTTAGGCAGTTTTATATAACTAGTATTTTTGGTGAATGTTGCGGGCATTTTCACAAACTGATTCAAATGTCATATTAATGCCATGCAGACTTTTAGCAATATGCGACAAACGCAAGAGGCTGACACATGCATGAAATCAGCAACTGCTACCTGCATTGATCCACATGCCATGAAACGCAAAGTAACGAGAAGTTGCTGTTCCGGTGATATAAAACGAGATCTGTGTAAAATCTAGTTCAAAATTAGCTTTAATGCTCTACAAATAATATTTACAATACCGTTTTTGTGTGTGCTAGTTCTTCTGTAGCAAATTGAAGAACAAATTGAAGTGATGGTTTTGTTAATCTAAAAAACCACAAAAAAAAAGTGTACAATACTAAAAGTATAAATTAATTCCAATAAAAGGAAACATATTCATAAAACTATACCCAATCGATTCAAAGCAAAAAACTTTAAAATTTTTCTCTAACAAAACAGCTTTATTTTGTATGCTAGACCCCCAACTTTTTGGTTCTAATTTTGGTCGGGTACTATTTAATTTGTCGTATCAATTTGGCAGAACTTGTGTGTTTATGTTTTGTCAAGAAATGAGTTGATACTCATTTGAGTACTAATGACTAGTATAATAATATATTTTTTGTTGTTTTTGAAGAGCTAGCTAATACCGGGTCCTAAGTAGTACTCGGTTTCAAACTGACAGAACTTATACCCCTATTATGGATGACAACTCAACTGAAATTGGGTTGTCTTCTCATTTATATAACACGGGCACACAACCCAATTTTCAGTTGGGTTGTCATCTGTAATAGGGGTGTTATTTAATTTTTGATGTGAATAAATGAGTTGATACCGATTTGTTTGTTATTTTTAGGACTAGTACCAGATCTATCGTTAGTTCTGTGTGAAGAAATTGGCCGTAAAAGTATTAAATCAGTGTTTTGATTCTATTAGGCATTTTGAACAATAGAGATTGTGATAAAGAAAAAAAAATTATTAAAAATTATTAAAAATTCAAAATATGTTTAGAAGTAGATATAGAAAGAATACTGATAAACAGAAAAGTGAAATGAGAAAAAAGAAAAGAAAATACTGACCCAAGCTTAAAGACAATGACATTTTTTCAGCCAAGTGAATTTTATCATTATAGAGATGAAAAATGTGCCAATACTGCAGTTTTGAATTTGCTATCACCAACTATTTTTTTTATCACCGTGGGGAGGGAATTCCATAATTTGGTCACATAAACATAGAAAAGACGAGAGGAGTGTAAATAAGCAAAGAAGGGGGTTATAAAATTTAAAGTTCTGCTTGATTGAGCGAATTGAAGTTTTTCATAGAATTAAATTGGGGCTTTGTTCATAATGATTTTATGCATAAAGAGGCAGCACCTTGTGTCAAGAAATTGTTGAAAAGCGCATCCTAGGACCAGTTTATGATAATGCGATATATGTTCAGATCGGCGAAGCCCATACACATACCTAATCATATCATTGAACGCGACCAGTAGCTTATGGTGGGAGTGAGAGCCGGGTTTACAGTACACAACTGAAGAGTAATCTAATAGGCAAAAATAGAGTCTTAATAAATCTTAGTTTCGTAGCTACAGGAGTAAAGTTGGATGACAAACTAAGTTTCCGCAGCCCGCCATAAATTCGTCCTATAAAAAAATTGATGTAATCAGTTCCAGACAGTGAACGATTAAGTTTAAAGCCAAGGTTAATTACTGTGTCCAAAAATTTCAACTGCAAATTGTTTAAGAATACAGGTGGGATTTCATCAGTGTTATAAGGTTTCTTACAAATACATATAAGCTGAGATCTGTTTGGGTTTAAATTAACTCCGTTGCAAATCGACCAGTTGTAAATATTAGATAGGTCTTCATTGCCTCTTGATATAAGATCTTCAATAAGTCCGATTGGTCGAGATAGATATATTTGAGCATCGTCAGCATAAAGATGTAAGGATACACTTGAGCAAACTTTAGGCAAATCGTTAAAGAGCAGACAGAATAATAATGCCCCCAAAATAGATCCTTGGGGAACTCCCGAGCACAACGACCCAGATAGGGAGCAATTCTGCCCATAAACAACCCTCCCTTTGGTGACGATTGATCAGATAATTCATTATCAGGCGCACCGATCTCTCACTAAAGCCAAAATACAGGCTAAGTTTCTGACAAAGCACAATATGATTCACACTATCAAAAGCTTTGGAAAAATCAAGCAAGCAGAGTACCGTTAAGTAATTTATATCAAATTTAACCCTTATATCATTGACAAACCTTACCATAGCAGTAGAACAGCTGTGGCGTTCACGAAAGCCAGATTGAATTAAGGATATCAAACTATGTTCATTGAGAAATGTAGAGATTTGTTTAAAAATAATTTTTTACCAAATCTTTCGAAAGACAGGGTAAAATGCTGATAGGACGAAAGTCATTTACCGTCAAAGGCTGAGTTTTTTTCGGGATATATAATAATAATTATTTTTATTGAACGTTATATATATACAATTGATACTTATACTAGATAATTTTAGAATTTAAAAATGATAATAGCCGCGTTTTATTATCACAATGATTCAATTCGGATCAGATCTTGATAATAAAACAGCTTTTGATCATCATATTTCCAGTTGGAAGCTGTGAGAGACTCGCTCTCTCAACTGACATTTCAAAAGAGTTGCAGAGTTGCCCTACGAACTTTTTTTTCAATGGTTAATTTTTTGTTCTTTTTTTTAGGGAAAAATGATATTCATCCACTTTGTCAAATATATATTTTTTTGCACTAATTCTTATTAATTTCACGAATATATGTTTCGTTTTGTAAAACTTTTTCATTATGTCATGTATTATGCAAAAATGAATAAATGTGAAGGTATCTATCTAAAATATATTTCATTTCACACAGATAAAAATGTTCATGTGGCAATACTGTTGTTATTTGAAATATTGGAAATGATACCAACGTTTCAATGGAAAGTCTCCTCTTGTGTGAAATAGAAGAACTAATTTTTAGATCACAAAAATAGATCCAACTAAAAAGCAGGATTTCGCTTTGTTGTTGTAACGCTAATAAACCCATGATCTGATCCGGATCAGATCAATAATAAAACGCGGCTAATGTAAGAATGTTGGCACATAGGGGGCCTAACCAAATGCATTGTCTAGAATTGAAATAATAACTTAATATTACATAGCTGAAAAGAAAAGAAAAATCTTAATTATAAGTCGGTTAACTTGGGTTATCTCGGGATGTTCCGTCCCGGTTGTCGCTGGCGTTCCTCTGCATGGGGAGGTGGTAGGGGGTGGCATTAGCCACGGAAATTTGCTGACCCAAGGTCAGTGTAGAAATTGGTGGCTTTGTCGTTGGCTGGTATTATTTCTTCGTTCAAAGTGTTCATCACGCTTAGGTATCTTGGCTCGGCGTGTTGGTCCTCACTGGTCATCCTTCTCACCTAATGATTCGAGTGGTTGTTGATATCTGCAGCCATTTTCCTTACTGTCAATAACACGTATTGATCTAAGGGCATCGCTTTGGCTTTCTCGTACAAAAGCTGGTTGCTGTAGTGTCTTTGGCGCCTCTTTGGATACTTCGCGTTCAGTTGGGCAGTCAGTCTGGTTCCATCGGGTAGCGATAGTGATGTTGCTTTGCACCCTCCAGCAGTACGGCAGCCTCTATAAACTCCAGGCCTTCTGAAGCAGATGAGTTCAGATTTGGTTGAGTTGATGTGAGTTTCCACTCTCCGTGCAGCTATGGATGGCGAAAAAGATGTGCAGTATGTTAAGGAGTCGTCAGCGTAAAGCAAGTTTTCGCAGTCCCTTGGAGAAGCCTGGTCCGGCGTCATTATGTTGAAGAGGAATGGCCCTAGCTCCGATCCTTGAGCAACTCCTGCTCTGATGCTTTTGGTGGTTGATTTTGCGCTTCCGACTTGAACGAAGAAGTTCCTGTGCCTGTGGGAGAGAAAGTAAAAATTATTTTTATTAGCGGAGCTGGAAAATTTAGTAGGTGGAGTTTATGGATGAGAGTATCAATCCATACTCTGTCGAATGCTTTTTCGACATCCGAAAAGCAAGCGACGGTGACCCGATGGCTGTTGAGGGCTGCGGTGACGTTATTGTGCAGTTTCATCAACGGATGTAGGGTTGAATGCTTTTTCCGGAAGCCGAACTGCATGTCGGGGATGATGTTATTTTCCCGTCAGAACATCTTTAATTTCCTGAGTAAAAGCTCCCCCAGGAGCTTACTTAGGTTGTTTAGTAGGGAGATGGGCCTGTAGTTGACGATGAGATTCCGATCACCTTTTTTCGGAATCGCCACTATCTTGGCCGTTTTCCACCCGGGTAAGTAGCTGTTGTTGACGCAATTATTCATTATGATGGCCAGGAATATCATCACTATTTGTGGTAGCCTATTCAGGATGAAATTAGAAACACCATCTGGTCGTGTTGACTTCTTGAGCTTGGAGCTGTTGATTATTTCCGCAATTTCTTCCGGATTGCACAGGTTTGGACAGTTGACTGGATCACTCGACAGATTGGTGTTGCTGAAAGTGGTTTCATCAGTGTTAGGCCGAAGGGTCAGTTGAACGGATGTTTTGATTTCGTCCAGAAAGTCAGGGTCATCGGTTGGTGTGGGCACAAAGTTGCCTTCAAAATGTTTTGCGAACGCTTAGGTTAGGTTAGGTTAGGTTGAATGGGGGGTGCAGCCACAAGTGGCAACACCTCACTCGGATCTCAAGGATCCATTGTGCTCCCCGGGAAAACAGAGGATGAGGAAATGGGAGGATTGGAAAGGTAAATGGTTATTGTGGTAGGGAACTCCCACTGAACCATTTGGAGCCCTGAGTGAATTTCAGGACGTTGCTCAGTGGGAGATTTGAGATGTCGCCCAGTTCGTCGAAAAAGTATTCTCCGAGGGTTTTTTTCCGAGTGTGGGCCAAGCTAGGACACTCACAGAGGAAGTGGAATGATCCCTCCTCTGCCTCCTCATCTTGGCATCCTCTACATAAGTCGGATGTGCTAATGCCCATTCTCATCATGTGGGTACCCAACGAGTTGTGTCCCGTGAGAATGCCAATCAACAGAGAGAGCCGAGGTCTGCTTAGCTGGAGTAGAAATTCTGTTTTTTTCTTGGAAATATCAGGCCAAAGGTTTCTAGAGACTCGGCATGTTTCTAAAGAAGACCACCTGTCATTGGCGGTTTTTAGAAAATTGTGTTTGATTCTGTTTTTTTCTTGCTCAAGTGGCCTTAGAACTGAGGTGTTCGTTTCGCTGGATTCGAGTGTTGACCCGATTTTAGCCAGCTTATCCGCCATTTCATTACCAATTATGTCACGATGTCCTGGAACCCAGGTTAAACTAACTGTGTTTGTTTCGCTGAGCAGTCTTAGGTTACTGCGACAGCTGTCTACTAGTCTGGATTTTGTGATAATGGATGAGATAGCTTTAATGGCCGCTTGACTGTTTATAAAGAAGTCAATATTAATATTTTGTTGATTAGGTTTTGCGTAGCTAAGTGCTTCGCGGCTTCGCACACTGCAAGTACTTCTGCTTGAAAGACACTGCAGAAGTCTTGAAGCTTTATTGATCTATTCATGGTGGGGTAGTCTGAGAAGATACCTGACCCTACCCCTTCGTCCGTTTTGGAACCATCTGTGAAGACGGAAATGTGATTTCCTTTTATAACCCTGTTTTCCTCCCAGCTTTCTCTTGTCGGAAAGACTGTTAGGGCCACTGGATTGAAGTCAATATGCGGGGGGGTATAGTCTGTTTGAATGTCTATGTCTGTATGGTTCATGATGGTTCTATGGCCTGATATGCCTGTTTTCCAATTGTTGCATTGTTTGAGTCGCAGTGCGCTTCTGGCCGCCATCTCCTTAGTAAAAAGATCTAGGGGGGCTAGCGACAGGAAGGTTTCCAGAGCTGCAGTTGGTGTTGTTCTCATGGCACTAGTTGAGCCAATGCATGCAAGCCTTTGGATTTTGGTCATGGTCTTAAGGTTTGAAGCCTTCTCTAATGATGGCCACCAGACTAGACAGGCATATGTGAGTATTGGTCTTATTATGGATGTATACATCCAGTGAATGGTTTTGGGACCAGGTCCCCATTTTTTCCCAAAAATTCTACTACAAGTGTAGAAAGCGATTTGAGCTTTCCTTTCTCTTTCTTTTAAATTTTCTTTCCAGTTAAGTTTACGATCAAGGACAATTCCGAGATATTTTGCCGTACCAGATAAGTTTATTGGTATACCATTAATGGAGGGAGGAAGTTTATCTGGAATGTTACGTTTTCTCGTAAACAGAACAAGTTCTGTTTTAGTAGGGTTGACGTTTAGCCCACAGTTTTTTGCCCAGCTGGTGAGCTTGTTTAGAGCTGTCTGGAGAAGTTCACAAAGGGTGGTTGTGAATTTTCCCGAAGTCATGATGACGATGTCATCGGCATAGGCTACTGCTTTTATTCCGCTCCTGTCAAGTTTAACCAGGATTTGGTTAACTACTAGGAGCCAGAGTAGCGGGGATAGCACTCCTCCTTGAGGTGTACCTCTACAAGTTTTGACTTTTAGGGTACTCGCACCCATTACTGCTTTTACTATTCTCGTTTGGAGCATGGAGTCGATCCAGTTTGATAGCGTTGGCTCGATATTTATGGAACTTAATGCCATGCGAATAGCACTGTATTCAACGTTGTTGAAGGCCCCTTCTATATCGAGGAATGCAGCCAACGTATATTCTTTATATTGGATTGACTGTTCAATAGTACCGACTACTTCATGAAGTACAGTCTCCACTGATTTGCCCTTTATATATGCAGGGCTGTGGAGATCACATTGTTATTCAGTTTTGTTCGGATATGCGTTTCTATAAGTCTTTCTAGGGTCTTAAGTAGAAAGGAGGATAGGCTTATTGGTCTGAAATCTTTGGGTTCAGTGTGTGAGGGCTTACCGGCTTTGGGAATAAAAATGACTTTAACTTCCCTCCAACTAGTTGGAATAAAGGTGAGGTTTAGACAACCTCTGAAAATTTCCACTAGAATCGGCACAATAAAGTCTTTAGGGCTTTGGAGCATCATTGGAATGATACCGTCCGGACCTGCAGATTTGTATGCTGAGAATGAGTCAATGGCCTACATTACCTTCCTATTATCTACTAATAAATTTCCTGTGTTGGATATAACGTTAGCGTTAGATATAACGTTAGCGTTAGGGTTTCCGCGTTCTGGGGATGTCATTTGAGAACACCCTGGAAAGTGGGTGTTCATGAGTGCCTCTAGGGTTTCTGAGCATGAGTCAGTCCATGTGTTATCAGGTCTTCTAAGAAAACTAGGGGTATTTTGGACCTTGGACATGACCTTTCTTAGCCTTGCTGCGTCATTTGTGCACTCAATATCTGAGCAGAAGTTGCGCCAGGCTGCTCTTTTTGCATAGGTAGTTCTATTTTTGTATTCATTTTTACTGATCTTGTATAGGTCCCAGTCAGCCGAAAGGTTGCTAAATTTTGCTCTATTGAAGAGCCTCCTAGAGTTCCTTCTAAGGATCGATAGTTCGTTTGTCCACCATATGGGGTTGGATCTACCTTTCCCTTTGGATAACGGGCATGAGCTTTCGTAGGCATTGATTATGTCTGACGTTAGCTTGTTTACCTGTGTCTCTATGGCTGAGCAGTTAAGCAAAGGCTGATTGTTGTTCTGGCTGAGAGTTAGGGCCAGTTTTTGGTTATAGAGACCCCAGTCAGTTTTCCTAGGGTTTCTATAAGGGATAAAGTTTTCAGATTTGTGTTCTATTTCGAATGTTATCATTCTGTGGTCAGAGAAGGTTACGTTGTTAGAGACCCTCCAATTACTGGTTACTAGCGTACCAGAGTTGGTGGAAAGTGTAACGTCTAACACTTCTTTTCTTACCTTTGTTATAAATGTTGGTTCTCTACCTCTATTCATAATTATAATTGTTCTCAATAATATATTCAAAAAGTGACTCACCTCTTTCGTTCGTGTCTGTACTACCCCACTGTATATGATGGGCATTAGCATCACAGCCCATGAGGAGGTCCCAGCCATTTCTTTTAGTTGTGGCGACCAATTCTGCAACAGCTGCCGGCGGGGGGTTGGAGGTTGCATCGCCTGGCATGTAAACGGAGGCCAGGATTAGGGGTGGCGCCCCTTCTCGCTCGCACTTCACTGTTGTCAAATCATTACTACTGTGAGGGGTTAGAAGGAAGAGATTTAAATTTGTCTTTGATAAAATGCATGTACGATAGTTACCTTCTGTAGGCCCTTTGTTAAAGAAAAGGAAATGATCTTTGGATTTCAGTCCGCAGATCCGGCCACGATTTATCCATGGCTCCTGTATTAGGGCTAAGTCGATGTCAGTTTTTGACATCAACGCGGTCAAGGTGGCAGAGGCCAACTTACTGTGCTGCAGGTTTATTTGTAGCACCTTCATTGTCTTTTTTGTTGCCATCATTTTTGTTTTGCAAGTTGGCAGCCGTTGCCGACCTCACCTTAACCTTGTTTAGGCCAATATTCAGTCTATATCCCCTTTCTGGAAGCATAGCCATTGACTCATGATTGAGCATGACTAAGACTTCTTGGCCTGCGCTCGTAGGCTCTTCCATCTCCTGTACTTCCCAGTCAGCACTTGGGAAACTTGGGTTGAGTTTTCGTAAGAAGAGCTCAATTGTTTCCTTCTTCAAGCGCGGTCCAGGAATGTTTATTCGGACTTTGGGTCTGGTGGGGAGGTCTTTCTTTAATGCAACTTTCAATGTTGCACCTTCTATAAAGTCCGCCATTTCGGATATCTTATTTTTTAGCCAGTTTAGGGTATATTCGTCATTGCAAGTGAGAATTTTGAAACCCTTCAACGTCGAAATGGGTCCGAAATCAGGCACCGCGTCCGAGGACGTGGGAAGCTCGTCAGTCATGCACTCGAGTAGCCTTATTTCCACTCGAGTCCAGTCTTCTTCGCTTAGCCTTTTTTCTAGACTCTCCTCATTGATAATGGCCACCTGAAGGCTCTCTTTTATCAATTCCGCTACAGTACTTTTTTTGTCAGTTGTACTGGCCGTCTTGGGCTTTTTGTTCACGGACATTGGAGGGGGGGTCGAGTCGTTGTGTCTGGCTCTCTTTCTTTGACTGCTTTCTTCGGGCTTTTTAAACCTTTCGGTTTTAGGACCATCCAGTGGTGGTCTCCCTGGTGTTTTTTTGGACACCGCAGTCTTTGTCAATATTGTTTTCTTTTTATTTTCATCATTAGTGACTCTACCTCTGGGTTCTGCCAAGGGCAAGGTATTGGCTTCCATTTTCTTGATGAATTTCCGAGCCCAGCTTAGGCGTTTCCAATCACGGAAACACAGCGTTGAGGTGTCACCTTTGCCGAATCTTCGTACGGTCCTTCTGGCATTCTCGAGCCTCTTTTGACCTGGGTCTTGGACATCTTTCCTATTCTGTACCCTCGGATTAGCGTCTTTACCTTTAGCCGGCTCTGATGAGCGATGGCTTTTGGTAGGGGCTTTATCCACACAGACTTTAGGATGTGTACTTTTTTCTGGACCCTTGTTAGGAGTTGAGGTCACTTTGGCCGAAATTTCATTTTTCGCCAGGAATTCGCCTCTTTTGGCCTCTGGCCGCCTTGGGTCAGGATTTTCGGCCACCGTGACGTCCACGATAGAGTCGTCAGAACTGGCGAAAGATTGATAATCGTCTTCCTCAAGGATGCGATGTTCCTCTTCCGACGTTATCTCTCGTCCACCTGTTCCTCCTTCTCCATCATCGGAGTCAGTGAAATCCATGAGGTTCTCCGGGAGTCCCTCATTGGTTTCGGCGGCTTTCCTGCTGCAGCCAGGAATGCAATCTTCTGCATTGTCTATCTCTAAATTTCTTGTCACTGGCGACTTATCTTCTTTCGAAGTTAAGCCATCGCCGACAGCCGTGACTACTGCCTACTTTTGAGCGTATATCCCCGCTCGAGTTTTCTCTTCTTCTTTTACTTTTTCCATGTTTTTTTTAGATAGACATCTCTGTTTGAGGTTTACTTGGTTGTTTGACCCTGCAACTGGATTGCTGGAGTGTCGAAACGTAAGCTCCCCCACCACGTCAAGGTGAAACCTCGTGAGGGAGTGAACGCTTCCGCTTCCGCTTTCTCCTGAACGAACGCTTCCGCTTTCTCCTGATTGGTTTTAGCATCTCCTTCGTTGGTTGTGATGACTTCCGGGATTGAATTCTTACAACCAACTATCCTGTTGATTTTTTTGAACACATCTGGTCCAGGTTTTATTTCTTGTAGCCTCTTTTGGATTTGAGCATCATTGTAGTGACGGATCGCATTCCGGAACATTATATTGACTTGAGCTTCAGTCGCCCCAAACAGTTCGGTAGCTGACATTGGTCGTGTTAAGTTCCCTTTGGTGGATTCGATGTAGCCTCTTACGCAATACTTGCCTGTGCTTGTACAGGTTGTTCACGTAATCAGGATGATGCTGGTATCTATAACTACTCGTCTTCTGTTGCTTTTGGCGGTCAAGTGCGCTGGTAATTGCGTGCTCTAGCGTCTCAACAGCAGCGTCAATTTCCGAATTGAGCAAGTTCCTGTTTTGGTCAGGCAGTACCAAAGTTTCCTCAACGTCCCTTTTTAGCTTCTTTGGGTCGAGTTTCTTGTAGTTGATATAATGTTCCGGCGCTTCCGCGGCTAAAAGAAGTGGCTGGCGTAGCTTTATGTTTTTTTGAACTGCTTCGTGGTCCGTGTCACTGTGTATGATTGAGCAGGTGTAGTTCTGCAACTCTGGAACGAAAAAAATAAAATTTGCTGTTATTAAAAAGAAATCAAGTGTTGGTGGCGTCCTCGGGAACGTTTGTATTTTTTGGGAGACAACTGTCAGTGAATGTTGAAACCCAAACGTATCCAGCCAGTCTGTAACCGCTCTGCCTGCTGGACTTATGATCGTGTCGTGCCAGCGGGTATGTCTGGTATTAAAATCACCGCCAATGAGCCCATACGTGCTTCTGGAGATGATGTTGTTCAGGGTATGAAAATCACTCTGGATATTCCTTCTAGTTGAGTTGCATTTGAAGTATACTCCAATTATTGAGAGGGATTCATCATTTCCTAATTGGATGGTGACGGCTGTTGCTTCGCTGGTCAGTAGGCCTGTGACGAAGATTTCAGTAGTGCTGGCAACTATCTATTCTGACATAGATTGCTGTTCCGACGCGGTCCTTGGATTTATCCTGTCGGAAGGTTTTGTATCCTATGACGTCAATGTTGTTGCGCCTTGCGACATTTGTTTCGCTGATGAGGGCTATATCCGGGCTATTATTCTTCATGAACATTTTAACATGTTCTTTTTTTTCCTTTCACGTCCTCTTTTCCAGGCTGTACAACGAATTTACGTTGTACGTCATGATGCGGAGCCTCTTTAATTGCATATTTGGAATATGAAAGTGGTTAAGGCCACGGGCTTTTTAAGGCTTTTTGTATGAGGGTAACTAGGTCGTTCTCAAACATCCTTTGTGCCTCGTTGTTGAGGTTGATAGGTAAGGCTGAGGTTGGTCTAGTGGATTTAGCTGGTATTGTTTTGGCAAGTTTTATAGTTGGTTGTTGTTGCTGTAGTTGATTCTTAGATGTGGCTGGCTTGGGTGCTGGTCCGTTTTTGATCATTGATGCGTAGCTGACAGTTGGGCGAGCTGCCATTGATGTGGATTTGGCGACGAATTCTTGCTGGGTCTTTTTTTCAGCGATGACCTTATTCCTCTCTGTCAGCCTAGCTTTCAGGGCTGGGCACCCTTTGAAAATAGCCGGATGTCCTTCCTTTTGGCAGTTTGCACACCAGACATCTAATCCTGTGTTAGTAGTCCGTTTGCACAGTCCTTTCTCGTGCGTCTCCTTGCACTTCACGCACACGTATTCACTGCCACAGTTGGTGGCAACGTGACCGAATCGTTGACAGTTCCTGCACTGCACGATGTCATTGGATTTACGGCGCTCCCAATGAACCCTTTGGTTCATTATTAGCGTCTTCGTATACACCTCGCTGAGTTGGCAGCTCTTATTGAGCTCAACAACAAAGTTGTTGTAGGATTTCCCCTGTGCCCTCTTGGCTTTAAATTCAGTTACTCTGATGACAGGGAGGCCCTCTATCCTCAATTCGTCTTCCACCTCAACGGCTGCGTAAGAGTGATGTATCCCCTTTAGAAGAAGTAAGTTCTCTATCCTCCCGTGGTGTGAAGGAGTTGAACTGGATTTTTCTCTCCTTGAGGAATTTCTTAATCCCTTCAAATGACTGGCGGTTTCCTGCGTTAATAATAGTGGTTTTGGTGTTGCGATTCTTGAATGTGACCGCCAAGTTTTTCCCTTTGCAGAACCGGCTGATCTCCGCAATGTTTCCTGAGAAACCGAAAATTGGCGGCATTCCGGGGCCTTTGGTCGGTTCGCTAGCTTTTGGTGCTGCTGGTGTTGTAGAGGTCGATGGTGGGGCGCTCTTGATTGCTGCGTGTGTTTTTGCCTGTGATGGTGGTGCTGGCGGTGGCGGTGGAACTTCTTTAGCGTGGCTCACTATTTCGGACGGAAGCTGGGTGGCTAGCCCCATTGTCAAAATTGGAGTTTCCTCCTTCCGGTTTTTGTTGTTTTTCTTCAAAGTCTTTTTCTGTCGCTTTGAAGCGCCCTTTCCATCTTCTGAGCTCGAGGTTTCAGGTTCAGAAGGTGCACATTCGTCGCCTGTGAGGTTGATCATATCCTCTCCCATTTGACAATCCTCCGGGTGTGTTGCAGTCTGCTCTTCCTCCGGATTGAGCTGCATTTGTAGCTCTCTAATGAGGTTTGAAAGACTTGGCTTGCACGTAGGCCCCAAGTCGGTAACCATACGCTTAAGAAGCGCTTCCAGGACGGCGTACGCTGTATCAGGAGTAAGTTTCTCCATGCTTCTGAAAATAAATTATTAGGAATTTCCTGAAATTTTTATTAGTAATTAAATTAATTATTTTCCCTGAAAATGGGTGGATTATTTACTAGAAAAATTTTTTTAATTTTTGTAAATAGGTGATTAATAGTTAATCTAATCAGGGGATTAAACCTTGTCTTCGAGCAGGTCCTTCTGGGAATTTCCGGTCAGGTACCTGGCAGGTAGTCGGTGTGTGTCCCTTTTTAATCCGTATTTGTATGTGGGTTTTCTGTATTTCTCCGGCTGTGCACGTCCTCTCGCGATGACGGTGGTCTTGACTGGAATAGCTTAAGCTAACTTCCAAGCATTGGGAAATATTAACATTGTGATACAGAAGTTTATTATATGCATAAGACTGCTTAGCAAATGTGGCAATATCATTTTCACAAAACGAATAGGAATACCATCCTCACCAACAGCATTAGACTTGATAGAGCGGATAGTACTAACAACATCTATTTCAGATACAACTTCAAACTCAAAGTCAAAAAAGAAGGACAGTCGATCACCCGGAACAAATCGTCAATTATCAACAGCGGTGGAAATAAAAGCATTATTAAGGTCATTGACATCAGGAATGTTATCAGTACTGTTTATCTTACCAACCCCAATAGAGTGTAGATTACTCCAAAGTTTTTTTGCTGTTTGATCCGTACATATTTTGATAAAAAATATCTTTTTTTCGACCTGCGGGTTATGTAAGTCGAATGATTCCGAGCATGGCAGAAATTTTCCCAGTTTGCGCTTGTTGCAGTACGCTTCCATCTAGAGTATGCTTTGTTACGTATTTTGATTGCACTGCGAACCTTCGACGTAAACCAGGGACATTTTCTATTAATTATAGCTACTGTCTTTAAAGGAACATGTGCCTGAAAGAGATTAAATAATAATGTTTCAAAGTGATTGACTTTGATATTTATGTCAGATGTGAAGAAACAGTGTCTCCATGGTAAAAGACTCGCATCTAATTGCACAGCATCATTGTTAATGGATTTAAAATCTCTAAATTGAAAAAATGATGGAGAAGAAGAACGAATGAAGTCAATATTTTAGGTACAAAACAATAAGTCGTGATCAGATACGCCGGCTAGAGAAAGCTGATCATTTAATAAGAGTATTGATCGGTTTGAGACCATTATCACATCGAGCAGACTAGGAGGAGAGTTTGGAGAAAAATGTGTAGCATAGGAATTAATTATGGACAATCCGATTCAGAAGCAGCACTTAGATCTAACAGTTGTCGAGCTTTACTGTCAGATTTTAATAGATCTGCGTTGAGGTCACCACACATTATAATATGCTCATAATGTGCAGTAAAATCATGAAGAGCAGAGAACAATGGCTTAGGTGAGTGAACTCGCTTTGGATTGTAACTTACACCAACAAGACATTTAATAATACCATCCGTAACTTCTATTAAAAGATATTCCACTACACTACCTTCCAATTTACTCAATATTTTTGACTGCAAAGTTTCACGACAATACACGGCAACTCCACCACCTGTTGTTGTAGTGATTCTATCATTTCTAAAGAGTTTATATCCAGGAATATTATATAATTGATCAATACTAGCTGAGTTCAACCAGGTCTCAGTGATGCAGATCAATTCAATTTCTAAATCAAGAAACAAATATCTTAAATAGTCCAACTTTGCTAGATTTAAACTTTTGGCATTTAAATAACAAATCTTAAAACCCGCGCAAGCATTCGATAGTATTTTAATAATTGACCGCACAGGATTTTCTCTAACCACAATCCCTATAATGAAGTAGTATAATCAAAATTCATGCAAAGGCAACTAAAATATAATATAATGATGAGAAAGTATCAATGTATTGTAAATGTAAAGTCAGTAAAGTGAAGAGTTTAAGTAGAAAGTAGAAAATGAAAGAAAAGAAATCAAAAAAGTTATTAGAGAGAAAATGAAAAGGAGATTAATGATAAGCTTAGCTAAATACCAATAAATGCAAATCCGCTCCTGATATCAATCAAAGTTGAGGTTCCGTGTCTCCTATAGTTGAGAGTGTACACGATTGGATTTTGATTTCTGTGTCATCGCTACTCTTTTTCACATAAATTAAGCCATTCTTCGATCTGAAAGAGAATACATTTTTTCCCCTTCTTAATTGAAGCGCATGTCGCATCAACGAACTATTCAGTGGTGTTAAACTTTCATTGATGTAAATGCGGTTGTTCAAGGTGCTAGTGCCCATTGCTGTGTTGAATAAATCTTCACTGTTAAAGAGCTGAGAAACAGTCAAACCTCTATTACCTAGGAAAGCAGAGATTAGCGCTTTCTTCTCAGCGGGAGAAGACAGTCTAATCAGTAACGGGGCACTACCAGTGTTGTTGCGATTTCTTGTACGCAAACGGAAATCATCACAGTGTGTGGTTAATGTGTGTTGGAGCTTACATGCTATTTTTTTTTGCCATATCGGTTGGACTCTCGTTTAATATTTGCGGCACACCACAAACTATAACATCACTGAGCCGCTGTTGACGTTGTGAATCTTCCAGTAAGTCTCTAATTTTCTGGTTTTCCTGTTTGAATACAACAATATAGCTCTCACATTGATGCACTCGATTTAACAACGCAGTAATAGTGTTGTTAATTTCGTCTTTCATATTTTGTTCAAAATCTGAAAGCTGCTTAAATTTACAAAAAAGACTTGATTCGAACTCTCGAAGATTGTCGGGAAAAAGGGTTCGGCTATTATTTTTTAATTTAGCAGCGAATGTGGATGCAGATGACATTCCTATTTTTTCCCCCGAAGTTTGTACATTTTCTTGTTGGTTTCTTGATTTTGAGCGTGTGCAATCACTTACAACAACGGCTGGGATGGTAGAGGAGGAGTATTGTGTGCTGTTGGGAGCATTTTTGACAGTATGGACAATGGCTTTAGTGTTTCTGGTATGTTTGGATGATGATTTTAGTTTGGTGTTATCAGTGTTGTTGAAACTGGATGGCTTATTGTTGATGGTATTGGCAAAAATGGTTGTGTTAAAGGTGTTGGCGGTGTTACAGGTTTTGATGGTGTCGGAATCGTTGGCGGTGTGTGTGGTGATGGTGGTGTTATTAATGAGTGTGTTATTGGCGGTGTATTTGGTGTTGGCGGTATTAGTGATAATGGTTGTCTTGGGTATAGTGTTGCTCTCAGTGGCAGACATGTTGAGTAGTTGGACAGATGAGTTGTGGCGCAATGATCAAAATTGACAATTGATAAAAATTTAATACTCTGCAATTGACCAGATTTACTCGCTTACCAATGTAGCTGAGATATTTAAGGGATCGAAAAAGAAGCTTTATGCTTTTTTTATCGACTTCAAAGCCGCATTCGATACCAAAGACAGAAAAGCACTGATGTTGAAGCTATACAACAAAGGAATCTCGACAAAGTTTGGAAACATTTTAGAGCGATTATACGACTCAACAACCTCTGCAGTAACCCTTGGAAGCAAAGTGTCTGATCAGTTCCCAGTAGACATAGGGCTAAGACAAGGCTGCTGCCTCAGCCCCTTACTTCTCGCCTTATTTATAGACGACATCGAAGAAATTTTACAAGGAGGAGCTCGAGTTTCACCAGGCCTTCTAATAAAAGTGCTAATGTTCGCAGATGATATCGTTATGCTTGCTGAGTCAACTGAAAGCCTCCAACTTATGATAAATCGATTATTCGTTTATTGCAACAAATGGAGACTCCAGGTGAACCTCGACAAATCAAATGCAATGATATTTCGAAACGGATTAGGGCGGAATTGTCGCAGTGAAAAATGGAAGTTTGGAGAGCACAGCATTGAAATCGTAAGTGAATACAACTATCTTGGTATGCGGATTTCTAGAAATCTTAACCTTAAGAACCACATGACAGATAAACTATCTAAGGCAAAAACTGCACTAAATGCGACCTGGAGAAGTGTGATGCACAGCAGAGATGTTCAGTATGAAGCAAAATACCAAATCTTCAAAACAACGGCCAAAGCTATAATGTTCTACGCTGCACAAGTTTGGGGACACAAAGAATTCGAAGAAGTGGAGCAAATTCTTAGATACTTTTTGAAGCGCACATTGAAACTACCCAGCAGTACAGATAACCACATCCTTTTGATGGAAACAGGTCTTTCTCCGATGTTTATCTCAACACTTAAAATGCAGGTTGACTATATACTAAAGACAACTGAAGTGGAAGATAGACGATTGCCTAAGCAGATAACAAGGCTGGTGATCAGGAAGAGAATTTCTTGGTTTGAGTCCTGGAATAATTTAACCCAGTACTGTGGACTATCACTCGATCTTGAACATGACTCGATTAACACGTGGAAAAGCCAACTCTACAAGTTAATCAGCTTAGTAGATGAGAAAAAACGGGAAGATTTCATTTGGAAACCCAGACGCTCATTTCACAGAAATATTTATGCGCAGCTTGACTATAATTTAGGAGCTAAAAATTAATTCAGGGTGGAGTTTTCAACCGACCTCATATCACTTGTTTTAAAAACACGGGGAGAGTTACTCCCCCCTAAATCATATACCTCACAGGAGCGATTTACAAGAAGTCTGCGACATGTGTAGCCTTAGAGAAATAGAGAACGCGGTTGCGTTTTGTGTCAAAACGAAACAAAAGATTCGTCATCTGAAAATTAACTTGCTGATAAAAAGAATTTGGAAAATTTCATCATTTGTACTTCCAATTAAGAAAGGATGAAATAAAATTTTTTCAGTACCTACACGAGAATTAATTATATGTATTTTTTTTTAATTAATTAATTTTATTTTTTTGTAAGTATTACCTCTAAAATAATTTCCAAATTGCACCAAACAACACTGAAAACTGAAATGAACTTTTTTTGTTTTTTTTTTTTCTCTAAAGCACAAGCACTTCTCGCACAATATCGCTTGAAAAAGTGGTCGGAGCAGTTTTCGTGCGAGAAGCTTGCGGGAACCTTGCGACAGACTCGCAAGTCTCGCATCAAATATCGCTTCACTGTACGCACGTGGATAAGAAAACACGTGAACTCTTTTCTCGCTTTCAAACGCTTCTCGCATCGCATCGCTTTCTCGCACTACTGTGCGCGTAGCCTTACTGAGGCTGAAATTGTTGATATCCTAAATGGAGAAACTGAATGAGAGAATTTGCACAGATACTTGAAAATAGCACTGAGTTACAGAACGCGAATCCTTACTGAAATTTTCTAATACATAAAAATACACAAAATATATATATAAAAAGAGAAAAAAAGACACATTTATTTAAGTATTATTTGCCGACTGACAGACAGCGCAGGCCATGTCATATAATGAAAGCTAAACAAATTATTGTAAATTTCATGAAATAAAAATCATTTAAAAACTAAACTAACTAACTAGCTAAAAATTTAATTTTGTAATGATTTCAGTAGGATCACACGTTAGAATGAATGTTAAAGCAGGGTTAGGATTTTGTTGACCTAAAAAAATGGAAAAAGGCAAAACAAAACACTTAAAAAGGCAAAGAAAAGGCATTTATTAAAAAATACAAGGAAAATAAACAAAAATACATTTAATTGTAGTAGCATTGGACTACCAAGAGTTTTTTAAAGTTGTCAGGTAGCAATCTTCTTCGGCTGTCCCTAAAAAGGGCTTTGAAGGAGCTAAATGATCTCTCAGCTTCAGCTGAAACGAGAGGAGCCCATCTAAAACTTTCAACATTATTCACTTCAATGTTTCCTGAGAGTTTGGAATCCACTTCGCCGTTTATTACAGAATTTATGTGCACAATCATTTTTAGGCCTGTGTTTCCATTGGAAACGGCAGTAATCTTCTTCAAGACTTCCTCAATGTCTTTCAAAACGGGTAGCACTTCGCAATTGGCTGTTCCTGTTTTTAGTAGGTGTTTGAAAATATGTTTTTTCAGATCGACTAAAAACTCAAAATTGACTTTAATGTACGCCAGCTGCGCTTGCAGTTCTTCATCTTCAATCATTTCTCCGAACAGTCAAGAACGTTCTAAATGTTGATGCAGGTATGCATTTTACGCTGCGAGGAAGAAGCACCGAGCATGTCTGCGTAGAAAAACATGCATACATGCCAACATTCTGTTAATGCAGGTATGCATTTTACGAAGGTGAGGAAGAAGTACCAAGCATGTTTGCGTTGATAAACATTAATACATGCATTAATTCGAACATTTTCCATAGTTTTTGTGTTTGTTTGAAACTGTACAAGATTTTTAACGAAAGGTTCTCAACGGCAAACGAAAATGTTCGCATTTTTTCTTAATGCTAAACTAATTATTAGATATTTCTTAAAAAACTTTAAGCAAAAAAGACAGAAAAAGGCAATAATGGCGAAGAAAGGCAAAAAAAGGCAATTATGGTATGAAAAGGCAAAATAAAATGCATATATTTGCAATCACCAGGGCTTGAAACATGTTTGTCGAAAGTCTATTTCATATTCCGTTTAACCAAAAAAAAAAAAAAGGCAAAGTTAGTAAAATCCTATCCCTGGTTATAAGCAAGTCATTAAGTCAATCAAATTCGCAACAAGAAAATTCAACTATCTTAGCTATCAAAGGCAGAAATACGGCTAAAACTGATTGAACTAAAAGGAGCCATTTTATACACGTCTACACTCTATTCATCACAAAGATTTTCGTGATTGAACATGTGACATGCTAACCATCACGCCACGGGTACCACGCCCTGTCTCTATTCTTTCATTATATTATCAGAATGTTAGAGGCCTTCGTACTAAAACTTCTGACGTGTACATGAACTCCCAATGTCTCCCATATGACATTTTTGCCCTCACTGAAACAAATCTGTGCTCTGATTTTCTAGATGGTGAACTATTTACAACTGATTTTGCTGGTTTTCGTGCGGATGGTCAAATAAGTGACATTGCTCCTACTGGGCGTGGTGTTCTTTTTGCCGTACACATTCGTTTTAATGCGTGTCTAGTCGAAACATCTAAACCTCCTCTATTTGAATTTGTCTGTATTAAATTGTCTTTCCCCAAACGCTGTCTTTACCTTCTTTGTTGTTATATTCGCCCTTCACAACCCTGTCTTGTCTATCAACAATTTGTTGATTCAATAAGTTCTTTAATTGAGAGTGTAAACTCCAATGATGACTTTATAGTACTTGGGGACTTTAACTTGCCCGATTTGAAATGGACTCCTTCTGAGGACGAATCTTGTTTCGTTCCCTCTAATCTGTCTTCTGATAAAGAATTCATATTCGCTGGCAGATTTCTTGAATCAGGCCTCTTTCAAATGAGTTGCATCTTAAACAATCTTGGGAGACAACTTGACCTTGCTTTCTCCTCTGATCCTTTCAATTCCAGCGTCCTAAAAAGCTCACATCTTTTATCCACCCTTGATCATTTTCATCCTCCCCTATCTTTCAATTATTTTCTTGATCATAGGACTCCAACTATGGAGTCTGAGAACACTTCAAGCTTTAACTTCCGTAAAGCCGATTTCATTATGCTTTCATCTTCTAAGCGGAATTGACTTTAATCTCTTTATTAACCTCTCTACACCCATTGATATAGCTCTCTCCTTTTTTTATTCTTCAATTTTTGCATGCCTCATACAATGTGTCCCTATACATTTCAAAAAACCTGTGTATCATCTCCTCCCTGGTACATAACAGAATTAAAAGATATCCGTAACATTAGAAGCAAGCAGACCCCTTAGGTTAGGTAAGGTTGCATGGGGGTGCAGCCACAAGTGGCAGCACCTCACTCGGATCTCAAGGAAAACAGAGGATGAGGAAATGGGAGGGTTGAAGAGGTAGAGGGTTGGGCTGGTGGTTGGCTTATTGGGGTAGGGAAACCCCACTGAACCATTTGGAGCCCTGAGTGAATTTCAGGACGTTGCTCAGTGGGAGATTTGAGATGTCGCCCAGTTCGTCGAAAAAGTATTCTCCGAGGGTTTTTTTCCGAGTGTGGGCCAAGCTAGGACACTCACAGAGGAAGTGGAATGATCCCTCCTCTGCCTCCTCATCATGGCATCCTCTACATAAGTCGGATGTGCCAATGCCCATTCTCATCATGTGGGTACCCAACGAGTTGTGTCCCGTGAGAATGCCAATCAACAGAGAGAGCCGAGGTCTGCTAAGCTGGAGTAGAAATTCAGTTTTTTTCTTGGAAATATCAGGCCAAAGGTTTCTGGAAACTCGGCATGTTTCTAAAGATGACCACCTGTCATTGGCGATTTTCAGAAAATTGTGTTTGATTCTGCTTTTTTTTTGCTCTAGTGGCTTTAGAACTGAGGTGTTCGTTTCGCTGGATTCGACTGCTAACCCGATTTTAGCCAGCTTATCCGCCATTTCATTGCCGATTATTTCACGATTTCCTGGAACCCAGGTTAAACTAACTGTGTTTGTCTCGCTGAGCAGTCTTAGGTTACTTTTTTAGCCTGGATTTTGTGATAATAGATGAGATAGCTTTAATGGCCGCCTGACTCTATAAAAAAGTCAATATTTTTGTTGATCAAGTTTTGCGTAGCAAGGTGCTTCGCACACTGCGAGTACTTCTGCTTGAAAGACACTGCAGAAATCGGGAAGCTTTATTGATCTATTCATGGTAGGTAAATCTGAGAAGATACCTGATCCTACCCCTTCGTCCGTTTTGGAATCATCCGTGAAGACGGAAATGTGATTTTTTATTATAACCCTGTTTTCCTCCCAGCTTTCTCTTGTCGGAAAGACTGTTAGGGCCACTGGATTGAAATCAATATGCGAGGGGGTATAGTCTGTTTGAATGTCTATATCTGTATGGTTCATGATGGTTCTATGGCCTGATATGCCTGTTTTCCAATTGTTGCATTGTTTGCGTCGCAGTGCGCTTTTGGCCGCCATCTTCTTAGTAAAGAGATCTAGGGGGGCTAGCGACAGGAAGGTTTCCAGAGCTGCAGTTGGTGTTGTTCTCATGGCACTAGTTGAGCCAATGCATGCAAGCCTTTGGATTTTGGTCATAGTCTTAAGGTTTGAAGCCTTCTCTAATGATGGCCACCAGACTAGACATTCATACGTGAGGATTGGTCTTATTACGGATGTATACATCCAGTGAATAGTTTTGGGACCAGGTCCCCATTTTTTCCCAAAAATTCTACTACAAGTGTAGAAAGCGATTTGAGCTTTCCTTTCTCTTTCTTTTAAATTGTCTTTCCAGTTAAGTTTACGGTCAAGGACAATTCCGAGATATTTTGCCGTACCAGATAAGTTTATTTGTATACCATTAATGGAGGGTGGATCGCGAGGAATTGGCAAGTCCTCCGTTAGTATTCATTGCCATGAAAAGCGCTTTCTCGATTAGCCGTTCGGAACCGGCAGAAAATTGTAGGTCCCCTCCATTTCCTCACAAGGCATGGTTGTGAGAAATGCGCTAGGCCCAAGGGCTCCTCGCTCTGCTGCGCCACCCTATTTATTTTTATTTTTAATGGAGGGTGGAAGTATATCTGGGATGTTACGCTTCTTCGTAAACAGAACAAGTTCTGTTTTTGTAGGGTTGACATTTAGCCCACAGTTTTTTGCCCAGCTGGTGAGCTTGTTTAGAGCTGTCTGAAGAAGTTCACAAAGGGTTGTTGTGAATTTTCCCGAAGTAATGATGACGATGTCATCAGCATAGGCTACTGCTTTTATTCCGCTCCTGTCAAGTTTAACCAGGGTTTGGTTAACTACTAGGAGCCAGAGTAGCGGGGATAACACTCCTCCTTGAGGTGTACCTCTACAAGTTTTGACTTTTAGGGTACTTGCACCCATTTCTGATTTTACTATTCTCGTTTGGAGCATGGAGTCGATCCAGTTTGATAGCGTTGGCTCGACATTTATGGAACTTAATGCCATACGAATAGCACTGTATTCAACGTTGTTGAAGGCCCCTTCTATATCGAGGAATGCAGCCAACGTGTACTCTTTATATTGGATTGACTGTTCAATGGTTCCGACTACTTCATGAAGTACAGTCTCAACTGATTTGCCCTTTATATATTATATTTTACTTACATACTTTATATGTTAGGCTGTAGAGATACATTGATATGCGTTTCTATAAGTCTTTTTATAGTCTTAAGTAGAAAGGAGGATAGGCTTATTGGTCTGAAATCTTTGGGTTCAGTGTGTGAGGGCCTACCGGCTTTGGGAATAAGTATGACTTTAACTTCCCTCCAACTAGTTGGAATAAAGGTGAGGTTTAGAGAACCTCTGAATATTTCCACTAGAATCGGCACAATCAAGTCTTTGGGGCTTTGGAGCATCATTGGAATGATGCCGTCCTCACCTGCAGATTTGTATGCTGTGAATGAGTCAATGGCCCACATTACTTTCCAATTATCTACTAATAGAATTCTTATGTTGGATCTAACGTTAGCGCTAGGGTTTCCGTTTCTGGCGATATCATTTTAGAACACCCTAGAAAGTGGGTGTTCATGAGTGACTCTAGGGTTTCAGAGCATGAGTCAGTCCATGTGTTATCAGGTCTTCTAAGAAAACTAGGGGTATTTTGGACCTTGGATATGACCTTTCTTAGTCTTGCAGCGTCATTGGTGCATTCAATATCTGAGCAGAAGTTGCGCCAGACTGCTCCTTTTGCGTAGGTAGTTCTATTTTTGTATTCATTTTTACTGATCTTGTATAGGTCCCAGTCAGCCGAAAGGTTGCTAAATTTTGCTCTATTGAAGAGCCTCCTAGAGTTCCTTCTAAGGATCGATAGTTCGCTTGTCCACCATATGGGGTTGGATCTACCTTTCCCTTTGGATGGCGGGCATGAGCTTTCGTAGGCATTGATTTCTGACGTAAGCTTGTTTACCTGTGTCTCTATGGCTGAGCAGTTAAGCAAAGGCTGATTGTTGTTCTGGCTGAGAGTTAGGGCCAGTTTTTGGTTATAGAGATCCAGTCAGTTTTCCTAGGGTTTCTATAAGGGATAAAGTTTTCAGATTTGTGTTCTATTTCGAATGTTATCATTCTGTGGTCAGAGAAGGTTACGTTGTTCGAGACCCTCCAATTACTGGTTACTAGCGTACCAGAGTTGGTGGAAAGTGGTGGAGGTTGCATCGCTCGGCATGTAAACGGAGGCTAGGATTAGGGGTGGCGCCCCTTCTCGCTCACACTTCACTGTTGTCAGATCATTACTACTGTGAGGGGTTAGAAGGAAGAGATTTAAATTTGATAAAATACAGGTACGATAGTTACCTTCTGTAGGCCCTTTGTTAAAGAAAAGGAAATGATCTTTGGATTTCAGTCCGCAGATCTGGCCATGATTTATCCATGGCTCTTGTATTAGGGCTAAATCGATGTCAGTTTTTGACATCAACGCGGTCAAGGTGGCAGAGGCCAACTTACTGTGCTGCAGGTTTATTTGTAGCACCTTCATCGTCTTTTTTGTTTCCATCATTTTTGTTTTGAAAGTTGGCAGCCGTTGCCGACCTCACCTTAACCTTGTTTAGGCCAATATTGAGTCTATATCCCCTTTCTGGAAGCATAGCCATTGACTCATGATTGAGCATGACTAAGACTTCTTGGCCTGCGCTCGTAGGCTCTTCCATTTCCAGTACTTCCCAGTCAGCACATGGAAAACTTTGGTTGAGTTTTCGTAAGAAAAGCTCAATTGTTTCCTTCTTCAAGCGCGGTCCAGGAATGTTTATTCGGAATTTGGGTCTGGTGGGGAGGTCTTTCTTTAAGGCAACTTTTAGTGTTGCTCCTTCTATAAAATCCGCCATTTCGGATATCTTGGTTTTAAACCAGTTCAGGGTAAATTCATCATTGCAAGTGAGAATCTTGAAACCCTTTAACGTCGAGATGGGAAATCAAGCACCGCGTCCGAGGACGTGGGAAGCTCGTCAGTCATGCACTCGAGTAGCCTTATTTCCACTCGAGTCCAGTCTTCTTCGCTTAGCATTTTTTCTGGACTCTCCTCATTGATAATGGCCACCTGAAGCCTCTCTTTTATCAATTCCGCTACAGTACTTTTTTTGTCAGTTGTACTGGCCGTCTTGGGCTTTTTGTGTCGAGTCGTTGTGTCTGGCTCTCTTTCTTTGACTGCTTTCTTCGGGCTTTTTAACCTTTCGGTTTTAGGACCATCCATTGGTGGTCTCCCTGGTGTTTTTTTGGTCACCGCAGTCTTTGCCAATATGGTTTTCTTTTTTGTTTCTTCTTTTGTGACTCTACCTCTGGGTTCTGAAACGGGCAAGGTCTTGGCTTCCATTTTCTTAATGAATTTCCGAGCCCAGCTTAGGCGTTTCCAATCACGGGAACACAGCGTTGAGGTGTCACCTTTGCCGAATCTTCGTACGGTCCTTCTGGCATTTTCGAGCCTCTTTTGACCTGGATCTTGTGCATCTTCCTTTTTCCGTACCCTCGGATTAGGGAATTTACCTTTTGCCGGCTCTGATGAGCGATGGCTCTCTCTCAGACATTGGGATAAGCGTTCTTTTCCGGACCCTTGTTTGGGGTTGAGGTCACTTTGGCCGAAATTTCATTTTTCGCCAGGAATTCGCCTCTTTTAGACTCTGGCCGCTTTGGGTCAGGATTTTCGGCCACGGTGACATCCGCGATAGAGTCGTCAGAACTGGCGAAAGATTGATAGTCGTCTTCCTCAAGGATGCGATGTTCCTCTTCCGACGTTATCTCTCGTCCACCTGCTCCTCCTTCCCCATCGTCGGAGTCGGTGAAATCCATAAGGTTCTCAGAGAGGTTCATTGGTTTCAGTGGCTTTCCTGCTTTAGAAAGGCAATCTTCTGCATTGTCTATCTCGTTTTTCTTTGTCACTGGCGACTTATCTTCTTTGTCACGGCCGACAGCCGTGACTACTGCCGACTTTTGAGCGTATATCCCCGCTCGAATTTTTCCTTCATTATTTTCCTTTTCCATTTTCTTAGATAGACATCTCTGTTTTGAGGTTTACTTGGTTGTTTGACCCTGCAACTGGTTTGCTGGAGTGTCGAAACGTAAGCTTCCCCATCACGTTAAGGTGAAACATCGTGGGAGAGGTTTCATCCCTTTCAACTACTATTACTACCAACAGGCCTCTTCTAACTTCTCAACTTTATGCTAATCTCTATACTTAACCTATCTTGATAAAATGCAATTCTCTCTAATCACTGATCCAAAGCGTTTTTATCAATTTATTAACGTCAAGAGAAAATCTGACGGTCTTCCTTCAACGCTTAATTTCCTTGACAAATCTTCCGATGACCCCAAAGTAATTGTTAATCTCTTTGCTACCTTTTTCAGACAATCATATGCCAATGATCTGAATGATCCCTACCTTGACTATCACAGGTTTCTGATGAATAGCCCGCAAACATCTCTAGTCTTAGTCGTAGTGTTAGTCCCCAGACTGTTTGTGATAAATTAAGGTTACTGGATGATGATTTCTCACCTGGTCCAGATGGCGTTCCGGCAATTTTCCTTAAGTGTGCATCAGTGCTCTATCAACCCCTTGCTAATATTTTCAACTTTCTCTTTCCCAGGCAGTTTTCCCCTCTCTCTGGAAAGAATCTTTTATCTTCCCAATTTCCAAAAAGAGCTTTAAAAACCAAATCTCTCAAAGATGACATTAAAATTATAAAAGTATATTATCTTCTCATGGTTCCTCTCTTCTTCAAAAAGACCTAAATGCTTTTCTTACTTGGTGAAATAAGAACTTTCTTGAGCTTAATGTTAATAAACGTCAATCTATGACTTTCTCGCGTAAACGCTTACCTTCTAGTCTTCGAACGTACTACTTCAGAAGTGCCTATCCCCAGAGTTTCATCTATTCGTGATCTTGGGGTTATTTGTAATAAAGAGCTGAATTTCTACTCTCACATTAACTATATTATTGCGAAAGTAAACTCCTTCCTTAGGTTTATCAAACGCTGGTCTAGAGAATTTTCCGACTCCTAAGTCACTAAATCATTATTCAACACTTATGTTGGACCAATCCTTGAATATGCTAGTCACGTTTGGTCTCCCTACCAAATAACTCAGTCTCGTAGAATTGAAGCTGTGCAACGAAGATTTCTAAGATTCGCTTTGCGAAGATTGTCTTGGTCTGATTCGTTCATTTTACCTCCATATATTCATATGCCGTTTGCGACTAATCAACATGGGGGTCGATTCTGTAACTGTGAAGCTGTGAAGTGATAAATATCACATTTTCACAGCGAATTGGATTCCAGTTCTGTGAAAAAATGAAACCAAACGTCAAAATTTCTTGACATGATAAATTATTTATCACAAAAGAATTTGTCAGTGAAGTTTAAATTTGAAAATGGTAATTCTCTGAAGACTGAAATGAAATAATTTTTATCACTTCACAGCTTCACAGTTACAGAATCGACAACATGGTCACCCTTTCTAAACGTCGTCGTATCGCCGACATAATTTTCGTCCATCAGATCATGACCACCATAGACTCTCCGGAATTACTTGAGCTGATTTACGTGAACACTAATCCACGTAACCTACGTTCTGTCCCCTTCTTCCGCCTCCCTACTCTCCGCACAAATTACGCTTATTTCAAACCCATATGCAGAATGCTACGTTCAGCGAATGCAGCAGGAAATGCATTTGACTTTTCCCTAAGTTCCTCTTCTCTCAGAAAAAATCTATACTTTCAACTTCTAACCCTTGCACTTCAACTTAGAATTAAGCATTGTATATTTGTACATATATTTATTTGTTTATATTTTTAAGTTTAAATTTGTTCTAATCGCTTGTAGTAAGCTAATTAAATAAATAACATTTGCATCAAAATGTTTTTTTTTTTTTTTGAAATTTTTGCGACTTATTCCCTTCCTCCCTTTCAACTGGTTCTAATTACCAGTTCCAATCTACACGAGTTTTAGATTTTAAAGCTTTAGCTGTGTACAGTCTGAACTACTACAACTACAAATTAAAAAGTGAAAGCTTTCAAAATACATACACATGTTTTATTGCGTGACACCTATTGGCGACATCAGAAAAACTCTGAAAAGCTTTTTTGACGGTTAATTATTAAAAAAAAACATAACATAACAGAAATGAAAAATTTGTATCAATAAAATTTTCTTTGTAGTTTTCGGGCGCTTTACATTGGTTAATGTTTTATTAAGGGGTTATATACAGTTAGAATTTACAAATATGTATTTAATTTGATCTTCGAAGATGACCTTATATATTTTTTAGTAATTAATCAAAGATTTTTTCTCACCGATAAATGTTTTATATTTTAAGGCCGAAATTTTGATCAAAAATCGATTTTTTTTTTGAGAAAGCACCATTTTGTCAAAAAAATTTATTTTGCTTATTCCTTCGATTAATTACTAGATTCAACATTACTTTAACGAAAACTGTTTGGTTTTTTAAATTCAGAGGATC
Source organism: Melanostoma scalare (assembly GCA_949752695.1). Taxonomy (NCBI): domain Eukaryota; kingdom Metazoa; phylum Arthropoda; class Insecta; order Diptera; family Syrphidae; genus Melanostoma; species Melanostoma scalare. Next base: position 66,027,268 of record OX456986.1, on the reverse strand, counting down.
CAGTTCAGAGATATAGTGGTCACCGCAAAACGTCTTTTTTGAGAGGAACTCCCGGAGATTAGCTGTAGCTCTTTTCCAAATAAATATTTTTACTAATACTAAGTTTTAAAATACAGTTAAAAGATACCATAATTTTCGTCATAATTTTCGGCCTTCCAACTGTATATAACCCCTTAACTCAATTGATTATACATACTTCAATGTACTTTTTTAAACACATGACATTTATTTTAATTTGATGTTATTAGAGCTTTGTTGACATTTTGAAATAGCTTTTGTAATGAAAATGACGGGAATTCAGGGATGAAAGCGCTATCTTACATAAAAATAAACAATATTGTTTGATTGTGTTTGTTTCGGAAAAATTGTTTAAAGTGAAAGCTTTGACATAAGCTAACTTTTTTTCAAACAGAATTTTTACAACTGAGAGGTAAAGACACAACTTTTTTTCGATAGAGCAGTAGGGAATATTATTGCACTTTTTTAAGAAACTTTTTACTTTGCGTTTTGATGTAATTCAGGCTTAATACACATATCATGTACAAATATCTAAATTAAATTGTTTTGCTCTAACTTTCCATATTTTTTTTTAAAGGTGAAAAACCTCATGAATGTGAAGTATGCGGAAAGTCATTTAGAGTGTCGTACTCTCTGACCCTTCATTTGCGAACACACACAGACGTCCGCCCATTTGTCTGCGCTCAATGCAACAAAAGATTTAAATCATATGCGGTCTACTCACATCATTTGAATACTCACTCAGAAGATCGCCCATACAAGTGCCAAATGTGTCCAAAATCCTTTCGTACTTCAGTTCAGCTTTGTGGTCATAGAAACAGTCACACGAAACCATACAACTGTCCGGAGTGTAATCGTCCTTTTTCAAGTTTATACGCTGTAAAAATGCACATGAAAACTCATAATAAGGCTAACAAATCAAATGAAAATCTAAAGCATCGCTGCGAAATGTGTGGTGCTGTTTATGCTCGAATGTTTGCGTTACGTTTTCATATGAAAGAACAACATTCTACAGATTTATTTGAAAATGAAGTAAAAATCGTTGAAAATATTGGAGAACCAGGTGCAAATTCAGATGACTGCTTTAATGAGGACGAAGTTTCAACACAAGCTAGTTTAAGAGGCGAAGAGGTAATTATTTGAGAAACAAAAAAGAAAAAAAACAGTCGCTTGGATTTATGAAATTTTAAATTAACAGATAATCATTGACACTCTTCAAGCCGAAGAAATAGTAACGGATTGGTGAACACGTAAATAAAAATAAAAAATTATGAGATTTTAAAGTGCTTACTATTACATTTTTCATTTCATTTAATTTCATTAGTTTTGAACAGTAAATACATATAATCTTAAAGCATGAATTATCAAGCTCACATACAAAAGAATTAAAAACTCTTTCCTATTAAAACCGGTTCAAGATTGGTCAGTCAAGTCCAATAGTTTTTTTATTACATTGCAAGCAAAAAAAGAGATTTTTATCATATGCGGTCTTTCTGCAGCCAGCTTAATTTGATCTTCAAATGTTGTTTAGTAGTTTTTTTTCCAAAGAGCAGATATTCGAACATGACCATAAAGATATTTTTCAACTCTGGCATGAGAACTTTGCGAAAACAAACTCTATAGCTCTATCACAAAGACAAAAAAAAACCTCAAACAACACAAATTTGTATATTCTTAATTGTTTGATGTTTGACTTAAATCATTGTTAGACAATCAATATATTTATGTTAATAACGTAATTATGTTGAACTCGATTTCACATCAATTTAAGTTGACGGCGTATTTTTTCTAAATCTAGCAAATTATCTTCTGTTTGTGAGAAACTATTTTTCTTTAAATTTCTTTAAATACTTATAGGATGCTGTTGAAGGTATTTCTTTAAGTACTTATAGGATGCTGTTAATAAGGCGCTTGAATGCTTGCCAAAATTCTCCTTTATTCGTGAAAGTAATTCATAGGCATTATGCACATGGGTTGCAATATTCGACATGTCTGGAAGCAAATCCTCAAGTTGTTCGTCAGGCAGATATTTTAATGCTAGATCATTCATTACCATACTTTGGTCATTGGAGGGCTTAGGAATGCCTGCTACAACATTTAAACGTTTATTCCCTGGTGATTTTTTTTTTTTTTTTTTTTTTTTTTTTTTTTTTTTTTTTTTTTTTTTTTTTCAGAGACTAAGTAGTACTGAGCTTAGAACAAGCTCATATGTACATACTTATATACGCTCTTCATCATGAATGCAAGTGTTAGTATAACACCAACACCAGCACATAGAGAACGTAAGAATAGTAAAAACAAAAAAAAAGACATTATAACAAGAACTTTCAAATAAATATTACAAAATTATCTTCAATAAAGTACACTATAAAATAAACAAGACATACAAAATGTGATATAATAAGCAAAAACATACAAAATGTGATATATAAACTAAAATTAATTGAAACATGCAAACATGCAAACTAAACTTAAGAAAGTGGAGCACTGGTTTTTAACAAATTTTTTAGACTAGATTTACTTAAGTTGAAATCAATTAAACATGAGTTAAGATTAAAAAGTCTACCCATACGAGTCAATGGCTCATTCATGCCATAATTCGTTCTATGGTAAGGGCAGTATATTAAAACTAAGTTGCGCAGGTGGTAAGATCCACCTCGAAAGTTGAATTGAACACAAGAAAGTAACTCAGGTGCATCGATATGTCCGGTAATAAGTTGATGAAAAAACACCAGATCGTTAATGGTACGCCTTTGAGAAAGAAGTTGCATATGTAATAATTGGATTCTGTGCTCATATGGTGGTAAATCATAAGGGTTTACCCACGGAAGCCCTTTCTTATCTTATGAATTTATGTTGTACTGATTCAATTCTTGAGCTGTGTATTTCATAAAAAGGGGACCACACTTGAAAAGCATACTCTAGATGAGGTCGTACTAAACAATTGTATAGAGCAAGGGTAACATATGGATCTTGAAACTCTTTTGACCATCTTTTCATAAAACCAAGCATACTATTGGCCTTACTAACGATGTAGTTGACATGTTGAGTAAAGTCCATATTGAAACTAAAATACACGCCAAGATCCTTAAAACATTTCACTTGACTCAAAATATTATTGGAAATAGAATAACTTGGGTTGCTAGGTTCCTTCTTTTTAGAGAAAGACATGCTTTGGCATTTATTGGGGTTTAGGTTGAGCCCGTTTTTAAAACACCAAACTGCAAAATGACTAACATCGGATTGGAGATGAGAGCGATCAAGCGAACCAGTAATCTTATAAAAAATTTTCATATCATCAGCAAAAATTAATATTTCACTGAAGGAAATGCAAGACGCAACATCATTGATAGCTAAAATAAATAGAAGAGGTCCTAAATGACTTCCCTGAGGTACACCTGAGCCAGCATTAAAAGGGTGGGAAATGATATTACGGAACTTTACTTGGTATGATCTCATAGATAGATAAGAAAGTACCCAATCAGTGAACACAGGTGGGAAGCCCATTGCCTTTAGTTTGAACAGAATAAGTAATATTGTGTGAAAGTTGATCGAAAGCTTTAGAAAAATCCGTGTAGATGCAATCGAGCTCATTACCATTTTCTAGTGCTAAGGAACATTTTTGAAGAAAACATAGCAGGTTTGTGATCTATTTTTAACAAAACCGTGTTGCTGTGTGCAAATAACGTTTTTTACACTGAAAGCCAGCTGGTCACATACTAGTTTTTCAAATAGTTTAGGAATGCTAGAAAGTTTGGCAATGGGTCTATAGTTTTTTATATCACATTTGTCCCCTTTCTTAAAAACTGGAGTTATAAATGATCTTTTCCAAAGTAGAGGGAATTTACTAGATTTCAAAGAAAGTAAGAACAAATATTGTAACGGGTATGCTAAGCATGACCTACAATTTTTTAGTACAATGGGAGGAATGCCATCCGGCCCGGAAGAAAAATCGTCATTTAAGGTTTCAAGACTCCAAAAAAGTTTATCAATTTCAATAACAATGTTATTAAAGCATACTTGATTACAGTTGCGAAGATAACTGAAGAAATCAGCATCAATGTCAACAGTAGTATCGCAAAATGAGCTGCGAAACTGGTCAGCAAATGCATTACAAATATCAGAGATGTTCTCATAAGAACAGTTCTCATAAACAAAACTAGCTGGATAACCAAGATTGATTTTTTCTTTGAGTTAACAAACTGCCAGAACGTTTTTGGATCCTTTTTAAAAGAGTATCCCATTCGGTCAATATAATTTGAATAAAGATTTTTAGAAAGTTTCTTAAATTCTTCAAAAAGAAAAACGTAAAACTCATAGTCGGAAACGGAATGAGTTTTAATATAATTGTTCCAAGCTTTATTTCTTTTATTTCTTAAGATTTTCAACTCTTTAGTATACCATGGATGGTTGGAGTCAGAATTTTTAAAAATTTTTTTAGGAATTGATTTTTCTATACATCTATAGAGAATCAAATAAAAGCTGCTAACAGCTTCGTCAATATTGGTAAAAACTGATATGTTTTCGATACCAGACATAATTAATTCACCACAGAGCAAATCGAAATCCGCTTTGCGGTAGTCAAACACATAGGAACAATCATGAGAGTTACTATTAGTGTGGATTTCACCACTCAAGTCAAGAAAAATATTCAGAGGTGGGTGGTAGTCATCTATGTTAGTTTCATCAAGGCTAGGATCAGTAATACCGAAACTAGATTCAATAACAATGGTACTAACAGAGTCTGAAGAGAAGACCAAATCGAGAATTCGATTTTTAGAGTTTTTGATACAGCTTACTTACCGTAAGTCGGTTGATGTTAAATTATCCAACAACATTAATTCCTGTTGAGGTGAAGTCAAAGATGGTTTAAAATAGGTTTCATCTGAAGATGGTAACCATTGAATATAAGGTAAATTAAAGTCACCTAAGAACAATACATAATTTTCAACGCACAGCAATTCATTAATATAATCTAAAACTAACGTTAATTCTTTATAAGATGAAGCAGAGCTCTTTGGTGGAATATATGTATTTATGATATAAACAATTTTTGATTTGATTGTGGCTTTGACACATAATACATTTACAGTTAAATCAAATGGAAAGGTTTTAAGAGAAGACAACACCTCCAACTTCCGAGGGTTTATTGTAGGTACGATCTTTTCTATACACTAAGTACTCATGGTCAAACAATTCAGTATCTAAAATGGCAGAGTTAAGCCAAGTTTCTGTCAGAGCAAAAATGTCATGAGAGAATGCTTGGGAGTTGTTATAGAGATTAGCAGTTTTACTGCGAAGCCCTCTTACATTTTGGTAGAAGAGGGAGATACTTTCAAGTTTTTTGGTCCCTTATTGACGGTACTTTTACTATGACGAGCTGAAAATTCTTTAATAAGAGTATCAGCCGGCCAAATCTGAGGGTTGCAAATAGGGTCAAAAAGCGTTGGAGAAACAATAATCTTAAAAGAAGCCACATAGTTGTTAGGCTTACTTATTTTATTACACCTAACAAACGAATCGTTTGTGATGCATTTATTAGTTTTAAGGTGGAAAATTATGTCTTCTGGAGTAGTATCTGATTTGAGACGAGATATAAATATAGTCTTTTGTTTAGGCACTGATTCCACAAACCGTGGGGGTCTATCATGATCAGATATTATAATAGCCTCATTGTTCGAAACCATAGGGGTGACAGATTCGATTGGATTACGTGAGTTTGGAGAGCTTAAAGTGACTATTTCAGTCGTGTTTGAATTATAAGGCTCAATTGGATTAGGCTGAACAGAAGAGCTTAAGTTGAGTATTTCAGTCACATTTGAATTAAGAGGTGTAGCTACATTGCTTCGCAAACCACTTCGTTTCGTACCAACAATTACAGAGGACCCGCTGTCCTGTTTTTTCTTCCAACCCTTATTAGATTTTAAAGATTGGTAGGAATTAGAAGGAATAGGAGGAAGTTGAAAGTCTAAGTCGTCAGTATAGGTAGAAATATCTACCGAGTACTGGGCGCTAGAGAATGAGTTGACATTAGCAACTGCTATATTAAAACAGCTTGAAATTTCATTAATACCCTTTGATATTTTTGTTATATGATTTTTAAATGATTCTAACTTAAAGGCTAATTAAGAAAGAGAAATTTTTCTACAGTTGCTGCAGTACCAAAAAGCAATTTTCGATGCAGTAACTTTTTCAATAAATGCACTAGTAGAACCAACGCATTTTGCATGGAATGCCTTACCACATGGGCCAAAGCAGGCAAAAAGTGGGTTGTTGTTGGAGCTATCAATGCACTTGTCTGCTGCGCAATTAATTTTCTATTTTAAAAATTATTGAACAAATCAAAATGAAAATAGCAGAAAAAATAAAAAAAGAAAGAAAAAAAATAAAAAAAGAAAGAAAAAAAATAAAAAAAAATTTTTTCAAGGGAAGTACCGGGATTGATTCTGAGTTATTGAGATTCAAAGTCGAAGCTCCTAGCACCTGCGCTGAAGAATATAATGAAATAGAACGTGTAAAATTATGATAAAAAAAATTAATATTTATTGAATAAAGGAGGTAAACGTGTAAATTGTGAACAAAATATAAAATGAATAAAGAGAAAAACACTCAAGAGTAATTTTTGTTTATTTTTTTTTTTTTAGTTAGTGGATAACACTCAGATTAGTGGTAAACTACGATCTAAGAGAGATTGGAGTATTAAAATGTAGGTATGTAGGAAAGTTTATTACACATGCAATGGCTTACCAAGAATAATTTAACAAATAACTTCACGAAAGCATAAATGCTAAATAGACACAACACTATACAATGAATTTATTAGTAAGAATTAACAGGCTGTTATTAAAGAAAAAACCGATAAGGAACACAATTAAATAAAAGTTTAACTATCAAAAAAATGAAAAAATAATCGGAGCTAATTTACACGTAAACCAACACAGAAAAAACCAGTGATGCCACTGATTGGGATGGATGTCGTTGAACTGTTTTCTGTTGATGAGTGCACGTTTCTTGAGTAAATGTTTCTTCTTTTGTCGAGTCGCACTTAGTTCTTCTACTGCTTATTCAACACCTGACCTATAAAGAATAAAATTATTCTATTACAATTTTGTTTAAAGTTGATATAATTTATGTTATATGTTAATATGTTACTCGTCGCCTTGTCACCCAGTAGCCGTCGGGAAAGACTCGGGAGTCCTGGATTACCAGATGGTAAACTGGGGGAATTTAAAAAGGAACGGATACATTTTGCAATGCCCTTGTTGCCAGAGGTTCGGTCACGCCGCATTAAACAGTCAATTGCAGTCGAGATGTTAAGTGTGGAGAGAACCACAACGACAAAGAGTGTAAGCTCTGTGAGGCAAGGGTCGAATATAAGACCCTACTGAAATGTGTTCTCTGTGGTGGAGATGGATACCTTGCTAACTATCGGGGTTGTACTCGATACCAGGTAATAAAAAAATCAAAAAAAGCTGCTCCTACAACAACTAAGGATGAGGGAAGGCATGCAGCCAGACCGATTCCATGGGTCATCTTTCCCGAATTTTAATACGCCCAAATGGCATTGGGACTTAGAAATCAGTACAGCCTTCCCAGAAGGCGGCTGTGTCAAATGCTACTGCTGGGTAGCATTTGTGATAGTTGTTCTGCGTGTCATTCAGGTACAAATGAGCGAACTATCGCGGCAAATAAGTGAGCAGGCGCGTAAGGTGGATGTTATATGCAATTTTTGGGTTAAAGGGCGCGCTGCCGGATAGGCCTTTCAAGACCCTAACCGTGGATGTGAATTCGCTAGTCAGGGTAGAACGACAAACCAACCTCTTTGAGTTGTTAAGAGGCCAATTTCCAGATGTATGTGTGGTTAGCGAAACAGCGAAACAATTACATCATCGTAAGAAGGGACCGACCCAACTCGACTTTCGCGGGTGGGGTTGCGATCTTCATACGTGAAGGTATTGCTCATAAAGTGACATATAGTGGTGAAGTACGCCGATTCCGGTTGCTGGAAACATGTATTTTATGCAACAGGGGGTGGTTGTATTTGGTAGCGATCTATGCGCCCGAGGCTTTTGTAACATGTTTTGTAACAAAGCTCAAAACACTTTTTCGATGTCTGAAACTAAATTCAGGAGAAAACTATTTCCTTATGGCCGGTGATTACAATGCTAAACACGAAGATAGGGGAAATCAAATATCCAATCCATGGGGAACCCAGCTATTCAATTGGCTGGGGCGTTATCATATTGAGTGCAAAGTCGACCTGCTGGCTACTGACAGGCCATCATTTCCTCGAAGTGGCGCATATCTTGATCTCAAATCTGACTGACGACAAGCTGCGACGGACGAAAAATTGTTTGACGTCGGTTGAGTACGACAGTGACCACTGTGGAATGGCCGCCGCGCCGTCGTACTGCTTCCGAACGACCATGTGGTACTGGAGGAATATGAACCGACGCAATCTTACAACGACGGTAAGATACGGTGGCCGCGTTTCTCCGGTGCGGTCTCAAGAGAACTTTGTTCGAACGGTATTGGGCCGACATAAAACAGAAATCTTTCGAACGTTGAGATCGATTCCTAAATTTATTCAACTCGACTCAACGAATATGTACAGAAACACAAACAAACAAAAAAGTAGACTCCTGTCGAGATTCAAACTCTTGCACAGGAGGTTTACTGACTGACACGATTTGGACATTAGAACTCTGAGGTTGCAGATAAAAAATCTGCAACAACTTATTAAGGAAAACTATAAAATAGCTATATTTAGTTTCTAGAACAACAAAATTCGGACTGTACAGTCCAACAACCCCAGTATGTTTTCAGAAACAAATAAAATTTTTTGGTTAAAAGATCAAAAAGAGTATTAAACGACTGATAACAACTACTTATAGACTACTGGCCCATGCTGTAAAAATTATGGGTCATTTGAACCACCAGGTGACCTATCTAGAACGATATAAGAGCATAAAATAATAAGATTCAGCACTATGCCGTCACTTGTAAGCTGTTCAACTGAGTGCAGGTGAGAATTCGAAAGTACAGGTAGAGTGAGTACATTTTGGTCACATATTTTTGTACGGCATTCTCACCACCGATAGATCCATGAAAAATAATAAGAAAACGCACAGTGCCGTAAAAAAATGGTGAGCCACAAAGTCGGATTTTTTTTTTATTTTCCGACAATCACCAGGGTAAATTTGGTCATTTGAATTTATACGGCATCTATGTCATACTATTTCAATACTGCTTTTAATCCATTATTCCGCAACGCCGTACAAAAATCATGCGACAAGGGTAACAAATCGAGGGTTGCCACCCCCTCTCTTTCCGTGGTCCAGGGGGTGATTTGAAAAAGTACGGCTTAGGTTCCAAAACATTATCTAGCACTCAAAAGTCCTATTAAAAATAATGCCGTCAAAAAATGATTGTTCATTTGAATGTATATCAATAACTATCTTCATTTCATCGTATCCTTGATTTTTATAGCTGTAAAATCATTTGATCCTGTACGGAAACTTTTTTTTTAACATGATATTGTAAAATACAATTGTTACATAGTATTGCCGTTTAAAAGAAACCGTTCTAAAAAGAATTATAGAGAAATACAAAAACTGCAATTTTGCAAATTATTGTAAAAGTTTAAATATCATAGATTAATGAAATATAGCAGTTTTTAACGTTTTATCCCTTGTTTTAAATAGTATTAACATAGTTAAATTAGGAAAAAATGATGCCGTACATTTTTATGCAGACCATATCTTTTAGGCTGATGAAAGTGACGCTACAATTTTAAGGGTACTTTATGGCCATCTGATACAGTACGGCATTAACATATTTTTGAAGAAAATAATTGATAATATGATAAAATCACTATGACGTCTAACTGAACTGAAACGGTGTGTATATTATGTCCAAGAATAGAAACTGTCAATCCCAGTATCAACAGTTTTATATACTTTTTGGTTTAATATATACTTCAAACATTATTGATACATACATACATATAATTGATTTGTTTCATGGTAATGATGTGAGTAAATAAAACAATCATTTTTTAGAAAAATTCTATATATTTAATGAAAATAATAAAAAAAAAATTCATTTTTTCGAAAAATTCGATAAATTTATTCAGTATCGGAATCAGTTGCTGAGTTGTCATCGGAATCAACGTCTTCATCGACGTCCGAATTATCTTCTCTATTATTTTCTGAAACATAAATATGTATTTGTCAAAATCAAAGTCTTACGTACAAATTAATGATGTAAAGATTTATTTACCTATGACGTCATCATCTTCTTCGCCTGATTCCTCATCCGGTTCCGTTATGTCACAGACTTTTTGGGGGCATTCCTCGCCGTGAAACCAATCGAAATCGTACCGACCATCATTAACAACCCAACTATAGTTTATTGGAAACAAGATCGACGGTACTTGTTTGTAGGCATTACACCAAATCTGTGCTATGCAGGTACTTCTCTTCAGATGTTGCTCCAACTCCCGGAAACAAGGGGGAAACGATGTTGCTTCCAATCGTTGTATAAAACGCATACATATTCTTGCAGAACATTAAAAGTTTGTTCCATGAGTAGTGGATCTGCATAAAACGTATTATGCCCCACCACGGTTTATTGTAATCAAGTAAATGAAAAGGTAGATTTCAAACACACATCTACATAATTCAAAAAACTGTAAGCACAAATTCTTAAAATATTTTTTTTTCCACTTATTCATTTCTGAAATAAAAGCTCAAATTTTACAGGTGTCTGCTAACTTCAGTGTCATGAGTACTTCTCAAAAATATGTTGTATTTTGGAATTATCAGTGACAACATAACTATATTTTGGTATAAATCGATAGTATACAAACCCATATTTAACATAGTTTGTAACTAGGAACCTAGAATCACGAAAAGACTATGAAAATTAGTACAAATAACTATTTAAATGCCGTATAAGAAAAATTTCACCTTACATTTCGTTATATGAATTTTTTTTTTTTGATTTTTTCTTTTTCAGTTTTTTTTCCCCTTTGGACCAACGAAAATGTACGGCATATAAAAAAATATTATCTATGCATAAAATACTTTCAAAATAAATTTATTTCATGTTGTGTCAAATCACCTCCTGGACCACGGAAAGGGAGGGGGTGGCAACCCTCGATTTGTTACCCTTGTCGCATGATTTTTGTACGGCGTTGCGGAATAATGGATTAGAAGCAGTATTGAAATAGTATGACATAGATGCCGTATAAAATCAAATGACCAAATTTACCCTGGTGATTGTCGGAAAATAAAAAAAAAAATCCGACTTTGTGGCTCACCATTTTTTTACGGCACTGTGCGTTTTCTTATTATTTTTCATGGATCTATCGGTGGTAAGAATGCCGTACAAAAATATGTGACCAAAATGTACTCACTCTACCTGTACTTTCGAATTCTCACCTGCACTCAGTTGAACAGCTTACAAGTGACGGCATAGTGCTGAATCTTATTATTTTATGCTCTTATATCGTTCTAGATAGGTCACCTGGTGGTTCAAATGACCCATAATTTTTACAGCATGGGCCAGTAGTCTATTACTTCTGACAATAGGAATAGATCAGGATGGGGCCACCCCTAAGTAACCCGATCCCTTTATATTTCATTTGTTCGCCCACTTCTTGAATACGCTTGTCAAGTCTGGTCGCCTTTCCAACAAGTGCACATCGCCAGAATTGAGAGCATACAACTCCGTTTCCTCCGATTTGCTTTTCGAGGTCTTAATTGGAGTAATCCTTTAATATTACCTCCTTATCAAGACCGAATCAAACTCCTCAACCCCAATACGCTGAAAGATCGAAGAGAAAGTGCGAATTGCTAAACGTAGTATATTGCTTTTTTTCCGCAATTGTAGTGAATTTGTGCAAATATCAATAAACACTTGCATTCTTTTAATTGCATTACAAATTTGTTTGGTATTTTTTTTTTTGCTTAGCATTAGACTCACTTAGCAAAGCTTGCGTTTAGGAATTTGCCCAAATATTTGACATTCTCTTCATTCACCGAATCTTTACAGGTACCATTGACTGCTCAGCCCTTAACGAATCCGTCTTTCTAAATACTAACACTCGTAACACTTGGAATCCCCGCCTCTTTTATCTTCCCATCCATCGAACCTCTTACGGCTCCAATGGACCCATCTCCCGAATGCTGAGGAATGTCAATTCTCACTCTTCTTGTTTTGACTTCAATATCAATATTCTCTGCAATAAAGCTTCGTCTCCTAAGCCCCCCAACTAGTTAACTTAAGTCTTAGCTATTAAGTTTCTTAGCTTGTAAGTTATATTAAGTAATAGCTTGTATTAAGCCTAATAAATTAGTTGCCCCCACCAAAATTAAATTAAATTAAAATGTCAAAAGTGTTCTGGTGGTGGTCTAAGCAGGAAATTGAAATTAATATTGATAGCGGTTCGCCAATGGCTGGCTTACAAAGGCTCAGCGTGCCTACCCTCTAGGGTATAGAGGGTAGGCATAATATTAAACAAATAAATAAAAAAATATATCAAAAATTAAAGCACAAAGATCAAAATAAAATATGGTCGAAAAATATAAACAAAATCCAAAAAAATGTTGAAAAATAATAGCGGCATTAAAAACAAACAAAAATCGAAAAATATACACACAAAATCAAAAAAAGTTACAAAAAAAAAAATAGAGACATAAAAGCTACTGTGACTGTTCTAGTTTTTTTTTTTTTTCAATTTTCTGTATGAAGGTAATGAAAATGATTAATACTTTAAAATTTTTTTTAGACTTATTTTAATTTAATTTATTTGTTTATTGGTACGAATGTATTTTAAGATATAATATCTTATAAGCTAATACATGCTTAAATTTACTTAAAATATATTTATCTTAGCTACTAGTTATTTGAAATAGTATTTAAAGTTGAGCTTTTCAAAACTAACTGAATAATTTATTAACAATTTATTATTTCATGCTGAATCGTATTGTTTCTTTATAAACATTTGTAATTGCAAAAAAAACAATCATTTTTACATATGGAAACGATTATATTCTGCTTTCGGAGAGGTGTATTCGAAGTTCATTTTTAAAGGAGTTCATGTCTCTAATTTTTCTGATATGTCTAGGAAGATTATTCCATAACCGCGTCACATTGACAAAAAACTGTCGTTCGGAGGTTAAACAGGAGAAACGAAATTGTGTTATTTGATGTGTTCTAATTGAGGAGGCCATCTGTATTCTGGTGAAGATGTAAGAAGGCTGGTGTGTATGCAACGTTCTAAACAGTAATATTAAGGTTCTATAACGAATGAGATTGTCGAAAGAGAGATCATATATAGACTTTGAAAAATGTGAAACTCTATCGAATCTTTTAAGACCATAAACGTATCTAGCAATGTTATTATATGCCACATTGAGTTTTCTTCGACTAATGTGATCGCAATTGCAATAGATCTCACAGCCATACAACAGTATAGGGATCGTTTTGGCTAGCATAAGCCTTGTTTTGACAGTAGTATAATACTGTGTAGACGACAGTCTGCGCAGTACTCCGTATGCTTTTCCAATAGTCGAGTTTATGTGCGTGTTCCATGTAAGGGTCCGGTTAAACTGTATCTGTGGGAACTGGGAACAGTCAATGGGTTTCTTAGAGATAACCAGACATTTGGACTTAGATGGATTCTTCTCTTAGATGGATTTTTAGCGAAATTAGATATATTTTCTAAATCATTGTTAATATTAATGACGCTACTATCAATCTGGCCTAACGAACAACTTATGTACATTTGAACGTCGTCAGCATACATTTGAACTGTTGATGAGGAGACTGTTTGTGGGAGTTCATTGATGTAGAGAGAAAATAAGAGAGGGCCGAGGATCGAGCCTTGTGGAACACCTCTTTTTATGGGAAGATAGGATGAAATATTACGATTTATCATAACAGCCTGTCGCCTTCCTTGGAGATAGGACAAAATCAGTTGTACGGCCGAGTTCGAAAAATTATACAAACTTTATAGTTTCTTACAGGGATTATAGTGATCAACCGTGTCAAAGGCTTTTGAAAAATCCAATAGCAGAAGGAATGTTATATTTTTGTTATCTAAAGCCACTCTCACGTCTTCGATAACATTAATCAAAGCTGTTGGGCAACTGTGTTGCTCCCTAAATCCAGATTGTTTCGGTGAAAGAAAGTTACTCCTGCGTAAATAAGTATTTATTTGTTTTTGGATAACCTTTTCTAAAACCTTGGACAGGAAGGGAAGGATTGAAATAGGTCTAAAATCTTTACTGCGTGGACTTTTTTCGATTGGTATTATTTTAGCTGACTTCCACTGCTCAGGGTAAACGCTGGTTGTCAAAATCGTGTTAAAGGTGTGTGTAACATACGGCAAAAGTACAGGCAGTATTGCCTTAAAAAAAGTGGGGTGTATTTTATCAGTACCTATAGCATTCGACTTAATTGACAGAAAACTTTCCACTACGTCAGTACTTTCAACGCTTATGAAGCTAAATGCATTTAAATGATTGTTCTGGAAGTTTTGGGGTGAAGTGGCCGGCAGATAAGGGAAGGGTAGCTCGACGAATTTTTGATTTAGCTCGTTCACACTGATATCATCAGGGAAATCGTTTTTTTTTGTTTTAGCTATGCCGATTTCACGAAGATTTTTCCAAAGTTGCCTCCCGCCCTGTGATGTACTTAATTTGTTGGAGAGCACCTTTGTTTTACCGTTACAAATTTTAGTTACCACTATATTCCAAAACGTTCGTTGTCAAGTGCAGACGTGTTTTTAATCCGCTCCCTTTATTGAGTCTTTTCTTGTATTCGTCATTTCCCATTCAAATCAATCAACTCATATTTTGCAAAATGACCAAGTGCAACGCGTGCAATATTAACCTGGCTACCGATAATAGTATGCCCCAATTAACGTGCGGTGGTTTGTGCGGTAGGCTTTTTCACCCAACATGTGCTGGTCTAAGCAAACGTTCGCTGATCCACTTTAGCGAATATAGTTCCCGGTTCGTGTATTTTTGTGATGAATGCAGGGAAATATCTTTGTCCCACATTTTAAAAGCTATCAAATTTAACAATGACTCGTGCAGTGATGAAATAAATAAAAGTAATGATAAGTGTCGGCAAATTTTGAATGAAATGGGCAAATTTGATGACCTTATTAACTCAAACGATGAAATTCACTGCCGCCTCTCTGAACTGATTCGCGCAATAAACAATATTTCAAGTGATTTAAATAAAAAAATTGTCAATACTAATGATGCCTTTGATGAGATCATTTCGGTTAAATCTTCTCTACAAAAGATGAAAAAAGACACTATCTCGGCAATTTCTAAAATAAATCTAGATGGACAATTAACTACTCTTCGGGATGAACTACTCCGATCGGGTAACAATATAATGGATTCTATCAATTCCCTTAAACCTCACCAATCTGACGATGCCTCATTTTCATCACTAATTGACGACGCCTTAAAACATATCTCCAATTTTTCGGTTGATCTTGCGATGACCATGGACACCGTCAAAGAGTTGATAGATACTGTCAGAGCATCTAAAAGCTTACACCAACCTTCCCCTCACCACACGCTGTCGAACAACAATGTGCCCTCGTGCTCGTTTAATGTTTCATTACATGATGAGCTACAATTTTGTTCCCCGGTCAAAAATCGAAATGAAGTAGTAATCGCTGCTGAGAACGAATCTCACCTCCATAATACCACTTCATCATCTTTACCCCCCATAAATACCGATCCTGTGTTACCACCATCTTCTTGCAACTTACCTCCCTCTGCACCACTTGTATCAAAATTTGGGACCACCTGGACTAAAGCCGAATGGAGTAGCAGACTTAACAAGCTAAAAAATACCAACACAATTGCCCTTCTCTTGAGAAACACTCCTCGCAAAGCCAACAAACTTTGGATACGTGATTTCTTCTCCAGAACGTACTCTATATCGGTTACTGATTCCAGACGTGCAGTGAAACGAAGTTTTATAGTCAACATTCCTGGGAAATACGAATGGTTATTTTCTTTCCCCGATGGAAGCTTAAAACTTGGTGATATGACCCTATCGTTGTGGATGGAAGACCCTCGGCCCGAAAAATCAGCAGAAGCGTCGACACATAACTGGAGCTTTAAAACAAATATTTTCCCAAATTTCTCCTTTTCTCTCAATAATTCTAAAAACAATCCTTATCCTCCTAAGCCCCACACACTTCCTGCTAGACCTATGCCCAAGCCCCACTTATCTCAAAAATCTATAACTCAGCCTAAACTCTTACCCAAGCCCCAACACAACCCTAGACTGTCCTTACAGCAACCCGCAGTCCAACAGAAACGTGCTCTTCAACGGGTATCCTTCAATACTAACCCTGATTCCCAATTCCCTCTCTCAAATAATTGTGACCAAATAAAATCCCCCCCTGTTCCTAGTTTCAACCTCACCTCAGGAGCTAAATACCTTAATTTTATAAGCTCTCATATTTTAAACCCAAGCCCATCTCAACCACCACTCGAATCTCGCTCTACTTTCGATTCTCTTTTACCTCCTAATGTCAAACTCACGCAACAGTCCCTCATTGAATCTACCGAGTCCCGCTATGCTCTTTCAAAACTTAGAGATAGTAAGGTGTTTGACAACATTCGTCTATTCCTAGCTTATCTTCACGATAAACCAGACGATATGTGTGTAGACGGTAAAACGAAAAGCTATGTATTAGCGTCTATTCAAAAGGAAGGACTTCCTTCTGATCCTAAACACCTAAGGCAGCTCTACAATAAATACCACGAGCTCCTGAATATCTCTTCGGTGCAAGTCTCTAAAGATCTCTTAGCTTTCTCTCGGTACGTTCAATCCAAAAGAATCTCTTACCTGCAAAGAATCCGATCCGAAACTGAAAAGTTTTATCGCTCCTAACACTGAAAACAGTAATCTCCACCCTCTCTCTTTTTATTACCAAAACGTAAGAGGTCTTCGTTCTAAAACTCACTCAGTGTACTTGCAGTCCCACAATCTTCCCTTTGATGTATTTGCACCTACTGAAACAAACCTTTCCCAGGACATCAAAAGCCAAGAGCTGTTTCCTTCGTTTTTCAATGTCTTTCGTGATGATGAACAACCTCATAGCGAACCCCCAAATAGAGGCGTCCTAATCGCTGTCCATAACAAATACGAATCTTCCTTCGTTTCATCCTCCTCTTCCAAACTTCTAGACTACATCTCTATAAAACTTACATTCTCTAATCAGTCCATTTTCCTGATGTGTTTCTACATCCTTCCCGGCGAACCAACAGAATCGTACAAATTGGTTGTAGCTGCTATCGACAAAGTGCTTGACATCTCAGAAGCACAAGATGAGATAATTATTTTCGGTGACTTCAATCTTCCCTATCTTCAATGGAACACTTCAGAAGATCAATTTTCTTTCACTCCCTCACCCGTTTCCATCAAAGAATGTCTCTTTGTTGACGGTCTTACTGATTCAAGCCTTTCGCAAATGAGTGGTATTAAAAACTATATGGGCCGGCAACTTGATCTTATCTTCACTTCCGACCCCATTAACTCATCCGTCTCAGAATCCTCATCCCCACTATCTACTATTGACAACTTTCACCCGCCTCTCACTCTCTCTTTTTTCATAACCTTACCTTTTCTTCTACCTAGCCCAAGTAAGTATTCGTTCAACTTTCATAAAGCTAACTTCAAGAAGATCAATGAAATTCTCTCTAATACTTCATTCGACTTTAAAAATCTTTCAATGAATGATGCTACTAGTTTGTTTTACGAGAAATCGTTGTACTGCATAAATCTTTATGTTCCCCTTTCGCGCGATAAGTCCTACTCAACATCCCCTCCCTGGTACAATCATAAACTACGTGAGCTGCGAAACAAGAGAAATAAGCTCTGGAATAAATATCTACGCTCCTGTTCAGTTTTCGATTACTCTGATTACCTTGGAGTATTTTATAAGTTTTCCAACCTCAATGAAGCTCTTTACAATGACTTTACATCCACCACCCAAGCAAATCTAATTTCGGAGCCAAAATCGTTTTATAAGTTTATCAATTATAAAAAGAAAAATGATGGTTTCCCTCCTTCTCTTCAGTACGATACCCAATCTTCCAACGAACCAACAACAATCGCAAATTTTTTTGCAAGACACTTTAAACTGTCTTTTGCTCAAAAAACCCCAGATCTAGACCAGACTTACTTTTCCTATCTTCGCCATTTCTCTACAGGGCCTTCTAATCTAAGCTTTAATCAGTCAACTGTTCTTAATGGTCTCCTCAAATTCAAAGACGAGTATAATCCAGGTCCAGATGGCATTCCTGCCATTTTGCTTAAAAAATGTTGTTCCTGTTTAGCCCTTCCCATCACTAACCTTTTCAAACTATCCCTTTCAAGTGGAGTTTTTCCGGACTTATGGAAAATATCCGTTATTTCACCTATCCATAAAAAAGGCCCCAAAAACCTAGTTTCTAACTATAGACCCATAGCTAAACTCTCGCATATCCCTAAGCTTTTCGAAAGCATTCTGTATGAAATACTTTCTTTCCAGTGCAAATCAATGATATCCTCCAAGCAGCATGGTTTCTGTAAGGGAAGGTCTACAACTACTAATCTAGTTGAGTTTGTTTCCTTCTCTCTCTCTGCAATGGAAAAAGGAAACGAAGTAGACGTCATCACCACAGATTTTAGCAAAGCTTTTGACAAAATTTCTCACTCTGTAATCCTCTTTAAACTTTCTTTCCTCGGTTTTGGTCCTATCCTACTTAAATGGATCTCTTCATATCTTGACAACCGCCAATATAGAGTTCGTTTCCGTTCTACTCTTTCAGTTCCATTTGTGGCTACCTCCGGTGTGCCCCAAGGAAGCCATCTTGGACCCCTCTTTTTCATCCTGGCCATTAATGATGTCGAAAAGATCATCCAATATTCTTCTATCTCACTTTACGCGGATGACGCTAAATTTTTCAAAGTCATAACCTCCGATCGAGATTCTCTCCAGCTTCAAAATGACCTCGATTCATTCGTCTTTTGGTGTTCTAAAAACTTCCTTGAATTAAACATTGCCAAATGCGAGGCAATAACTTTTTCTCGTAAAAGTAATAAACCTCCCCCCAGGTCCTATCATCTTAAGAACCTTCCAATAAACCGTGTGCAGCTTATCCGAGATTTAGGAGTTCTCTGCGACGGCGAATTGAATTTTCGTTCTCATATTGACGAAGTAATATCAAGAGCTAATTCCGCCCTTGGTTTTATCAAAAGATGGTCCAAAGAGTTCCGCAACCCCCTTGTAACAAAATCTCTCTATATTGCCTATGTTCGCCCTCTCCTTGAGTATGCATCGCAAGTATGGGCTCCATATCAAGCGGTTCATATTTCAAGGATCGAAAGTGTTCAACGTCGTTTTCTGCTCTTTGCCCTACGGGATCTCTACGACGTAAGAAACTTTCTCAACTTGCCTCCTTACCGCGATTGTCTTACAATAATTAATCTCCACTCCCTAGAAAACAGAAGGAATGCCTTTGACATCATATTCATTCACCGACTTCTTACTGGCAACACTGACTGCTCCTCCCTTTTAGACCTTATCTCCTTCAACACTAATCCCCGAAACGTAAGATCATCCCGATTCTTTTTCCTTCCTGCTCATCGTACATCATATGGTCTCAACGAACCCTTAACCCGCACGATGAGTAAGATTAATTCTGTTCCTTTTCTTTTCGACCTCAATCTTCCAAGCCCTTGTCTGAAAGTCCTCCTTCTAAACCATTTCTCATCCTTGTAGGGTAATAGTTAGCTAGTTTTAATTAGTTTAAGTTTAGTATGTTTAAGTTATTTTAAGCTTGTATTAAGCTAATAAATGGGGCGGTAGCCCCACCAAAATTAAATTAAAATTAAAATTGCGTAACCTGCCGATAATTTTGTTGAAATTCCTCCAGTCTAAAGCGTTTCCAGATAGTATATGCGTGGTCTCTTGCTTGCATCAATTTACGAATTTCGGCAGTAAACCAAGACCGATGATTATCTTTCCGAGTACGTATTTGCAAAGGAACGTGGGTATTGAATAATGATAACGTTTGGGAGTTTATAAATTCGATTTGAACTAGGGACTGGGCACACAATAAACGTATCTCCAATCTATGGATCTCAAATTTTGTTCAAGGGCATTGTAATCAATGTGTTGAAAATCCCTAAACTCATATGAGATATCTACATGCTGAAAATCAAAATCGAAAGCGATATATATGAGGTCATGCCTTGAGAAACCTTTCGCAGAGAGCTGATCTTGAAACAGTACCTTACATAAATCACTCACAAAAAAGACATCTAAGAGAGTGCTAGAAAAATCTGTGAAATGGGTTGCCACTGTGGTGTTTGAGGGAAACAAATTAAAAGTTTTCATACCATCCACAAGATTTCTTTCAACCAAAATGTTGCTATTGAAATCACCACTTATTAAGATCTGAGACGATATAGCAGATATTTCTTCCATAAAATTAAAAAACGGATCTAAACTAGTGTTCTTATTGGGCCTTTAAACTGCTCCTATGAGTAACTTGTTTTCACTATAACCTAGATCCACAAAGATGTATTCAATTTCACTGCCAGCATCAGACACGTATCTAAGTTTGCACGGAATGCTCTCTCGTACATATATTGCAACACCACCCCCATTGCGATCCTGTCTATTATAGCGAAAAACCTTATACCCTCCTAGTTTACACATTTCATCGCTGAAGGAACTTTTAAGCCATGTTTCAGACACACAAATCACATCAACCTTACTTCCACCAAAAACAAAACGAAACTCAACAATCTTAGGTAGCAAACTTTGTGCATTGATGTGACATAATTTAATACCATTACTTTGATTAGTTAAAACGTTAACCATCGAACGCAAAATTCCGTCACTGGGTGCGAAAGTGCTAGGTGCTCCGAAATCAATAGAATTCATTTAAAAAAGCAGAATGTAAAGGTTTAATTTAAAAAAAAAATCGAAAAGAAAAGTAAATGAACGAGAAAAAGAAAAAGTAAGAAAATTAAAGAAATTAATCTATTAATTATTTAACAATTAAGATATGTATGTATATGAAAATGAATGCAAAAAATAATATAAGAAAATGAATAAAATAGGAAATATTATGCAAACAGGAAATATTATTCAATAAATAAAAGGTGGATGGGCGTTGTACTATTCGGGTAGGCTCTGACTGGTGGCAACTTGGCGGCGCCCAGATGCTGTAACTTATAGTACACGTCAATTGTGCTTACTATACCTCCAAGCGGTATCCACTGGGACCTGGGATGCTCCGTCCAGAGCTGACCTGCTAAACTAGTAAGTGCGAGTGTTGACAAGGGAATCCGGAACAAAAGAATTGTGATCGGTCAACACTATAATTGCTCTGCGAACTATGACTGACTGCATGAATCTCAGTGGTCTACGAGAGCTTTCGTGTAAATGATCCAGCGGATGAATTCGAAGGACATAATCAACGGTGGACTTCAGCAGCCATAAAAGCAGAAACCCCTGAAGGAGCTACTCCAACATATTTGGTTTAAAGGTCTTTCGGGGTCTTTCAATACTAAGACAGGGTATTGAAGTAGAGATAATGGCGGATGAGCTCCTGGTGAGCCAACAGCAGCGCTCACACCCCTGCAGCAGGGTACTGACATCAAAGGCTTAAGCCTTGGATAACAAAAATTTTACTTAATAAAATCAAGAAAAAAAACAAACTTCGCTTAAAATGTCGTCGAAATCCTAGTAATTTACTTCTAAATCAGAAATATAAGATTATGTGTTCTGAATTAAAGGTAGATATCTCTAAATGTAGAGAAAATTATTTTAGTAATAAATTTAACGCAGCTGAAGGAAATATAAGACTCGAATGGCAGTTTGTTAACGATATTCTTAAGCAAACCAAAATTGCTAAAAGACCATCAGTTATAGTTTCTAACGGTTCCCAAATTACGGAGAAGTTAGGTATAGCTAACGCTTTTAATGAGTACTTCACCACGATAACAAGCAAAGGTTTGTCGAACTCCTCTTACTCCACTTGCACCGAGTGTAGTCCTATGCTAAGCTTTGGTGATCATTCACAGAGACAAAGTTTCGTATTCGAGCCTATAACAGGGTTAGAACTTTTAAGAATAGTAGGTGGTCTAAAAAATTCTTGTTCTTTTGGGTTCGATGGTTTGTCAAATCAGGTACTTAAAAATATTGGATGCTTTTTAGTTGACATCCTGTCGCATCTTTTTAATAAAAGTATTTTTGACGGAGTTTTTCCTGATGCTTTGAAGTGTGATATTCTGCCATTATTCAAAAAAGGTTCTATTAATGAACTATGTAATTATAGACCGATATCCCTTTTACCTTCAATAAGTAAGATTTTTGAGAAAGTGGTAAAAAATAGAGTAGTGAGTTATTTAAGTAGGACTAATTATTTCAGTTCAGTACAATTCGGTTTTCAAAAAAATAAATCTACAGAAGATGCGTTGTTAAATTTTTGTTCTCAAATTTTCATGTGCTTGGATAAAAAGATGTTTACAGCTGGGTTGTTTGTAGATATTACAAAAGCTTTTGATATGGTTAATCATGTACTTTTGCTTAGTAAAATTGAAAAAGCTGGTTTTCGAGGGTTTGTTTTGGAGTGGTTTAGGTCTTACTTAGCTAATAGGTCTCAAAGAGTTAAGATTGACGACAATAGAAGCGAAGTAAAATTCCTTAATATTGGAGTACCTCAGGGTTCAGTTTTGGGTCCTATACTCTTTCTGATTTACATCGATTCGCTGTTCAGAATGCCCTTCAAGGGAATACTGACAGCTTTTGCGGATGATGTTGGTTTTGCCTTTGGTTCGGAGAGTGTTTTCGATCTCACCGCGGATATTAATTTTGACATTTATTTATTAAGATTATGGTTTGCTGAACATAAATTGTTGATTAGCTCAAAAACTAAGATAATGTTTTTCAATTTGGCGGGTCAAAATAGTTTTGGAGCGGATGTATTCTTTCATGCTACTGACTGCCAAAGATTCGAAATATCTCAGTGCAGCTGCAGTAACAGCTTGTATAATTGTTCCTTTCGGAGCTGTCTCAATTGCACCGAAAAATGTTTCGAAATTGAAAAAGTCGATGAATTTAAATATTTGGGCCTCACGATCGATTCTAGAATGAGCTTTGTATATCATACTGAAAATTTGAGAAAATACTTTCGTAGTACACTGCGAAGCTTCTATTTCTTGCGCAATACTTGCTCTCCAAAGCTGTTGATGAAAATCTATTATGGTGTTTTTCATTCAAAATTGCAATACGGAATAACTTGTTGGGGAGGAGCATATTTCAATAGAATTCAGCCTCTACTGATATTACAAAAGCGTATTTTAAAATTGATTTGTAGGAAGAATCGTCTGTACCCTAGTTTTCCACTGTTCAAAGATTTGAAGGTTCTTCCAGTCCGTCAATTATATTGCTTTAAGGTGCTCAAAATTTTCTTTAGAAGGTCGGGGAATTTTAATTTCAGACTCATCAATAATTATGGTTTACGGACTAATTCTCTTCATTTAGTAACCATACCCAGGTTTCGCACAACTGCTTTCCGAAACTTCTATGATATCGTGTCGTGTCGTTTGTTTAACAAGCTTCCATATGATTTAAGAGTTCATTCAAACATTAATTCTTTTGTAAAAGCCGTCAAAAGTTGGCTTTTTAGTCATGATCTAAAAAGTATTGAATTGCTCCTCAATGTCCTTCATTGATATTTTGGTTCTATTATCTTGTAGTTAACTGCTGTCTTTTCTTCCATTTCATCCAACAAGAATGAATTAAAAAAAAAAAAAAAATCGTTTTTATTTTGCACTTTGATGGTTTAAATTTAAGGGTCACCCCACCCATTTGATATTATTTACATTCATATATAAATTTTTAAATTTCATGTGGCATTACTTCTATTTCTTTTAAAGAAATACTTATGTCACTATTATTTCTGAGTTATTATAATTATTGAAAAATTGTTATAAATTTGAATTGTTATCTAGAAATAATAAAACTAATACTACTAATATTCCAGCCCTTTGTGTCCGAAGGGATCCAAAAGGACCTGGCCCTCCAGGTTGGGGGTTGTGCGTAGGGTTAACTACCCAACCACGGAAAAAAAATATGGTTCCGAAACAACCAAAAGCCTCGGATAACGATAATGATTTCAAAGTTGACGACCCAAGCAAACGAAAAAAAGAAAATGACCTCCGGATCTGCGCGTGGAACGTAAGATCTCTTAACGGACTAGGTGCAGCTGGAGAATTAGCGGACGCCCTGGACTGCTGCAAAGCAGACATAACCGCCATCCAAGAAATGCGATGGAGTGGACCGGGCATAAAGAAGATGAAAAACTGTGACATCTACTATTTCGACTGCTACAGACAAAAGAAACAACGCTTATTTGGGTGCGGATGTGTCGTTAGAGGAAGACTCAGGGATAAGGTGATTAGCCAAAATCCAGTCAATGAGCGTATAATGACCATCCGCATCAGGGCTAAATTCGCCAACATTAGCCTTATATGCGCCCACGCCCCCACAGAAGAGAAAGACGACGATTGCAAAGACTGTTTCTACGAGCTCCTCGAAGAAACGTATGAGCAGTGCCCTAGACACGACGTGAAAATCGTTCTTGGCGATTTTAACGCAAAGTTAGGGAAGGAGGACATCTTTGGAAACACAATCGGTTAGCATAGCCTCAAGAAGGCAATTGAGTAGTAAAGTCCTCTCTCGAGCAACTAAAGTGTCCCTGTATAAGACACTTATCATCCCGGTTCTTATATATGGCGCAGAGGCATGGACCTTGTCAAAGGCAGACGAGAACGCTTTAGAATGCTTCGAGAGAAAAATTCTTCGGGTGATTTTTGGTCCCGTCTGCATAGATGGAGAGTTGAGAAGAAGATTTAACGACGAATTGTACGGGCTATACAACGACACTGACCTTGTCAAACGAGTCAAGGTCCAGCGGCTAAGATGGCTGGGTCATGTAGAGCGAATGGACACCAACGCTCCGGCCCGGAAAGTCTTTGAATCCAATCCCGAGGGACGGCGCAGTAGAGGAAGACCGCGACTCAGGTGGCGCACGCAAGTAGGAGAGGACCTCAACCAACTTGGCGTGCAAAACTGGAGGCAGCTAGCTAGGGACCGAGCTGGCTGGAGAAGCATGTTCGTTGAGGCCCTAGTCCGACCCGGACTGTAGCGCCACCTTAAGTAAGTAAGTAAGTAAGCATAGCCTCCATAGTAAATTCATAAAGGTACATGGCGATCCCCAGATCAATTAACCGTCAACCAAATTGACCATGTTGCGATCGACGCAAGGCACTCTTCCAGTGTGCTAGATGTCCGAACTTTCCGAGGGGCCAACATTGACTCGGACCACTACCTTTTGTAGCCAAGGTACGAATGAGGATATCTTGCTCACGACCAGCGCGAACTAACGCTGTGAAGAGATATGATGTCGGAAAGCTACAATCGCAAGAGATTGCCAATGCCTTTTCCAATCGAGTGTCCCTTCAATTATCCTTGAATCCCATGCCGCCAGCATTAAACATTGAAGACCAGTGGCAGCAATGCCAAGAAGCCATCAGAACCGCTGCCTCTGAGGTGCTGGGTTTCACTCGGCCACCAAAACGAAACCCATGGTTCGATGAAGAATGCAGGCAGGAAAATGCAGCCAAACAAAGAGCACGACAAAAGCTTATACAAACACGAACGAGGGCTGCTTACGATCAGTATAACGAGATTTATAAGGAGAGAAGAAGGGAAGAACACCGACTTCTCAAAAAGAAGAAGAAGCAGCATGAGAAGCGCTCGTTTGAGGAAATAGAGAGGTGCCATGACAGGAACGAGATTCGAAAGTTTTACCAAAAGGTAAAAAGATCCTGCCAGGGTGGCAAACCCCGAACTCAAGCCTGTAAAGACCAGCAGGGAAACATAGTTATAGAGTCACAGTCGCTACTGAGGATCTGGAAAGATCATTTATGCAGACTGCTTAACGGCGATGAAGACACAAATTCCGCTGTCAGGCAGATTGCCCCATTCAGCTTGGACGATGATCAAGAATGCCGTCCTCCCGACCTAGAAGAGGTTAAGCTTGCCATATGCAAACTTAAGTCAAATCAGACTGCAGGTGCAGATGGCCTTGATGCCGAACTTTTCAAGGCAGCTGGAGATCAGTTGGAAAGGAGCATGCACCAGCTGATCTGCATGATATGGTCGGAAGAAAGCATGCCTGATGAATGGAACCTCAGTATCGTATGCCCGATCCTAAAGAAGGGAGACCCTCACAATTGCGCCAATTACAGAGGGATAAGCCTCCTTAACGTCGCTTATAAGATCTTGTCTGCTGTAATATGAGAACGTCTGAAACCCCACGTCAACAACTTGATAGATCCTTATCAATGTGGTTTTAGACCAGAGAAGTCCACAATAGACCAAATTTTCACATTACGGCAGATCTTGGAAAAAACCCGAGAACATAATATCGATATTCACCACCTCTTTATCGATTTCAAGGCCGCGTATGACAGTATTTACAGAGACGAGCTGTACAGAGCCATGTCTAGTTTCGGCATCCCTGTAAAGCTCGTACGACTATGCAGGATGACTTTGGAGAATTCACGCTTCTCCGTCAAGGTCGGTAAAGAACTCACCGAGACCTTTGATGTCGAAAAAGGCTTTAGGCAAGGCGACAAACTGTCATGCGATTTCTTCAACATCATACTTGAACAGATTGTAAGAAACGCAAACGTCAACACCAGAGGAACAATCTTTCAAAAGTCTGTACAATTACTCGCCTATGCAGACGATATTGACGTAATGGGAAGAAAAAAGCGTGATGTCATAGGTGCTTTTGCGAGTATTGAAACAGAAGCGGCAAAAATGGGTTTGGTGGTTAATGAGGGCAAACAAGGACACAGAACATCGACGAATTGGACAAAACGTCACAATAGACAGACATAACTTCGAGGTAGTGCAGGACTTCGTCTACCTAGGATCCGCTGTAGACACGGACAACAACATCAGTGCTGAGATCAAACGGAGAATAACTCTTGCCAACCGTTGCTTCTTTGGGTTAAGAAGGCAATTGAGAAACAAAACCCTCTCTAGAAAAACCAAGGTGACCTTGTATAAGACCTTGATCATCCCAGTCCTGCTTTACGGCGCGGAAGCATGGACCTTATCGAAAGCGGATGAGGAAACCCTTGGTCGTTTCGAAAGAAAAATTCTCCGAATGATCTTTGGCCCCGTATGCGAAGACAATGTGTGGAGAAGAAGATACAACAACGAGCTGTATGAGCTGTACCGCGATATGGGCATAGTCAGAAGAGTACGCATAGCGAGGCTACGATGGTTGGGCCATGTAGAGCGGATGGACCCAAACGCTCCGGCTCGTCGGGTGTTCGAAAGCACATTGCAAGGAAATCGCGGAAGAGGAAGACCTCGTCTTAGGTGTAGCAATCAAGTGGATGAAGACCTCAACCGACTTGGAGTGCGGAACTGGAGAGAGCTCGCCCGAAATCGAAGTCGTTATAGAAGGATGTTGGTTGAGGCCCAGGTTCACCCCGAACTGTAATGCCCACCTAAGTAAGTAAGTAAGTAAGTAATAAAAAGATAATGAAATGAAAAAAAGTTTTAGAAGCTCTGTTGTTTTAGGTTGGTGTATGACAGTTTGCGGCGATCCCATTCCTCATTGTTTACGATTTGTATTGCATCTTCATCAGGTTGACGTTTTACACAAACAGCTCTCCTCAAGGTAAAAACTGATGACAGCTTCTTTGCCTTCTTAAGACGAAGTGCATTCTGCAGTAACATGTGGTTCTTTTTTGTTAAGCATTCGCCAATAAAAATTGGTGTTTCTCGTTCAATTTGTGTTAATCCCACCTCGCGCAGACTAAGTTGTTTGATACTCGATTCGGTGCGATATTTGCTAATTGACTTCAAGACGTGATTCTTGTCGAACGGTGATGCAAACTTTATTAGAATAGTGTTATTGTTTCGGTTTGCCGAACGAATGCGAAAAATTGCTAGTAGTGACGGTGGCTTGATGTTTATAGTGTGACACAGGTGATTAAAGTAAGATTTAAGATTCTCATCTTTATTGAAAGGGATGCCATAGAGAATAGCATCCGCGGCAATGTTTTTGTTGTCTTGTGTTTCTTGTGCGTTTTCCAGTGCGTGTATTTTCTTGTTCGCCTCAGCTAGCTCATTTTGGGAAACATTGAACTGAGTGGTTGTATTTAAAAGATTGCTTTCTGTTTCCTGAAGTTCACTTTTTATTTCATTCATTGATGATTTAAGGCTGTTAAAATCGGTTTTTATTGCGTCCAATTCTAGGCTTCTTGTTGAATTTAGGTCTTCGAGTTGAATAACACGGTCGTTTATGTCGTTCATAGTGTCTTTTATTTCGGCAATTTTTGTTTCTATGTTCTTCGAAACACTCTCTGCAGACTCCTTTATTTGAGTTGAAAGTAATGAAATAATTGACTTACTTTGTTTACTAACTCATCCATTTTTTCCCTCATAGCGTTGTCATCATCAGTGACAGTGACAGAATCAGTGTTAACTTTCACAGTTCTCGGTGAATTTTTGGATGCTGCGAGAAAGCAACTAGCATTTGCCCCTTTATTAGTACCAGACATGATTAACTTGTGTGGGTGGGTTTAACGTTTTTTAAAAGCTTTATTTAGCGTTACACAAAAAAAAAAACGAAGAAGATTTTTCAAGTGAGATTCAATTATTTAATTTAACCAAAATAATCACTTAGGTAAATTAAAGTTCACTTATTTAGTTCTTAATATTGAAAAACACAGTTTCAAAAGACGTTTGATATAACTTGATGAATATATTCTGTGTTATTGGTAATAAAACTTAAATGAAACAGCCGCAAAAAAAAAAAAAAAAAACACGTCTACTCAGTAGCTAATGACATTACGCCATTTATTATTTATTAACTACAAAAAATGAAACTTCAGACAAAAAGTCGTTCGTAAGTCGTTTTCGACTTTGTACACTCGTTTTGATGTCGTGTGCAGTCGTCTGTAAACGTCAAATGTCGTTGAATGCAGTTATTCTTCATTCCATTCGTCGAAAAAATACGACGACGACGAAAAAAAACGTTGATATGTCTCGTTCAAAGATTCGATCGCTACATTGAAATGGAAGGCTGCAAAACAGGAAGTAACATTGTTAAATGAATTTATTTTGAAAAATTTTATAACTAATAAAACATTTGTTTGACTTGTATTTGAATTTGACAAACCAAAACCACTTTGAGACGCTTATCGAGTTGATAGGGGGGAACGTAAAGTTAGCTAGAGGGTTTTTGAAGGGAATTTAAAAAAACGATGTTAAAAAGAATAGGGCTGCGATAGCGGAGCAGCTTAAAAGCAAGGGTCCTCCAGTAACATACGGGGACGGTTGGCAAAAGGATTGAATTACTTTTGTCAAAATACATATGTATACATTTTTATAAATGTTTGCTTTTTTTTTTGACGTTACTTTATTTTATTGAACATGATTTCTTATATCTTACAACATTATATAAAAATAAAACAGGTAATTTAAAAAATAAGAAATTAGCAATAAAATAGTTAGGTGCATCCGGTTGTCCTAAGGACAAGAGTTGGATTTACCGCATATAAAGTTACAACATACAAATTTTAACAATATGATGGGGATCTTATCACAGAACTAACAGGGATTTAATTACGAATTAGTATACAAATAATTACATATAATGACGATAGAAAATTTGAATTGTTTTTTTTTTTTTTTAAATCGTATTGTGTATTAAAAAAACTTAAGTTAGCGTATTCAGTAAGCTACTAATTACATTAAAGTTCAATGAAAACAATAGACTCTTAATATTTCCTAAATATGAAGATTTGATTGTATCACATCGGATTCTTTCTGGCAGGTTATTAAAAAGTCGAGGTGCAGTTACTTCGTAGGAGTGAGAAAAGTGTGATTTTTTGACAGCAGGTACCAAAACTAGATGTCTATTGTTGACTCGCAAATTATGAGATTCAAACGTCCTTGCAGCCAGATAGCCAGACTTTTCAAAGAATATTTTTAAGACTTTATAAAAATACAAATGCTGTAGTGGCAGAATTTTAAGGTTTATGAATAAATCAAAGCTAGGAGTTTGGAGGTTAACTCTGCAAATAATTCTAACGGCATGTTTTTGCTTGACTAATAAAGGTTCGATTTTATTGTAGTGTGTTCAGCCCCAGCAGGAGAGGCCGTATTGCAGTTTGGGCCATTGTATACTAAACTCAGAATAGGTTGACTGCAATAGATACGCAAATGGTATAATTGCCTCACAACCTTATTCAGATATTCCTTTAAGTTAGAAGTATGTATGGTTCTTCCAACTCATCCGAAAATCTAATAACAAACCTAGGTACTTAAAGCTTTCGACTCGCTCAATTTCAAAACAACTGTTAGAACATACCAAGTTTTCATTAAAAGTTATAGAAACATGCTTGCAATCATTTAATGAAAACTTTGAACAACTAGGTGAATGGTATGAAAAAGTTATATCGTCACAGACTTACTTACTTACTTAGGTGGGTGAACCTGGGCCTCAACCAACATCCTTCTATAACGACTTCGATTTCGGGCGAGCTCTCTCCAGTTCCGCACTCCAAGTCGGTTGAGGTCTTCATCCACTTGATTGCTACACCTAAGACGAGGTCTTCCTCTTCCGCGATTTCCCTGCAATGTACTTTCGAACACCCGACGAGCCGGAGCGTTTGGGTCCATCCGCTCTACATGGCCCAACCATCGTAGCCTCGCTATGCGTACTCTTCTGACTATGCCCATATCGCGGTACAGCTCATACAGCTCGTTGTTGTATCTTCTTCTCCACACATTGTGTTCGCATACGGGACCAAAGATCATTCGGAGAATTTTTCTTTCGAAACGACCAAGGGTTTCCTCATCCGCTTTCGATAAGGTCCATGCTTCCGCGCCGTAAAGCAGGACTGGGATGATCAAGGTCTTATACAAGGTCACCTTGGTTTTTCTAGAGAGGGTTTTGTTTCTCAATTGCCTTCTTAACCCAAAGAAGCAACGGTTGGCAAGAGTTATTCTCCGTTTGATCTCCGCACTGATGTTGCTGTCCGTGTCTACAGCGGATCCTAGGTAGACGAAGTCCTGCACTACCTCGAAGTTATGTCTGTCTATTGTGACGATTTGTCCAATTCGTCGATGTTCTGTGTCCCTGTTTGATGACAGCATATACTTCGTTTTGCCCTCATTAACCATCAAACCCATTTTTGCCGCTTCTGTTTCAATACTCGCAAAAGCACCTATGACATCACGCTTTTTTCTTCCCATTACGTCAATATCGTCTGCATAGGCGAGTAATTGCACAGACTTTTGAAAGATTGTTCCTCTGGTGTTGACGTTTGAGTTTCTTACAATCTGTTCAAGTATGATGTTGAAGAAATCGCATGACAGTTTGTCGCCTTGCCTAAAGCCTTTTTCGACATCAAAGGTCTCGGTGAGTTCTTTACCGACCTTGACGGAGAAGCGTGAATTCTCCAAAGTCATCCTGCATAGTCGTACGAGCTTTGCAGGGATGCCGAAACTAGACATGGCTCTGTACAGCTCGTCTCTGTAAATACTGTCATACGCGGCCCTGAAATCGATAAAGAGGTGGTGAATATCGATATTATGTTCTCGGGTTTTTTCCAAGATCTGCCGTAATGTGAAAATTTGATCTATTGTGGACTTCTCTGGTCTAAAACCACATTGATAAGGACCTATCAAGTTGTTGACGTGGGGTTTCAGACGTTCACATATTACATCAGACAAGATCTTGTAAGCGACGTTAAGGAGGCTTATCCCTCTATAATTGGCGCAATTGTGAGGGTCTCCCTTCTTTAGGATCGGGCATACGATACTGAGGTTCCATTCATCTGGCATGCTTTCTTTTTCTTTTTTTTTTAAATTCATTTTTTGTTTGATTAACTTATATCTACTTACGTGCTAACAAAAATGTATAAAACTAGCTTTTAAGTTTAACTTTAGCTAACTTACTGGCCCTAATCGGGTACTCTAAATCAATCAATATCTTAATGCTTATACCTTTCGGCCAAGAGATAACTTATGTATATATTAATAATCTAGAGCTAAAGTTTAAACTAAGAAAATTTGGAAAACTTGGTTTTCTTGATCGATTTTTGTTTTGTTTTTCTTAAAAGTACTTAAAACTAATTAAAACTACTTAAAACTAGAGCAGCCACAGTAGCTTTTTATGCTTTTTTTTTTTTGATTTTTGTGTTTTAAATTTTTTTTTTGTTTTCGTTTATTTTTCGATTTTTTTAAATTTTTTATTTTGACGCCATTTTTTTCTGGTTTTTTTTTGTTGGTATGTTTGTTTTACAATTTTTTTTTTTTTTTTTGCCACTGTGCCTACCCCCTATACTCTAAATCTTACACGCTTAACCTTTGTAAGCCAGCCATTGGTGACTCGCTATCAATATAAATTTCAGTTTAGTCGAGCTCAGACAACCACCAGAACATTTTCGATTTTTTTAAAATGTCACGACGATCGCAATCTGAGACCGCCCTACTGAACCGAAGAAGCTCTTTAACGTCTCCGCCTACTGCGGTGACATCTCGGCAGACGTGGTAGATTAGCGGAACCGCCAATCTGTCCTGTATCAGCCCTTCCATGTCAAAACAGAGGAAAACAGAGAACTCAGCAGCGTTTTCTCCATATATTCAATATTGGGGTAGTAAGCCCCAAAAATCAAGTCGAGGTCATCGCTCTTGCATTGTGACCCCGAGACAGTTTTATAATGAAGTTGTCGATCCTGTTTATTTGTAAAGGACCTCATTTGGATAATATTTTTTGTACTTTGACTCTGGTGTTCTGTGTAATCCAAGACAGGTACGCAGACACTGTCTCTCAAACACCCGAATCTTTTCCATCTGAGACGCTGTAACATTGAACCACACAGGGCACCCATAGACAGTCATTGGCCTTATGAGGGCCATGTAGCAAATCACTTTCACTCTGCTATCAAGTTGTCTGCTGTGAAACAGACGCCTTGTCAGAACAAAAGCTCCTCTAGCTCTGGCCAGAGCCGCATCCATATGTTTGTTAAAATATAGATACTGATCTAGCCAGATGCCGAGTTACTTGACTACTGCTTTGCTTGGCAGTGGGTGACCATGTAGATCAACGATCAGCAGCTTTCGCCAGTTCTTTCTCGTATCCCATGAGGCCC
Source organism: Melanostoma scalare (assembly GCA_949752695.1). Taxonomy (NCBI): domain Eukaryota; kingdom Metazoa; phylum Arthropoda; class Insecta; order Diptera; family Syrphidae; genus Melanostoma; species Melanostoma scalare. The sequence continues at coordinate 65,993,950 of OX456986.1, read as the reverse complement.
GAGCCAACGGGGTTCTAAACACAATTGTTTCCGATTTCTGAAAGTTGATTTTCAACTGCCAGTCATCGCAATATTGCTGGATCTTATCGAAGTCACGCTGCAAAAGTGTTCTGATGACTTCGATCTTTGGACCTGTTCTGTACGCAATAAGGTTGTCGGCGTACGCTATAGCATGGTGAAAGAAACCAATTAGATCGCCGGTGAAAATGCTAAACAAAATAGTCGAATTCACCGCCCCCTGTTGTAGACCGTTCTGTATTTTAAAAGTTCTGGTAGAAGTTCTATTGCAACTTTTGACAACAAACGTTCTACCATGAAGCATGTCATTCAGAATATAAAGCAGTGGTTTACTCATGCCATATTTGATCAACTTATAGAAAAGACCGTCTAACCAAACGGTATCGAATGCCTTCTCCAAGTCAACCAGACATGCACCCGTACACTGCTTTTTAGCTTTGTTCCATTGAATATCAGAAACTAGTTTAGACGCGGCATGTATGGTATCATTGCCCGCCTTAAAACCGAACTGATTTTCGGGAATAATATTTTTGTCCTCAGCCCATGTGGACAGTGCTCTACTGAGAACTTTCTCGAATACCTTACTGATACTCGGAAGAAGACTAATTGACCGAAGATTTGCTGGATTGGAACCATCCTTACCTTTTTTAAGGAGGGGATGGACCACTGCCGTCTTCCAACGCACTGGATAATATGCATTATTCAGCGCATTGTTGAACAACGTGGTGTATATGTCCACCGCTTCCGAAGGGAGGTTTCGCAGCACAACATTAGGTATGCCGTCGACTCCTGCTGACTTCTTTTTCTTTATTTTGTGAAAGATGTCCAAGAGGTCTATCTTAGAAACGAACAGGATATTATCCCCGTTTTGCTCGGCGATGGACATTTGCAAGTCGGTCGTCATTGAACCTAGTAAAACCAGGATTCTCGGATCGCCAATGCGAGATCTCGTCTCTAAGATAGAAGTGTCCAACGAAGGCTCTATTCTCAAGGTCGTAATTCGGGCGAATGCACTCATTCACCTTATATACTCGCTCAAAAACCGCACCCACCGTCTCTACCTTCTCTTGAGCATCTTCCACTATAAAGTGGTCATCATCCAAGATGGCGTCATCTGGATCTATTCCTATTGTCAAAAGTAAGTCTTTGTTCTCTGTCGTCCTTTGGATTTTAATACTTTGAAGGTCATTTTGATCTTTTCTCCTAAAAATTTTATTTATTTCCGGAAACATACTCGGGTTGTTGGACTGTACAGCCCGAATTTTGTTGTTCCGGAAAAGAGATATAGATATTCTGTAATTTTCTTTTATTAACTGCTGGAGATTTTTGATCTGTGACTTCAGAGTTCTAATCTCCAAATCGTTTCGGTCAGTAAACCGCCTGTGCAAGAGTTTTAGTCTCGACAGGAGTCTACTTTTTTGTTTGTAAAGTGTGTCTATTGTCGCGTTTCTGTACATGTTCGTAGTGTCATGTTGCCTATATTTAGGAATCGTCCTATCCATCGTACTACGAATTGCCTCCTCCATACGTTGCAGGTACCCGTCGATCTCAACGTTCGACAGATTCCTGTTGCATGGCGGAGCAATACCGTTCGAACGAAGTTCCCTTGAAACGGCACCGGAAAAGCGCGGCCAACGTATCTTACCGTAGTTGTAAGAGTGCGTCGGCACGTACTCCTCCAGTTCCACAAGGTCGTTCGGAAGCAGTATGACGGCAGCAAGTCCACAGTGGTCACTATCGTACTCAACTGTCGTCAAACAATTTTTCGTCCGTCGAAGAATGTCGTCGGTCAGTTTAAGTCTTAAGTCTAAAAGCAATAGATCGAAATATCAGCCACTTCGAGGATATGAATGCCTGTCAGTAGCCAGCAGATCGACCTTACACTCAATACTGTGAAGCCCCAGCCAATTGAATAGCTGGGTCCCCGTTGGATTGGCTAATTGATTTCCCCCATCTTGGTGTTTAGCATTGTAATCACCGGCCAAAAAGAAATAGTTTTCTTCTGAGTTGAGTTTCAGAGTTCGAAAAAGCGATTCGAGCTCTGTTATAAAACATGAGGGTTGAGAAGCCTCCGGAGCATAGATCGCGACCAAATACAACCGTCTCCCCTGTTGGAAAGCGATGCCTACGATACACACTTCCAGCAACCGGAATCGGCGTACTTCACCACTATATATTACCTAATGAACAATGGCCTTACGTATGAAGATCGCAACCCCACTCGCGAAAGTCGAGTTGGGTCGGTCTCTCCTTACGATAATGTAATTGTTATTCGTCAATTTGTGATGCTGGTTTAGCCTAGTTTCGCTAACCATACATACATCGGGACGTTGGTCTTTTAACAACTCAAAGAGGTTGGTTCGTCGTTCTACCCTAACTAGCGAATTCACATTCACGGCTAGGATCTTAAAAGGCCTCTCTGGCAGCGCGCCCCTTAACCAGAAAATTGCGCAATCGAAGGCACTGCACGGTAGATTATATCCACCCTGCGTGCCTGCTCACTTACTTGTTTTGATAGTTCGTTCATTTGTGCCTGTATTGCACGCAGAACGACTATCAACTCTGACTCCCCAGCAGCAACATTGGGCACAGATGGCTGTGCGGCTGCTTCCTTAGGGGGTTGTACCGTACTTCCACGTCCCCGCGCCATTTGGGCTTAAGATATTTGAGGATTGACGGCCCTTGGAATTGGTCCAGCTGTAAGCCTTCTCTCTTCCGTAGTTGCTGTGTGAGCTACTTTTATTGATTTTTTTATCGTTTGGTAGCGAGGGCATCCCCGATAGTTAGCAGGGTGTCCATCTCTGCCGCACATAACGCATTTAAGCAGGGTCTTGTCTTCGACCCTGGCTTCCCCGAGCTTACACTCCTTTTCTTTGTGGTTCTACCCACACTTTACGCATCTCGACTGCATATGGCTGTTGAAAGCGGAGTGGCCGAACCTTTGGCAACGAAGACATTGGAGAATGTCCCCGTGCCTATTTAATTTTTCCCACTTGACGATCTGGAAGTCCAGGACGGAGATGCTCCTTAGACATTCAAATCGACTTTTGGGTGAAAGAGTGACTAAGAACATCGGCAATAGTCGCTTCTCACGTCTAGCCTTGGCCGTGGTGAACGGCTTGACCCCGATAAACTTGAGATCGTCGCCCGCCAACCTGCGGAGTTCAACTAAGAGCTCTTCTGGAACAGAGGATGGTTCTACCCCTTTTAAAAGAACAGTTTGCGGTTTCTCCTCTTTGGGAGTAAAGCTAAAATGTTCTGTGGTTGTCGCTTCTAATAGTTTTCTAACTACATGATACTGATTCACTGTGTTGTAGTGAATAGCATGCCTATCGTTACCTAAACGTTTGATTTTAAAATTGTCACCAATAGCGGACTTACATAATTTTATTGTGTCCTTCATCTCCATATTTAGGGTTTTAATAGGGGGCACTCTACCCTTCTTGGGTTGTGGCTTCTGTTGCATTTGTTTTTGCTCAGTTGATTGCTGTTTTTGTTGCTTCTGCTTCTTCTGCTGCTCCTGCTGCGGGATCGTTGGCGCTGCTTTTATAGCGGCTCGTTGCTGCCTTTTTGCAGTTTCGTTTTTTTCTGCAGCACTAGCTGCAGTCCCACGTTGCTGCATGGGTGCAGTTTTACCTGGTGCAGATTTTTTTGCTGCAGCTTCATTCTGCTCTTGGGGCGCCGTCTGTGTGTTAACTTTTGTCGGTTACTGTAAATTCGGCTCGTAGGTTTTTTGTCTACGAGCCTCTTGTTTTTGTTTTATGTTTTCAATCTCCCTCTCGAAATTTTTTATTGTTTCGAAGAGGGATTCAATTTTTGCTGTCTCTTCAGCTTCCTCTTTTTCCTCTTCGGTTAGGTGGTCAGTGAGGTCAGAGAAACGGTTGCCATTCCCTGTATAACGTCCCTCTCCGCCTTTCGATTCATATGAGATCTCCTCTTCAGGAGTCTCACCATCAGTGTCCGTAGACATGTCGCTTTTTTCCGTTCTTGTTGTTGTTGTTGCAATCGCTTGCCGTTTGCGGTGAACTGGCTTAGGTTTCGATTTCAACCGCTGCTTCCTCTTCTTTGCCGTTGCTTTGGCAACACCCGATGTGGATGGAACCGTTGGATCCATCACGCCACCGTCGTCGTCTTTATTTTCCTTTTTCGATTTCAACTTTAAAAATAAATATGCACGTTGGCTCTGGGTGGAATCGAACCTACGACCTCTGGAACCACTGCTTACCAGCTTACCCACTAGGTTTTTTTAGTTTTAGTTTTTAAATTCATTTTTATTGTATATCACTTATAACTACTTACATGCTAACAAAAATGTTTAAACTAGCTTACATAATAACTTAATTAACTTACTGACCCTAGGCTGGTACTCTAAATTACACAATATATCTATTTCAACCTAGAACTAATATTAAAACTAAGAAAGTTTAAAAATACTTAGTTTAAAAGATCAACATTTTTTGGTTTTTCTTAAAATTACTTACAACTAATCAAAACTACTTAAAACTAATTAAAACTAGAGCAGCCATAGTAGCTTTTTATAATTTTTTTTTTTGTTTTTTGTGTTTTATAATTTTTTTTTGGATTTTGTATTTTTTCTATTTTTTTTTTTAATTTTGGGGACGCACAGTAATTTTTAAATTTTTTTTTGATTTTGATTTTTTACAATTTTTTTTGATTTTCGACGCCGCAAAATTTTTATAATTTTTTTTTTTTTTTTTGCTTTTATAACTTTTTTTTTTGTTGCCACTATGCCTACCCCCTATACCCTTAGGCTAAGGCCACGCAGTCAGCGATAAGCGAGCGAGCGATTGAACGATCAGCGATTAAGCGACAAAGTCGAGCGACGGGCCACTCGTTTCGTGAGCGACATTTCTTTAGCGATTAGTTGTTAAAATGCCGTTGTCAAGAGCCCTACGTTTATATTTGTTGTATCTTCTCTATCTGTTGCTCTTGACGCTAAGCGATAAACTAAAAATTAGAACAAGTTTGGTGACAGAGCGACGTCGCTCAGTCGCTTAAAAAAATCGCTCATCGCTCGCTCAATGCATGGCCAGTTCAATGCGATTTCATTTGTTTTAATTTTTTCATGTCGCTCAGTCGCTCGCTCGCTCGCTTATCGCTGACTGCGTGGCCTCGGCCTAAGTCTTACACACTAAACCTTTGTAAGCCAGCCATAGGCGACTCGCTATCAGTAACATTTACATTTTGTTGCTCACACAACCACCAGAACATATTCGACGTTTTGATAACGTCCCGTCGATCGCGATCTGAAACCGCCCTACTGTACCGGAGGAGCTCTTCAACTTCTCCGCCTACTGCGGCGACGGCGACGTCCCGGCTGTAAAGGAGCCGTCGTTCTACGGACTTACGGCAGACGTGGTAGATTAACGGAACCGCCAATCTGTCCTGTATCAAACCTATCATGTCAAAATAGAGGAAAGCTTTCGGTGGGACAAAGCCACTGAAACGTGTTCTCTCCATATATTCAGCCCTATCACAGATTCCATCGTAATCGAAAAAAGTCTAAGTTTCCCGATGTTGCTTTCACATAATCCATTCGGAGTGGAACGAATTTCGAAATTCGTAATTTGTTATCACGAACTCCGAATGAAACGGAAATATGACGTCCTTTTCTACGACAAGTTTCTTCTGTCGTAGAGCGTAGAGCCATAGGTAAAATCCATTTGTTAAAACATAAAAAACACATTTGTATAGAACAATTTTACAAAATATAATTCTACTTAAGAAAAAACAATGAAAACAAAAATTATATCGTAAATTAAATTACATCCAACTCTGTTTTTATTCCCTCCCAGTGGTCATTAACTTCGTCTTTTAGGCGTTTAGCGTATCCTTTTGCCGTCTGGATTACAGGATAACATTTCATATAACCTGTTGTTTGTTTGTTGTTTTCACCCTTTAAGAACATCGGTTATTATAAACAGAAACACATATCAATGAATAGAATTATTTCCAAAAGAAATTACATTTTTTCAAAAGACTGTCTTCGTTATGCCCGTTTCCAAATTTGAGCGGCGAAATTGACAGATTTGGAGTGTTTAAACAGTACTCGTATTATTGTTAAATTACTTTATCTGATAGCCAAAATAACACTTGAATTTTATCTGTAAACAAACTTGGTTTTCACAAATTATTTTATGGTTTGTTAAAAAGCACAAGTAAATGAATTTGTGTTTGACAGATTGGAAAGTACTCAGGGACCACGTAACAAAAATCCTCTTTTGGGAATTTATAACTTGATGAAGAAAATATTTGATTATATTCGACAGTAAAATTGTTTATTTCATATAACATTTAAGATTTGATCAATGATACAGATCTATTATAACTTATTCTAAGCACAAAAAGTGCAAATAAATCAATTTTTACTAGAAAACAAAAATCGGTAGAAAATGTGTTTGGGAAAAGTTAGGGGTTTTTTTTTAAGCTTAGGGATTTTTGTTTCTATTGCTTCGAGTATTTATTTTGACATAGGACAGCTGACTTCGAAAATGGACACTCATTTTTTCAATCAGGCAATGCTTTTTTCGAATTCGTTCGGAATTGTGATTGCTTTTTGTCGGGATTCGTATCGTGATTTTACACTCGGGGATTTCTCCGAATGGATTTCATGATAGTGTTATGGACACCTATGAAATTAGCCCTTACGTTAACTACTTGATTTTTTTTACAAAAAAAAACATACCTACTAGCTACTCTCGGCTGTGCATCCATTCCGGTTTGCCACGAAACCACGGCCTCAAAGATGCGATACTCATCATGAACCGTCCATCACTTTCTTAAATACTACTTCCTGAATGCCTAGAATTGAAAGGAAAAAGTTAATTAATTTAGGCACAGCAAAAATAAAGTTTGTTGTTTGTTTGTTTACAAAGTCCCGATCTGTCATCTCGCAAGAAAAGAAAGTGTCATCCAGCCGTTTAGCCCAAGTTGCTCAAAATTATTGTAGCAGAGTAAACGAATAATGGGTACTAAAAATAGCTATAGGGTCGCCAAATCATCGTTTGAGTGGAAGTTGAGAGAAACAGAGAGAGTGATTCCAGGATGAGGAATTAAAAGAAATTGACTGAAGAGAAAGTCTTATGATCATCATTCGATCGTTTTTTTTAACAACAAACTGCAATGTAACTGGAGGATGGTATGATTGTGGGGTGATTAGGTGGATTAGTTTGGTAGAGATAAGAGAAATCGTGGGTGGAAAAAGAAATGAAGAGGAAAAGAATAGTCAGTTGGGTACGAGCATTATTGGAGAAAGGATCGGAGATCTAGATCCGAACATTATTTTTTTTTTTTTGAGTGAAAATACGTATTGAATAAAAAATGTATAAATCGTAATTAAAAATTAAAGTGAAAGAAAATATCAAAGTTAACTAAGATCGACATTGCTGGTTAATTTTTTTTTAATGTTCGGTCGCAAAATTAATCATTAGAGTGGCGTGGTTAAAGACAATTGAACATTAACAACAAAAGTGTCAAAATCCAAACCCAAAAAAAAAAAAAAAAAAGGAAGTGTGTTTCTTCAAACTAGATTGATTTGTGCAGTGAAGCCAACGAAAAGCAGATCCTTAATCACCATAAGAGCTCCTTGTCCAGCCAAGCCATCCAAGGATAGAATCCAGGCAATTTTTGAAACAATAAAATTCTTTTTTTTATAAATATATATATTTATCTATATTCATTTTGTTTAGTTGCTATTAAAACCTTGTTTTAGATAAGTTGGTAAATTTTTTATTGTATCCCTTAGAGATACATTACCGTCTTGAATATTTTTTTTTTTATTTCTTTTTTTTTTTCAAGTTACCAATATAGTCGGTTTAGATATCTGCAGTGACAGACTGAGGTATTCCCTGTTTTTTTTTTGTCGTTGTTTGATTAGTGCCGTTTTCCCTGCATAGTTCTAGGGGTTTAAGTTTTGTTTCCTGAGCGTAGAATAAGCTAAGTAAAGACAGGGTAAAACTCTTCAATAATATCGTCCCCTATACCGAGCTCGTTCTAGGAGGTTTTTGCATTTGATTTTTTTTGAAAACATAGGTGTATCCATCGAGTAGTAATAGATACCCGCAGCGAAGGAAGCCAGGCTCAAATCCGAAGGAAAATTTTTTATTACTTGGAGCGATAATTTCGGTTGGATGAAATTGATGAGCGTTTACCTTATTCAGTCGCTGCAAATGAATGCTACGGGTAATTCTTAGTATAAAAAAAAAATGTTATAAAAAAAAGGGGAATTTATTCCATTAATAAGTGATGAAAAAAGATTTCAATCATTCAAGAATTGCCATCGTGACCCAAAAATCTTAAAGATGTGCTAAACGACAAAAACCAAGGAGGCGAGAAAGGAGGAAAGTCGTTTCTTTGGGTGCAATGAGGTAAGTTGGTATCCGAGATGTAATAAATAAAGGGGAATTTTCGATGGATGTGTAAGGGAAATTCCAGGTGGGGTGGGAAATAGCGCGCTTAAACCATCACCAGCGCGTATCAGTTTAGTGGCGGCAGCCATCTATGAAATTGGTATTCTCTGTAGGCAATAATTTCTTTTTTTTTTATGTTGTTTGGTTCACCGGCATGTTTTATGTTTTGTCCGAAAGATAAAAGACTACTAGTGGAGACAAGAACCTCCCCATCCGGCGAGCTCAAGCCGAGCATAATGCAAGCATGCCAGTTTCCACTAGTAATCTATCCCTCCTTCCCTTCCTTTGAATTTATTTTGTCGGATCCAGGATTGATCCCAGCTTTTATTCGTTCCTTCTAACTGATCCCTATTCACGTCCTAATTCCAAAGATTTTGTTTACACTCCTATCCAAAAGAAATAGCGATCAACCCTACCATCTATGGAAATATCCGACTAAAATTTGAATCCCTTCCCGACACCTTTCGGTAACAATAGGGGTGATTCTAATTTGGGGTAATAAGCCCCAAATATCAGGCCATTGTTCGAAGACATCGCCTTTGCAGTATGACCCCGAGTCAGTTTTATCAAGAAGTTGTCGATTCTGTTTATTTGAGCCCCGTTGTAAAGGACCTCATTAGGATAATATTTTCTGTACTCCGACTCTGGTGTTCTGTGCAATCCAAGACAGGTACGCAGGCACTGTCTCTCAAACACCCGAATCTTTTCCATCTGAGACGCTGTAACATTGAACCATACAGGGCACCCATAGACAATCATTAGCCCTATGAGGGCCATGTAGCAAATCACCTTCACTCTGCTATCAAGTTGACTGCTGTGAAACAAACGCCTTGTCAGACCAAAAGCTCCTCTAGCCCTGGCCAGAGCAGCATCCATATGTTTGTTAAAATATAGATACTGATCTAGCCAAATGCCGAGGTACTTGACTAATACTTTGCTTGGCAGTGGGTGGCCATATAGATCAACGATCACCAGCTTTCGCCATTTCTTTCTCGTATCCCTTGAGGCCCGAGCCAACGAGGTTCTAAACACAATTGTTTCCGATTTCTGGAAGTTGATTTTCAACTTCCAGTCATCGCAATATTGCTGAATCTTATCGAAGTCACGCTGTAAGAGTATTCTGATGACCTCGATCTTTGGACCTGTTCTGTACGCTATTAGGTCGTCAGCGTACGCTATGGCATGGTGAAGGGAACCAATTAGATCGCCGGTGAAAATGCTAAACAAAATAGGTGAATTCACCGCTCCTTGTTGCAGACCATTCTGTATTTTAAAAGTTCTGGTAGAAGTTTTATTGCAACTTTTGACAACAAACGTTCTACCATGAAGCATGTCATTCAGAATATAAAGCATTGGTTTACTCATGCCATATCTGATCAACTTATAGAAAAGACCGTCTAACCAAACGGTATCGAAAGCCTTCTCCAAGTCAACCAGACATGCACCCGTACACTGATTTTTAGCTTTGTTCCATTGAATATATGATACTAGTTTAGACGCGGCATGTGGTATCATGGCCCGCCTTAAAACCGAACTGATTTTCTGGAATAATATGTTTGTCCTCGGCCCATGTGGACAGAGCTCTATTGAGAACTTTCTCGAATACCTTGCTGATACTCGGGAGAAGACTAATTGACCGGAGATTTGCTGGATTGGAACCATCCTTACCTTTTTTAAGGAGGGGATAGACCACTGCCGTCTTCCAACGCACTGGATAATATGCATTATTCAGCGCATTGTTGAACAACGTGGTGTATATGTCCACCGCTTCCGAAGGGAGGTTTCGCAGCACAACATTAGGTATGCCGTCGACTCCTGCTGACTTCTTTTTCTTTATTTTGTGAAAGATGTCCTCGAGGTCTATCTTAGAAACGAACAGGGTATTATCCCCGTTTTGCTCGGCGATGGACATTTGCAAGTCGGTCGTCATTGAACCTAGTAAAACCAGGATTCTCGGATCGCCAATGCGAGATCTCGTCTCTAAGATAGAAGTGTCCAACGAAGGCTCTATTCTCAAGGTCGTAATTCGGGCGAATGCACTCATTCACCTTATATACTCGCTCGAAAACAGCACCCACCGTCTCTACCTTCTCCTGAGCATCTTCCACTATAAAGTGGTCATCATCCAAGATGGCCTCATCTGGATCTATCCCTATTGTTATAAGTAAGTTTCTGTTCTCTGTCGTCCTTTGGAGTTTGATACCCTGAAGGTCATTTTGATCTTTTCTCCTAAAAATTTTATTTATTTCCGGAAACATACTCGGGTTGTTGGACTGTACAGCCCGAATTTTGTTGTTCCAGAAAAGAGATATAGATACTCTGTAGTTTTCTTTAATTAACTGTTGGAGATTTTTGATCTGTGCCTTCAGAGTTCTAATCTCCAAATCGTTTCGGTCAGTAAACCTCCTGTGCAAGAGTTTTAGTCTTGACAGGAGTCTACTTTTTTGTTTGTAAAGTGTGTCTATTGTCGCGTTTCTGTACATGTTCGTAGTGTCATGTTGCCTATATTTAGGAATTGTCATGTCCATTGTACTACGAATTGCATCCTCCATACGTTGCAGGTACCCATCGATCTCAACGTTCGACAGATTCCTATTGCATGTCGGCGCAATACCGTTCGAACGAAGTTCCCTTGAGACGGCACCGGAAAAGCGCGGCCAACGTGTCTTACCGTAGTTGTAAGAGTGCGTCGGCACGTACTCCTCCAGTTCCACAAGGTTGTTCGGAAGCAGTATGACGGCGGCAAGTCCACAGTGGTCACTGTCGTACTCAACCGTCGTCAAACAATTTTTCGTCCGTCGAAGAATGTCGTCGGTCAGTTTCAGTCTTGAGTCTAAAAGCAATAGATCCAAATAAGAGCCACTTCGAGGATATGAAGGCCTGTCAGTAGCCAGCAGATCGACTTTACACTCAATGCTGTGGAGCCCCAGCCAATTGAATTGCTGGGATTGGGATTTCCCCAATCTTGGTGTTTAGCATTGTAATCACCGGCCAAAAGGAAATAGTTTTCATCCGAGTTCAGATTCAGACATCGAAAAAGTGTTTCGAGCTCTGTTATAAAACTTGAGGTTTGAGAAGCTTCCGGCGGTGCATAGAGCGAGACCACATACAATCGCCTCCCCTGTTGGAGAGGGATGCATACGATACACGTTTCCAGAAACCAGAATCGACGTACTTCACCGCTATATATTACCTTATGCGCAATGCCCTTTCGTAAGAAGATCGCAACCCCACCCGCGAGAGTCGAGTAGGGTTGGTCCCTCCTTATGATAATGTAATTGTTATCCGTCAGTTTGTGATGCTGATTTAGCCTAGTTTCGCTAACCATACATACATCAGGACGTTGGTCTTTTAACAACTCGAGGAAGTTGGTTCGTCGTTCTATCCTAACTAGCGAATTCACATTCACGGCTAGCATCTTAAAAGGCCTCTTCGGCAGCGCGCCCGTTAACCTAAAAATTGCGCAAGCGACGGCACTGCACGGTAGATCAAGTCCACCCTACGCGCCTGCTCACTTATTTGCCGTGATAGTTCACTCATTTGTGCCTGAATGACAAGCAGAGCGACCATCACCTCTGACTCCCCTGTAGCTGCCTTTGACACAGATGGCTGTGCGGCCTCTTTCTGGGGAGGTTGTACCGTTTTCCCAGCTCCACCCGCCATTTGGGCGTAGGAAACTTGGGGAACGACGGCCCTTGGAGTCGGTCTGGCTGTATGCCTTCCCTCGTCCTTGGTAACTGTTGGATTTGCATCCAACACTTTTTCTGATGTTGATGGACCGCTATGGTCCATCACAAACGACTGTGTCGCTTTTTTTTGACCCTCTATACGGATTTTCTCCTTTATATTATTATAAAGGCTATTTGCTTCAGCGCAAGAATAAAAATTGGTATCCCCAGGTGGGAGTTGAACCCACGTTCCTCCACGCTGGGTACCTGCTGCTAGACAACCTTGGCTACTGCCTTAGTTGAATATCACTGATTTTACTATACTTTTAATACACACTCCACTTGTAAATAAACTCACAGCTAAAGTCGTCAACACGTCTACACACGATAGCTGTTGCTGAACGACGACGGTTACCCACTAGGCTAAGCCCCTTGTTGATTTTGCACTACTTTACTATCTAGAAAAGCACAACCGAAATTTAGTTTAACACTCTGCTAAAGCCGTCAATGCGCACACTTGCTTCCGCAGTCAAAGAACGACTGAGGGGGGGGGGGGGGGGGCATGCTTTCTTCCGACCATATCATGCAGATCAGCTGGTGCATGCTCCTTTCCGCCTTGAAGAGTTCGGCATCAAGGCCATCTGCACCTGCAGTCTTATTTGATTTAAGTTTGCATATGGCAAGCTTAACTTCCTCTATGTCGGGAGGACGGCATTCTTGATCATCGTCCAAGCTGAATGGGGCAATCTGCCTGACAGCGGAATTTGTGTCCTCATCGCCGTTAAGCAGTCTGCAGAAATGATCTTTCCAGATCCTCAGTAGCGACTGTGACTCTATAACTATGTTTCCCTGCTGGTCTTTACAGGAGTTCTTTGAGTTCGGGGTTTGCCACCCTGGCAGAATCTGTTTACCTTTTTGTAAAACTTCCGAATCTCGTTCCTGTCATGGCACCTCGCTATTTCCTCAAACGAGCGCTTCTCATGCTGCTTCTTTTTGAGAAATCGGTGTTCTTCCCTTCTTTTCTCCTTGTAGATCTCGTTATAGTGATCGTAAGCAGCCCTTGTTCGTTGTTGCATTGGCATTTGTCGTGCTCTTTGTTTGGCTGCATTTGCCTGCCTGCATTATTCATCGAACCATGGGTTTCGTTTTGGTGGCCGAGTGAAACCCAGAAGACATTTCCCATTAAATTAAAAATCATAAATTTTGTTTTGTCACTAATGACAAGACGATGCAGATAAAACCATTTGCGAAGAATCTCTAAATCAGTATTTACATCAATAACTAACTGGAAATAGTTTTTTGATGAGGAGGACAGAGCGGTATCATCTGCAAAGGCTGTAATTTTACCTTTAAATGGTTGAATAAAAAGAGAGTTGACAAAAACTAAGAACAGAACTGGACCCAATACCGATCCTTGAGTAACGCCCATGTATATAAGCCTTTCAGAACTTAATTTGCCTTGAATTCTTACCTTTTGTTTTGTGTTCATTAGATAAGAAGCAAACCAATCATATACCTTACCTCTAATACCGGCTTTGTACAATTTACTGAGTAACAGGGTATGATCTACTGTATCAAAGGCTTTGGCTATGTCAATAAACAGGGAAGAGGGTATCTCTGAGTTGTTCAAACTAAGGTGAATTTCACTACATAATTTTCACCGCTCAAAAATCCGTATTTCATCCCTTTTTCGAAGACTTTTGAAAAAAATGAAAGGAGTGATATTGGACGGTAATTATTTAAGCTTGAAGTAGCTCCTTTTTTATGCAATGGTATAACAACTGCACTTTTTAATGCATTAGGAAAAACACCCTTTTGGAAACTGAAATTGAAAATATGACATAAAACATCTGATATGAAAAAAGAAATTTGTTTCAAAACTTTTGCTGATTTTTTAACGAATTTTTTTAACGAAGAAACTTTCTGAATTCATACTATCATCTTTCAAATTATTGTCACAACACAACGCACTAGAGTTAGACTGAAAGTTATACATATTGTGCTGAAATATATTTGCGAAAAAATCGTTGAATATATTTGCTACTTTTTCAGAGTCGGACGCCAATGTGCTGTTGCATTCAACAGAAAAAACTACTTCAGTTTTATTTCTATTCAAAATATCGTTTACAATCTCCCACTCCTTTTTTGAGTTTCCTAAATTTTCGCTTAATTTATTTCTATAATAATGCCGTTTTCGTTTGGTAAAACTAGAGTACCCTTTTTTTAGAGTACCCTGATTTTTACTCTGAAAAAATTACTAGAGTAGCAAAACTTGCTCTGAGAGTAATTTCTGACAGCAAAAAGAGTACCCTTAGGGTACTTTTTTTTCCCAAACGAAAACGGCATAACGGCTCGCGTACACTAAATCAGACATCGTCCGAATTATAATCGGCCGTTGTCGGCCGAACTCTCACGTTTGAACCAAACATGTGTTAAACAGAGAGAGCACGTACACGACTACAACCGACAACGTCAGATGTCGTCCGATGTCGTCCGACTTCATCCGATCAACAGACGAATCCGAACTTGTTTGGATTTATCGGACGTCGGACGTCAGTTTGCCTATAGAAGTACACAATGGATAGTGAAAAGTTAGTAAATTTCGTTTTAGTAGGACACCACTGTGGAATAAGTTTTCTAAGGCGTATAATAATATAGATGTCACTAAAAATCTATGGAAAAATGTTTCAATTGAACTGAAATAAATAAATTCAATAACAGGCTGTCTGTCAGTAATCGTTAGAGATCGGCAGCAGTGTATGCAGACGAACGTCCGAGATTGTCGTCCGAAAAGTTCCGTACCGATATCGGCCGATAAATCGGATTCAGTGTACGCGAGCCGTAAGAGTCTCTACAGAGAGGAATTTCAGATTTTAGTTCCAAGCAAAGTTTTTCGTAGAGAGTTTTCAGTCTTGTATTATTCGGATGCTTTTTAAGACAGTTATGTGGCTTTTTCTTCTTATTTATCTTTTTTAGCAAAGGGATATTTATCCATGGTTTACGACACGTTAATTTTAAATCTTTACTTTCACGGACTAGGCAGTTGTTTGAAATGTGTAACTGGAGTTTAGTTAGAAAAATATCGAAAGCCAAAGATATGTCTTGTGCATCAAAAACGTCATCCCAGAACTCATAAGTCAAATCAGATTTAAGGGTTACAAAATTAATTCTGTGATTCTGTTTCGAAAAAGATTGACATGTCCTAGAAACAACGTTGTCAAACTGAAGACTTATTAATTTATGAGTTAAAAAGTCTTCAGTTTCAGATTTCAGTTATTTTGAAATCAAATACATCAGCCCTATAGTTTCTGTCATTATTCCTTTGATATTCAATAAAAGCATGGTCTAAGCACGATGATCCTCTTGTCGGTTTATTTACCATTGACATAAAACCATAAGACGACAAAACAGCAAGGTAATTATTTGTAGCAGATGCTTCGGACAATAAGTCAATATTAAAATCGCCTAGCAGTATTTGGTTCTTGCATCTTTGATTGCCCAAAAACACAGAAAATTCATCCACGAAATTCATAACATTAAAGAAGTTGAATCTGTACACACAAAAAAAACAGAATGAAACACCTGATATCTCACAATTAACGGTTATCAAATCAGCAGTATTGAGTTTAGGATAAACAATATCACACGGAATATCACTACGACAAAAAACCGCAACTCCACCCGCTGCATAAGTTTCATTACAACATGCACTAAATGTATAATTAGGGATTTTATAATTTGAGACTTCGCAATCAGATATCCATATTTCAGAAAGAAAAATAAAATCAGGTAAATGATTTAAGGAAGCTAAATGAGCCAAAAGAACATCAAAGTTTTTTCTAATACTACGAATATTTTGGTGGATGACAGAAAAGCTGCAATGATTTGCATTCATATGTTCGATACAAAGGCATTTAAGTTCGTTATTATTTATACTATCAAATGAGCTATTAGAATTAAATTCATGAATACTATTATCTAAATTGTTACTACAATAATGTTATATTGTTAGTTATCATTTTTAAAAAAAAATTTAAGTATTAAAATTGTTTTTATAAAAATCTTCAAAACTTTTTATGTTAATAGAATTTTCACCCTCCTTCCTTCTCATAAATACCGATGAATTACGAACCCATACATATAGACATCTTTTTTGTTGTTTCAATTCCTTAGCCTTCTTTAAAAGAGAACGAGTATAATGAGTGAGACTGTCGTTTATATAAAGTATTGATTTCCCTTTGTTGTTGTTTTGGGCATCGAAGATGTTTGACTTAGGTCGTGTGTGAATTGCGTTAAAATGTGTGTTAAAATTTAACCCGCGTTAAAATTTGACACTAATGAGGTGAATAAAATGGGTTAAAATTTATTGAGCTGTGGAGCAGGTTAAAGTGTGTTAAAATTTGACGTTTCTAGGGATAGAGAAATTTGCTATCGCTTTTGCATTCAATTCAAACAACGAAATATGAATCAAGAAAAAAAACGAAGGCAGGCTGGAAAACTATACATTAAATGTTAGTTTGAAATCAATTAATTTATATAAATTCAATGCTTTTATGTTCTAGGGTTTCACGAAAAAAAACTAATTGAACATTAGGATAAGTCTGGATGAAAAAAACATGGATTAATACAAAATACTTTAAATTTGTCATTTTTCTAAACCAAATACGAATTTATTGTTTTGTTTCTTTTGAAATGTATGAAAAATATCAGCCATGAAAACTAATTTTCAGTGTTACTACACCGAATAAATCAATGAATCAAAATGGGAATTTTGTTTGAATATTTTTTATTGTTGTTTTAAAATATGACATTAGAATCGAGAACGATAAATAAAAAAGATTTTTTTCAGTTTCAGAGACTTTTTATTAACCCTGTTTTCTTAAGAATATGTTTTGGAAGAGAAATTATTTTTCCGTGAAAAGAAAACCAATCTTTGTTCAGGGAAATTTCTTAAATTATCGAGGGACATTTTTTTAACCTACGCAGAAATCTTGGTTAAAATAATTGTTTTAACGCAATTCACACGGCAAATGGCTAAATTTGATCCCACTTCAAACAAGACGTCAAATTTTAATCGTGGTAGAAGTTTTAACGCAAATTTTAACGCAATTCACACACGGCCTTAAGTTTAATTTTGCCAGACCGCAACTTGTTCATCATTTTTTCTTTTTTTGATCGACAAGAAAACTTAATGCATGCAATGTTGGACACGTTAGAGCTACTAATGCCATTGGAATTCCGCTTCACAGTCTTCACATAGCATGATTCAATTTCATTACTTTGAATTTGCTCGCCTATACCTTCAGTAATGAGTTGAATTACCTTTTCCACTGCATTCGTAGAATTCAAATTTGGTATACCAACAATGCCAACATCACACTGTTTCTCTCTTTGTTCGAATGCATTCAATGCCTCCAAAGAATGAACGGTGTTGGTGAGAATGACGTTGCGTTCCTCAAGAGAGTGAATTTTTGTGCATCACTATTGATTGTTTGGAGTTTAAGAATTTCATTAAACAGCATTGACAAAGTAATCTCTTGATCATTGTTTAATGATGGGAAAACGGCAGAGGCGGTTGGTATACTTTATCAGGTTTGGGCTGACATGAAGCATAATGGAAAAAAAAACAATGATACACAGTTCGAAACAATTGAATGCGACTGGAGGAGGTCCAAACAAACTAAAATTTTTATCTCCACTGGAAGAAGCTGTTGAAAATTTATTATATACTAGGTGTGCCAGCGACTTCGTCCGCAAGAATTGGCATAACTTTTTTATTTATCAACCGATTGACATGAAATAAAAACTTAATGTTAAGTGAAGCTTACCAAAATATATTACTGAAAATCCCAACTAGATATTAAGCCGTTTCTGAGATTAGCGTGCACAAACAAACAAACAGACAAAAATTCCAAAAATCATTGTTTTGGGTTCTATTGCGTTAATAAAGGTCTCCTATAATAATTTTTCTCATATATCTTCCATGTACAGACAGCGACCTGTTACGTTTTTGTTATATGTATTTGTAACGAAATATGGATTTTGTCTGGAGTGTTGTATGCTAAAGTGTTTGTTTTGAGTGTGGGATAGTGGCAACACTACTTTGGTCCCAATATGTTTGTTTTGAGTTGACGTGTGAATCGGTTTTGTGAGAGAAAGCTCAGGAAACGGGAGTAAGTCCCGCCTCCGTTGAAGATTTTCGTCAACGGAAAAACGTAGAGGAGAAGTTGACGGTTTTAAATCTTTTTGAACCGCTTTAGCTGGACAAAAGTTTGAGAACGGTCGAGAAGCGAGGATCGCTGTATTGCATTAATTGGTAGTGTCTTTGTTCTGTTGCGTGAGAAATTAATTTTAATTTTCTTATTTTCTTATTTGATGATTAAGGTTGCGACTGTTTTTGATTTTGAGTGTGAATTGTGGACATATTCGGTGGAAATCAGTTTTTCAGTTGCGAAATCAGTTTTTCAGTTTTAAATTCATTTTTTATTGTTTCTCACTTATAACTACTTACTTGCTAACAAAAATGTTAAAACTAGCTTACATAATAACTTAATTAACTTACTGACCCTAGGTGGGTACTCTAAATTACTCAATAACTTACCTTCTAATGCCTTTCGGTCTAAAGATACAATGTATATATTTCAACCTAGAACTAATATTAAGAACTAAGAAAATGTAAAAAACTTAGTTTTATTGATCAAAATTTTTTGGTTTTTCTTAAAATTACTTACAACTAATTAAAACTAGTTAAAACTACTTAAAACTAGAGCAGCCACAGTAGCTTTTTATAATTTTTTTTTGTTTCTTGTGTCTTATGATTTTTTGGGATTTTTGTTTGTGTTTTTTCTATTTTTTTTTTGATTTTCGATGCCGCTTTTAGTTTTTAAAATTTTTTTTTTTGGTTTTATTAATTTTTTACAATTTTTTTTTGATTTTCGACGCCGCTTTCTTTTTCTAATTTTATTGTATTTTTGTATTTTTTACTTTTTTTTTTTGTTTTGTTTTAAATTTTTTTTTTGGTTGCCACTGTGCCCACCGCCTATACCCTAAGTCTTACACTCTAAACCTTTGTAAGCCAGCCATTGGCTACTCTCTATCAGTAACATTTACATTTTGTTGCTCACACAATCACCAGAACATTTTCGTCATTTTAATAACGTCGCGTCGATCGCGATCTGATACCGCCCTACTGAACCTACTGAACGGTTTTTTGGACGCAACTCAGCCACTCAATTCGTTTCTCCTTAGAAACGGGCAAACTGTTTCTGCACTTAAATCAACATTTTCAGTGTCCTTTAACATTTTTTAAAGGTCAATGGCGGACAGAAAGCGATCACTTCTTATTTTTCTTAAAAGAAACCACCCACCTCTATCGCAAATTTTTTTTTGTACTTTCAACATTTTTTGGTTTATTTCCTATTCGACCTTCCGAAACCGTTTTATTACTTTAAACACCATAGATTTACTCTTTTAACAATTTCACTTATTTTGCGAACGAATTTTCCTTTTTGGTAATTGAAAATCACAATTTGCCTTTCTTCAAAAATTGTTTGCCTTGACATTTCGATTTTTTTTATGCTTTCACAATGAAAGCTCTACAAAAACTGCAACTAAATAATATAGATAACGTGGCAATTACAGTTAGTTTTCTTTGAAAACAGCAGGTGTCCCACTTTGAGTGTGACCTGCATTAAAAAAAAAATACTAGACAGATCATTTTCATCTTTTTTTTTAAACAAATCGGGGTTGTTTTGTGATATTTTTTTTTTATTTTATAATAATTTGAGGTCAATATTAAGCAATAAAAATAAAAATTATTTAAAAAAGTGAGCAACTCTGCATTTTTTTTCGTAAAGAAGTTTATTGAAGATTTTATTTCTTAGGTGTCCCACTTTGAGTGTGAGTGACTGTATGTGATGAATGTATTAACTACATGCATCATATGATGGAAAAAATGGATAATGTTTTGAAAGTGGTGAAAGAAAATCAAATAGTATTGAATAAGCAAGAAGAAGAAATAAAAAATATATTGAGTGGTGTAAAACTTATGTGCGAGAAAGAGTTAACTGGTGAGCCAAATAATTCAAAGAAAATGAAAACTTATGGTGAGATTGCCATTAAAAATATACCGCCAATAATAATAAAACCTAATTGTAAACAAAACAGTGAAAAAACAAAAAATGAAATAAAAGAAAAAATCAACCCTGCAGACTTGGGGCTACAAGTGAATAATATATCAAAAAGTGTAAATGAAGCAATAGTAATCAAGTGTGGTGATGTAGATACAGTGAAAAAAATAGAAGAAGAAGTAAACGAAAAATTTAATGGAAAATATAATACTAACATAATTTTGCTGGTTAAACCAAAAATTGTTGTGATTGGTATTGACAAAGAGGTGAAAGAAGATAAATTAATTGAAGTTATTAAAAATCAAAATAAGTTAGAAGGAGAAATAAAACTTTTGAAAGCATACACCAAGTTTAATAATGCAACAAAATACAATGCAATAGTGGAAACAGACAAGCATATATTTAAAAAAATAATTGACATGGATAAACCGTGTCTAAACATTGGATGGAACAAGTGCTTGGTATTTGATAAACTAAATGTAAAAAGATGTTTTAAGTGTTGGGGGTTCAATCACAATGCTGAAAATTGTACTAACAAAATATGTTGCCCAAAGTGTGGTGGAGAACACAAATTAGAAAAGTGTCAAAGTGAAGAAGTTAAATGTAGAAATCGTGCTTTAACGATTGAAAAGTTGAACATTGATATAAGGCGTGTTTTATAGAAATTCTATATGCACTTATATTCACTTCAGCAGAACATCGCTCATGGGAAAACAACAACTCCTTATGTCAATAGCCTAAGTGAACAAAAATATCTCAGTTAGCTAACTGCACAACAGGGATGGTTGGTAAATTTCTTTTATGGAACCCAGAGGTTGGCAGTCTTTGGGTTGTGTTCGTTCATATTTCTGATTTTCGACAACAGATTGAATAAGTCTGTTTCTTTACTTTTTGTGCACAGAAATTCACAATCTGTCATATTTTAAGGAGTGGTTGTAAAATTCTTTCAGAAACTCGCTGAAAGAGCGTAATGGTCTTAAAAGTAAAGAAACGCCTTGAACAAAACATTCGCAGCAACGCAACGCTTGGAAAAACGTCTTTTTGACAGTTGTGGTATTTGTTTTGGCTGTGCACGATTTCTGTCCACAGAAATTTTTGGTGGCGGAAATTCGCAGGACGGGCAAATTTTTTTGACTCTCTCGAGAGCACTCTCTTTTGTGCACTGCTACGAAAAATCGGAACGGGATTAGACTGACTTTCGCCGAATTTCGGTGCATTTCGTGCAAATTTTCAGTAAAGAAACACACCTTATGACTTCTGACCACAGAGGTGATACAAGAAGAGGCAAAACCACACACACACCACGGCATCTGTCCTCAAACTGACTTCACAAACACCACTTTATTTTCAGCTTTCAAAACCAGTTTGAATTCCGAAAATAAAGTGGTGTTAAGTTGGTGGTGGCAGGAGAAGCAATGGTTTTCCCTCTTGTTCTTTATTCTTCTAAGCTTTTGACTTATTTAATTCATAAGTCACTTACTAACTTATGACTTAATGAGTTTTTAATTCACAAACTAGCAACTGAAATAAATACCTGCATCGAAATCTGAATCCTAATTCGATTCGATTATCCAATCCTAAAAATAAAAATGAATCTTATTGAACACAGCTATTGCGAAAAAAAATTAAAGTGACATTTGTTTTGTTTACATCGAAAGTAAAAAGTTGAAATGCGGCAAATAAATTGAGAATCGAGAATTAAATAGAGAAAAATAAAAATGGAAAATAAAAGGTATGCATTTAAATTCTTCTGAATGCAAATTTTTAATGTTTCTTGTCCTTAGAACAAGTGCAAAGGGTACCAACTTTGAAAGTGAAAATTGAAAGTGACGTGCTAAATGAATATAAACCAAAAATCGTTTTATCGTAAGTGAACATAAGTGAATATAAAAAATTTTCGATAAAACACGCCTATAGATCCAAACCATGATGTTAGAGATGCAAATTGCCCAGTGCATATTAGAAGGCTGTAAAGAGAAAGGGAGAGGGTTGCATATTAGCAACCAAATTTTCTCAAATGCATGCATCTTAATATGCAGGGTTTGATCAATAATTTAAATGAATTAAAAAGAATAGTGTATGAGAACAATTTTGATATGGTAGTTTTAACTGAAACGCATCTCGGCTCATCTGTGATAGATAATGAAGTGCATATAAAAAACTATAAAATTATAAGATGTGAAACAACATCAAACTATACCGGTAGAGTTGTTATTTATTTAAAAAATAATATTGATGACTTTAGAGTGATACAAAATGTTCAATTTAATATGAGTATATGGATATTCGAGGTGGAAATATTGAAAATTAAATTCATTGCTCTGTGTAGGTCACCCAGTTATCCAAAAAGTGAATTTTGTGGTTATTTAAATGATTATTTACAAGACAATACAAACGAAAATATAGTTATAATGGGAGATTTCAACATTCATTGGTTTGAAAACTCAAATTATAAAAAAGATGTTTTGTTTATGGAAAATATGTGCAAACAAATGGTAGTGGAGCCTACAAGAATATGTGCCAGTACAAGAACTTTATTGGACTATATAGTAACGGATATAGAATCAATAGAAGTGAAAGTGAAAAATGATCTAAAAATAAGTGACCACGAAACGATAGTGTTTAAACTGCCGGTGCGTAAAAATAAAGACATGCACTTAAGTTTGTGTTAACCAGAAGCGCCGAGGATTGGCATGAGTACAAAATAATAAGAAATAGGTATAAAAATAATCTTCAAGTGACTGAGAGAAACTATATTCAAAATAAATTGAACAGTGCTAATGATCAAAAAAGTATGTGGAAAACATTGAAAATATTGGTATTGGGACAGACTGTAGCAGAAATTAACGGTATCGAGTTTAATGGAAGTAAAATAACAGACAATAAAATAATTGCCAATAGATTTAATGAATTTTTTATCAAAAGTGTAATTGTAATTAATCAAAAAATACCAAGTGTACAATGGTCAAATTAAAATGTGGTATATAGTGAAAATTGCTTTAAGTTTAAAAAATTAAATTCAATAGAAGAAGTTCTAAAAATAGTTGAAATGATGCCTAACAAAAATGACTTTAACTTAATGAATAAAACAATGATAAAAGACAGTGTTTCAATAATGGGACCTGCTTTATTAAACTTAATAAACTACTCCCTTGAAATTGGTAAATTTCCAAGTACATGGAAAACGTCGATTGTTACACCGTGGAGAAAATTTCTAACTCAAGAAAATGTGAAGACTTTCGACCAATCAACATGCTTCCACTTTACGAGAAAATATGGGAAAAAGTTGTTCAAATACAATTGGAAGAATATTTAATTATAAACAACATCATTATCGAGGAGCAATCTGGATTCAGACGAAAACATTCCTGCGAATCAGCTTTGAACTATGTAATAGCAGACTGGAAGGAGATATTGCACCAAATTAAAAAAATAGCAGCTGTATTTATAGACCTGAAAAGAGCATTCGAAACGTTGGACAGAGTGATTTTGTTAAAAAAAATGTATGGGTATGGCATAAGAGGTACAGAATTCAATTGGTTTAAGTCATATCTTATTGGACGACAGCAAATTGTTAAGTTTAATGGGGTAAGTTCTGTTGCACTAAACTCTGATTTGGGTGTACCACAAGGATCAATTTTGGGTACAATACTATTTGTAATTTATATTAATGATATAAAAAACGTTTTAAGATATTGTAAACCAAAACTATTTGCGGATGATGGCTTATTTTACATTGAAGATAAAGAGGTAAAAATAGTGCCTTGAAGTTGTTAACGGATATCATCAATATAAAAAATTATTTGAATATGAACAAGCTTAAACTAAACACAGAAAAAACTAAAATAATGTTACTACCAGAAAATAGATTGATTTGTAAAATTAATGAATTTGAGTGTGTAAGAGAAACCAAATACCTAGGAGTATTCCTGAATAGTAATTTAACTTTTAAAAAACAATTTGAGATGATCTCTAAAAAAATAGCCATAAAAATCTGGTTCTTTCGAAGAATACGAAAAAAACTAAGCATTTCTATGGCCATTAAAATATATAATTCCATTATACAGCCACATTTTGAGTATTGCCCCACAATACTATTATTGGGGACTGAATTAATGATATCAAAGTTACAAATTTTACAAAATAAGGCAATGAGATCCATACTATGTTGCAATGTATAGACCTATAAGAAATATGTTAAGAACTTTGAAATGGCTGTATGTCAAACAAAAAATTATTGTAAATTAAATACTTTAATATTTATTTTTAAAATCAAAAATGATATGATGTCTGTTTACTTACAAAGAAGACTGATAATAAGAGGGGAACTTCGACCTCGTAACTTAAGAAATAATAATAACTTGCACTTACCATTGTTTAGAAATAGCAGAACTCAAAATATGTTATTTTTTAAAGGAGCACAAATTTATAATAGTCTTCCTTGAGAAGTAAAATTAGAAAATAATATTGTTAGATTTAAGCGCTCAGCTATAGAATATGTCAAAAACAACTACTAATGTATAAAATTGTAAAAATATTTCTTGAAATAGCAAGTTTAATGCTAAATAAATAAATAAATTACGAAATTACTATTACAGTACCTGGACGGCCTCTGTATCAATTCAGAGTGATGCCATCCGGGTTATGTAATGCAGCCCAGAGAATGTGCCGTCTGATGGATCGGGTGATCCCAGCTAGTCTACGACAAAACGTGTTTATTTATTTGGATGACCTTCTGATATGCACCCCAGATTTTGATTCGCATCTGCGAGTCTTGTCAGAGGTGGCTGCTTGTTTGCGACGTGCAAGTCTGACAATCAATCTGATTAAATCGAAATTTTGTATGCGCGAGGTCAAATTTGTTGGGTATATAGTAGGTCAGTGGGTTCTCAAAACCAACCCGGAAAAGATTTCTGCGATGGTGAACTTTCCTGTTATGAAGACCGCAAGGCAAGTGCGGAGATTTATAGGCCTTACCGGCTGGTACCGAAGGTTTATTCGGAACTATTCGGATTTGGCAGCACCATTGACTGATTGTCTAAAAAAACAAAAAAAATTTGAATTGTCGCTTCCAGCGAAGGAAGCATTTGAAAAATTGAAACAGGCACTTACCTCGGCTCCAGTGTTGTCTCAAGCTGACTTCAAGAAGCCTTTTGTCATCCAATGTGATGCGTCGTCTGAAGGAGTAGGAGGGGTACTTTTCCAATTGGATGATGAAGGTAACGAAAAGCCCATAGCCTTCATGTCCAAGAAACTTAATAAAGCGCAGAAGAACTACACCGTCACTGAGCAAGAGTGTCTCGCTGCAGTGCTTAGTATCAGACGTTATTAGAGCTTACGTGGAGGGGATGCCGTTCCGGGTCATAACTGAACATTCAAGCTTGAAGTGGCTCATGTCACTTAAAGATCTGACAGGCAGACTAGCTCGTTGGAGTCTAGAACTTCAAGGTTTTAATTTCGCTATTGAGCATTGAAAAGGCACACTAAACGTGGTCCCAGATGCGTTGTCGCGGATGGACATGGAGGAAATCTCCATACACGATATTGCTATCGAGGTAAATTTAGACTCACCAGAGTTCGAATCGGAAGAGTAAAAAAGCCTGCGGGAAAATATTCAAAAAAATCAAGACGCACTACCGGATCTCGTGGTATCCGATAACTTCGTATATAAAAGGGTTAGGTTTCGTAGCGAAGCGGGGGAAAGTGAAGATTCCCTTTGGCGGTTGTGGATACCCAGTACATTAACTCGTGGAGTGATGGAAATGGCACATTACTCCAAGTTGAGCTGTCACAGTGGGTTTTCCAAAACTTATTTGCGGATACGCGATAAATTTTTCTGGCCAAAAATGGGTAGAGACATTAAAATTTTCGTTGAGCAGTGTGAAACGTGCAAAATGGTAAACGCTCCAAATAAAGTTCTGCGTCCACCCATGACCAAGCAAATCGTAACCGAAAGACCGATGCATAGGATGTATGTAGACCTGTAAGCCCATATCCACGGACCATAAAGGGCAATACTACTATTTCTATTTGTGTTGATCACTTCACTAAGGGCCGGTTTGTTCAGAGCGGGTTAAATAAGCAATTTGGTTATTAAGGATCACCAAAGTGTGTTTGTTCACCTTTTTCATAGCTTGGCTAGCAAATCATAGGTTATTCAAATTTACAAATTTTCAAGTTCCATTTTCCAGCCTTTATGTCAAAACTTAATCAAGGAAATTATTGAAAATACATAAATTTTTTTTATGATAGAATCAGTTGTTTTTTCGGTTGTCAAATCTATCGAGATTTGAATAAAAGTTTATTTTAGTTTCAATTATATTTAGGTATGCCGAATCGGAAGACCTAAATAAAGAGCCCCAAGTTAATTGCCAATCGAACAGAGCCATGAGCGGGTCATCAAACCAAAAAGCATTTAGCATAGCTCCCAATACTGCACAAAAGGCAAAAGCAGCATCAAATGCTCAAACCACAGCCGGACAACAGGCTTCCCATCTGGTTAAAGCTGAGTTGGCTGAAAAGAATTGGCAAGTTGCTCGTGCTGCAGATGCTGCATTGGTTTGAAACAGCGAATTGTCGAGCAACTTGAAAAAGAAGTTCGCGATGCTGCCATGCAAGGTGCTCAACAAGCAACCACATAACTGAGAACTTTGACTTAAGCATTGCAGAATAAAAATAGGTCAATATGAAGAAATTTTAAGTTTTAAAAAAGAAATACTGCGGCAGCAGCTGGCACAAAATAAGGAGGCAACAAAAAAATTAAACACGCCGCTGAGGAACATTGCCAAAAAACTAAAATTCTCGAAGCGGAGTTAAAACTGAACGAAAATTCTGCCATTTATGAGTAAATAAAATACCACTTCAGCCAAGCCTGCACTTTTTTATTTATGTTTTTATTTATTTTACTTATAAAAAAAACTTAAATTACAGCGACCACATGCCTCATTCAAGGTTATATGTCAGCCTGACTTTTTTTTTTATTTTGAAGGGATAGCTGTGATTTGAACAAAAATCAAGCCTGAACAAACTGAATTTCAGTTAATCGTTGTTTAAATGGAGCTAACCCAGAAAAATTGCCTGGTTAGCAAAATCTATGATTAAAAGCTCTGATCAGAAATTCCTTGATGAAATATTTCGTGAACAAACCGAATCTATGACTATCATCTGGAATAATCATTGGTTAGAAATAATTATGCTTGAACAAACCGGCCCTAAATACGTTTTTCTGAAAGCGCTTCCGAAAGCCACTTCGAAAAATATTATTAAATATATAGAAAATGAAATTTTTCACGCGTTTGGCACTCCGGAGTTTGTACACTCAGACAACGGAAAGCAATTCGTTTCGTCTGAGTTTCGAAAGTTTCTAGAGAGCTATGGGGTGCAACACGTCAAAACCGCATTGTATTCACCCCAAGCTAATATCTCAGAAAGAGTTAACCGGAGTGTACTGAGTAAACTTCGAGTATTTGTTAGAGTGTGCTTAATTTAAAAAAAGCACACTCGAATTGTTACGGCTACCTGCAAAATAAAGAAATAAAGATTAAAACAATCAATGGTTAGACTAAGAAATAACAATAATTTTTGCGTCCATAGAAATGTATGTATGTAGGACTTACCTGTTGTTGTTTACCTTTTGTTGTTTTGTCGTTTGTAGTGTCTATTCCGTTGTACCTGAAAAGAAAATAAAACGAAAATTTAATAAATGAATTTTCAACTTACCAAATCATATCGCCTAGAAAGAAAAATAGAAAAAAGGCGGAAAAAGAGAATAAAAATAATTCTTTAATGGCCGGCATTCTTCTGTTGCGGCAAAGTAAAATAAAATGGTATTGCTCAATGGCTAATGGCTGGTTGTCACGGAGAACACAATTATAGAGCGCCATGTAGGGTTCATACAATTGGCGACGCAGGCGACACAAGTGGTCATAAATAGATACCACATAGGATGTGTAGTAAGGATATGTTTATTGTACGTATTTGTTCTATTATTTATTATTTATTTATTTTATATATGTATTTATTTAGTGATGTTTAGTGATATTTAAGTGCAATAAGTTAGGTATTTAAGATTAGAGTATTATAATATATTTATTTATTTTCATTAGGTCAAGTTATTATTAGGTATTTATGTTATATATTAGTATTATATATAGGTATTTATTTATTATTTGTGTATATGTATTTATGTATTCAGAATGTATACGTGCAATATAGCATTCCGCTTCCCTATTTAAAATAAGAAAAATTAATGTGAGCCGCTTCCGAGCCTGAAGCCTTTCACAATTGGGACTGGCCATCACGAAGCGTAGCGGAAAAAATAGAAATGAGCAGGGGCACAACAAGTGACATTTTGTATGGAAATTGCCACTTTTCCAACAAAATTGTTTAAAAATAGAATGTTTCGACGGTCGAATATTCGAAATTCTTATTGAAATGGATTAATAAAAGTGTAAAGAAAAATATAAAATTAAAGTACAACAAAAAAGTTGACTGGAAGTTTCCAAAATGCAAGTGCAAAAACGAGCTGTGATTTTCAACAAAAATTTAAGTTGGAAAATATGAATTAAAATTTCCACAAAAAAACAAATTAAGCTTTTAAACAAGAATGTGCGTTAGTTTAAATCAATAAAATATCGAAGACCACTGATAATTCAATGAAAATTTAAGTTAAACAAAATTTAACATCCACTCAACAAAACCTACGTAGAGCTTTAACTAAAAAAAATCCTACTGGCAAGCTCAATGCCATCTATGGGGAACGGTCTGTGTCGAAATGGTTGAGCAAAGGAACCGTTCGACTTTGAAGATTTGTTAAAGTCACAGTTGAACGGTTCGTTTCGTACATCGTAAATTTTTTTGTGTGAGATAAAATCCGAAAACCTTTTTTTTTGTTCAAATTTAAACAATTTTCGTTTTTTTTCCTTTTGAAAAGGTTAATAGGGCGTGTTTGTCAAGACAAAAAATAAAACAGAAATATAATAAAAACGGAGAACGTTTGCTGGTGAAGCTGGTTCTTATATATACATATATATATATATAGATATTCGAGTTTGTCTGGTGAGTGTGTAAAAGAAAAGTGTTCGTAAAATCTTATATTTTGTGTAGAGTACTGGTGTTTTGTATGGTATGTAGAGTAAAAAAATGTTTAAATGTTCTAGGTCTACCCTCTGGCGGTCAACGACAAGGTGAAGAGGTCGTGGCCGCCCATCGTTTTTTTTTGAACCATCATTTTGCACCACTGTGGATATTTTGAAGATACCAAAAACACACTCAACAAGAAGACAATAAAACACAATAAGAAAAGACAGCAACAACAACAAACTGGAAAAATTGCGGCCCGTGGGCCCGGCCCGGCCCGGGTCCTCCAAGTAACAGTGTTTTTTTTATATGAAGTGGGGTTGAAGAACATACAAGCAAATACAAAAAGGGGGGTTGACAGACGAACCATAAACCTGCAACAAGCAAATTTGGAAATTAACGAAGTACAACATTCACGCAAAGAAGCAACAAAATTTTAAACAAATCAATATACACGTAACACGGAGAGTACATACAATATACCTACGTACTATCAAGTGAAGCCAACCATAAGGCTTGGACGTCACCTGTGGCCAAGGTGGCGGAGCGCCCTAGTGGCCCAATATACAAAATCCAATTGCTGTTCGCTGTATTAGTTATAAGTTTATATTTTGGCGTGATTTTTTATTATTGTTTTTTTATTTATTATTTTATTTCATTCGTCTTTTGTTTTTTTTTACAATTTCTCTTAAATCATTTTCTTGTTTAATTTTATTTTTTTTCTGGGTTTTTCTAGTGTGTGTGTTTATATATTTTGATTGCGACAAAGTTAGGGACCCGTTACCCAGCCGGATTTTCGTTTTTTTTTTGGTCGATAATATTGCGACCTCGTCGACTATAAAGAGCTCCTTCTAGTTAGGTTCAGTTAGTCGGGGTGCGAGCAATCACCAAGTAGCCCGGGGTGAGAAAAGTCGGGGTTCGGTGGCGCCGATGGTTTCCCAAAAATAAAAATAAAGAAAGAAAGAGAAAATAAAACGGTTAGAAAAAAAATAAGAACTTAGATACACAAGAACCTCATAACATATGAGTACAAAACCAATTATAGAGGTTTAGAAATACCCAAAACTGCAAACAATATATGGAGATACGAAAACAGATAAAAATACAAAAACGACATAAAATTTATAAAAATACAAAAACAACATACAATTTATAAAAATACAAAAACAACAAAAAAACTTAAAAACACAAAAACAATATATATTTTTTTTATTTTTTTATTATTATGGTACTTTATTTTATCACTAATAGGTTTTCATTTACATGTTTTTCATTTGGTACATTTAAGCATGGCTTTAGCCGTCTGCCGAGAAATGACAACAAATTTAAAAAGAATTATTATAGGTAAATACTATTATTCATAAATATTCATTTCAAAAAGGAAAAAATTAGTAGTAAAAGTAGCGTTACAAACATTTAAAAATTTTCATCTATTATTCTTGATCTATACTTGAGAGCAGTGTGGCAATAGGAGGCAAGTTTATTCCAATTTTCGCTATCGTTAAGCACGCGTTTGACATCTTCGATGGTCATAAGATCCGTTTCCATAATGACTACGCCTTATCTCCTTCAATATTGGGCAAACACCAAGAAAATGTATCACATCTTCGTTTTCTCCAGTATTGCATAGAGTGCACCGAAATGCAATATCCTCACGATGTGGCATATAGTTCAGCTTAAGAAGTTCTCCTCTCGCTCTAATTACCATTGATATTTGTGCTGTACTTAGTCCAGTAGTTTACTTGTTGGTGTTCTAGTTGTCGGTAAACAACCCGTGTTCTTGAACTTTCCGCTTGAATTACATTTTCTGTTTTGATTGCCTGTTCTACATGCAGGATAAATTTTTCAGATATAGTTTTCCACTCTGGGATGTTGTTTTCAGTCAAATCGAGATGGATGTTATATTTTACTGAAATATTTTCCCAGTCTTTGAAGAAAAGGGTTTTCGTCCTTATGGCTTTTTTGGCAAGAGCCTTGGTCAGGCGAGTATTATCATCCCCATTTAGGATTTTTGTTATGTAGCTCATGTTTAGTTTAAGCGAAAATACAAATAAGGGAGACATTCCACTTTCAATTTGAACCATATAATTTGGTGTGGTTGATGGAAGCCGATATAGTTTTTTGAGAAAAAACCGCAGAAGTTTTTCTACATCTTCATAGTATTTGCCTCCCCAAACCTGTGCCCCATAACACATTACGGACCGCATAACCGCTTCAAAAACTTTTATTTTCGATGGAATTCCAACTCTTGCATTTGCCATCAAGTTTCGCCAA
This sequence comes from Melanostoma scalare, assembly GCA_949752695.1. Classification (NCBI taxonomy): domain Eukaryota; kingdom Metazoa; phylum Arthropoda; class Insecta; order Diptera; family Syrphidae; genus Melanostoma; species Melanostoma scalare. The sequence continues at coordinate 65,962,354 of OX456986.1, read as the reverse complement.
GTTGAATTTATCGCCTTTTTCGAATCGGAAAGTTTCATTTTAAAGTGCTTTTTGAATGAAAGATCATGATTTATCAAAACACCTAGGTACTTATATGATTTGACAACTTCCAAATCTTCCCCACCATATTTCCACTTTTCGTTTCCTGCTAAGCGACCTGATCCTTTTCTAAACACGAGTACTTTTGACTTTGTCGTATTCATTTGTAGACAATTATATTTGCAGTATTTTTCTAGCTTATTTATCATATGCTGTAAAGAGCTGGGTGATTCTGCCAAAACTACAAGGTCGTCTGCAAAAAGTAAAGTTGTTACTTTGATTCCTTCCACTATGACTCCTTCCGGTAGGAAGTCTGCTATGTCATCCAAAAATAGTGAAAATAACAAAGGGCTTAGAAGGCATCCCTGTCTTACACCTGTGTCTATTCCAAACCAATCTGATAGCTCCTCTCCATTCCATATTGCTGATTTGTTACCACTGTAGAGACTTATTATATTATTTACGAACTTTGTTGATACGCCGATTTGTGACAGTTTGTAAAATAGACAGTTTCTGATGATCATATCAAAAGCCGCTCGAAAGTCGATAAAGAAAGCATACAGTTTTTTGCCCCGATTAAGGTAGCTTTGGGCGATGCTTGTTAGATTGAAGATTTGGTCTACTGTAGAAAAACCTTCCCTAAAACCTGCTTGGAATTGGCTCAACTTATTGTTTTCATTGACCCATTTTGATAGCCTAGTATTCAACAGACCAGTAAAAATTTTCGATATCGTATTCATGAACGAAATTCCTCTATAGTTCGCTGCGTTATTAGGGTCACCTTTCTTGTATATTGGGAAAATGATCGATTTTTTTAATTCTTCTGGTACCTTCGCCTCATTGAATATATTATTAAGTGACCTTAAGACTTTTTCAAGGAAATTATTCGGAGCATTTTTGAAGAACTCATAGGGGATTCGATCTTCCCCTGGTGCTTTGTTCTGTTTAGCTTTTCTCAACACTTCGCAAAGCTCTTGCATGTTAAATGGAACGTCCAATGTGTCATCAGTTACTTGAGGCATTGCATACATATATGATAATTGTGGTTCCTCTGGATTAAGCATTGTTCGGAAATGATCTTTTAATGCATTTACTTCAACGAGAGTGCCTACTTTGTGTTTGTTCCCGTTGAGTTTTTTTTGCAATAGTCCAAAACTCTTTGCTATTGGAAATACTAGCTATTTCACATGCCATTCCATTGAAGTACAATGTTTTCTTTTTATCGCAAATAGCTTTGTACCGACAGTTGGCTTCTATATAGATTTGTTTCGTCGTTGCTGTGTTCAGCTCTCTAAAGAGATTAAGAGATCCGAGCGATTTTTTCCTGGCTTTGGAACAGTCTTCATCAAACCACGGTTGTTTTTTTTCTACTTTATTTCTGTTAAAAACAATATATATATACAGATAGATAGTAGGTTAGTTTTTAAGGTTATTTATTTTTATATAATTTTCATTTTTCTTTTTTTTTTGTTAATTTATTCCTTTTGTAGTTAACGTCAGTTTAGTTTTCATCGTTCGATTTTAATTTTCATTTTCTTTGTCGTTTTTTTTATGCCTTTTTATGATTTAAATTTTGTTTAGTTACTCAATAAATATGTGTTCATCACGCCAAATTACCGTTTGAAATCCTGTTTCTTTGAATAAGATGGCGTGGTAGATAACATTTTCAGTGGGGTGTGAGCGGGCGGTGATGTGGTGAGGTAGGATGTGAAGCGGTTCTGACAGCTCGATATTTTTTCAAGGGGAATCCAAACGACAAGGCCGATTGGGTTCTAGGTTGTGGTTGGGAACAGGCCACCCTGCACTACCAGCAGCAGGGCCCAACGTGAGGTGTACTTTGTGTTGTTTTAGTGGTGGTATTCCGTTTTTTTTTGGCACGATTTATGTTTTGTTGCGAGGCGAGGTGCGGCAGAGGAGGCAAGACCCACCCACATCCGGCGAGCTGAGCCGTGCTCCGCAAGCGTGCCAGGTCTCCTCTCTGTGCATTCCTTCCCTTCCCATAATTTCCTCTCCTATCGGGCATACCTACCTTTCCCATCCTTGTTTTGGTCCCTTTCCTTTTTCCGTTTCCTAGTTTTTGTCTGGTTGTTCCCTTTTCCGTTTCCCGAGTATGTTCGATTCCTTAATCCTACCTTATCCTAATACCTACCTTACACTATCCAAATTCCTATCCAAATTCCAATCCTCATTCCTTTTCCCCTCCCCTTTGCTTTCGCATCAAATGGCGCCCAACGTTTTTGTGCAACGTCCTGGTTGTCCTGAGCTTCAAATGAAGCTCAGACCTGTTGTTCAAATGTGTCGTCCAACGTACGGATGAAATACGGTGTCGTTCGACAGTGTTCAGACGTACAGTCCTGTTTTTGTTTTTTTTATGTTTCCATACCCCATTAACAAGTCACACACCGTATGTCATGTAATGGATAGCTCCTTAGCAAGCTATAACATTTGCGACGTTGCGTGTCTATGTTGATTTTCCTACTGTTGTGTTGTCAAGTTGTCTTTGCTAGCGGGAAGAATTCTTGTATGTCTTCAATTGGAAGGTCACTGACGGACCATTTGAATTGCGACATGAATTCAACCTTCTGACGAAGCAACTCACCTTTCAAATTCAATCCTTATAAAGTTGTCTTCAAGAGCTTCAACACTTCGTAAGTCATGATCTGAATAGCTTTGAGCATGCCAGATCATTTGCGACGAAGATGTTGAGGCCGATGATGACAACTATATCCTATCCTAGTAATGTATGAATGTTGTTTAAATCTTTATGTTTTCACCTCACGTGGAGATATAGTTCGCTGAATGAAAGAAGAGCTGTCAGAAATACCTCCACGTAGAAAAGAAAAGACATCACCTCCCACTGAAAAACATCGCCTTAACCACCCCCGCAAATACATATAGAAATAAACATACAAACATACAAACATACAAACATTTAAACATAAACCAAAATATAAAATAAAATAAAAAAAATTTTCTTTTTGATATTTAGTCTGATTGTTATATGTCTAATTTATTATTGGTGTTGGTTATGGTAAGTGTTTACATATGTCGGTTTTTTTTTGTTTTTTTTATATATATTCTTTTTTTTAAACATTGTTCTTTTAATTCTTAGTTTAGTTTAGTAGGTTTAGTTTGATTTTATGTTTGTTTAGTGTCACCAAGGTGTGAATATTTTTGTTAGGTAGCGTTAGTTTTTTTTGGTTGTTATATAGTAACCTTGTATTTTCGTTAGATAGTGTTATAGATATTAGGATCCTTAGAATAGCCTTGTCCTTATCGGTCTGTTGGAAGAGTATGAGCGAGAAAGATACAGATATAGAAAAAGCATTAAACGAAAGAGTTACCCGTTCTATAAGCAGAGTGAAAATGTTGCAATTCGGGGGACGTTCTCCTCCAAAGCAGTCTGGTGCAAGAAATCCAGCCGAGAACGCTAACCAAGTGGACTTCTCGATTCCGCCACCGGCTAGTCATAATAATAGTGCCGAATCATTGGAAGGACCGGCGTATAGTTTGATTAGTGGGTTAGGCATAGAAGGAAACTGCGACGCAAACAAAGCAATTGATCAAGGGAATCAAAGCCAGCCACCGGTTAGGAGAAATGTCACTCAGTCGAATGAGAATGGTAGAGAGAGTGGGCGTATTTCAGCTGAGTTGTTGCTAGCTATCGACACGGCTGTAAATACGGCTCAGAGGTCACATGCTAGTTCCCTTAAAGATGAAATCACCAAGTCACTTGATGACAAACTAGAAGAGTTTTTGAGTAGGCTCAGCGGCAGTAGTGCTACTGCTCATATAGTTGAGAATAGGGGTGTGCAAGGGGCATCGAATGTTCAGACTGTACAAAGCAACCATTCTCAACTGGACCCCCTAGCGAGACCATTCGGTCCCAGTTCAGAGCCAGAGAGGGAGTTTAGGGCTGAGCAAGGCGCGTTCCAGGCGGTGTACTATCACCACCAACAACAGCAGCAAAATTTTCATAGAAATCCCCCCAGTTGGTCACAAACAAACGGAAGACCGAAAAACATACCCGTCAGAGTCGACAAATGGGGGATAAATTTCAGCGGAAAACCTGAAGCGTTGACGGTGGAGGACTTTGTGTTCCGTCTGGAATCGTTGCAGTGCCAGTATGAGTGTTCCTGGGCCGAGGTTTTACGTAGTATTCATCTTCTCCTCTCAGGTGAAGCCAATGAGTGGTTCTGGCAATACCAGCGGTCCAATGGTCGTCCGGATTGGCCGATGTTGAAGGGTGCGATGATGAGACAATTCCGCAATTCCAAGTCGGACTTTGACATCGTGCGGGAGATCATGGACCGTAGGCAGGGCACCTGGGAGTCGAGTGATGATTTCTTTGCTTCAATGAACCGGCTCAAATCTCAGCTCAGGACACCGATTCCGGAAACAGAACTGGTAGGAATATTGAAAAAGAACCTGAACGAGAGGATAGGGAGGATGGTATATCCTCAAGCCGTTTATACTTTGGACCAGTTGCGAATGGCCTGCAAGGAGGCTGAGTATGCGTTCCCCGCGAAGGACCGCGAAACATTCGAGCACCCTAGACCCAGTAATAAGTATACGGTGCACGAAATAGACTTTGGTGAAGAAGAAATGTTTGGTGGTAACGAAGAGTTGGCAGCTTTTCAGCATACCGGTGCCCGACCAAAGCTTAATAGGGGCAATAGTGACCCGAAAACAGCGGTATGTTGGAACTGTAGGTTACAGGGCCATTTTTACCAAGAATGTGATGCGCCTCGTAACATTTTTTGTTATAAGTGTGGAATGGAGAAATTTATAACTCCGAAATGTCCAAAATGTAATCCGGGAAACCTGAGCCGGAACGTGACTTTTTCGGGGGAGTCGCGTTCGACACAAACCCCATAGAGAATTCCCAAACCCAAGCAGAAACCCCCGTAATAACCCATATACTTTCAAGACCTCAGGAAAGTAAGCAAAACCCAGTGAAGCGTTTTGAGATTAGGCCATTGCACCTGAGATTAGCTGAGTACAAAAAAGCTAGAGAAAGAATTTTTGGTAGTGCAAATACTGTTTCAAATAGAATATTAAAGACAAGAACCAGATACAAGTTAAGAAAGGATATTAAGTAGAAAATCGTTTCAACAATAATAGTTTCTAATTCAGACCCGAGACCTTACGCGATGGTTAGGATCGGTAACCGAGAGATGCTTGGGCTGCTGGATAGCGGCGCAAGTATCAGTATTCTAGGGAAGAATTGCGCAAAGGTTGTTGAGGAGTTGCAAATCTCTGTTTTGCCTCACAATTCGGCGGTTAAAACAGCAGATGGCAAAAACCAAGAAAGAGAAAGTCGTGGTTGTGAACGGACGTGTCGTGGGGTGCGCTCTTCTGTTTAAGTCAAACTACAATCTTTTTCGCTTTCAGATAATATGTTCTGTCTATTTTGCAATAAAAAATTGATCGAAACGATGTTGCGAGAATTAAATGCAGTGACTGTAATTTGTTCTCACACGGTGCTTGCGCTAATTTAACTCCCACTGACCTCGAATTTTTAATCAATTCAAAAGACTCATTCTTTCGGTGTGATAAATGTTCTAATCTCCGACGAAAGACTTTTCATGAACGTGATCTATCACCTGTGGTCTCTGCACCAACAACTGCTTTACCGAAATCATCAAATTGTAAAATTCTCTCTGCTAAGAAGGTAACAACAACTACTAATGCAGTAACGGATCGACGATTAACTCCCAATTCCCCTCATCAACCTGTTAATGTCATTGCTCCTACAAATAAACATCAACAACATACACCATGCAATGATGATGATATCTTGTCAACAAGAGATGCGGTAGCTGAACAGCAAATAAAAAAGTCAATTACCATGGACATGCTCTACGAGGAAATACTTTGCCTGAAAAAAATAAATAATGACTTTCTCACCACTGTTCAACAACTGAAAGACGAAAATATTTCTCTTAAAAATAAAATGAATGTTCTTGAAATCAAGCTTAATTGGAGAGAACAAAAAGATTTAGAGAATATTATTGAAATTAGTGGAGTACCTGGCGTAAACAACAACAACGCGATTGAATGTGTCCAAAAGGTTTTGCAATGCGGCTTGGATGTTTCTGTTCCTGCTATGGACATCCATAAATGCTATGTTAAGCGCTTAAGACATAGGAATAAAACTGATTCCCTTTCCAAAAACAACAACAAAAAGTTTACTGATGTCATCTGTGTTCATCTTGCCTCTCAACAAGTGAAGCAAACGATTATGAACAGCAAAAGGAAAGTAGGAAAAAAGCTTAACACATCTTTGTTTGTTTTTTTTTTATGTTAACGATTGCTTCACTAGTTACACCCGCGCTCTTTACACTGAAGCAAAAAAGTATAAGGTAGAAAAAAATTATAAGTACTTATGGTTCCAAAATTCAAAAATTTTATTAAGAAAAGTAGATAAGGGAAGTGTTTTTATTGTAAAATCGTTTGATGATTTAAAGTCGCTAAAAGATTAATTTAATTGTCTTTTTTTTAACTTGAGATTAAGTAAAAAATGTTAAATTCAATCTTAAACATAGATCTTACTATTAATAACCCTACTACTATTAGTTCCATTAGTTATGATATTTTTCTTAGCAATTCTGATGAGTCTAGCAATTTTTTATTCATTGTGCATCAAAATATACGTAGTCTTCGGCAAAACTTTGATTTGCTGGTGTGTTATCTTGAAGCTCTACCGTATTTACCGGACTTAATCTTTGTGTCAGAAATTTGGATATTTAAACATGAATGTGATAGTTATTTAATTGCTGGTTATAACTTTCATGCTAATACAAATGAAACATATGCTGCAGGTGGAGTAGGCGTTTTCGTACGTGAGTCGTTGGCTTGAATTGTTATTTGTCATAATTTACTGTCGGTTGATGTTCTACAGCTTTGTTGCTGTATATGTAATAAGGTTTTCAACTACGTTTGTGTTTATAGATTGCATTCGCATAGTTTAGAGTTATTCTTTGATGAATTTGCTTCTCTTTTGAGGAATCTGAGAACTACCAATCTTGTATTACTTGGTGACTTCAATTTAGACATTTTAACTAAGAATTCCACCTGTGACTCGTATCTTGCTTTGTTAGCTGAGCACGGATTGACTTCCTTCGTTAATGAACCTACAAGGCCAGTATCACAGTCTTGCCTTGATCACGTTTTAGGTCGCTTCAATGATTTATGTTTAAGTCAATGCTACGGTCTTAATTTTGATCTGCACATAACTGATCACAAAAATGTTGTTTAGCGCTCTAAAAACTTCCAAGTCCAAAAAGAATACATCCTCCTCGTCGATTAAGAAGATAAACTTTGCCACTTTAAACAATGCCCTTCGCTTTGAAAATTGGGATTCCGTACTTGCAGATCGCAATGCTTCGAGTGCTTATGATCTTTTCCTAAATATCTTACAGTCCTTTATAAGTTCCAATTGTTTTAACTGGTTGGTTAAGAGATGCGACAAGAAACTTAAGCCTTGGATAAACCAATCAGTTCTTAATAAAATAAAAATTAAAAATAAATTACGTATAAAATGTTATAAGCATCCAACTAACAGAGCTCTGAATATGCGTTATAAAACTATGTGCAAAAATATTAACAATGAAATCAGAGCTTGTCGTGATAGATATTATAACTCTTTGCTTAGTAGATCTTTTGGAAATCCTAAAAATGAATGGAAAGCAATAAATAGTATAATAAAGCCTAATGCTTCAAATAGGCCCACTCAAACTATACTGACTAATAATGGATTCGACTTCGATGATCCTGTTACGGTTGCGAATATTTTTGGTAACTTTTTTGGATCGGTTGGGCCATTATCAGATTCAAGTTCTTTTTGCGATCATTGTAACGGTGATATGGGATATATTGAATATTTAGCTGAAAGGAGTTTTTACTTTGAACCTATCACTGGGTCTGAAGTTTACTGTTTAATAAACTCTCTTAACAAATCGGATGCATGTGGGGAAGATGGCATATCCAATTACATTTTGAAAATGATTTCACCTAATGTTTCTGATATCCTAGCTCATTTGTTCAACTTAAGCTTTTGTACTGGCGTTTTTCCTGAGAAATTGAAATGTGCTATCGTGATTCCTGTATTTAAGAAAGGTAATAAGAAGGAGGCTAACAATTATAGACCTATATCATTGTTGTCCTCGTTATCTAAAATTTTTGAAAAAGCTATAAAAAATAGAATGTTACGATACCTGAAAAAAAATAAATTCTTCAGTTCATCACAGTTCGGTTTTAGGGAAGGACTATCTACTGATGACGCTCTTTTAGATTTTTGTTCTTTCATTAATAAGGGTCTCGATAGTAAAATGTATTGCGCTGGTTTGTTTGTAGACATAAGCAAAGCATTCGATACTGTAGATCATAGCACGCTCCTCTACAAACTTCAATCGGCTGGTTTTCGAGGTTTCGCTTATAAATGGTTTGAGTCTTACCTCAAGAACAGAACTCAAAAAGTTAAAGTTGAGGAAAGCTACAGCGAATCTAGGATCTCAAACATTGGTGTTCCACAAGGTTCGGTCCTTGGTCCCATTCTTTTTCTCATCTACATCAACTCTCTGTTCGAACTTCCATTCTCTGGTAAAATAACAGCTTTCGCAGATGATCTTGGTCTAGCTTATAATTCATCTAGTGCATTGGATCTTTTAGCTGATTTGAATCAAGATGTCCATTTATTGCGGATGTGGTTTGCCAAACATAAACTTTGCATGAGCAACAAAATTAAAGTTATGTACTTTAGCTTAAGAATGCGTGATGCTCCTGATTTGAAAATTGTTTTCCATGCCCAAAATTGTTTAAAATACAAACTATCCCATTGTTCATGTAATGTTGGTCTAAATTCATTACTTTATGACCTAGAGGCAAACTGCAGTCCAAACTGTTTTGAGATAGAAGCAGTAAATGATTTCAAGTACCTTGGGATTGTGTTTGACCAGACTATGAGCTGGTCTAATCATATATCAGCTTTGAAGCTATATTTTAGATCTTCAGTTAGAAGTCTTTATCATCTCAGAAAATTCTGTAATAACACAACACTTAGAACAGCTTATTTTGGTATATTCCATTCAAAACTCCAGTATGGCATAAGCTGCTGGGGTGGGGCATACCAAACTAATATCAGTCCTCTCCTTGTTTTGCAGAAATGTGCAATGAGAAAGATCTACGGTGCTAATCGGTTGACTCCTTCTATGGCTCTATTTAGGTCCTTAAATGTTTTACCTCTCAGGCATCTTTATTATTACAAAACATCTAAAATATTTTTTAAGAGGGGTGGCTATTTACAAAGCCCAATTTCTAATATTCGTACTATGCGAAGTAACTTTGAATGTCAAGTAATCGTCCCCCCTTTTCGTACTACTCATCTCAGAAACTTCTACTCCATTGTGTCATGCAAGCTCTTTAATACCTTTCCAGCAATTATTCGTACTGTTCGCTCATTGTCTTTATTTTTAAAAAAATTAAAAACTGGCTTTTTGGTTTTGACCACACTCAAATCGAGGTTTTGCTTTCCTATATCTCTTGATAATGTACTTTTTATAAAGAATATTTCTTTCAATTGTATATACCTTTTTCTATATATCAGATTTGCACAAATATGTAATTTTGTTTTCATTTAAAATTTTGCATTTGTTAAGAACTAAAAATTGTAATTTTTCACTGAAGCATTAATCACCCCACACTCACAGAAAAATAGAACTATGTAAAATGTTAGTGGTATTTAATACTATTTTTTTCTAAATACAAAATGTCACTATAAATAAACAATAAATAAAATAAAAAAATAAAATAAACCAGGCAATAATAGGAAGGATTGAAGCCGAAGTTGGTTATAAAGGAACCAGAAAAAGATAACATTTTACTTGGTACCAAATTTGGACCAAGCCTTATATTTGGGAATAGACTTCTGGAAGGCTTTCCACATAGCTCCAGGAGTCGTTAGCGAGATTTCGGTGTGTGAGAGCCCAGCTGACCTAACAAATGCGCATCAGCTTTCTCTCGAGCAAACATCGAGGTTGGATGCTGTAAGGTTGAAGTTTCTTGACTATGAGCGTCATGGTCTCGGAAAAACGTCATTGATGGAGCACGCGATAGATACTGGAGAGGCAGTTCCTGTCAAGCAGCGTCACTACCCGGTGTCACCAGCGGTACAAGCCGTGCTGTATCAGGAAATAGACCGCATGCTTCAGCTCGGTGTGATTGAGGAGAGTGAGAGTCCTTGGTGCTCACCCGTTGCACTCATCAAGAAGCTAGGTGAAAACAACGCCGTAAAGTATCGGTTTTGCCTAGATGCTAGAAGAGTCAACGCGGTGACGAAGAAGGACGCTAATCCACTTCCTCATATAGAAGGACTCCTCAGTCGGTTGCCTGATACGTACTTCATAATTAGCGTTGACTTGAAGGAGGCTTTCTGGCAAATACCGCTGGAGAAGGAGAGTAGGGAGAAAACTGCGTTTGCGGTTCCGGGAAGACCCTTGTACCATTTTAAGGTCATGCCTTTTGGGCTGTGTAATGCCGCTCAAAGGTTATGCCGTTTAATGGACAAGGTTATTCCTGCACGACTCAGGGACCGTGTCTTCGTGTATCTTGATGACTTGCTCATCATAGCGCCGGATTTCGAGACCCATATCGACTTGCTAGAACAAGTGGCTGACTGCCTTAGGAAAGCCAACCCAACAATAAATCTCAAGAAATCGAAGTTCTGCTTCAAAGAACTGAAGTACTTGGGATTTATAGTAGGCGGAGGGAAGTTAAAGACTGACCCGGCGAAAGTCGAGGCATTCGTTGACTTTCCTCTTCCGAAGAATCCTAGGCAGGTACGTCGGCTGCTCGGTCTAGCAGGTTGGTATAGACGGTTCATAAAAGATTTTTCAAGCCTTACAGCGCTACTTACGGACACCCTTAAGAAGAGCGCGAAATTTGAAATGTCACGAGAAGCGATCGAAGCGTTTGAAAAACTGAAGAAAGCTCTGACCACAGCTCCGGTTCTCACACACCCAGACTTCACTAAACGTTTTTATGTTCAGTGTGATGCGTCCGAGACCGAAAAAAAAATTGCGCAATTTTTTTTTTCGTCGCTTTACTACTTAGCGCCAACAACGCTTGTTTATTCACACTATTTCTATATAATATAATTTACTAAAACGAGAGATCTGTTTTTGAAAATATATGATGTCGAAGAAAAAAAAAAATCTTTAGAAATCCAATCAGTCAAAAGCCAACAAAAATTATAAATTGTAATCACGAAACTCAAACAAATTTCTGTCCACAAATTGGAACAAATGAACATATAGCTCTTCAGTTTTATGGCTTGCCAAGACGTACAAAAATGGATAAACCTATGATAGAAATATTGATATTTGAAGCTGTTTTTTCGTAGTATACACAGTTTGAATTTGAAAATGTGTTCAAATATAGTGTAGCTTTCATAAATCAATTATTGAAATTACGAACTTCGACATCATATATTTTCAAAAACAGATCTCTCGTTTTAGTAAATTATATTACAGTGAAACCCGCTTAAGAGAAAAGGCGAATTGTCACAGTTTTTCTTTCACTTAAGCGGGTTTTTCACTTAACCGAACCCCGGTTAAGTGAAAAAAATTTCACTTAAGCGGAGTCCTGATAAGTGAAAAAAAAATTGCACCTAAGCGGATTTAAAAGTTTACATAAATCAAATTAAATCACATTTGAGTTCTTGTAGGTTTATTCGTAGGTACATTGGGCAAAACAAAAGGGTCCACTCCCAAGTTTGGCTTCAGGTTTCAAATATGTATATATTCATATTTTTGAATACAGTACGTTTTATGAAGACAAAAATAATCTTACTTTTTTTCAAAAAGTCATTAATTTTCGTTTGTGGCAAAGTCTGAAAATGGCAATTCATCATTTTATATTCAATTTCAACTAAGATTAGATCTAGTTCATTATCCCCATAAGAAAACTGCTTAAGAACATTGAGATTTAAAAGCTTCTTTGATTGTTGGTTTCTGAATTCTCAAAATTTCCACATCTGAATCATTGTCAGATACAGATCTGTTAGCATCTCTTCGAATGGTAGTGCTGATGCTTCATTAATAATGTCTTCATCCGTCATATCACCAAAACAAGGAAGATCTTGATCTATATTTACTAATCGATTTCTTCTCTTATTGCTGTTAGAAAATAAGTTTCTTCTTCTTCGTCGTCTGGTTCAACTTCTTCTAAGTTTTCGTCTGTATTAAAAGTCAAATCAGCTTTCCGGTAACAGTTCTTTATGGTCAATGGGCCATATCCACCATCCACCAGGCAATTTTTATCATTTTTAACGCAATCAGTAAATAAATTTTTTTTGAAAAATCCACAAGGATTCTCCATTATCCAAATGAAGAAGTTGCTTCTTTGTAATACATCTTCTGTAATGGGCTTTAAAGCAGTGTATAATTCCCAGATCCAAAGGTTGCATGGCAGAGGTGGCATTCGGGAGTAAAAATTCAATTTTTATATTTTCCAAATTAATTGCATCACGATCAAGTTTGTGGCAAGATGCATTGTCCACAATCAGCAATACCTTTTTTCCTTTTCTTTAAATGTTTTGTCCAAATCTTGCATGATCATCGTCCAAATTTTACTTGTCATCCAAGCTTTGGTGTTGGCATAATATTAAACGGGAATTGTGCTGTTTTTAAAGCATCTTGGATTATGAGATTTACCTATGTTTGTACATATTTAGAAGAAAAGTTATTAGCAAAAGAAAAACAAAATGTGTTTAATCTTAGTCTACACACCAATACAAAAAATAATTTTGTCTGTTCCAATCGAATTGAAAATGAAAAGGACAGTGATACGGTCCTTTGGTAGCTTCATTCCTGAAGGTTTTCACATCTATTTAGTATTTTAGTATTTAGTATTTATTAATTCAATCTACGATCTCTCAATCAACAGATTTTTAAAAAGTAATATTCATTACAAAAATTCAATTATAACTTAATTTAGAAATGATTGTTTTCCATTAGAATACTTTTAAATTATTCTCTGGGCATGCAAACATCAACATCGTCATAGACTAAATTGAACAGCCTGACACAACGAGAGAGAGGCTCACGTTGTCCATACAAAGTTTCATGACGAACATCATGTAAAAGTGGCCTTGTTCTTAAAGACCTCGAAGGAGCATAAAAATAAATAAGAGAAAGCAAACTCTCACTTTTTATAGAAAAACACAAGATATCGCGTATAAACATTACGCTATAAACCTTTCTTCGCCTTTCTAGAGTCTTAACACCCAACAGTAAGCATCTCTTCTTATAACTTAAAATCGCATTATCTGTCAATGTAAAATTCCTTAAAGCGAACCGCAAAAAATTTTTTTGAACTCTTTCAATCCGGTTAATATTTTTTAATGTGCTGGGATACCAAACAATTTTTTTTTTTTTTTTTTTTTCTTAAGCGAGTTTCACTTAAGCGGAGTGTTTAATAGGTAATTGGTCTACAAATTCTCGGGGATGAAAAAATTCTTTCAGATAAGCGGGTTTTTCTCTTAAGCGGGTTTCTCTTAAGCGGGTTTTACTGTATATAGAAATAGTGTGAATAAACAAGCGTTGTTGGCGCTAAGTAGTAAAGCGACCGAAAAAAAATTGCGCAATTTTTTTTCGTAATTTTGTAATTTCAATAATTGATTTATGAAAGCTACACTATATTTGAACACATCTTCAAATTCAAACTGTGTATACTACGAAAAAACAGCTTCAAATATCAATATTTCTATCATAGGTTTATCCATTTTTGTACGTCCTGGCAAGCCATAAAACTGAAGAGCTATATGTTCATTTGTTCCAATTTGTGGACAGAAATTTGTTTGAGTTTTGTCCATTTTCATTTATGACGGACTTTGAAGCTGCAATGAGAAATGGTCTTAAAAAAGTGAAATTATGTCCCACATTGTGTGGGAAATAACTTCACACAGAAGTGAAATTCTGGCCCACAAAAGAGTGAAGCTAATTCCCACCTAAGGTGGGACATAACTTCACCCGAAAAAAGTGAAATTTTAACCCACTAGAGGTGAAATTATGACCCATGTGAAGTTATGACCTGTGAAGTTATGCACCCGCACCACTAGCAGGTAGACCGATGTGTATATGTGTATATCTATGTTAATTTATTTTAAAGAAGAAATTTGATAATTATCCACATTTAAAAGAAAGAAATTCAAAATCAAACGTAGTAGACGTTTTAACATCGCTGATGATGAGTTGCATGTCAACTCGAAATGCATTCGAAAAATAATTAATTCAAAAGAAAAAAGGAAAATTTGCGTTTTATTTTGATTTTGAATTTCTTTCTTTTAATTGTGGTCAATAAAGGATAATTATCAAATTTCTTCTTTAAGTAACCTCGACCACAATATCGGTTCAATACTTTCAACATTAAATTTAGAAAGTTTACTATCACAATAATTTATTTTATTTGGTAGGCTTATCTATGTTAACTTATTTTATTTGTTAGTCTCATTTATGTTAATTTATTAAGTCTGTTTAGTTATATTTTTATATAGTTTTTATTTATATCAAGTAAGTATGTCCTATTATATGTTAATTTATTAAACCTAGTTGTAAGTATAGTTCCCTATTTATATATATTTATTTACCTATTTCTAAGTCTTGTGATATTTAAAAGACTTATAAGAAAAGGCTTTTTCAATGTTAAACGATGAAAACTTTATTTAGGAATAACGAAAATAATATTTCTGTTTTAGAGCAAACAAACAATGAGTACTTGATTGTATTACAAACAGCAAAGTAGAAGTACATGTTATTAAATTATACAGTAGACATTATAACACCGCCTCTTAATTTAAATTAACATTACTTTCATACATGCAATATATTAAAACAAAACAAACTGAACAAAATTTAAGAAAAAAATCAAAAAAAAAAAAAAAAAACTAATTAGGACAACATTTTAAATTCAACTTCTTGCGATGTTTCTCAAATAATGTTCTACTAGTTCCTTTGGTCATTACATCTGCTAATTGATCACCACTAGCTTTGTATTGCAATTTAATTTCTTCATTTGAAATAGCTTCGCGAATAAAACGATTTGACTGATTATCTTCGTAAATGATTGTTGGTTTACTAATATCAAAACCCATTTCCTTCAGCAAGCTTCGCATCCATTTCGCCTCACAGATGCCTTCCCCAAGCGCTATATATTCTGCCTCCGTTGACGATAAGCTTACAGTAGCTTGTTTTCTTGATGCCCAACTAACGGTATTGTTTAAGACTTTGAACACGTAACCGGAAATGGACTTTCTATCATTTTTGTCGCCAGCCCAATCTGCATCAGTAAAACCATCCAAAATGTCAGCTTGTTCATTTCTTGTGAAAACCATCTTCAGTTCCATTGTAGCTTTGATGTACCTCAAAATTCTTTTTGCATTAGAGAAGAGTTCAATAGTATAACAACTTTGAAAACGACTAAAATAATTCGTTGCTGCACAAAGATCTGGCCTAGTTGTAAGTGTTGCGTACGTCAAACATCCAATTAACTCCCTGTATGGAACATCTGGTAGTTCGTTTGGATTTCCCTTTTCAATATTTAATCCAGATTCCATTGGAGTTGCGACACCCTTGCAATCACTCATTCCAAACTTCTGGAGAACATTTTTTAAATATTGGTTTTGGCTAAGAGTCATTGTACCATCTTCAAAATTTTGTTCAATATGAATTCCTAAGAATGTGTTCACTTTTCCAAGGTCGGTCATATCAAATTTATTCTTCAGCAAATTCTTGATTATGTCAATTTTTCGCTGATTGGTGCAAACAATCAGTAAGTCATCAACATATAACAAAACGAAGCTTCTGATACCAGTTTCAATCTTTGTGTACAAACATTGATCCGTTGCACAACGTTTGAAACCAATCTTCAACATAAACTGATTGAACTTTGCATTCCATATCCGGGATGCCTGCTTCAGACCATATAGTGCTTTATTGAGCCTACATACCTTGTTACCGTTCTTGAATCCCTCCGGCAAATCCATGTAAATAGTTTCTGAAAGATCGCCATTCAGAAAAGCGCATTTTACATCCATTTGGTGCACATGCATGTTGTAATTAGTTGCAATAGATAACAGTGTTCGCATTGTTGTTAGTTTTGCGACTGGAGCATATGTTTCACTGTAATCAAATCCGATCACTTGCGAAAAACCTCTTGCAACTAGGCGAACTTTATATTTGTCGATTTCACCATCCGCCTTTCGCTTCAATTTGAATACCCATTTACATGACACTGGTTTTCTGCCTTTTGGTAAATCACATTCGGTCCAGGTTCTGTTTTTGACCAATGATGAGTATTCTTCTTGAATGGCCTTTTCCCAAGCATGCCAATCACTTCTTTGTTTCGCTTCAGTAATTGTGAAAGGATCATTGTTGACGTATTGCTGAGCTGATAAGGCGAAATGAGCATCCATTTCCCATTCTCCATAACGCTGTGGGGATTGACGAATTCTAGTACTGCGTCTCAAGCCTGTATCTTGCTCATATTCACCGATGTTTTCATTATTGCTATATCTGTTGTCACCAATGCCATCCAAATCAGAATTGTCGTTAACATCTTTTTCAAATGATGATTCATTTACTTCAGAATTTATTTGATTGATCGGTGTTTCACTATCATCCGCCTCTGAAACTGATGAATCCTTGATCTTGTGACGACATATTACTGAGCCTTCATTGAAAACCACGTTTCTACCAACAATCAATGTTTTACTTTCAATATTCCACAATCTGTAACCATTTGAGGCATATCCCATCATGATACACTTAACAGATTTTTGATCAAACTTAGATCGCTTCTCAGCCGGAATGTGATTGTAGCACAACGCACCAAATATTCGAAGATTCGACAAGTTTGGTTTAGTTCCAAACCAAATTTCTGACGGAGTCTTGTCGATGAACTGTTTTCCAAAAGCACTAGTCGGACAACGATTTTTGACGTAATTAGCTGTTAGAATTGCTTCGGACCAAAACTTCTTTTCGAGACCACTTGAATTCAACATAGTTCTGGCTTTTTCTACAAGAGTTCTGTTAAGTCTCTCAGCCACGGAGTTCAATTCAGGATTATAAGGAACTGTATAATTCAACTGAATGCCTCTTGCTTTGCAAAACTGCTTGAAATCGTTTGAAATATACTCGCCGCCATTATCTGCTTTTAGTCTTGCAACCTTACATCCATGGAAAGCCTCTGCACTTGAAACAAATTCTTGAAACTTTTCGAAAACTTCGCTTTTTCGTTCAATGCAATACACAGTTGTCGCTCTCGAGAAGTCGTCAGTAAAGGTCACGAAATATCTTGATCCATCATGCGAAGCGACAGGCATCGGTCCGCAAACGTCGCTGTGAATCAATTGAAGAATACGATTAGTGCGTGATTCCCTCTTTTGCGGGAAAGGTAATCTTGATTGCTTTCCAAGAATACATGATTCGCAAAAAACGTCTTCGGTATTAATTTTCAATTGTTCAAGACCATTTACCATTTTTCGACTAACCATTTTCTTCATATCCCCAAAATTCAAGTGGCTTAATCGAAAATGCCAATAACTTTGAGGTGTAACCTTCGAATTCTCTTGAGTGAATGAAGCAAATGCGCCTCTATCAATAAGAAATTCAACCTCATAAAGTTTGCCTGCATAGCGAGCCACGAAAATCGTTTCATCATTAAGAGATACATATGCAAAGTCTCCCTCAAAAACAATATAACATCCACGCTTAGTTAAACTGCGAATGGACAACAAATTACATTGCAAACCTTTTACAAATAAAACATCTTTTAAAGCTTTTGTGTTGCAATCGCCATTATAAAGTGTTTTCACAAGAATGTCACCACGTTGCTTGGTTACTAGCATAGTATTCTTTTTAGCAACTGAAATCTCTATTTCTTCAATGTCTCTCAGATCATTAAATAAATTTTTATCATTTACCATGTGCTCTGTAGCACCCGAGTCCAAGATAAACCTTACAGATGAACTTCTTGTTCTTGGATCTGCTTTTGAAGCTGTATTTAAAATCATCTCAGAATCTTCGTTACCATTTTTAAATACACGTACTTTGCTAATGGCACTCAAAGAAACAACTGCTTCATTTAGTGAAGATGTATTTGCACTATTCTTCGGTGATGCTTCTTTCTTGAAAAAATTTTTCTTGAACTTCTTTTTCGGCTTTTTGTTGCATTGTGACTTAATGTGACCTACTTGGCCACAACCATAACACACAGTTGTACTCGTCCAACAAACGACATTTCACGAAATCCAAAGTCAAATTTGTTTGCTCAATAGTTTCGATAGCTATTACCAAGGTATCGAAAGATTTTGGCAAAGTGAGCATCAACGAAATAGCTATATCTATGTCTTCCATCTGTTTTCCGGAGCTCTTCAGATCGCGAATCAATCTATCAAAGTTCAAAATATGCTCCTTCATATCGTCCCCTTCACGATAATACATCGAGTGCAGCTTACGTTCAAGCAAAATTCGACCTGAAATAGTTTTACGTTCAAAAATACTTGCCAATCCATCAACCATCTCTTTTGCAGTAAATTTCCCCTTGATGTTTTCCAATTGACTATCATGTACGCTTTGAACTATAATATTCTTGCACATCTTTTCTTCCTGTCGAATTTTCGTCTTCTCAGCTTCATTTGTCTTAGCTTCAACAAGCTTTTCAAGGTCTTCTTGAATGTAGATTCCTAAACTTTTCTCATCCAGAGCAATTTCGATGCGAAAACGCCAATTATTAAAGTTGGTTCCATCGAACAGCGGAATACCAGTCCTGGTATTAACAGATACCATTTCATTCATTTTAAACCCAATAAATGACAAAAACTTGATATATGCTCAAAACGTTTCTGGGCCCATAACCTAAAAGACTTATAAGAAAAGGCTTTTTCAATGTTAAACGATGAAAACTTTATTTAGGAATAACGAAAATAATATTTCTGTTTTAGAGCAAACAAACAATGAGTACTTGATTGTATTACAAACAGCAAAGTAGAAGTACATGTTATTAAATTATACAGTAGACATTATAACAATATTTACATCCTAGTTCTAAGTATATAGTTCCTTATTTATCTATTCATTTAAGTATTCATAAGTTCTGTGATAATTATAAACTAGTTAAGTATTTCATGGTGATATTAGGTTAGATTTTATGTTGAGCAATAAAGTATATATATGTTTGTATCGTAAAGTGATGTCACAGATTACTTATTTTATTTATTCGTATATAACAGGTAGTTAAGTTATATTTTTTTTCTGTGATATCAATTACGATTAGGTTATTTATTAAATTAGTAGTTAGGTTAATAAGTTCTTGTTAAATTATTCGTATTGTAATATCACCATGTCCTTAGCATAAAATATATATACATATACCGTCATCTACCAACATAATAATGATAAATATGAGAAATGGTAAATGAAGGTCAATGAACTATGTTTCATTTGAAATACCAAACAAAAAAAATATATAAATAGATATAATTATAGATAAAGATAGTACACTCACGAATATACTCCTACAGGAAGACCGATGAGGCATCTGTATTTTTGGGTGTTGGGTTGGAATTGTTGTTCCATGTTATCAATGTTGTATGTGTTTAATGTTGTTGAACTTCCAATCGTGGCTTCATTCAGCTACCAGGTTCAAACAAATCTAAAAGAAAGAAAAAATTCAATTAAAACAACCAGTTCACAAACAAAAATAAAAAAAAATAAAATCATGATCTAACCTGACTGCCCGGCTTAGCGAGGGTTCTTCCCCACGTTTGCCTAGGCGTAGGGAATTACCATGGTTCCTTTTTATCAGTTACGGCAGCTACCAGGAACATACGGCATCAAATAATACCTGCAAGAAAAAAAAGGTAGTTTAAACAACTGTTCAAGCAAAATAATTTAATTGAAATTGGTCAATACATACCTAACCTAATTGCCCGGCTGAACGAGGGTTCTTCCCCACGTTGCCTCAGGCAAAGTATCCTTCCACCGACGGATCCTCCCACAGGTATGGTATCCGCCGGTGTTTTTGTTACGGCTACCTGCAAAATAAAGAAATAAAGATTAAAACAATCAATGGTTAAACTAAGAAATAACAATAATTTTTGCGTCCATAGAAATGTATGTATGTAGGACCTACCTGTTGTTGTTTACCTTTTGTTGTTTTGTCGTTTGTAGTGTCTATTCCGTTGTACCTGAAAAGAAAATAAAACGAAAATTTAATAAATAAATTTTCAACTTACCAAATCATATCGCCTAGAAAGAAAAATAGAAAAAAAGGCGGAAAAAGAGAATAAAAATAATTCTTTAATGGCCGGCATTCTTCTGTTGCGGCAAAGTAAAATAAAATGGTATTGCTCAATGGCTATTGTCTGGTTGTCACGGAGAACACATTTATAGAGCGCCATGTAGGGTTCATACAATTGGAGACGCAGGCGACACAAGGATAAGGATATGTTTATTGTACGTATTTGTTCTATTATTTATTATTTATTTTTTTTATGTATGTATTTATTTACTAAGTTAGTGATATTTAAGTGCAATAAGTTAGGTATTTAAGATTAGAGTATTATAATATATTTATTTATTTTCATTAGGTCAAGTTATTATTAGGTATTTATGTTATATATTAGTATTATATATAGGTGTTTATTCATTATTTGTATATATGTATTTATGTATTCAGAATGTATACGTGCAAAATAGCATTCCGCTTCCCTATTTTAAATAAGAAAAATTAATGTGAGCCGCTTCCGCCTGAAGCCTTTCACAATAAAAGCTTTTAAATAACTAAAAAAAATCCTACTGGCAAGCTCAATGCCATCTATGGGGAACGGTCTGTGTCAAAATGGTTGAGCAAAGGAACCGTTCGACTTTGAAGATTTGTTAAAGTCACAGTTGAACGGTTCGTTTCGTAAATCGTAAATTTTTTTGTGTGAGTTAAAATCCGAAAACCTTTTTTTTGTTCAAATTTAAACAATATTCGTTTTTTTTCCTTTTGAAAAGGTTAATAGGGCGTGTTTGTCAAGACAAAAAATAAAACAGAAATAAAATAAAAACGGAGAACGTTTGCTGGTGAAGCTGGTTCTTATATATACATATATATATATATATAGATATTCAAGTTTGTCTGGTGAGTGTGTAAAAGAAAAGTGTTCGTAAAATCTTATATTTTGTGTAGAGTACTGGTGTTTTGTATGGTATGTAGAGTAAAAAAATGTTTAAATGTTCTAGGTTTTCCCTCTGGCGGTCAACGACAAGGTGAAGAGGTCGTGGCCGCCCATCGTTTTTTTTTTTTGAACCATCATTTTGCACCACTGTGGATATTTTGAAGATACCAAAAACACACTCAACAAGACAATAAAACACAATAAGAAAAGACAGCAACAACAACAAACTGGAAAAATTGCGGCCCGTTGGAGTCCCGGGTCCTCCACTTAACAGTGTTTTTTTTATATGAAGTTGGGTTGAAGAACATACAAGCAAATACAAAAAGGGGGGTTGACAGACGAACCATAAACCTGCAACAAGCAAATTTGAAAATCAACGAAGTACAACATTCACGCAAAGAAGCAACAAAATTTTAAACAAACCAATATACACGTAACACGGAGAGTACATACAATATACCTACGTACTATCAAGTGAAGCCAACCATAAGGCTTGGACGTCACCTGTGGCCAAGGTGGCGGAGCGCCCTAGTGGCCCAATATACAAAATCCAATTGCTGTTCGCTGTATTAGATATAAGTTTATATTTCGGCGTGATTTTTTTTATTGTTTTTTTATTTATTATTTTATTTCATTCGTCTTTTGTTTTTTTTACAATTTCTCTTAAATCATTTTCTTGTTTAATTTTATTCTTTTTCTGGGTTTTTCTAGTGTGTGTGTTTATATATTTTGATTGCGACAAAGTTAGGGACCCGTTACCCAGCCGGATTTTTCGTGCGGAGGCTGCGTTTGTTTTTTTTTTTGGTCGATAATATTGCGACCTCGTCGACTATAGAGAGCTCCTTCTAGTTAGGTTCAGTTAGTCGGAGTGCGACCAATCCCCAAGTAGCCCGGGGTGAGAAAAGTCGGGGTTCGGTGGCGCCGATGGTTTCCCTTAAATAAAAATAAAGAAAGAAAGAGAAAACAAAACGGTTAGAAAAAAAATAAGAACTTGGATACACAAGAACCTCATAACATATGAGTACAAAACCAATTATAGAGGTTTAGAAATACCCAAAACTGCAAACAATATATAGAGATACGAAAACAGATAAAAATACAAAAACAACATAAAATTTATAAAAATACAAAAACAACATAAAATTTATAAAAATACAAAAACAACAAAAAAACTTAAAAACACAAAAACAATATATATATACAGATAGATAGTAGGTTAGTTTTTAAGGTTATTTATTTTTATATAATTTTCATTTTTCTTTTTTTTGTTAATTTATTCCTTTTTTAATTTTAATTTTCATTTTCTTTGTCGTTTTTTTTATGCCTTTTTATGATTTAAATTTTGTTTAGTTACTCAATAAATATGTGTTCATCACGCCAAATTTCCGTTTGAAATCCTGTTTCTTTGAATAAGATGGCGTGGTAGATAACATTTTCAGTGGGGTGTGAGCGGGCGGTGATGTGGTGAGGTAGGATGTGAAGCGGTTCTGACAGTTCGAGTTTTCAAAGGGGAATCCAAACGACAAGGCCGATTGGGTTCTAGGATGTGGTTGGGAACAGGCCACCCTGCACTACCAGCAGCAGGGCCCAACGTGAGGGGTACTTTTTGTTCTTTTTGTGGTGGTTATCAGTTTACACACGATTTATGTTTTTGGTTGCGAGGCGAGGTGCAGCAGAGGAGGCAAGACCCACCCACATCCGGCGAGCTAAGCCGTGCTCCGCGAGCGTGCCCGGTCTCCTCTCTGTGCATTCCTTCCCCTCCCAAATTTCACCTCCTATCGTTCATACCTACTGTGATGTATCTACAAACGCGGAACCTCCCGAAAGTCAACAGCGCACCTGACGGGAATATTCAACACACTGTGTTTCCTGACAAATGGCATATATGGAGGGACTATACCTTTCGTTTCTCTCTCTCTTTTATCTTAACTTCCGACCCATGAGGTCACCTTTTTATAAGTAATTAAGAAATTAATAAACCATTGAATTTTAGAGAAAATAGGTTTCATTATTAATCCACGGTAAGCAATCTTGGGTAAGATACACAACAGTGGCGACGAGGTAATAGTAATCTACAAATAAAACCAACCAACGTTGAAGATGGATCTAGCACAATTAAATGCGCTTTTGACTGCGATTACAACTGCAATCGAGGGTCGTTCTACACAACAGCAGCAAGAAGTCATCCAATTAGAAAATTTCAATGAGGATAACGAAAGCTGGGAAATCTTCATCAAAAGACTGGAAAATTTTTTCAGGTTAAAAAAACTAACCGGGGAATCTGCGGAGGTCTTAAAGAGCAAAAAGGATTGGTTAATCCACTCCATCGGTGCGAAAACCCTGCAACTGCTTTGTAATTTAACAAGTCCAGACGACTCCAGTCAAAAACGTATGAAGAGTTGGTAAAATTGATAAAAGAGCACCTACACCCAGCACCCAGTGTAATTGCTGAACAAAATCGCTTTACCAAGCGTTTCCAACATGAAGGAGAAAACATATCAAATTTTGTTGCAGATTTGAAGAAAATGTGCAAAAATTGTAATTTTAAATTCACAGCATGCCAAGCATCGACAGCCGATGCACATTTGAGGCAACAATTCATCAGTGGCCTTCGAAATGCGCATTGGTTAGAGAAACTTATACAACTAAAAGAACCAAACAACAAATTTACTGATTGTGTCACAGCGACACTAGCAATGGAGTCAGCGCAAAAGGATTCAAAAGAAATCCAAGCCCTACAAGCAACTTCAACGCATAGCCAAAACCAAATAGCGAGAGCACATGTCCAAAAAGCAAATATATACACAAAAAAAAAAAATTACAGAACGGCAGCCGACTGAGCCATCATCGTTCACAACGGGAAAACAAGTGCACCAAACGAGCTGTTATCGCTGCGGAGATAAAGAACATCTGGCAAATCAATGTCGTCACACAAAAACGGTTTGCTCTAAATGTAAAAAAATGGGTCATCTGAATAGAGTTTGCATGAGTACTACGGGGTCTCAGCAAAACGCACAAAAGCGAGGTACAGGAAGAACAACTTATCAAAACCAACTTGAAACAATAGACTTACAGTCAGATGAGCAAGAGCTGTTTTACATTAATCACTTAAGTGAACAGGTTCTCCCTGAGGAGAAAAACAAGCCAAAAAAAATTATGTTGAAGCTCAGTTTAGATGGTGTAGAGAAAAATTTAGAGTTAGACACAGGGGCAGCAGTGTCATCCATATCACAGGAGGAATTCGTAAGTGCTTGGCCAAATAAACTTATTAATAAGTCTTCAATACCTTTTCAGACATACACCGGCGAAATAATAAA
The DNA here is from genome assembly GCA_949752695.1 of Melanostoma scalare. Lineage (NCBI taxonomy): Eukaryota > Metazoa > Arthropoda > Insecta > Diptera > Syrphidae > Melanostoma > Melanostoma scalare. Next base: position 65,937,778 of record OX456986.1, on the reverse strand, counting down.
TCCGCTGGGATACGCTACCATGCAACTTAAATACGGTAGAGAGATAGCGGAGGCGAACATTTACGTAATGCCCGGTAAGGTCGATGCAATTTTCGGTAGAGAGTGGCTTAAGTTTTTTAAAGTTAAACTACCTGAGGTACACCAATTGAAGGAACCGATAACACCTAAAATAAAAGAGGAAACGATGCGTAAGCTAAAAAGGAAGTTCGCTGATGTTTTCAAGCCTGGGGTAGGAAAAATTAATGATTACGAAGCTAAGTTGTATCTTCAGGATGGTACACAGCCAGTATATATCAGCGCTCGAAGGGTACCGTATGCCATGCAGGGGAAGATGGAGAAGGAAATTGAACGTTTGGAAAAGGCAGGGATAATTACAAAAATGCAATTTAGCGAATGGGGCACACCAGTAGTACCCATTCTCAAGAAGGACGGATCAATCCGATTATGCGCTGATTACAAAATCACCCTCAACAAAGTGCTCAAAAGCGATAATTACCCGATTCCACCTATCGAGGATATCTTTGCAACATCCATGGAAGGTGGAAAGATTTTTACGACCCTGGATATAAGAGAAGCGTATCTTCACATGCCAATGGATGAGCAAAGCGCTCAGGTACAAGCGATTTCAACACCCCAGGGGGACTTTCAGGTAAACAGGTTGATGTACGGCACCAGCTATTTGGCAGCGTTACATACAGCAGAAGCTAAAAAGCATCAAGGGTGTGTGTGTTTTTCTCGATGACATTAAAATTCAAGGAAAAAATTTTCAAGAACACTTGGATCGGTTGGAAGAGGTACTTAGCCGTTTAAATGCAGTAGGAGTGAATTTTCACAAGTGTAAGTTTTTGGAATCTGAAATTAATTACTTAGGCCATGTCATTTCGACAAGGGGACTTGAGAAGACCAAAGAAAAAGTCCAGGCAATTCTAGAGGCACCCGTTCCAAGGAATGTCACGGAGGTGAGAAGCTGGCTAGGGCTGGTAAATTTATTATGGAAGGTTCCTGGAAAACCTATCGTCCAAACTACACCCACTCTACCACCTACTTAAATAAGAAGTTATATTCAATTGGAACGATGAATGCGAGAAGGCGTTTAATCTTATTAAGGAAGAGGTAACTTCCGATGTAGTACTGGTTGCATATGATCCGGCACTACCGTTGGTATTGGCGACTGACGCAAGCCAATATGGGTTGGGGGCTGTCCTATCACATATTCTGCCGACTGGACAAGAACGCCCAATTGCGTATGCTTCTCGATCTTTGTCTGCGTCTGAGAGGAACTATAGCCAGATTGACAAAGAAGCAACAGCGATTTTTTGGTCATTAAGGAGGTTCTTCCAATACTGCTATGGACGTAAGTTTACTCTAATTACCGACCACAAGCCCTTGGTTGCTATTTTCAGCCCAAGCAAAAACCTGCCGAGTATGGTGGCAACTCGAATGCTGCACTATGCTCAATTCCTGCAGGGTTTCGATTATGACATAAGGTACCGATCGACCGACGAACACTCCAATGCCGATGCGCTTTCCAGATTGCCGTTGCAGTCAACGAAGTCAAATGAATTAGATGACGTCACATGTTATCAAATGCAACAATTTGACACGGTCCCGATTACACCAAAGGAAATTGCGAAAGAGACAGCGAAGGACCCAGTACTAAAAGAGGTTTACCTTTCCTTACTGACAGGAATAGGAAAGAAACTACAGCAGCCGGACTTTCAAGGTAAAGATGAACAATTTTCCTTATCGTATGGCACAATTCTAAAAAATTGCAGAGTAGTCATACCTACAACTTTACGCAAGCAAATTTTGAACGAATTGCATGTGGCCCATGTTGGCATAGTTAAAATGAAAGCTCTTGCGAGAAGTTACGTATGGTGGCCGCGTATCGATTTGGAGATAGAAGAAATGGCGCGCCAATGTTTCGCATGCAGGAGCGTGCTGAAACAATCTACCAGAAAGGTACAACACCCCTGGGAGTACCCAACAAGAGCTTGGGAGAGAGTTCATGTGGGCTTTGCAGGACCATTTATGGAAAAATATTTCCTAATTGTGGTTGACGCCCATTCTAAATGGCCGGAAATTGTGCCAATGACTAGTATGACCGCATCAAAAACCATAGTCGTATTACGGGACATATTTGCACGGTTCGGGTTACCAATTACCTTAGTCACCGACAACGGTTCGACGTTTACTGCGAGGGAGTTCAAGGAATTCACTAGAGCGGACGGGATCCATCAGAAGTTTTTCGCTCCATATCACCCCGCCACTAACGGCCAGGCGGAAAGATTTGTACAAAATATGAAGGTTGCACTTCGTAGAATGGTAAACGATTCCGGAGATTTACAGTTGAAACTTCACAATTTCCTTATGCGGTACCGAAAGACACCAAATGCTACCACCGGAATTGCTCCATGTGTTTTGTTTCTACAACGGGATATCCGCATCGTCCTTGACTTGATTCGTCCTAATGATAACGAGGCCATTCAACAAAAACTGTGTAAGACATACTTAGGTGGAACGCAATACTTTCCTGGGGATGCAGTGTAGGTGAGGAATTACACGTTAGTTAGTTAAGAGTTTATTTAGCTAAAATTTTGCTATTTACATTTTACAAATTTAAATATATTAAGTTAGTTCTTATGAATATGTTTTAACATTGGCATCGGCATTGGCTTTTATTAATTATTTACGTTTAAATATTTTGCTTTATAAATTCTTTAATTGCTCTTTTAAAATCATAAATATTAATCATTTGCTTAACGTTACTTGGCAAGTTATTAAACAGTTTAAATCCTTTGTAAATCAAGCTATTTTGTGATCTTGCATTTCTGAATGTTAGCAGTCTTAAATCATCTCCATTTCTTAACAAATAAGGTTGAACATCTCTAAAATATTGAACATATCTTGACAAATAACAGGGTAGCAAATTATTTTTAACTTTGAAAACGAATAACAAAACATTAAAATAAATACGTTGTTTGACACTCATCCACATTAAAGTATTTAACATCATTACTATTGGGGTGTATATATTACATCTTATTATTGCACGCATCGCTTTATTTTGCAGTTTTTGAAGACATTGCATAGATCTTTCACTAATCAAATACAAAACTGTTGAGCAATATTCAAAATGAGGCTTAATTGTGACATTATAAATATTTACAGCCGTTATGGTATCAATTTTACTTCGTATTCTTCTAAGGAAGCCAACTTTTTTAGAAACTTTCTTGGAAATATATTGCACATGTGATTCAAAGCTTAATTTACAATCAATAATCATTCCTAAATATTTGATTTCTTGAACTTGTTCTACAACTTCTTGGTCAATCATTACATTCAAGTTACAATTATCATTCAAAAGAATACATTTTGTTTTTGAAACATTTAGTTTAAGTTTATTGGCTTTTAGCCAAATAGTTAACACATTCAAATCTTCTTTCATAAGCCTTTCGCATTCCTGAGTGGTTTCAGCTTCAACATACAAAAGTGAATCATCCGCAAATAGAGCAAGCTTGCTGTTTCTTATTGATTTATTCATATCATTGATGTAACAGTTGAAAAGAAGGGGTCCAAGTATTGAACCTTGAGGTACTCCAAGATCAATCGGTTCAGGATCAGACAAAACATCATTAATTTTGGTTTGTTGCGTACGACCAGACAAATAACTTTTAAACCAATCAAGAGCTCTGCCACTAACACCATACATTAACAACTTTCGTAGCAATATATTTGGATCAATTGTCTCAAAAGCTCGTTTCAGATCAAGAAACACACAAACAACTTTTTTTCCTTTTGATATGGCTTCTTTCCACCCGATTAGCACCAAGTTTACTGCTGTTTCACAGGAGTGTGATTGACGAAATCCCGATTGATTTTCAACAATTATACTATTATCGTTCAAGTATTTTAAGAGTTGATTGTGAACAACTTTTGCAAGCACTTTTTCGTAGACTGGCAATGAATTAATAGGTCTATATTCTTCACACTTTAACGTTTTTTTTACTTTCTCAATAGGTGAGACAACCGAGTTTTTCCATGTACTTGGAAACTGTCCTTCAAGTAATGATGAATTAATAACTTTTAATAAAGGGGGACCAACTTTTTCAAATGCATCAATAAGTACTTTTGGACTTAATAAATCAGTATCACGTTTATTGTTAAGACTTTTGATTGTTATGCTTAGATCGCTTAGGGTTATTAATTCAAATCGGAAGGGGGTCTCCGTAACAAAGTCAATTTGGTTGAAATAAGGAACACGGTCGATTGAATCATTTATTAGTTTAACACTTTGAATAAAAAATACATTAAACCGATTTGCTAGTTGCTTGTCTTCAGTAACAAATACCCCATCAAACATAACCTTCTTTATTTCACTCTTTTTCTCACGCAGCACTAACGACTTAATTGTTTTCCACATCGACTTTTGATCTGTACAATCAGATATAGCATTTTTCGTAAAATTATTTTTTGCTCGGGTAAGTTCACTACTATATAGGTTACGGGCTAGTCTAAAGTCATACCAATCATCTACATTATTTGTAAAAACAGCTCTAAGTTTACTTATCTGCTTTTGTTTTTTCAGTTCTAATAAATGTTCGCTGAACCATGAGTTTTCCCTTTCTCGTATAATTTTCACTTTTTTAAATTGATTTAGAACACAGTTTATTTTATTTTGAAAAATGTTTGCACAATTATGAACGTTATGTGAGGGAAATCTATCAATATCAATTTGCTGGAATGCTGATAACAGACCAAATTTCGAATATTTAAAAATCACTTTCCTAATCGTTCGTTTTGGAGGTAATTTTGATTTGATTTCAATTTCTGCACATATTGCCTCATGATCTGCTATGCTGAAATTACAATCAACAAAAGCCTTCAATTGATTGCAGTTTGTTACAACATAATCAATTAAAGATCTTGATGTACTTGTTATCCTAGTTGGTTTAGTAATCAACTGCTTACATCCATTTTGGTTTATTATGTTGTTACACTCACGTCTATAAATATTAGCTATATCAAACCAGTTAATGTTGAAGTCTCCGATAATAACCAGGTTACTATTATCTTCAACCAAATACTCCATCAAATCACTAAAATTTTCACAAAATTGTCTATATGACGATGAGGGAGATCTATATAGTCCAGCAAGCACAAAACACAAAGAGTCACAACGTACCTTGACAGTGAGACACCACATATCCAAATTAACATCAAACGTACTAAGTTTCTCACATTGTAGAATTTCTTTCACATAAATCGCAACACCACCTGTATGCCTTGATGAGCTATCACAACGTAGAATCTTATAATTTGCTATATTTATTTCATTATCATCAATATTCTCTGTTAAGCAAGTTTCACTCAATACAACAATATCAAATTTTTCTTTCAACACTATTTCCTCTAGCACATCGAAATTCTTTGTTAAACTTTGGACATTGAAGTACACTAAAGAAATATTATTTGGTTGCTAATATTTTATTTTATTCTTTTCAATTAGAATTTTCTTTTTAAAAACCGGACATTCGTTACTTCTACTATCATGATCAATATCAAAACTTAGCTTTAGGTTTTTGTTATATTGGACACAATTAATACACTTCAGAGATTTTTCACAATGCCGGTTATCATGAGAATCACCACAACGTGGATAGACTTTTTCATTTTTGCATGTTTTCGCTTCATGATGATAGCCCCAACATTGATAACATCTTTTGAGGTTTATATACTCATACACGGCACATTGGTCCCAACCGACGTTAACCATTTGCATTTCAATCATTTTTTTATATACATCACAATCAACTTCAAAAATCGCATTTAAATTATTTTTCCGATGGTTTTTAAATAACCTTAAACATTTAATGTTATTAGAAATATCGTTTTGAGATTTTAATGCTTTACTCAATGCTTCTTTTTCCCACTCTTCATTTAAACCACAAATTATCACATTTGGTTTTTTTAATTTTGTAGTAGATTACATTGTAATCGTTTCCCATTTTAGCCGAAACCTCACGCTCAATAGTTTCCCTCGAATTGGTATCTGCACACTTAATTGCTATTGCACCATCTTTACGGTTGGATACACTCTTCACTTTTAAAGATAACGATTGAGGATCAATATTTTCTTTAATCGCTTTTTTTGTTTTTTCACTGTTTTGTGTACCTTTGGGTGCAATAATAACTTGGGGCTCATTTACCAAGACATTTGACACAGATGGCTTATGATTCTGGGAATCAGACATTGAGGTGCACGGGACAAAATTATCAATTTTTTTTTTCAATATTTTTAACCATTTCACTATTATTACACATTAGATTTTTTATTTCATTTAAACTTTTCAATAGATCTTTTGAAAATTTTTGACATTCAACACATTGAAAAAGCATACACTCATTTCGCACTGTTGCGCGTTTCTCATACTCGCTAATGTTAAAGCAAGACAAGTGGAATACTCCATTACACACACCGCTGCATGAAATGCCATCCTTTTCTTTTTTTATATGCTTATTGCACATTTTGCACTCAATAGAACTCATTATGTATGTAAATAAGTAAATAAGGTTTTTTTGTTTCTTTGTTTAATTTTCCACTCAAGATCAGTAATTTTTAACGTTTTATTTTTAGTTTTAACACTTGAAAACAATGATTTGCTTTTAAAACAATCAATTAATTAGTGTAATTGTCCACTTATAGTTACTTTGCACTATTTTTTATTGTTGCCAATGCCTTAAAACAACTTTAAAAATAATAAATACGTAGAGCACTTAATTCGCACAGCTGTCGCGACGTAGTTCTCTCTCTCTCTGCACGCGTCAAAGGATCAGAAGTGGAAATTCGGTAATATCATTCGGAGAGACGGGTCACTACACTACTTAGTAAACGTAAACGGAAGCCTTTGGCGTAGACATCACAACCAAATTATGAAAGCCAGCATTGATTCATCGAACGAGCTTAAGGAAAATGATATCGAGGTAACACCACTAATTTCCCTTTCTGAAAACCTATCTACTTTTCCAGGCCCAAACGTGGAAGCACCAAAGACGCAACAAGAAAAGTTAGAACCTTATTCGGAATCAGTTAAGGACCAGGTTTTGGACACGGCATCAACCAAGAGCGACAACGTGGTTGAAACTCTTCTACCCGCACCCACACTGAGGCGAAGTAACCGCGAAAGGAAACCGGTGGACCGGTTGGTCCTCTCTTATTGGGGAGACTGTGATGTATCTACAAACGCGGAAACTCCCGAAAGTCAACAGCGCACCTGACGGGAATATTCAACACACTGTGTTTCCTGACAAATGTCATATATGGAGGGACTATACCTTTCCTTTCTCTCTCTCTTTTATCTTAACTTCCGACCCATGAGGTCACCTTTTTATAAGTAATTAAGAAATTAATAAGCCATTGAATTTTAGAGAAAATAGGTTTCATTATTAATCCACGGTAAGCAATCTTGGGTAAGATACACAACACCTACCTTTCCCATACTTGTTTTGCTCCCTTTCCTTTTTCTGTTTCCTACTTTTCTGATTTTTCCTTTTCCGTTTCCTATGGTATGTTCGATTCCTAAATCCTACCTTATCCTAAACCCTACCTTACACTATCCAAATTCCAATCCTCATTCCTTTCCCTTTCCTTTGCCTTCCGCATCAGAATTTACAGCAGACGTACAATACACGATCACGACCAGTGTCTTTTAAGGTTGGGCAAGAAGTGTTGCGACGAAACTTTGCCCAAAGCAAGTTTACCCAGGGACTGAACCAAGTTACTTCCCAAATTTGTGAGGGCTCGGGTTCATCGTATAGTTGGCAACTGCATGTATGAGTTGCAAAATCTGAGTGGAAAAACAGTAGGTGTTTTCCATGCCAAAGACATACGGCAGTAGAGTAAACAGTAAATTAAAAGGCAAGAAAAAGTAACCAGGTAAGGATATAATCCCAAAGAAACACAACATATATAAGGATTTGAGAGCATACTTACTGAATAGAACAACTCATGAATGTCTCGTTCAAAGATGTAGGAGTGTGTACTTTTCCCAAAAGTTCACGGAGATATACAAACATAGCCCGGCTAGGAATTAGTGGGTTCCGACCCACGTTTTTAAAGTTGTTCGGTCTGGAATAATGTTAAAAAGAGAACGATTGAATAGGGAATGGAGACCTTAATTATACGAGAAATAAGATTACTAACCGCATTAAAAGAAATTGAACACACTATTTTTTAATTATCTCAAAACAATTCGCGATAGAACAACAAATGTAAATAAACAACATCGTGGGTTCTATTTGCAATTTCATTTCTCAGTTTTCATGGAAAGAATTAAGAGCAACTATCACACTTTTCAGTCTCCAAAATGTTAGCGCTGTATCACACACAGGTCGGCAGAAGTCTGTGGTGGACTGGAGAATGGTGAATAGTGAGGTGTGGTGAAATGGATAATGGGGAATAGTGAGGTATGGTGATTGTTAGAGAGTTTTGACTGGCGAATGGTGGGGAATAGTGTTGAGTGTCTGGAATAGTGGTGATGAAAACTGTGAATGAACTGCAAAGCCCTGTGTAACGAAATATGGATTTTGTCTGGAGTGTTGTATGCTAAAGTGTTTGTTTTGAGTGTGGGATAGTGGCAACACTACTTTGGTCCCAATATGTTTGTTTTGAGTTGACGTGTGAATCGGTTTTGTCAGAGAAAGCTCAGGAAGCGGGAGTAAGTCCCGCCTCCGTTAAAGATTTTCGTCAACGGAAAAACGTAAAGGAGAAGTTGACGTTTTAAATCTTTTTGAACCGTTTTAGCTGGACAAAGGTTTGAGAACGGTCGAGAAGCGAGGATCGCTGTATTGCATTAATTGGTAGTGTCTTTGTTCTGTTGCGTGAGAAATTAATTTTAATTTTCTTATTTTCTTATGATGATGATTAAGGTTACGACTGTTTTTGATTTTGAGTGTGAATTGTGAACATATTCGGTGGAACTTATTCCATTGCGAAATTTCCGGAAAGGTATGTTAGATTGTTGTTAGTTGGGAATGAAGGTTGATCGAAATTAATTTAATTTATTTTAAAAAAGGAAAAAGGCGGATAGAACCAGTGCGTGTTTTTTGTTATTACCAACACTGGTAGTCGCCACGCCGTATAGTAAAGCCGTCTGTGAAAAAAAGTACGTGAACTGTAAAACAGTGGAAATTCAATATTCTAGGATAGTTGGTTCTCGATACCGGATAAAACCCTGCAAAGATCCAGGAAATCCCAATCAAACTTTTGGCTGAGTAGGCTGAGCGCTCACCCCCCTCAGTCGATCTTTGACTTTCGAGCAAGAAAGACTTCAGCGGAGACAGTGTTATACTAAAAGTATTTTTTCAAGTGAGTGAAAGTTCAAGTGCAAAATAAGTTATCGATTTGATAACTGAAAAGTTAGCGCAGTGGTAGAGTGGCGGACTCTGAAGCCAAGGGTCGTGGGTTCAAATCCCACTCAGAGGCGACCAAAATTTTGGAAGCTTTTTTTCATAACCGGGAGGTAGAAAACGCTATTGACTGGGAAAAAAAACAGATGGTTAAGGAGAAAAGGGCAGGGGCATCGAAAGATGCCTCTGCGAATAAAGAATTGTTGGAATCAACAACAAATTCTACAGCAGCGGCAACAACCGCAAAACTGATAGCAGCAACAACCGCAACAACATCAGAGGCAGCTAGAGCTGCAGCTAAGAGGAGGCGGCGCCTAAAAGTAAAGCCGAATTTAGTGCCCCGAAAGCAAAAGGTGAAGGGAGCGGCAGAGGAGGTCGACGACGATGGTATGTCGACCAGTTCAGAAAGCATCGTAAGTCTCAATTCGACTTACGATTATGAATCAAATGGTGGCGAGGGCCGTTATACAGGTAGCGGCAATTCGTTCGCTGCCTTGGCAGATAACAACATCGTCAACAACGACAACAACGACGAAGACGAAAAACGGATGCAATTTCTCACCGAGACGCTGGGAAAGTTTAGCAAGGAAATTGCCGAAATTAAAGAAAGGCAAGAGGCTCGCAGGCGAGCGGAGAGGGAGGCGCATCAACAACAGTCGCAGTTAAAAGTTGATGCGCCAAAACAACAGCGACCACCACCAGCAGAAAAAACAATAAACAAAAAAACTGCGCCCGTGCAGCAACGCGGGACTGCAGCAAAAAAAGCTGAAGTAAATAAGAAAATGAGCAGCCACGGGGGACTGCGGCTATAAAAGCCGCGACAACGAGCCAGAGTCAAGCCCAAAAACAGCAGAAGCAGCCAGCAGAGCAACAGCGGCAGCCAGCACAACAACAACAGAAGAAGACACAAAAAAGCAGGGTGCCCCCTATTAACACCCTAAAAATGGATTTGCAAGCAACGAAAAACATATGTAAGTCCGCCATTGGCGATAAATTTACTATAAAACGATTAGGTCAAGATCGGCATGCGATCCAATGTGAAAACATTGGTGACCATAAGATCGTTCGGGAGTTGTTGAAAGTGACAGCCACCGAACATTTTACATTTACTCCCAAAGAGGAGAAACCAAAATGCATGTTATTGAAAGGGGTAGAGCCTACCTCTGACCCAGAGGAGCTCTTAGTTGAACTCCGCAGGTTGGCGGGCGACGATCTCGAGTTCATCGGGGTCAAGTCGTTCACCACGGCCAAGGCAAGACGGGAGAAGCGGCTATTGCCGATGTTCCTCGTCACTTTATCACCCAATAGCCGTCTGGAGAGTCTAAGGAAAATCTCCGTCCTGGACTACCAGATGGTAAGATGGGAAAAATTAAACAGGCACGGGGACATTTTACAATGTCTTCGTTGCCAACGGTTCGGGCACGCCGCATTCAACTGCCAAATGCAGTCGAGGTGCGTCAAGTGTGGAGAGAACCACAACAACAAAGAGTGTAAGCTCGGTGAGACAAGGGTCGAAGACAAGACCCTATTGAAGTGCGTTCTCTGTGGTGGAGATGGGCACCTTGCTAATTATCGGGGTTGTCCTCGATACCAGATTATTAAAAAAATCAAAAAAAGCTGCTCCAACAGCAATTAAGGATGAGGGAAGGCAAACAGCCGGACCAATTCCAAGGGCCGTCGTTCCCGAAGTCTCTTACGCCCAAATGGCGTGGGGGGCTGGGAAAACGGTACAGCCTCCTCAGAAAGCGGCCGCATAGCCATCTGTGTCAAAGGCTGCTACTGGGGAGTCAGAGGTGATGGTAGCTCTGCGTGTCATTCAGGCACAAATGAGTGAACTATCACGGCAAATAATTGAGCAGGCGCGTAGGGTGGATTTGATCTACCGTGCAGTGCCTTCGCTTGCGCAATTTTTGGGTTAACGGGCGCGCTGCCGGAGAGGCCTTTCAAGATCCTAGCCGTGAATGTGAATTAGCTAGTTAGGGTAGAACGACGAGCCAACTTCTCTGAGTTGTTAAAAGACCAACGTCCCGATGTATGTATGGTTAGCGAAACTAGGCTAAACCAGCATCACAATTTGACGAATAATAATTACATTATCGTAAGGAGGGACCGACCCAACTCGACTTTCGCGGGTGGGGTTGCGATCTTCATACGTAAGGGCATTGCTCATAAGGTAATATATAGTGATGAAGTACGCCGATTCCAGTTGCTTGAAGCGTGTATCGTATGCATCCCTCTCCAACAGGGGAGGCGCTTGTATGTGGTCGCGATCTATGCGCCGGAGGCTTCTCAAAATTCATGTTTTATAACAGAGCTTGAAACACTTTTTCGATGTCTGAAACTGAACTCAGAAGAAAACTATTTCCTTTTGGCCGGTGATTACAATGCTAAACACCAAGATTGGGGAAATCAATTAGCCAATCCAAGGGGGACCCAGCTATTCAATTGGCTGGGGCTCCACAGCATTGAGTGTAAAGTCGATCTGCTGGCTACTGACAGGCCTTCATATCCTCGAAGTGGCTCTTATTTGGATCTATTGCTTTTAGACTCAAGACTTAAACTGACCGACGACATTCTGCGACGGACGAAAAGTTATTTGACGACGGTTGAGTACGACAGTGACCACTGTGGACTTGCCACCGCCATACTGCTTCCGAACAACCTTGTGGAACTGGAGAAGTACGTGCCGACGCACTCTTACAACTACGGTAAGACACGTTGGCCGCGCTTTTCCGGTGTCTCAAGGGAACTTCGTTCGAACGGTATTGCGCCGCCATGCAACAGGAATCTGTCGAACGTTGAGATCGATGGGTACCTGCAAAGTATGGAGGATGCGATCCGTAGTACAATGGACAGGACAATTCCTAAATATAGGCAACATGACTCTACGAACATGTACTGAAACGCGACAATAGACGCACTTTACAAACAAAAAAGTAGACTCCTGTCAAGACTAAAACTCTTGCACAGGAGGTTTACTGACCGACACGATTTGGAGATTAGAACTCTGAAGTCACAGATCAAAAATCTCCAACAGTTAATTAAAGAAAATTACAGAATATCTATATCTCTTTTCTGGAACAACAAAATTCGGGCTGTACAATCCAACAACCCGAGTATGTTTCCGGAAATAAATAAAATTTTTAGGAGAAAAGATCAAAATGACCTTCAGGGTATTAAACTCCAAAGGACGACAGAAAACAAAAACTTACTTTTGACAGTAGGGATAGATCCGGATGAGGCCATCTTGGATGATGACCACTTTATAGTGGAAGATGCTCAGGAGAAGGTAGAGACAGTGGGTGCTGTTTTCGAGCGAGTATATAAGGTGAATGAGTGCATTCGCCCGAATTACGATCTTGAGAACAGAGCATTCGTTGGACACTTCTATCTTAGAGACGAGATCTCGCATTGGCGATCCGAGAATCCTGGTTTCACTAGGTTCAATGACGACCGACTTTCAAATGCAGTCATCGCCCAGGGAAACGAGGATAACACCCTGTTCGTTTCTAGGATGGACCTCGTGGACATCTTTCACAAAATAAAGAAAAAGAAGTCAGCAGGAGTCGACGGCATACCCAATGTTGTGCTGCGAAACCTCCCTGCGGAAGCGGTGGACATATACACCACGTTGTTCAACAATGCGCTGAATAATGCATATTATCCAGTGCGTTGGAAGACGGCAGTGGTCCATCCTCTCCTTAAAAGGTAAGGATGGTTCCAATCCAGCAAATCTCCGGTCAATTAGTCTTCTGCCGAGTATCAGCAAGGTATTCGAGAAAGTTCTCAATAGAGCTCTGTCCACATGGGCTGAGGACAAACATATTATTCCTGAAAATCAGTTCGGTTTTAAGGCGGGCCATGATACCACACATGCCGCGTCTAAACTAGTATCAGATATTCAATGGAACAAAGCTAAAAATCAGTGTACGGGTGCATGTCTGGTTGACTTGGAGAAGGCTTTCGATACCGTTTGGTTAGACGGTCTTTTCTATAAGTTAATCAGATATGGCATGAGTAAACCACTGCTTTATATTCTAAATGACATGCTTCATGGTAGAACGTTTGTTGTGAAAAGTTGCAACACAACTTCTACCAGAACTTTTAAAATACAGAACGGTCTACAACAGGGGGCGGTGAATTCGCCTATTTTAATTAGCATTTTCACCGGCGATCTAATTGGTTCTCTTCACCATGCTATAGCGTACGCCGACGACCTTATTGCGTACAGAACAGGTCCAAAGATCGAAGTCATCAGAATACTTTTGCAGCGTGACTTCGATAAGATCCAGCAATATTGCGATGACTGGAAGTTGAAAATCAACGTCCAGAAATCGGAAACAATTGTGTTTAGAACCCCGTTGGCTCGGGCCTCATTTGATACGAGAAAGAACTGGCGAAAGCTGGTGATCGTTGATCTACATGGCCACCCACTGCCAAACAAAGTAGTAGTTAAGTACCTCGGCATTTGGCTAGATCAGTATCTATATTTTAACAAACATATGGATGCGGCTCTGGCCAGGGCTAGAGGAGCTTTTGCTCTGACAAGGCGACTGTTTCACAGCAGTCAACTTGATAGCAGAGTGAAGGTGATTTGCTACATGGCCCTTATAAGGCCAATGATTGTCTATGGGTGCCCCGTGTGGTTCAATGTTACAGCGTCTCAAATGGAAAAGATTCGGGTGTTTGAGAGACAGTGTCTGCGTACCTGTCTTGGATTGCACAGAACACCAGAGTCGGAGTACAGAAAATATTATCCTAATGAGGTCCTTTACAACGGGGCTCAAATAAACAGGATCGACAACTTCATTACAAAACTGACTCGTGGTCACACTGCAAGAGCGATGACCTCGACCAATGGCCTAATTTTTGGGGCTTATTACCCCAACACTGAATATATGGAGAAAACGCGCTTCAGTGGATTTGTCCTACCGGAGGCTTTCCTCTATTTTGATATGGTAGGGTTGATTCAAGATAGATTGGCGGTTCCGCTAATCTACCACGTCTGCCGTAAGTCCGTGGAACGACGGCTCCTTTAGAACCGAGACGTCACCGCAGTAGGCGGAGAAGCTGTAGAGCTCCTCCGGTTCAGTAGGGCGGTTTCAGATCGCGATCGTCGTGACGTTGTTAAAACGTCGAAAATGTTCTGGTGGTTGTCGGAGCAACAACATGAATTTGATATTGATAGCGAGTCGCCAATGGCTGGCTTACACAGGTTTAGCGTGTAAGTCTTAGGGTATAGGGGGTGGGCACAGTGGCAAACAAAAAAATCACAAAAAATCCAAAAAAAAAACATAAAATCAAAAAAAAAAAAAAAATTACAAAATACAAAAAACCAAAAAAAAAAATTATTAAAAAAAAAAAAAAAAAAATCACAAAATACAAAAACCAAAAGCTTCTGTGGCTGCTCTAGTTTTAAGTAGATTTAAGTAGTTTTAATTAGTTTTAATTAGTTTTAAGAAAACAAAAAAAAACATAATCTATCTAACTAAGTTTTTTAAAATTTTCTTAGTTTTAACTTGCTCTAGTTTTAGATTCATAAGTTATCATAAGGCCGAAAGGCATTAGTAGTAAGATATTGAATAATTTAGAGTACCCGCCTAGGGTCAGTAAGTAGATTAAGGTATTGGGCCCTATCGTGAATAAAATTTCCCTGGAAACATTTCCCATATTCGGAAAATTGGTATCGGCAATGATGTTCGAAAGTTCCTTGCGGAATTTTGAGCGATCGTGAATGAATTTCCCATGGGAAATTATCTGCCATTTTACTGAATTTGTATCGCATTCCAGGGAGATTTCTACTTTATTCTTGTTAGAGCACTATAGAACATATTCGAAAACTATCTTTGAAGTCATTTTTAATCTGTTAGGTTGTTAAAATTTATTCCGTGGGAGATTCATTTCGAAGGAGGTTCACGATCGGGCGTAATGTTCCGTGGGAACAAAAAATTCCGTGGGAAACAAAATTCCGTGGGAGATTGCCGATAGGGCCCATTATATAAACTAGTTTTACACATTTTTGTTAGCATGTAAGTAGATATACGGTAGTGTCGACTTGCACTCCGACGGGACAACCTCGCCTAACAGTGAATGAAAATTAAACCATCGCCGCGCCGTGTCTGCCCTTATCTGCAAATTAAATTCATCTGTGCCATCCATTCCCCAATTCAGTTACTAATTAATTCAATCAACCATCAATCCATCCGACTATAGTTAATCATAATAAAAGCCCATATTCTCGCCGCGCAATAAACAAAAAATAAAAAAAATAAAAAACTCTGATCAAAAGCCAGTGCAGTGCTAAAAAAAAAAAAAAAAAAGTGTAGTGCACCCACCAAACCACCAAAACTAGAAAAATAAATATATACATAATAACAATAATCTCCTTCTTCGCAGCGAGCGGTTTGTTTTTCTTTCTACCCTTCATCTCCTCTCCTAGCCAAGTCGATGGTCTCTGTACTTGCATACATTGCTAATGTATGCTTGCATGGAGCGCATTGATTTGTAAGGCGGACAGTTAACCATCGTGTGTTGTTTCTCATTAGATAACCGAATTCATATTGCGCTAGGGCATAACACCGGCTGCAATTAGTTTTTTCGGTTTTCTTTTGGGAACTTCACCTGATGGTTTGACTTAGTTGTCTTTGTTAGTATTTTGTTTTCTTATTTCTGTGTGTTGTAATGAGGGGTATTTTCAGTGTTAATTTTAGCAACATCCGGGGGCTGAGATCAAATTTCTTTTCAGTGTACGCTCACACTGCCAAATGCATGCCAGCTGTTTTGGCACTGAGTGAAACACAGGTGGGTCCGGATTCTGATCCTTCAGAGTTTTTCCTTCCTGGGTATAGCTTGGTGCCATTATTCTTTTTCTCCTATGGCCTCGCCGTTTATATCCGTAATGATGTTGCTTATCAACTTCTCCCACAGTACGGCCTCTGTTCAAATACGAACTTTAACTTCATGTGGTTAAAACTCAACGTCAATAAGCATATCATCCATTACTGTTTTATTTATAGAAGCCCCAATTTAGATAGTAATTCAACTTCTAACGAGTTCGATGCGCTATCTGACTCCATTACAAGAATTGTTTCCCTTTATCCTCGCACTGAAATCGCCATTGCGGGTGATTTCAATGTACACAATTCTGGGTGGCTTCGCCATTCTGGCCAGACAACACCCGAAGGCAGGTGTGTTGAGATTTTTGCTGAATTAAATCTTTTAACTCAGCTTGTTGATGAGCCCACTCGGGTTCCGGATATTTCTGGCCATTCGGCCAACACATTAGATTTATTTCTCACTTCTCATCCCGAAAAATACAGGGTTAAAGTGTCATCACCTCTAGGCACATCGGACCATTGTGTCATATCGGTAGATTTCCCGGTTTCCGTCACAGTAAAAAGAGAGAAAGTCCCAAAAAGAACTGTATGGCAATATGAGAAAGCCAATTGGGACGGCCTGAATAATTTCTTTCGAAATTTCAATTGGTCATTGTGCTTTCTTGATGGTAACGTGGATGCATCAGCTGACATGATATCTAACGTAATTCTCAACGGCATGACTAACTTTGTTCCGCATAGATCAAAGAGCATCATCCCCAAAGAAAATTCGTGGTTCGATTCGAGCTGTAGAGAGATGATTAGGGAAAGAGAAAAATGTTTTCGGATTTTCAAAAATGACCCTACAGAAGAAAACAGAAATAAGTTTAAGCGCGCCAGGAACGCCTGCAATATTCACATACAGAAGACCAAGTTTTTATATGACCAAAAGGTAAGGCAAAAAATACTATTGTGTCCAAAAGGAAGTAAAAACTTTTGGTCTTTTGTTAAGAATATTAAGAACTCGACCACGTCATCGGTCCCAACGATCGTCTTCAATGACTCTGCTTATGTCAACTCCATCGACAAAGCCAATTTGCTGGCAGCTCAATTTGCTGCCAACTCGACACTTCCTTATAGCATTTTGGCTCCACCTGAGCTTGAGTCTGCAAACTCTTTGATGCAGCCGATATTTTTTCGAACTCGCTCGGTTGCGAGAGTCCTTAAAGATCTCAACATACATAAATCCGCTGGTCCAGATGGTATCCCCGCCGTTATTCTGAAGAGGTGTTCTTCTACGCTGGCAAAACCACTGCGTAAACTTTTCCATCTTTCCTATTCTGCTGGGATTTTTCCGAGCAGATGGAAAACTGCATTTGTCCAGCCAGTCCCTAAAAAAGGCGAATCTTCCTCCCCTTCCAATTACCGTCCAATTGCACTAACGTCCCTTCTTTCCAAGGTCATGGAAACGTTGTTAAACCGTCAACTTATGAAATATCTTGAAGAACGAAAGCTTCTTAATGACCGTCAGTACGGCTTTCGTAGCAAACGGTCCACTGGTGATTTGATGGCTTATCTCACCGAAAAGTGGAACCAATCTTTACATTGTTTTGGAGAAAGTAAGATTATTGCGCTTGATATTTCTAAAGCATTTGATAGAGTTTGGCATCAGGCTCTTTTATCGAAAATGCGTGCTTTTGGTATCGATGAGTCTCTTCTTCGTTGGATTAGAAATTACCTTTCCGACCGTTCAATACAAGTTGTGTTGGATGGCTTCAAGTCTGATACCCACTTCATAAATGCTGGTGTGCCCCAGGGCTCCGTTTTGTCTCCGACTCTCTTCCTCATTTTCATTAATGATCTCTTGTCTGAAACTTCTAATCCGCTTAACTGTTTTGCTGACGACTCGACCCTCAGCTTTTCATATTCGTTTCCAAATTCACGTCCCTGCTCTTCGGACGTGGAAATGGAACGGTTGCGTATGATAAGCTCATTGAATTCTGACCTTGACAGCATTGTTTCATGGGGTCTTATGAACCGAGTAGAATTCAATGCTTCGAAAACCCAATGCTGTCTCTTGTCGTTGAAGCTTAACATTCCCCCATTGCCATTATCCATGAATGGTACCTGCATCGAAGAAACCGAAAAGATGTTAGTTCTTGGTATGTGTGTCAACGATGATCTTCGTTGGAATGACCACATATTTGAAGTCGCCAAAAATGCTGCTAAATGCTTAGGTTTTCTTAAAAGGTGCAGGAAATTTTTCACCCCTTCTGATCTGGCTACTATTTATAAAGCCTACATCCGTCCTAAGTTAGAGTACAATTCACATATCTGGTCAGGTGCTCCTAAAACATCATTGTGCCTACTCGATAAGGTTCAAAACAGAGCATTAAGAATGATAGGTGATAGTTCAATTGTTGAATCAATTGATTGTCTTGATCATCGTCGTAATGTTTCATGTCTCTCTCTTTTCTATAGGTTTTTTTACAAACAATGCTCGGACGAAATAGCCAGTTGCATTCCTCCCCTTAAGCAATTTAACCGCAATACACGCCTCGCAAGGAATGCAAATCAGTTTTACCTTCAGCCCAATTTCGGTCGTACAGTGAAATATAGAGATTCATTCTTTAGCCGTACTACTCGGATGTGGAATGCTTTACCTGACTCTGTTTTCCCCTCTCATTGTAATACACAGAAGTTTAAAAATAATGTGCATCGGCACCTCCTTTCTAATCCTTTCCTTCCTTCTTAACCGCTCGCACTGTGTTAATAACATTATAAGGGTATTAATAACCCCTTGATGTGCGCGTATATTATAAAAAAAAAAAAAAAAAAAAAATATAAGATAAATTTAATAAAAATTAATTGAAAATGAAAAAAAAAAAATTAGCGCTCACCCAAGAAGGGAGCTGCAGCATCAGACCCGGGTTCGCATCCAGGCAGATTTAACTTTTATTTTTTTTTTAATTATTGCATTACTTTGGTGATTTTCTTTTAATTTTTGAATTGGCCCATAAGGCATAATATTGTGTTTAACTTTTGATTTGAGAACCGTAGTACGGGTATATATATCTATATATTCATATACCGGGATATACCCAGAAAGTGCGCTAGTGGGCGGGGCGCGAACTCACCAGCTTAATAGAGTGCGTAATATAGAATCAAATAATTTTTATTTATAAATAATAAGCCAACAGTGCAAAAAAGTCAACAGCGAAATTAAGTATACCGCCAGAATCCTGCCCGTATGCTGTGGCCACAACATCGTCAGCGGATGTAAAATAGAAAAGCGGCGAGTCATTATTGCTTAGTTCATATTACCTGATTAAACAGATATAAACTTGCTAAGGGGGTTGAGTTCTTGGGGGAACATTGATAATAAGTAATATATAGGCGCGGTATATTCCGACGGGTAATTTTTAATATATATGTATATAGATACATACACTTGGAAAGGGATCAGTAATTGGATCATAGTAATTATATAACTTAAACTGCCATGAGTTTTTGTATACGGGTTTATAAGGATCAAGTCACAGAGAGAGAGAGAACTGTCAAGAAAGAAGTATTTTGAATTATCGGTCCAAGTGTATACGAAGAAAACTACGGATATTGCGAATATTCAATTTTAAAATTTGGTCGGTTGATACGATCAAGTAATTCGAATTCGGAGTGGTAAAAATCATTTATAAAAACAATGAGTAATTGCGATAAATGCAAAAGTGCAATATGCGGAGAATCTTGTATACGATGAGCGGGAGTGTGCGGTAAAATTTATCATTATTCGATTAAATGTAGTGGGATAAACTCGTACAGTTGTAAGGCATTTGACTCATGTAAAAGAGTGAGATATATATGTGAGGACTGCATGATGTACATTAAAAATGTTGACGCGATGGTAAAAGAAATGGGTGACACGGTGAAAAAAAATAGTTTTTATTTGCAAGAATACAAAGAAGAATTCGAGAATTCGCTTTAAAAAGAACTTGTGAAAGAAGTGTAAGCAAAGTAAACAAAATCACCGAGTCTTTGCAAAACCAAAGTGAAAAAATAAATGATGGTATTAACAAAATTTCAACGGTTTCGGACTCAATTAAAGACATACAAAAGAGTATAACGCAAAATAAGGAAAACAAAAGTGATGATCGTGTGAAAGAAAGTGTCCAACATATAGCAAAGTCAGTTAACGCACTCACTCATGAAATTAAAAGGAAAAATAATAACATTATTACAAATCAAAACAAAGAAAAAAACTCATATAGTGATGTACTAAAGAAAAATGAATCATCTGTCCTTATCTACCCCACGACAAAACAAGAGTCAAATGAAACGCGGAAACAAATAAAAGAAAATATAGACCCAACTAATGTAAACATAAACAGTGTGGTGAACAAGAACGACGGCGGTGTTGCCATCAAATGTGCGGACAAAATTTCATCCGAAAAATTGAAAAACGAAATTGAAGCCAAATTTAAAGACCAATACAAAGTCATAGTGCCTTTAAAAAATAACCCTAAAGTGTGCATCATGAATTTAGAAAATGATGAATCAGAAAGTGAAATAGTCACTAAAATAAAGAAACAAAATCAGGAATTAAGTGATGGTAATATTAAACTTGTTCATTTGTTTAAAAACAAATTAATTACTATGGAACAGAACAAGGTAGGAACGGAGTCGGTATCATCCTTGACCAAAGTTTATGTAACAGCGTGTTGACCATTTTGAAGTCCAGTGACCGTTTGATGTCTCTTAAATTGGTGATGGAAGGAAAGGTCTGGAATATAATCAGTGCATATGCTCCCCAAATAGGGTGTGAGCAGGAGGAAAAAGATGCATTCTGGCTTGATTTTCATAACCTACTTAAGAACATCCCAAAAGAAGAGTGTTTGTTTGTTGGAGGAGATTTGAATGGACATGTCGGGAAGACAAACGAGGATTATGAAGACTGCCATGGAGGTTTTGGATTCGGCACCAGGAACACTCCTGGTGAAGATATTCTAAATATGTGCAAGTCATACGGTCTAATCGTACTAAATACCATGTTCATCAAACAAGACCGACACCTTATCACTTACAGCAGTGGAGGAAATGAAACCCAGATTGATTACCATTTGGTAACCAATTACATGAAATCTCGGGTGAAAGACTGCAAAGTGATTCTAGGAGAAGCTGCCGCTCAACAACACCGTCTTCTTTTAACAGAATTTTTTACGGATGCGGTGAAGGAAGTCAAACAAACAAAGGCTCCTAGGAGAATCAAGTGGTACAATCTGGAGAAAACCAAAGGACAGCAATTCATTTCGTATATGCGAAGTCAGCTGTGTAATACCATCGACGCAGTTTCAAATACAATCACGGCACAAAATATGTGGGATCGCCTACAACGAACCTGCTTAGAGAGAGCCAAATCACTGTTAGGAGTCTTAAAAGGACACCACCAACAAGCTAAAGAGACCTGGTGGTGGGATGATGAAGCTAAAGCAGTGATTAGAAAGAAGAAAGCAGCTTTCCAAGCTTGGTCGAAGTGCCCCTCAAGAAATACAAATGAAAAAGCGCGTCTCAAAATGGAATACAAGAGCTGCAGAAAAGAAGCGAAGAAAAAGTGCGCCCAACTTCAAGCAAGAAACACGGAGGGCCTGTATCGAGAGCTGGAAGAGATTTCTGCCCCAGCTGCTGAAGCAAATCAGGCAATCCAAGAGCTAAGACAAAGTAACTTGAATAAGGGAGCAACCATTTTCAAAATAGCCGCTCAGAGAAGGAGAAATGCGCAGGAGATTCGTTCGCCAAAGTTCATAAATGATGCTCAAGGACTGCTACTTGTGGATGACGACAAAATTCTTCACAGGTGGCGACAGTATTGTGATGATCTTTTGAATGAACAGTTTCCTCGGCGCCACTTTCCAACAGCTGCACCTAACTTTACGGAAGTATCCGACGTCACAGTCGAAGAAGTTAGGGAGGCAGTTAAGAACTCCAAAAAAGGCAAAGCGATTGGGCCAGACGAGTTACCATATGAGTTTTGGAAAAATATGGGAG
Source organism: Melanostoma scalare (assembly GCA_949752695.1). Lineage (NCBI taxonomy): Eukaryota > Metazoa > Arthropoda > Insecta > Diptera > Syrphidae > Melanostoma > Melanostoma scalare. The sequence continues at coordinate 65,915,516 of OX456986.1, read as the reverse complement.
ACATCGGGTTGAGATGGCTCACGATTCTCATGTCCAAACTTATAAGAGGTGACAGTTTGCCTAATCAATGGAGGGAAAGTTTTCTTCTTCCAATGTACAAGGGAAAGGGAGATACCAGAAGCTGTGACTACTATCGTTCGATCAAGTTGATGTCCCACACTATGAAGATCGTTGAGTGGGTTTTGGATAGCCGACTGCGGAAAATAATAAGGCTGTCTGATGACCAATGCGGGTTTGTCGCGGGTAAGTCAACTACAGACGCAATCCAAAGTATAAGGATCATTATGGAAAAACACCGAGATGCCTTAGAGGATTTGCATATTGTGTTGGTTGACTTCGAAAAAGCATTCGATCGACAACCACGAGATCTGATATGGGTGGCCCTCAGACACCGAGGAGTTCCTGAAGCCTATGTGTGAATAATTATGGACATGTACGAGGGAGCAGCTACAAAAGTGAGATGTCCAGCTGGAGTCACCGAAGAATTCCAAATAACAGTAGGTGTACATCAGGGAAGTGTCTTGAGTCCACTGCTCTTTATTGCTGTTCTGGATTATTTGCTCGAAGGAAAATAACGGACAATAAAGTACAACAATTATTCTTTGCTGACGATGGAGCTATCATAAGCGAGGATCCTACATCCCTGCAACGAGCACTTGACGTTTGAATTGAAGTTCTGGAAGGAAATGGGTACCGTATTAGCGCAAAAAAGACTGAATACCTGTGCTGCCCTTTTTCTGATCCAGACAAGCCTATTCCAGACATTTATTTGAATGGAAATGTGCTTCCCAAGTGTGAAAAGTTTAAATATCTGGGATCTATGATCAATAGTGAAGCAACTTGTGATGACGACATCAATCATCGAGTAAGCGTAGGGTGGATGAAGTGGCGAGAAAACTCCGCTATCTTCTGTGATCGAAAAATGCCCCCTAAGCTGAAGGGAAGACTCTACACAGCAGTTGTCCGTCCAGCTCTGACATACGGTTCACAATGTTGGACAATGTACAAAAAGTATGAGAGCAAATTGACGGCAGCCGAAATGAAGATGCTTCGGATGACAGCAGGAGTAACAAAGCTTGATCGAATTAGAAGTACTAAGATCCGTGGAAGCCTTCATGTCAAAAGTACCATCTTGGACAAAATTCAGCACGACCGGCTCAGTTGGTATTGTCATGTTCAAAGGAGAGATCCGCAGAACCCCGTCCAAAAGGCAATATCGTACAACGTTTCAACAAATTCGCGACGAAAAAGAAAAGGCAGGCCAAAACACTCCTGGTACAAGCAAATGCAAAAACAGCAGCATTTGGTTGGCCTCAGACATGGAACAATCCAAAACCGGGAGGCTTGCCGACGCTTTCTGAGGTCAACGCGGCGTACCCCACAGGCGGATCACTAGTGTGAAGCAGAAAAGTGGGAGAGTTGTGATCGCTTCAAGATCACTACTCGTAACGCCGGAAATGAAGAAGAAGAAGAAGAAGAAGATTTGTTTAAAAACAAAAACAAATGGAGAAATCTAAGCGTTATTCTCGTAGTTGATAGCACCAGCTTTAGTAAAATTCTAGACATGGAGTAGATAAAATTAGGCTTGGTAAAATGTCCTGCACGAGAATATTTTAATCTTTCGCGGTGCTTTAAATGTCAAGGATTTAACCACAAGTCCAGTGCCTGTAAAAACAGTACTGCATGCATGAAATGTGGCGGTGACCACCAAGTTACTGAATGTAAAAACGAAAAAGCTTTGTGTAAAAATTGTACAGAACTAAATAAATCTTTTGGAAGGACCCAATATTAGCAACCAAGCCAATTGAACTATTGGTATACCAATGTTCAAGGTCTAATAAACAATTGCAATGAAATTGAATTTTTAGTGAATAATAACTCATTTGAAGTCATTGCATTTTCTGAAACTCACTTGACGGAAAATATAGAAAATAGTGAAATATATCTGCCAAACTATATTACTCCTTTGCGTTGTGATAGTACAAGTAGTTATACAGGTGGTGTGGTGTTTTATTTCAAAAAAGGTCTAAGGTACAGAATAATAGACCAAACGCACGTACCAATGCAAATGTGGTGTTTATGTTACGAGATCTTTTCAAAAGAATTTAAAGAAACAGTTGCGATTTTTTACAGATCTCCTAGTAGTTCTGACCGCGAATTTTGTACAATATTTTCGAGTTGGATTGAGGTAGTATTGAACACAAATTCAAATAAAGTGATCTTTGGTGACTTTAATATTAATTTACTAAACACAATCTATACATACACTAAATCTTTTGATGCAGTTTCAATCCAAAATAATTTGAACAAATAAATAATAAACCTACAAGAATCACGGCTAATTCAAAATCATTAATTGACTTTGTTATATGTCCCAATGAAAAACATGTATTGGCTGATACAGCTCCGGACTTAAAAATAGGTGATCATGAAGCGATTTTAGTTAATGTTCCCGTGATTAATAAAAAAGTGTAAACAGTCCAAAATATGTTGATCTTTTTAAATATAATAAATCTCAATTTAGAGACCTTATTAATGAAAAATGTGATCAGTTAAATTTGAACAGTGATTTCAATACATTATCATCTTTGCTCCAAGACAATTTAATATATTGTGTAAATAAACAAACAAAAAAAGTTAGAGTTTATGATTCCAATAAATGGTTTACTGAAGAAAGAACCCTAAAATTAAACAAAATTCAGTGTTTTCGTAAAGCGAGTATTTTCAATAGACCTGCTGATTGGATCAGTTACAAAAATGTACGTAATAATTAAATAAGATCTAAAAGTAAATTTAGTTCCCTTTTCCTTGCTGAATGATTCTTGTCATCACACGTAACTGTTCTTTGAAATAGAGTTTTATACATACAGTCACTCACACTCAAAGTGGGACACCTAAGAAATAAAATATTCAACAAACTTCTTTACGAAAAAAATGCAGAGTTGCTCACTTTTTTAAATAATTTTTATTTTTATTGCTTAATATTGACCTCAAATTATTATAAAATAAAAAAAATTATCAAGAAACAACCCCGATTTGTTTAAAAAAAAAGATGAAAATGATCTGTCTAGTAATATTTTTTTAATGCAGGTCACACTCAAAGTGGGACACCTGCTGTTTTCTAAGAAAACTAACTGTAATTGCCACGTTATCTATATTATTTAGTTGCAGTTTTTGTAGAGCTTTCATTGTGATAGCATTAAAAAAAAAATCGAAATGTCAAGGCAAACAACCTTTGAAGAAAGGCAAATTGTGATTTTCAATTACCAAAAAGGAAAATCCAATCGCAAAATAAGTGAAGTTGTTAAAAAAGTAAATCTATGGTGTTTAGTGGAATAAAACGGTTTCGGAATGTCGAATAGGAAATAAACCAAAAAATGTTGAAAGTACAAAAAAAAATTAGCGATAGAGGTGGGTGGTTTCTTTTAAGAAAAATAAGAAGTTATCGCTTTCTGTCCGCCATTGACCTTTAAAAAATGTTAAAGGACACTAAAAATGTTGATTTATGTGCAGAAACAGTTTGCCCGTTTCTAAGGAGAAACGAATTGAGCGGCTTAGTTGCGTCCAAAAAACTGTTAGTATAAGAAAAGAATCGTCGTTTAAGAATTCAATTGTCCAAAGAAATATCAGAAAAGAATAGTCGTTTAAGAATGCAATTCGCCAAAGAAAATGTGACAAAGGATATGAGTTTCTGGTCAAAGGTAAGTCGCATTTTGTTCTCCAACTTCAATCATAATTCGGTCAATTCATTAAAAGTCCTTTTAACGGACGAAACCAAAACTAATCTCTTTGATTCTGATGTCACATGCTCTTTGGCGAATTGCATTCTTAAACGACTATTCTTTTCTTATACTAACGGTTTTTTGGACGCAACTCCGCTCCGGAGAAACGAATTGAGCGTTTCTCCTAACAATCCGGCGAACTCTTTCTGCCCTCAAGTCAACATTTTAAGTGCCCTTTAACATTTTTTAAAGGCCAATGGCGGACAGCAAAGAATCACTTCTTATTTTTCTTAAAAGAAACCGCACATTTCTATCGCAAATTTTTGTTTTGCTTTCAACACTTTTTGGTTTATTTTTTATTCGACCTTCCCGAAACCGTTTTATTACACTAAACACCATAGATTTACTTTTTTAACAACTTCACTTATTTTGCGAACGGATTTTCCCTTTTGGTAATTGAAAATCACAATTTACCTTTCTTCAAAGGTTGTTTGCCTTGACATTTCAATTTTTTTTTTAATGCTATCACAATGAAAGCTCTACAAAAACTGCAACTAAATAATATAGATAACGTGGCAATTACAGTTAGTTTTCTTAGAAAACAGCAGGTGTCCCACTTTGAGTGTGACCTGCATTAAAAAAAATTACTAGACAGATCATTTTCATCTTTTTTTTAAACAAATCGGGGTTGTTTCTTGATCATTTTTTTATTTTATAATAATTTGAGGTCAATATTAAGCAATAAAAATAAAAATTATTTAAAAAAGTGAGCAACTCTGCATTTTTTTTCGTAAAGAAGTTTGTTGAAGATTTTATTTCTTAGGTGTCCCACTTTGAGTGTGAGTTACTGTATGTATCAAGAAATGTAAAACAGGTTCTAAAATCGTATAATTTCTCTAAAGCTAATTTTACCGGTCTAAATGACTATTTCTTCAATATTGATTGGCAAACTGAATTTGTAAGTCTTGATTTACAAAATATGTATCATCGCTTCACTGAAATCATGTTTTTGGGTTTTGATAACTATATACCGGTTTTTGCAAAAAAGAAGTCCTTGAATTCACCTTGGATTAATAAACAACTCCGCGATTTAAAAAAACAAAAACGAAAAGCATACGTAAAACATAGTAAAACTAAAAGTCAACCTGATTACGAACACTTTAGTAAGTTACGCAAAGATTTTGTGGTTCTTAGCAAGTTTCTCTACAGAGTTTATATTCTAAATATTGAAAACAATATCAAAAATAATACGAAATCATTCTGGTCTTTCATAAATTCCAAAAGAAAATCAGTAGGGTTTCCAAGTACTATGCATTACAGTGGCGTCGAATCCTCGGACCTAGATTCCACAGTCGAATTATTTGCTAACTTCTTTGAATCGGTTTATTCCGTATCTAGATTTAATAATAGTTCATTCACACAATTGAACAGTAGCATTAACATTGGATCCATTCAGTTAAGTTTCGAAGAAGTTAATACAGCACTTTTATCTCTCAAATCTAATTCTAGCTCTGGCCCAGACGGTATTCCTGCCACAGTGCTTAAGGAGTGTTGTAACTCTATTTGCACTCCCTACATTTGATATTTAATAAGTCTCTTCATGAAGGAATCTTCATCGAAGAATGGAAACTTTCTTATTTAGTTCCTATCCATAAATCAGGCTCAAAAAGTAATGTTCAAAATTATAGAGGTATTTGCAAACTCTCTGCAATTCCCAAATTGTTTGAAAGTATCCTGAAAAATAAACTAGATTTCCTCACAAGCGAATATTTATCGGAAGTACAGCATGGTTTTGTATCAGGTAGATCTACTATAACAAATCTGGCATATTTTACATCTTTTGTAACTAATGCTATGGAAAGTGGTTTTCAAGTCGACGCGGTATACACTGAATTTAGTAAGGCGTTCGATTCTGTAAATCATCAAATACTCCTTGCTAAACTGGAGATGTTTGAATTTCATTCTCAACTCCTTCGTTGGATATCCTCGTACCTTTCTTGTAGAAAACAACAGGTTAAAATTTAAAATTCTTTTTCAAGAGAAATTCAGTGTACATCGGGTGTACCCCAAGCTAGCCACCTCGGTCCATTGTTCTTCATAATTTTTATCAATGACATTATATCTGTATTCAAACATTGTAGGTGTTTGTTATATGCGGACGATCTCAAGCTATTCTTAACAATTAACAGCTTAGGTGATTGTCAATTGATTCAATCTGACCTTGATTTTCTGTCACACTGATGTCACGTAAATTGCTTGAAACTTAATATAAAAAAGTGTAACATTATTTCAATTACTCGAAAATGTACCTACCAGTATTCGGTTCAATTACACAATCGCATCTAATGTCTTAGATCGTGTCTCAAACATTAAGGACTTAGGTGTTATTCTTTATTCCTCACTAAATTTTAGGAACCACATTAGTTTCTTAGTACCAAAAGCTAACTCGTTAGTTGGATTCATAAAACGAAATGGCAAAGATTTTCGAGATCCTTATGTCTTATTAACTTTGTATACTATACATCTCTTGTCAGTTGTCAGATCGCTTTTGGAATACGCTGATGTAATCTGGAGTCCCGCGTTTAAAGTAAATTCTGACAGGGTAGAATCGGTTCAAAGAAGATTTACGAGATACGTTTTCAACAAAATGAGCTGGGGTTTTTGTCCTGATTACAAAGCTAGGTGCTTATTGCTTGGAATTAAATTAAATCATTAGAATCAAGAAGAAAAATGCATGGTGTGATGCTCATAAGAGACTTGCTATGCTACCACATAAAGTGTCCAACACTCCTTGCTCTATCACCGATTCATGTACCTGTCAGGTCCACGAGAACAAGAATTTTCCTTTTTCAAAAAATGCATAGAACAATTTATGGATGTAATGAACCGCTATCAAGATGTATAACTGATTTCAATGAAGTGCCTTCAGAAATTGATTTTTCAATCCTTAGTCGAATTAAATTTAAGACTGATTTATTGTACTTATTTATATTTTAATTATTTGTTCTTGGAGTGCTATATCTGTTAGCTGTAATATTGCTTGTAGGTAAATGAAATAAATAAATAAAAAAAAAAAAAAATTACAAAAATAAATTATTTCAAACAAAGAGGAATTATATATGTAACAAAATTGAATCTTGTCATAATCAAAAAGAGATGTGGAAAACAATCAAAAAATTTGTCCTAAACGAAAAAGTAAGTGAAATTGGTGAAGTGTACTTCGGTGATAAATTGGAATCTGAAAACACTGTGATTGCTAATGAATTCAATTCATACTTTGTTGAAAGTATAAATGCGATAAATAACTCTATACCCGTTGTAAATCAGGCACACGTCGACTTACCTGAATCACAAAATGTTTTTAAATTTCGTGAAATAAATTTTGGTGAGTTAAGAACAATATGTAAAAAAATCAATACTAAAAATGCTTTGAAACTGAACATTAACATAATATTAAAAATTGTGAATGAGTCCTTTAAGAAGGGTATGTTTCCTAACAACTTAAAGGAGTCTATTGTAATTCCAATTCCTAAACAGCCCGATGCAAAGGAGTGTGATAAATTCCGTCCAATAAATATGATGCCAATATTAGAAAAAATAGTTGAAAAGTGCGCCTACGAACAGTTTTATAAATACGTTTGTGATACCAACTTATTGATGGAAAATCAATCCGGTTTCCGACAAAATCATTCCTGTGAAACATCATTAAACTGGTTGATACTTAACATGAAAGAAGAAATACACGGTGGCAACAAAACTATTGCAATGTTCATAGATTTCCAAAGGGCATTTGAAACAGTGGATCGCAATATACTGTTAAGTAAATTATGTAAATACGGTGTGAAAGGTATTGAACTCGATTGGTTCAAATCTTATTTATCTGAAAGAACCCAAAAAACCTGTGTCAATAATTCAAAATCGCGCGCGATTGAAACTTGTTTTGGTGTACCGCAAGGCACTATACTTGGCCCCTTACTGTTTTTAATATATATAAGCGATATCTGTAAAGTTTTAAAAACGTCCAAAATATCTCTGTTTGCCGATGACGCTCTATTGTTCGTAAGTGGAAAAACTATATTTGAACTATTGAACCATATCAACGAAGATTTGCTGAACCTATGTACGTGGTTAAAATTTAACAAACTGAAGATCAACGTTAGTAAAACTAAATGCATGGTGTTAAATAGCGATGACACGATCAATATAACAATTGAGGGTAACATTATTGAACAAGTAAATGAAATTAAGTATTTAGGAGTTATACTAGACAGTAAATTAAATTTTAAAACCCATATGAGCTATGTTACAAGGAAAGTGTCGAAAAAAATTGGTTTTCTCAAAAGAATACGCAAAAATATAGCCACAATTTGTGCTGTGAATATTTACAATACAATTATAAAGCCTCACTTTGAATTTTGTTCAACGATTCTATTTTTAGGTAACAATGAGCAAATAAACCAAATGCAAGTATTACAAAACAAAGCTATGCGAACTATTCTTAAATGTAATATTTATACACCAATTTAGTACCTAAATGTTTAACTTCAAACTTAATGTATGTAGGTGACAGTCAGCCTTACAACTTAAGATCAAATGATGATTTTAGACTCCAATTGTACAAAAACTCAAGAACTCAAAATATGATTAATTATCGTGGACTTAGATTGTTTAATGAGTTGCCTACTGAAATAAAGAATGAAAGTTCCTTAATTAGATTTAAAAAACTACTAATATCGCATATAAGAAACACAATAATTGTTTGAATATTGTATTTATTATATTAGTTTTCGAGAAATGTACATTTGTAAACTTATTTATACATTTTTATAGAAACTTAAATGAATTATTATAGTAAAAATGTACTAAATAAAATTTACATACATACATACAAGTCCCACACGCATCGACGAGCAGGAGCCGGACAAGCATGCCAGCGCGACCCCGACGACCAAAAATGGCCCGTAACATATTGATAGAAAAAGCGGTAGGCCCGAGCGGAAACGCCATTGGTATATCGCAGTCCATTTTGCTTTTGTTTGAATAAAAAATCATTGTTTAGAGCTCGAATGCGGTTGTACATTTATTTGCACCTGAATAAATAGGATATTAAATTTATATGTTAAGTATAGAAATGTATTACAGCGCGAGTAGTGAAAGTGAAGAAGGTGTAGAAGAAAGAAAGAAAGCAGTTACCTATATTTTCTTTACTTTTGTTTTATACATTTGAAGGTAATACTGGTTATACTTACTTTTGAGCAGTGGTTAATGACACCTGTTGCGGGCACCTGCATTGAAGAAAGAATAAATTGAAATGATAAATTGAATGAAAATAAAACCGAATGCTTACCGTGTTTGTTTTGTTTCTGATTTGGTTTTAGTTTCTCGTTTGTTTGATGTCCTTATTATTTTGTCCAATGTTTTGATGTTGTATTGATGTCGTCTTACCATGGTCTGCAGAGGGATGTTGCTTTGAGGATGTCTATGGTCGAATGTTCCTTTTGAATGAAAGTTGTGATTGTGTGGATGAGGTGTGTCTTGGTTTTGGAGGTCGTATATTGTAATAGTTGATGCCATATGTTTTGGTTGTTGTGGCGCTGCTTTGTTAGTGGGCAGGTAGAAGTGCCTAAATAATAATAGCCGCTAATAAATGGCAGTGAATTACTCGACCAGGGTTGTTGACCTCTTCTTGATGAGCTGTGAGCTGAATATCAAGGGAGGTGCAGCTGTACCACTGGCCACGGGGGTTGGTTGCTGCAAGTTTTCCTTCGCTCCGTCACTTAAGGTGACCGAGCAGAAGGCGGTTTGCACCAGCCACCCTCGAATAAAACAAGTTAAAAATGAAGGTTAGGTACTTACCTGGGAATCTTGGTCCAGATTTGAGTGCGGGAATGTTTGGTTGCTTGTTTGCTTTTCGAGTAGCATGAGCGAATGTTATGTTTCTCGTTGAAAATTCTGCGTCTTGTTGAGTTATAGCGTCTGGTTGTTTGGTTTGGTGGGCTTCATGTGCGAATTCGGGATTTTTTTTATAAAACTTTGGGAACTGCGCGAATTTGACACGCTAAGACTCAAGCACGTTTTGTTTTTTGGGGTGCGAATCGCGCAAATCGAAATGCACAAATCTTAAAAATTTAATGTTTCTTGTTTTTTTTTTGGATTTTTTTTTTTTTTTTTTAATTTTAAGTTCACCTTAGATGTTTCTTTTCTGATTAATTTTGATTTTTTTTGTGTTAATAATAAGTTTTTAATTGTATGGTATGTGAGGATTTAGTTTTTTTTGAATAAATGTACGTCACGCTGATGGTCAAGAGTGACTTCACTGCTTTTCATTAGTTGATATGATGGAGTGTTAAGAGATTACAGGGGGGTTGGACTGATGACGCTGTGGCTATGGTGAGTGGTGCCTGGCAGCCCATTCGCATAAGAGGAATCCCACCAACGATGACCGACGGGATTCCAGGAGGGGTGGGAAAAGGCCGCACTACACTCCAGTTATAGTGCCTAGAGTGAGGTGAGGTACTTTTTGTAGTGGTGGTGTAAATTTTTGTTGGCACGATATATGTTTTGATATGAGGTGAGGCTCTACTAGGAGGCAAGACCCCCCATATCCGGCGAGCTAAGCCGTGCCTCGCAAGCGTGCCAGGCCTCCAAGTATACGCATCCTTTCCTTTCCCATCTTTCCCTTCCTCCATTTTCCTTTCCCTTCCTAAATACCTACCTTCCTGTTTCATGGGTTGGTTCCTGTGTCCAAATCTTATTCTCATCCTACTTTCCATATCCTTTTCCTACCTTCCGTTTCCTTTCCCATATCCCATCCAAATTCACATCCTCTCCCTTTTCTCCCTTATACCCCCTTATATCAAATGGCGCCCAACGTGTGTTGTCCTAGTTTTTGTTCTTGTTCGTTAGATTCACATTTCCCTAACAGTGACGTAACACACCGTAAGTCATGTTTTTTTTTTAGCATGCCAGAACATTTGCGACGGGTGTTACTTTGTTGCTATTCCATATGTTTTTATGTACAATTGTTTATGCCTGGAAGTCTGAAATCGAATAAGTCTTCGAAAGGAAGGTCTTAGACGAACCATTCAAATTGCGATTCGAATTCGGATTTCACAGCATTAACAATTTCCTTCCCAATCTATCCTTAAAACATTGTCATCCTAGGTCTCAACACTTCGTACGTCATGATTTGGATAGCTCTTTAGCACGCCAGATCATTCGCGACGAAGATGTTGAGACTGAAGATGACAACAATATCCTTCCTAAGTTAAATGTATCCTTGTTGTCTAAAACGTTATATTTCACCTCATTCTAGATAAAAGAGATCAATAAATGAAAAATTAAAGCTGTCAGGTGTTACCTCAACGCGAAAAGTAACAGCATAAGCATGAAAAACGTCACACAACAACCATATTACATGCATAAAACTACAACAACATCCATACAAATACAATCACAAATAGATATATAAATTAAAGTCTTCCATAAATAAAACAGAACACATAATATACATTACATACCTATACACATGTCTTACATATAATATTAAAAAAATAAATAGTTGGGTTAGTTAATAATTCAATTGCATGTTTTATTAGTATTGTTTTTTTTTTTTGGTTACAGGTTGTCTTGTTTGATCATTTTGTTTTTTTTCTAGTGTTAAGTTTCGTATTTACGTTGTTCATTTGGATTTTACATTCGTTTTCTTATTCTTTTTTTTTAGTTTTTTTTTGCATAGGTTTTAGGATAGTTTTTGTCGTTTTAAGAATAGTTTAGTTTAGTTTTCCTGTTTATAATAGGGTTAACTTAAGAGTTTTTTTTAAATATAGTATTACATTCTTTGTTAGTTCCTTTTCAAATTAGTATTTAAGTTTCGATATTGTCGTATAGTTTAGTTTTGTTTTAAATCCGTTTTTACTCGTCACTATCGGTCCTTAGGTGTTAGTTTCGTTGATAGTTTGGATTCTGGTATGAGCTCTAAAAAAAAAGAGAACAGGTTTAGTCCATACAAACAACTAATAAAGAGTACAATAGTTACCCGTGCAGCTGCAAAGGCCACAACAATGTCTTTCGGCGGACGTTCTCCTGCTTTCAAGCTACCTCCATCTAATGCTGGCCCAGAGGGAATTCAGGAGCTAGTAGATTTCTCGGTGCCTCCTCCTTCAGTTGATTTGGGTCGAGAATTCAGCGACACTTCCTTAGATGCGCCGACATATAGTCCTGTGAGCGGAGCAGGTGCAGCATCTAAGGGAGCTGTAAGAAAAAGTAAAGAGATTAGTGAAGTTGCGACTGCGGCGGGAAGATCAAGTGAGATTAATGAGTGAGGAAGCAGGGGAACGATTACAGCGGAAGTGTGTTCGGCTATTTGCTCTGCAGTGGAATCAGCGCACGAGTCATTGGCTCGTTAATTGAAAGAACAACTAAACAAATCGTTAGATGAGAGATTCAATGATTTGTTGAATCGGTTCAGTGCGACCATGCTACAAGTGAGGCCTAATTCCGATGAAAGGCAGGAAAGTCGTTCTGCCAGCAACAATAATAACAACATCAATACTAACGCACAGAACAGCGGTCACTCTAAACTGAACCCGTTGTCTAGGACGTTCGTTCCGGTGACACAACCAGCAGCAAACCCATCTCCGATGTCCCATTACGGGACGTACCGGTGCACTTTGTGCAACAACATGTGGAGTTCCAGAGAAATCCTCCATCGGGATTTCGTCCACAGGCAGCTTACGGTCCGCAGGGAAGCGGCCGATTCAAACCTGTAAGGATCGACAAGTGGGGTATTAAATTTACCGGCAAACCAGAAGAACTCACGGTAGATGATTTCATATTCAGGCTGGAATCCCTGCAGTGCATGATTGCTCTTGGGCTGAGGTCTTGCGAGATTTTCATCTCCTCCTCTCGAGTGCTGCCTACGATTGGTTTTGGCAGTACCAGCGATCCAACGGTCGGCCGGATTGGCCTATGCTGAAAAACGCCATCGCACGCCAATTTCGGAATTCGAAATCGGATTTCGATATTGTGCGGGAGATAATGGATCGAAGGCAAGGCACCTGGGAGTCGAGCGACGAGTTCTTCGCCTCGATCAACAAACTGAGATCACAGCTCAGGATGCAGATACCGGAGGACGAGCTGGTACGAAATTTGAAGAAAAATTTGAACGAGCGCGTCACGCAGCTGGAATACCCACAAAATATATACTCTTTGGATCAGTTGAGTGTGGCTGGCAAGGAAGCCGAATATGCGTTTCAGCTAGGGAACAGGAAGGTTTCAGGCAGGTGAGACCGCCAAGGAAGTTCGCAGTACATGACTCAGGGTCCGTGTCTTTGTGTACCTTGACGATTTGCTCATCATTCCACCGGATTTCGAGATCCATATCGACTCGCTGGGACAAGTAGCTGAATGCCTCAGAAAAGCAAACCTTACGATTAACTTGAAGAAATCTAAGTTCTGCTTCAAGGAACTTAAATATTTAGGGTTCATAGTAGGTGGAGGAATGTTAAAAACTGACCCGGCTAAGGTCGAGGCAGTTGTTGACTTCCCTCTACCGAAAAATCCGAGACAGGTACGTCGGTTGCTTGGACTAGCAGGTTGGTATCGACGTTCCATTAAAGATTTTTCTATCCTAACAGCCCCACTAACAGACACCCTCAAGGAGAATACTAAGTTCGAATTGACAGAGGAAGCTTTAGGTGCGTTTGAAGCCTTAAGGAAAGCGTTAACAACTGCTCCGGTCTTGATTCACCCAGACTTCACAAAACGTTTTTATGTTCAACGTGATGCGTCCGAGTCCGGTATAGGTGCAGTGTTGTTTCAGAAGAAGAATGAAGATGAGGAATGTCCAGTATCTTATTTCTCGCAAAAGCTCAACTCTTGCCTGCGAAACTATAGTGTGACCGAGAAGAAGTGTATGGCTGCGGTCAAGCAATAAAGATAACCTCAATCTAGAGACGGAGCTCTAGATTGAGGTTATCTTTATTGCTTGGAAGTTTATTAAAGTCTGACCAGAATGTCGCAGACAACTGGTATTTATCTCTTACTTACTAAAGGCATACGTGACTTATCATCATATACGACTTCTTTGGGGAGATCGAAATATGATGATTCGTATCTTTCTTTATTATTAATCTTTTGTTTATTTCAATATCTTATAGTATTGCGTTCGAACGGATATGCATTCGTAAGCAAAAGTGTTTATCATTTGTTTATTTCAATATCTTAGAGTATTGCGTTCGAACGGATATGTATTCGTAAGCAAAAGTGTTTATCATTTCGTTTGGATTGAAATGTTATTTATCTTAGAAAATACTTGTTTCATATTCTTTGTTATAACACCTGCCTCTTTCGAGTGTTCTAACGGTTGGAAAGTGACCGTTGGAAGGCTTAAATTTGTAACAGTTTTTTATATTTTAATTTAATTTTTAAATACATGATTGCAAAAAGTATTATTGATATTATTATTACGATAGTTATTACATTATATGTTATATGTTTTGTAAGTATTTTTGATTCTAATATTTCGATATTATATATGGGTTGTAAATGTAATTCTTTAAAGTAATTATCTGAAAAGTTATAATTTATCAATGGTATTATTTTATAGTTATTTTGATACAATTTTCTATTGTATGTTACATTTTTTATCTTTATTTTACAGTTTTCAAATTCTACAATATAGTTTCCTTGTAAAGTATAATCTAAGTTATTAGAATCTTGTTCTAACTTTACATTTTTTATGTTTTTTATTATTAAATATTTTTCTTTATTGATTATAATATTTTCATCTTTGTAATTTTTAGTATTACAATTTAGTTTAGAATTGTCCTTAAATATGTTTTCAATGCAATTGTCTTCAATTTTTATTAGATTTTTTGTTTCTTTGGCTGTATAGTACATAGTTTTATTAAGTTCTATAAATTCATTGTTAGGTATTGTTATAATTTTATCTTTTACCGGGAAGGTATGTATGAATACTTTGTTATATAAGTTTTCATTAAATCTTGGTATACTTAGAATAATTAGTAAGTTTTCGTCATAAGTAGCCAATGTCAACTTTATCTCTTTGAGTTTCTCTATGTTTATTTCGAAGTAATAAATTTCTTTTACAGTTAGTATATCTTGGGTTAATATTCCCGTCCTGCTGGTCATTATGATATTGTCAATTTTTTCTATTATTTGTTGTACTTCTGCTAAGTTTCTATTAAATTCTAGTTCCATACGTAAAGTATTTATTTCTGATTTGATTTCTTTGTATTTAGTTAATGTTTTTGAACTGTGGTGGATGGGCGTTGTGCTATTCGGGTAGGCTCTGATTGGTGCCAACTTGGCGGCGCCCAGATGCTGTAACTTATAGTACACGTCAATTGTGCTTACTATACCTCCAAGCGGTATCCACTGGGACCTGGGATGCTCCGTCCAGAGCTGACCTGCTAAACTAGTAAGTGCGAGTGTTGACAAGGGAATCCGGAACAAAAGAATTGTGATCGGTCAACACTATAATTGCTCTGCGAACTATGACTGACTGCACGAATCTCAGTGGTCTACGAGAGCTTTCGTGTAAATGTTCCAGCGGATGAATTCGAAGGACAGAATCAACGGTGGACTTCAGCAGCCATAAAAGCAGAAAACCTTGAAGGAGCTACTCCAACATATTTGGTTTAAAGGTCTTTCGGGGTCTTTCAATACTAGGACAGGGTATTGAAGTAGATATGGTGGCGGATGAGCTCCTGGTGAGCCAACGGCAGCACTCACACCCCTGCAGCAGGGTACTGACACTGGATATTCCAGCCCTTTGTGTCCGAAGGGATCCAAAAGGACCTGGCCCTCCAGGTTGGGGGTTGTGCGTAGGGTTAACTACCCAACCACGTTAAAAAAGGACAGTTCCGAAACAACTAACAGCCTCGGATAACGATAATGATTTCAAAGTTGACGACCCAAGCAAACGAAAAAAGGACAATGACCTCCGGATCTGCACGTGGAACGTAAGGTCTCTTTACGGACTAGGTGCAGCTGGAGAATTAGCGGACGCCCTGGACTGCTGCAAAGCAGACATAACCGCCATCCAAGAAGTGCGATGGAGTGGACCGGGCATAAAGAAGATGAGAAACTGTGACATCTATTATGGCGACTGCTACAGACAAAAGAAACAACGCTTATTTGGGTGCGGATTTGTCGTTAGAGGAAGACTCAGGGATAAGGTGATTAGCCAAAATCCAGTCAATGAGCGTATAATGACCATCCGCATCAGGGCTAAATTCGCCAACATTAGCCTTATATGCGCCCACGCCCCCACAGAAGAGAAAGACGACGATTCCAAAGACTGTTTCTACGAGCTCCTCGAAGAAACGTATGAGCAGTGCCCTAGACACGACGTGAAAATCGTTCTTGGCGATTTTAACGCAAAGATAGGGAAGGAGGACATCTTTGGAAACACAATCGGTAAGCATAGCCTCCACGACAAAACCTCCGAAAACGGACTGAGGCTAATCGATTTTGCTGCGGGGCTGAATCTTGTTGTAAGTAGTACACGCTTCCCGCATCTCAAAATTCATAAAGGTACATGGCGATCCCCAGATCAATTAACCGTCAACCAAAATGACCATGTTGCGATCTAAGCAAGGCACTCTTCCAGTGTGCTAGATGTCCGAACTTTCCGAGGGGCCAACTTTGACTCGGACCACTACCTTGTTGTAGCAAAGGTACGAATGAGGATATCTTGCTCACGACCAGCGCGAACTAACGCTGTGAAGAGATATGATGTCGGAAAGCTACAATCGCAAGAGATTGCCAATGCCTTTTCCAATCGAGTGTCCCTTCAATTATCCTTGAATCCCATGCCGCCAGCATTAAACATTGAAGACCAGTGGCAGCAATGCCAAGAAGCCATCAGAACCGCTGCCTCTGAGGTTCTGGGTTTCACTCGGCCACCAAAACGAAACCCATGGTTCGATGAAGAATGCAGGCAGGCAAATGCAGCCAAACAAAGAGCACGACAAATGCTTATGCAAACACGAACAAGGGCTGCTTACGATCAATATAACGAGATTTACAAGGAGAGAAGAAGGGAAGAACACCGACTTCTCAAAAAGAAAAAGAAGCAGCATGAGAAGCGCTCGTTTGAGGAAATAGAGAGGTGCCATGACAGGAACGAGATTCGGAAGTTTTACCAAAAGGTAAAAAGATCCTGCCAGGGTGGCAAACCCCGAACTCAAGCCTGTAAAGACCAGCAGGGAAACATAATTGTAGAGTCACAGTCGCTACTGAGGATTTGGAAAGATCACTTCTGCAGACTGCTTAACGGCGATGAAGACACAAATTCCGCTGTCAGGCAGATTGCCCCATTCAGCTTGGACGATGATCAAGAATGCCGTCCTCCCGACCTAGAAGAGGTTAAGCTTGCCATATGCAAACTTAAATCAAATAAGACTGCAGGTGCAGATGGCCTTGATGCCGAACTTTTCAAGGCAGCTGGAGATCAGTTGGAAAGGAGCATGCACCAGCTGATCTGCATGATATGGTCGAAAGAAAGCATGCCCGATGAATGGAACCTCAGTATCGTATGCCCGATCCTAAAGAAGGGAGACCCTCACAATTGCGCCAATTACAGAGGGATAAGCCTCCTTAACGTCGCTTATAAGATCTTGTCTGCTGTAATATGTGAACGTCTGAAACCCCACGTCAACAACTTGATAGGTCCTTATCAATGTGGTTTTAGACCAGAGAAGTCCACAATAGACCAAATTTTCACATTACGGCAGATCTTGGAAAAAACCCGAGAACATAATATCGATATTCACCACCTCTTTATCGATTTCAAGGCCGCGTATGACAGTATTTACAGAGACGAGCTGTACAGAGCCATGTCTAGTTTCGGCATCCCTGCAAAACTCGTACGACTATGCAGGATGACTTTGGAGAATTCACGCTGCTCCGTCAAGGTCGGAAAAGAACTCACCGAGACCTTTGATGTCGAAAAAGGCTTTAGGCAAGGCGACAAACTGTCATGCGATTTCTTCAACATCATACTTGAACAGATTGTAAGAAACTCAAACGTCAACACCAGAGGAACAATCTTTCAAAAGTCTGTACAATTACTCGCCTATGCAGACGATATTGACGTAATGGGAAGAAAAAAGCGTGATGTCATAGGTGCTTTTGCGAGTATATTGAAACAGAAGCGGCAAAAATGGGTTTGATGGTTAATGAGGGCAAAACGAAGTATATGCTGTCATCAAACAAGGACACAGAACATCGACGAATTGGACAAAACGTCACAATAGACAGACATAACTTCGAGGTAGTACAGGACTTCGTCTACCTAGGATCCGCTGTAGACACGGAAAACAACATCAGTGCGGAGATCAAACGGAGAATAACTCTTGCCAACCGTTGCTTCTTTGGGTTAAGAAGGCAATTGAGAAACAAAACCCTCTCTAGAAAAACCAAGGTGACCTTGTATAAGACCTTAATCATCCCAGTCCTGCTGTACGGCGCGGAAGCATGGACCTTATCGAAAGCGGATGAGAAAACTCTTGGTCGTTTCGAAAGAAAAATTCTCCGAATGATCTTTGGTCCCGTATGCGTATACAACAACGAGCTGTATGAGCTGTACCGCGACATGGGCATAGCCAGAAGAGCACGCATCGCGAGGCTACGATGGTTGGGCCATGTAGAGCGGATGGACCCAAACGCTCCGGCTCGTCGGGTTTTCGAAAGCACATTGCAAGGAAATCGCGGAAGGGGAAGACCTCGTCTTAGGTGGCGCAATCAAGTGGATGAAGACCTCAACCGACTTGGAGTGCGAAACTGGAGAGAGCTCGCCCGAGATCGAAATCGTTATAGAAGGATGTTGGTTGAGGCCCAGGTTCACCCCGAACTGTAATGCCCACCTAAGTAAGTAAGTTTTGAACTTTGTTTAAGTATGTCTTGTAATTGAAAGAATTGTTCATTAAATTGTTTGTTAATGGTTACTTGTTTGTTATTGTTTGTTAAAAGTTCTCTGTTACTATCTTCTAAATTTTGTAAACTTTCTTCTATGGCTTTTCTATCGTCGTCGTCCATAGTTCCGTATAAGTAATTCATTACTTTACCTGCAATATTAATTACTCCTCGTTTATGAATAATATGGTGTGGGATAATTGTTTGGAGTTTTATTTCTAATGTTTTTATCTTTTGGTCTTGCGAATCGTTAGTATTTGTTAGTAAATGGTGTTGATCTTTTAACTGGTTTATTAATGATTGGCATTCTGTAAGGTTAATTACATGTAATAGAATGTCATAATTATTTATAAGTTTAATTTGTCCTTCTTGTATGATTCAAAATTCTCTATCTATCTTTGTTATTTTTATATCATTAGTTTTTACTGAAGTTGTTAATAAGAGAATCACTGTTATGATTGCTATTGTTTTGGTTGTCTTCATTTTGTGTTTTAGTAAATTTCTTTTTCTTTCTGAATTGGTCTTTGTGAAGGAGTTGTTTTCTTAGGTGGGGTTTGATGAGTAATTTCTTATCGATTGTTTTGAGTAGTTTTACTTTCTTGTGTTTGGTTTTTAGTTTATTAAACTGTTCTGGATTGTTTATTTTTGTGAAGTTTGGATTTACTTCTACGTCTAATCGATTTTTATTTATTTTGTCTAGAGTTTTGTTCTTATTTGTTTCCATTCTATCATATTTTTTTTTATTTTCTATTTTACCTAGATGTATCTCTAAGGGTCTCTCCCTTGTAGTGAGATGTATTGTTTTGTTATACGTATTTACCGCTTTTGTTACTAAATCGATAATTTTTTCAGTTTTCTCTAGTAATCTAATTTGTTCATTTAGGGTACTGTGAAGGCGTTCCACATCCGAATTTCCGGTGTGTCTATAAGGGGTGGTAAAGTGTGTTAGTATATTCTTTTCTTTTAGATACTTTTCTATAGAGTAAGTTTTGAAAGTGGGGTCATTGTCTAGAGTTAATTTCTTGGGTTCAGACATGTATGAGAATAGTTTTTCCATAGCATTTAAAATGTCTTTTTGATTTTTTGTTTTAAGTTTTTCTACTGAGGCATATTTGCTGAATTTGTCGATACAACTTAAATATTTGTTATTATTGGGTAGGATCCATATATCCATGTGGTAGTGAATGTGTGGTTCTAAGGGTGTTTCTGTTTTTTCGTATGGTAGTTTAATAGGGTTTCTTTCAATTTTCAGGTTGCAGATATCGCAATTATTAATGATTTTTGTTATTTGTGTTTTAATGTTTGGGTAATAATATTTTCTTTTTAGATCTAAATATAATTTTTCTATTCCCACGTGATTTAATTCCTTATGTTTTTTGTGAATGATTTCTTCTAGTTTAGTTATATCATAAACATCTTCTAAAAATGTATGAGTTCAAATTAGAATTTGGGTGTTGTGGTGTGTTTTCCAGTAAGTTTGGAATTCTAAAAATAGTTTATTGTTATTACAATATAAAACGTTTTTATGGTCTATATCAATTTCTGATATGATTTTTTCGAAATCTGATTCTTCGAAATTTTTCCTAATTATTTTTATTCTTCTTTTGTTAAAAGGGATGGTTATGATTTCATCATTTTGTTCTCCTGTTTCTATGATAATCTGTCGAATAAATATATTTAGACTTTGTTCGGTGATTGGAATTAAGTTTGAACTATCTGACTCATTTGAGTGTTGTGTAGAAACGAGTTCTAATATGTTTAATTACATTTTCGTAATTTGTACCAATTTTTGTGTTAACTCTGTTTTTCTTGCCAATTTTATCAATTTTGGTGATGCCATGTGAATTTGTTTCATCTATTCTTATTCTTGATAGTGCGTCGGCTACCTTATTTTCTTTTCCTTCGATATGTTCGATTTGAAAATCGTATTCCTCCAATTTTATTTTCCATCTTTGGAGTTTACAATTAGGTTCTTTGAGGTTGTGCAACCATGCTAATGGTCGGTGATCTGTTTGTATTTTGAAATGTCTACCGTATAGGTAATGGCGGAATTGTTTGGTTGCCCAAACGATTGCTAAAAGTTCTTTTTCTATAACTGAATAATTGCATTCGTGTTTATTTAAAGTTCTGGATGCGAAGCATAGTGGTCCATGTGATTGACTTAAGACTGCTCCAATTGCGAAATCGGATGCAACTGTGGTAAGTGTGAATTCCTTATTAAAATCAGGGTGTCTGTTTAATAAATCGTCTGACATTGCTAGTTTTAATTTCTCGAATGATTCTTTATATTCTGTGTTATTTATATTTATTTGTTTATCTTTTCCCAAACAGAGAGTTAGTGGTTTTATGATCTTGGCGTAGTCATGGATGAACTTTCTATAATATCCGGTTAGGCCTAAGAAAGATTGGATTTCCTTAATAGTTTTTGGTATAGGAAAGTTTTGTATCGTGCTTATTTTATTGGGATTAGGTTTTATTCCATCCGGGGTAATTATGTGACCTAAGAATTCGCTTTCTCTTTTCATGAAATCACATTTATTTAGGGATATCTTTAAATTTACTGACTGTAATTTGGTGAAAATTTTATTAAGTGAGTTTATATGTTCTTCCAATCAAGTTGAGAATATTATTATGTCGTCGAGGTAGACATAACAAATTTTTCCTACATATTCTTTTAATACCTCGTTCATCATTCGTTGGAATGTGGCGGGGGCATTTTTGAGACCGAATGGCATTCTTAACCATTCGTAGTGTCCTGATAGTGTTGTGAAGTCTTCTCTCTATCTTCAGGGTTTACCTCGATTTGGTGGAATCCTTTTGTTAAATCTAATGTGGAAAATTAGTTAGCTTTTCCTAATTTGTCTAGTATGTCTTCAATTAGTGGAATAGGGAATTTATCCTCTTTTGTTGCGTTATTTAATTTTCGATTGTCAATGACTATTCTCCACTCCTTGTTTCCTACCTTGTCTTCTTTCTTTGGTACGACCCAGATTGGGGCATTGTAGGGAGAAGTACTTGGTTTGATAATTTTTTGATCTAACAGATCTTTGATTTGTTTGTCCACTTCTTTTTTGTGGATTTCGGGATATCTATATATCCGTGTGAAGTTTGCTTCTTCATTTATTGTGGGGATTTTATGTTTTACATGACTGGTAAAACTTAAATCATCTCCTTTTTGGTAAAATATCTTTTTGTGTTTTTTCAATAAATTAAATAAACTTTTATGTTCCTCATCGTTTAGATGTGAGACTCTTTGACTTTCCAAATTTTCGAAAGTAAATGTGTCTTGTGGAATTAAATTGTTTAAATGATTTATTTCTATTTGATATTCCTGTTCGTCTTCCATAGAAAAGAACAGTGGAACAATTTGTTCGTTTAGTTTTAGTATTTTGTTTTTAAAATCAATACTGGTATTATTTGGAAATAATATATTGTTTCCAATCAATCCATCAAAATTATCATTAAAGTTGTGGATTTGAAAAATGCAATCTACGCGAGACTTAAGTGCAAATTTTTCTTTTGGTATAATCAATTCTTTGTCTATGAATATGGAAGTACCTACTGTTTTGATTTCTAATGGGTGTTTTCTTGTTTTGATGTAGCTTACTGGAGCTTTTTCTTTGTTTATTAGGCTATTAGTAGCTCCCGTGTCAATCAATAGTCTTAACGTTTCGTTATTCTTTTCTAACTTAATAAAGGGGAGTTTGTTGTCTCGTTGAGTAGACAGGTTTCCGAGGCTACATTCGGAAAACCCGTGTCGTTTTGATCACTTTCGTTATAGTTAGTTTGGATTTTCTTCAATTGACTAGAAGTTGCGACAACTTCCATAGGTTTATTTTGTCTACTAGGAGGTTTGTAATTTGGGTTATAATTGTTACCTTTATAGTTTGGATTAGGGTTGATAGTGTTTTGGTGATTGAATGGAGGTCTTATATAAATTGGGTTTTTAAGTGTGAAGTTATTATTTTGATTTGGATATTTTTTATAATTATTTTGGGGGTTTTGTGTGATTGGAATTTTTGGTGCTTCTAGCAATTTCCTTGGGGTTTCTTCAGATTTTTCATTTACAAAACCAGCTTGAGTCAACTCATGTAAGGCTGCTTGCAAATTAGGGGGTTTCAATGCAAATAATATTGTTCGCATGTGAACTGGTAAACGTTCTTTAAAAATGTTTAATGCTGTTTGTGTATTATGAGTAATTTCCTCATTCTTTCCCTCTTGTATTGTTTTCTGGTTTAATTCGCAAAGATTTTTTTGTATTTCGTTATAAGAGCTTACAACATTTCCTTTATAAGGAGTTTGTCTCAAATCGTCATACAGTTGGAATGAAGATTTAAAACCTCCGAAATTTTCAACTAGTAATTCTTCTATTTCTTTCCAGGTGGATAAGTGAGCGTGTATTTCAATACAACGTTTGGCTTTCCCTATAAGTTTTGACTTTACTATATTTATACACATTGTCTGTGACTGATTGTCATATTTGTTAAGTGTGGGAGTTATCCCATCAACGTTTGTGATAAAAGTATATAAGTCTTCTCTTCGCCCATCGAACGTATTTAACTTTTCAATGTACTTGAGTGGGTTTAATGTGAGTGTAAGTTCCATATTGGCTTTACAATTTAAGTTTTGTTCTAATATAATTTTTTCAATATTTGGTAATTTAATTTGTTCTAATATAATATTTTCAATATTTGGTAGTTTGATTTGTGACAATTGATTGTTTAAATTAATATTAAAATTCTTGCTATCTCTGTTGTACTGTTGATCTCCTTCGTTTGATGATTTATCTTCTTCGTCAGCGTTCCTTGAATATGGATTATTCTTCTTATGTGTCTTCTTGAAAAGGTGCGTTTGTTGAATAGTTTTGTTTTGTAGTTGATTATGTTATAATTAATTTTCCTCTACGGATTGCGTAACATTACTCTTTTCGTGAGGGTGAGTCACTGAATTAATTTTTATTGATGTTTTAGAATTTTGGATAAGTGTTCTAATAACTTTATTCACTGAAGTAATCTTTATATGCATTAAAGAATTTATTCTTCACTGAATTTATTTTGCAATACCGTTAAGTGGTCCAATTAAGTTAATTCTAAAGATTTCTTTTTCGTAGAATTTTACATATTCACTTTTTATATGGGTATAAGTTATTAAAACAATTTTCTTTCTTTTTGTAAAAAATTGAATTCTAATTTTCACTTTATACTACACTTGAACGATAGGTGAACGATGGGTTCTTATTTGCAAAGGATACACATATTAAATTTTGTGTATCCTACCGACTGCGCCAGTTTTAGTTTTGAATCAAACGAAACAATTTTTAAAAAAGAAATCTAGAGACGGAGCTCTAGATTGAGGTTATCTTTATTGCTTGGAAGTTTATTAAAGTCTGACCAGAATGTCGCAGACAACTGGTATTTATCTCTTACTAAAGGCATACGTGACTCATCATCATATACGACTTCTTTGGGGAGATCGAAATATGATGATTCATATCTTTCTTTATTATTAATCTTTTGTTTATTTCAATATCTTAGATTATTGCGTTCGAACGGATATGCATTCGTAAGCAAAAGTGTTTATCATTTGTTTATTTCAATATCTTAGAGTATTGCGTTCGAACG
This sequence comes from Melanostoma scalare, assembly GCA_949752695.1. NCBI lineage: Eukaryota > Metazoa > Arthropoda > Insecta > Diptera > Syrphidae > Melanostoma > Melanostoma scalare. The sequence goes on along the minus strand of OX456986.1, from coordinate 65,891,230 downwards.
GATATGTATTCGTAAGCAAAAGTGTTTATCATTTCGTTTGGATTGAAATGTTATTTATCTTAGAAAATACTTGTATCATTATTCTTTGTTATAACATATATATATATATATTTTATTTACACCTATAGAGTAGTTAGTAGGTTAGGTTAGGTTACAATGGCTGTCAGGAATACACCCGATACACTTAGACCAATACTAGGTCCATTGTGATACCATAGAAATTATGCGAGGGAGTACCTCGCTTAACAAAACCATTTGGAGCTTACAATAAAGCGAAGGAGATGCAGGGGATCTGTGTGCGCCAGATCGCTTGGATCATCGAGAAAATATTTCCCCACATGCCTCTTTCTTTTAGAAAAGAGTGCAGGACATGAGCAGAGGAGGTGTGGGATTGTCTCCTCCTCCTCCTCATCTAAGCAACTTCTGCAGAAGTCATTAGAGGGAACGCCAAGTCTTATGGCGTGTCTTCCTATCAGACAATGTCCGGTAATGACATTGATTACGGAGCTAACTTGCAATCTGGTAATGGATAACAAATGTCTTGTGCGTTTTGGATCTATTCCTGGCCATATACGTTTTGTTGCCACGCACGTGGTGATATTGTTCCACCTGTGATTTGTTCTATCCATTGCCTCTTGCTTTAGCATAAGTTTACATGTAGCGATTGGTATACCAATATTCAACCTGCTGGTTGAGATCGGTAGAACGGTTCCTTCTCTGGCGAGTTCATCGGCTTTGCAGTTACCCACAATATCTCTGTGCCCCGGCACCCAAATAAGGTGAATATTGAACTGTTCAGCCATCTCCCTAAGAGATAGGCGACAGTTAAGGGCGGTTACTGAGTTCGTAGAAACAGCGCCGAGTGATTTGAGGGCTGCTTGACTATCTGAGAAAATCCGGATATTCGTTGAGGATATCACGTTTTCTCTTAGCCATGATATGACCTCTTTGATCGCCAGAATTTCCGCTTGGAACACGCTACAATGGTTTGGAAGGCGGAACGAGAGACTTACGTTAAGTCGGTTTGAGTACACCCCACAGCCTACCCCTTCTTCGGTTTTTGAACCATCTGTATAGAAATGAATTGAATCATCTCTCAAAAATTCTTCGTCTTCCCAGGTCGTTCTCGGTGGGATTGAGACTTGGAACTTATTATCAAAAACCAATTGGGGGATGGTGTAGTCGCAGTGACAGGGGATTGATCCGAATAAACTCATAATTGCAACGTGACCGATGTTGTTATCGGTTCATTGGGAGATAACTCTCATGCGAGTGGCTGCACTGGCGGCCATTTGTTTGCTGAAGATATCTAGTGGTGTGAGGTTAAGGAGTGTATTTAGTGCAGCTGAGGGTGTTGATCTCAGTGCTCCGCTTATACACAGACAGGCTGTTCGTTGGACCTTGCTTAAATTGTCGCAGTAGGTCCTTTTATCAAGAGCGGTCCACCATACCACTACTCCGTATGTGAGTATTGGTCTGATGACCGCGGTGTAGAGCCAGTGGGTGATTTGGGGGGAGAAACCCCATTTGTTACCAATGGCTTTTTTGCAGGAAAAAAAAGGCCACGGTGGATTTCCTGATTCTTTCCTGTATATTGGCTTTCCAATTTAGCTTTTTGTCTAGGATTATATCTAGATATTTGGCTTCGTTTGAAAGTACAAGTGAGATTCCATTTATTGATGGAGTTATTAGTTGAGGAATTTTATATTTCCTGGTGAAAAAAACGAGTTCAGTTTTCTGAGGGTTTACCCCTAGATCACATTTTCCCGCCCATTTTACAAGTTTATTTAGAGCGGTCTGCATCAGGTCCGTAAGGACGTGAGCATGTTTGCCGGACACCGCAATGGAGACGTCATCTGCATATGCAATCACTTTGAATCCCTCAGCTTCTAAGTCAACTAGAAGTTCATTGACCACTATATTCCATAGAAGAGGGGGGTCTACTGACAGATCTCTTTGCAGAGAAGTTTCCTAGAGTAGAGTTGATTCTCCTGCTTTTTAGCATTAGATTTATCAATTCCACTATGGAATCATCTACTTTGAGCTTCGTCAGTGCCTTTGTAATTGCAGAGTTGCTGACGTTGTTGAAGACGCCCTCTATGTCGAGGAAGGCGGCCAGAGTGAATTCTTTGTTGTGGAGGGAATATTCTATAGTACGTACCAGGGTGTGTAGGGCCGTTTCTACAGATTTTCCCTTGCAGTAAGCGTGTTGTGCTGTAGATAACAATTTTGGATCTCTAGCTGTACGCAGGTGGATATCAATCAGTCGTTCTAAAGTTTTAAGAAGGAAAGATGATAGACTTATTGGTCGGAGATCTTTTGGGTTTACGTGGGATGATTTCCCAGCCTTAGGTATAAACACCACCTTGACTTCTCTCCACTGAGTGGGGATATAGTTCAAGGTGGTAGAGCCGATGAGAATTACTTCAAGGACAGGGATAATAATGTCCGCGGCCTTTTGAAGTTCGGCTGGAATTATACCATCAGGTCCAGGGGATTTGTATGGGTCAATGCTGTTAATGGCCCAAACTAATTTTTCCCTTGTAATCAGATCGGGGTTGTTTGTTATTATGCTACTAGACTACTGGCCCATGCTGTAAAAATTATGGGTCATTTGAACCACCAGGTGACCTATCTAGAACGATATAAGAGCATAAGATAATAAGATTCAGCACTATGCCGTCACTTGTAAGCTGTTCAACTGAGTGCAGGTGAGAATTCGAAAGTACAGGTAGAGTGAGTACATTTTGGTCACATATTTTTGTACGGCATTCTTACCACCGATAGGTCCATGAAAAATAATAAGAAAACGCACAGTGCCGTAAAAAAATGGTGAGCCACAAAGTCGGATTTTTTTTTTTATTTTCCGACAATCACCAGGGTAAATTTGGTCATTTGATTTTATACGGCATCTATGTCATACTATTTCAATACTGCTTCTAATCCATTATTCCGCAACGCCGTACAAAAATCATGCGACAAGGGTAACAAATCGAGGGTTGCCACCCCCTCTCTTTCCGTGGTCCAGGGGGTGATTTGAAAAAGTACGGCTTAGGTTCCAAAACATTATCTAGCACTCAAAAGTACTATTAAAAATAATGCGGTCAAAAAATAATTGTTCATTTGAATGTATATCAATAACTATCTTCATTTCATCGTATCTTTGATTTTTATAGCTGTAAAATCATTTGATCCTGTACGGAAACTTTTTTTTTAACATGATATTGTAAAATACAATTGTTACATAGCATTGCCGTTTAAAAGAAACCGTTCTAAAAAGAATTATAGAGAAATACAAAAACTGAAATTTTGCAAATTATTGTAAAAGTTTAAATATCATAGAATTATGAAATATAGCTGTTTTTTACGTTTTATCCCTTGTTTTAAATAGTATTAACATAGATAAATTAGGAAAAAATGATGCCGTACATTTTTATGCAGACCATATCTTTTAGGCTGATGAAAGTGACGCTACAATTTTAAGGGTACTTTATGGCCATCTGATACAGTACGGCATTAACATATTTTTGAAGAAAATAATTGATAATATGATAAAATCACTATGACGTCTAACTGAACTGAAACGGTGTGTATATTATGTCCAAGAATTGAAAACAGTTTTGTATACTTTTTGGTTTAATATATACTTCAAACATTATTGATACATACATATAATTGATTTGTTTCATGGTAATGATGTGAATAAATAAAACAATCATTTTTTAGCAAAATTCTATATATTTAATGATAATAATAAAAAAAAAATTATTTTTTTAGAAAAATTCGATAAATTTATTCAGTATCGGAATCAGTTGCTGAGTTGTCATCGGAATCAACGTCTTCATCGACGTCCGAATTATCTTCTCTATTATTTTCTGAAACATAAATATGTATTTGTCAAAATCAAAGTCTTACGTACAAATTAAAGATGTAAAGATTTATTTACCTATGACGTCATCATCTTCTTCGCCTGATTCCTCATCCGGTTCCGTTATGTCACAGACTTTTTGGGGGCATTCCTCGCCGTGAAACCAATCGAAATCGTACCGACCGTCATTAACAACCCAACCATAGTTTATTGGAAACAAGATCGACGGTACTTGTTTGTAGGCATTACACCAAATCTGTGCTATGTAGGTACTTCTCTTCAGATGTTGCTCCAACTCCCGGAAACAAGGGGGAAACGATGTTGCTTCCAATCTCATAGCTGTCTTTTTGAAAGCTTCATTACTACTTTTCGGCGTATAAATCCTTTCAAATATGATACACCTTGCTTCGTTTACAGTTTTTCTTGCTTTTACGTTGTATAAAACGCATACATATTCTTGCAGAACATTAAAAGTTTGTTCCATGAGTAATGGATCTGCAACAAACGTATTATGCCCCACCACGGTTTATTGTAATCAAGTAAATGAAAACGTAGATTTCAAACACACATCTACATATTTCAAAAAACTGTAAGCACAATTTCTTAAAATATTTTTTTTCCACTTATTCATTTCTGAAATAAAAGCTCAAATTTTACAGGTGTCTGCTTACTTCAGTGTCATGAGTACTTCTCAAAAATATGTTGTATTTTGGCATTATCAGTGACAACATAACCATATTTTGGTATAAATCGATAGTATACAAACCCATATTTAACATAGTTTGTAACTAGGAACCTAGAATCACGAAAAGACTATGAAAATTAGTACAAATAAACTATTTAAATGCCGTATAGAAAAATTTCACCTTACATTTCGTTATATGAATTTTTTTTTTGACTTTTTCATTTTCATTTTTTTTTCCCCTTTGGACCAACGAAAATGTAAGGCATATGAAAAAATATTATCTATGCATAAAATACTTTCAAAATAAATTTATTTCATGTTGTGTAAAATCACCCCCTGGACCACGGAAAGAGAGGGGGTGGCAACCCTCGATTTGTTACCCTTGTCGCATGATTTTTGTACGGCGTTGCGAAATAATGGATTAGAAGCAGTATTGAAATAGTATGACATAGATGCCGTATAAAATCAAATGACCAATTTTACCCTGGTGATTGTCCGAAAATAAAAAAAAAATCCGACTTTGTGGCTCACCATTTTTTTACGGCACTGTGCGTTTTCTTATTATTTTTCATGGACCTATCGGTGGTAAGAATGCCGTACAAAAATATGTGACCAAAATGTACTCACTCTACCTGTACTTTCGAATTCTCACCTGCACTCAGTTGAACAGCTTACAAGTGACGGCATAGTGCTGAATCTTATTATTTTATGCTCTTATATCGTTCTAGATAGGTCACCTGGTGGTTCAAATGACCCATAATTTTTACAGCATGGGCCAGTAGTCTATACCTGGTGCTGTGGAATCATAGTTGCATAAGTTCTTAGAGCTTCCTGGAAAGTGAGTGTCCAGAAGCAAATTGAGCGTTTCTTCGCAGGATTCTGTCCAGCCGTCAGCTGTTTTCAAACTGCTAGGCATGGTCGGACTCTTTGAGAGGATTTTTCTTAATCTAGAAGATTCTGAAGTATCTTCTATTTTTCCACAGAAGTTTCTCCAGGAAGTTCTTTTATTTGTCCTCAGTTGATATTTATAAGTTTTGAGGGATTCCTTGTAGGAGTCCCAGTCTATTAAAGTTTTAGATTGTTTAGCTCGGTTGAAAAGTTTTCTACATTCCTTCCTGAGCGGTTCTAGCCCCGAGCTCCACCACAGTGGTTTCTGTTTTCCTCTTATTTTTATAGGGCAGTGGTAAGATCATTGACTTTTTTGTCTAGATCATGTTTGTTTGTAGGGTTTTGTAAAAGTTCAGGTTTAATAAACTTTTTCAAAATTACCCGAAATTTTTGCCAGTCAGTTTTCCGATAGTTTCGGAAGATTGGTTGCTTGAGAGGTTCCTCATTTAGATCAAATTGAATGTATCTATGGTCAGCAAAGGAGTGCTCAGTAGATACTTTCCAATTAGTAATCCTATGATGAACCGAATCGGAGACAAGAGTGATATCTAAAACTTCTTGTCTGTTTTTGGTAATGAATGTTGGTTCATTGCCAATATTACTTACTATAAGGTTAGTACTTAAAATAAAATCAAAAAGTGACTCACCCCTTTCATTTATGTCAGTACTACCCCATACTGTGTGATGCACATTAGCATCGCATCCAATGATGAGGCAGATCTTCTGCCGTTCAGCTGCAGCGACAATCCTTTTAAATAAGTCGCATGGAGGAGGGCCAGGATGGTCATGGCCGAGGTAAGCTGATACCAGCCAGTAGATGTTGTCACTGGTCTGGTATCTTATTGTGGTTACATCACGATTGCTGTTATGAGGGAGTAAAAATACATTAGTGCTACTTCTTACCAATATGCAGGATCTGGGTTCACCTTTGTCCTTCATATGCAGTAGAGTATATCCAGGAGTCCTTAGTCCTCGAACGATGGACTTGATGATCCAAGGCTCTTGGATAAGGACAATATCTTCCCCCCTTTTGTTTAGACGGAGAAGAAGTGAGGCCGAAGCCTGCTTAGAGTATTGGAGGTTAATCTGAGTTAGCTGCACCATCTTGGGAACAACTAAGTAGACTAACCCCCACCACGGTCTGGTTGAGGTCGTCATCTGTTTCGCTCTCAGAGTTTGACCTAAGAAGGTCATCCTCGCTGAACGAAACCTCGTTTGCGGAGTCATCAGTCTCCAAGTCGGAGAATTTGACGACGTTTTGGGCATCCAAGTGGGATGCGGAGTCATCAGTCTCCAAGTCGGAGAATTTGACGACATTTTGGGCATCCAAGTGGGATGTGGAGGGTTTATTATCGTACGTTTCAGCAGAGGATGTGCCGAGCTCGTCTATCTCCATGGATGGAGGGTCGACTTGCCCTGCGGATTCTTCCACTGAAGACGCACTTTGGGTTGCCGGAGATGGAGCGATGTTATGCTCCTCATCTTTTTTATATATTTTCAAGGCAATATTTGACCAGCCGAACCGAATCACACCTTTTGTCGCAGCCAGGGGAGCCAGGGAGTCCTTATTGATGACTATTATAGCCGATCTATAGTGACCCTCTGGTTCCTCCAGCTTCGCGACTTTCCAGTCGTGAGTAGGCAGAGTTGGATTGCCAAATTGTATCATTTTCATGATAGTTTCCTTGCAGGAGAGTTCCGCTGGTAGTCTAGCGCGAGCCCTAGGCCTGCAAGGGATATCCTCCCTCGACACGACTTCAAGCTTAGCACCAGGCCTGCTTATCGCGAGTTTATACAGATCGCGCGATCTCTCTCCATCAAACGCGATTAACCTGACGCGCCCCTGATACCATCCTGCGTCCTCAAAGATGGCAGGTTCCCCTGGGTTCTCCATCATAAGAGTCCAGTAGGAGGCCTGGAGCTTATTCATGATGATCGCCCATTGATCGAAAGAGATCGCACCATCCGCGTTACTCCTGTCAATGACAGCGAAAATTGGTTTGTCCTTCAGTACGTCACTGTACGACAAGTCTTTTTTGGAGCTGAGGGTGCTTGATTTTTGCACCTTAGGTCTTTTGGCGTTCGGGGTTGACTCCACGAACGAGCGTTGGCGCTTAGACGTTGAGTCAGAGCCGTTTTTCTTATTTATGGCAATAATTTTCATTGCCCATTCAAGCTTGGCAGATTGCGTTGAATCAAGCTTAGGTTTAGGTACCGCACCTAACACCTTCGCAATTTTCTCCGCGTTCCGCCTCTCTTTGTGGTTTGGGAGGGAAGGGAGATTGGGATCCTCTTTGTTGTCCGTTCCACTGTTAGACACAGTTTCCCTTTCAACTAGGGGGGTAGGGGGATTGGGAGCCCTTTCGTTTTCAGTTCCACTGTAAGTCACAGTTTCACTTCCAACTTGGGGGATAAGGAGATTGGCGACCCTATCGTTTTCAGTTCCACTGTAAGTCACAGTTTCACCTCCAACTTTGGGGTTAGGGGGATTGGACACCCTTTTGTTGTTTGTTCCACTGTAAGTCACAGTTTCACCTACAACTTCGGGGAGGGAAGGAGTGTTTTCGGAGCTCGAAGGAGGTCCTCCCCTTTCAGCCACGGAGCCGATAGTCTCGGCACCCGTACCGTCCGGGTTGGTCGACCTTGAGTCCTTCGACAATGGACGGGATGAGGTGGGAGGTTGGAGCAGTGTTTTAGAGGAGGGTAGCCCTTTCGTCAACATATCACAGTTCGCGTTAGAACCGAAAGTCTCGGCCCCACTACTTGCTGTAATAGTCTCCTCCGGGGTCCCAATAATACGGGCAGTATTGGTGGAAGTGCTACAAAGAGTCACTGCAACTCTTCCACTGTTTTGGGCATCCTCCTTAGGAGGGGCGTTAGAACCAGAGGGCTCTCCACATTTCTTAGTTGGCTTGTGAGGCCTTCCTCGAACTGCAGTCGGCTCCCCAGTCCTTCCGCCAATCGCTTTTTCTGTCGTTACAGTTAATAAATTTGTCACTGGCGACTTATCCTCTTTCGAGGCCAAGCCATCGCCGGCAGTCGCGACACCTGCCGACTTGTGAACGTATATCCCCGTTCGTTTTTTACTTCTTTTATTAACTTTTTCCATGTTTTTTCAGGTTTTGTTTGAGTTATGTTGGTTGGTCAGGTTCTGCAGCTGGATTGCTGGAGAAGATGTCCCTAAGCACCCCCACCACGACAAGGTCAACTCATAGGGGGTGGAGTAGTTAGTAAGTATTTATTAAACCTAGTCTTAAGTATATAGTTTATTTATCTAGTATTTAAGTATTCTTAGCTTATGTGATATTAACAACCCTAGATTAAGTATTTATTTCATGGCGATATTAGTTAGTAAGTATATATTAAGTCAAGTTAATAATGTTCTTAGTTAACACGCAACATCAGAGATTATGTTATTTATTTATTTACGTACTTTATTTGTTCAAATCTGTGATATTCGTGTTACCAAATTGTATTTTTATTTATATGTTAAGAAATTTAATTTATTATTGCATGCTTTAATGTCTATATATGTATCTGTAAGTCCTTAAGTATAATATCACCACAATGTAAATAATGTTATGTGTATATAGCCAGAAGATTATTTGTATTTTATAACGTCTTAAAACCACTAAAACTTACGTGAGAACGTCGGAGTTGAAATAAACATTAGCTAAACCGGTACGATAGGTAGATTGCTGGCAAAGATCATCTAGGTGATAGGTTGTCGCAACAGAAATCCGCAAGTTAATGGTTCATTACCACCCCGTCAGAAAAACTTTGAATACTGAGCATATGCCCGGCGTTTTTTTTCGGGGTTCTTCCGCACGTTAGTGTTGTCCAATGTCCATGTTATCCATATTCATTGGTTTTGTTTTGTTTATGTCCCTCTTTGTCACATACCTTGCGAGTCTAGCAACTCCCAAGTCATGTGTTTTGTTGCGGGCACCTGCAGCGAAGAAAGAATAAATTGAAATGATAAATTGAATGAAAATAAAACCGAATGCTTACCGCGTTTGTTTGATGTCCTTATTATTTTGTCCACTGTTTTGTTGTTGTATTGATGTCGTCTTAGCATGGTCTGCAGAGGGATGTTGCTTTGAGGATGTCTATGGTCGAATGTTCCTTTTGAATGAATGTTGTGATTGTGTGGATGAGGTGTGTCTTGGTTTTGTAGGTCGTATTTTGTAATAGTTGATGCCATATGTTTTGGTTGTTGTGGTGTTGCTTTGTTAGTGGGCAGGTAGAAGTGCCTAAATAATAATAGCCGTTAATAAATGGCAGTGAATTACTCGACCAGGGTTGTTGACCTCTTTTTGATCAGCTGTGAGCTGAGAATCAAGGGAGGTGCAGCTGTACCACTGGCCACGGGTGTTGGTTGCTGCAAGTTTTCCTTCGCTCCGTCACTTAAGGTGACCGCAGATTTTTTTTTTCTGTTTTGCTGTTGGTAATTGAAATTTGTTTCAGTTCAAGTTGTTCACTAGAAGCCAACGGTAAGGTTGTGCGAAAAGCACTGCCAATTCAGATGGTTTTTGGCTAGGATAGTTTAAGTTGTGTCACGTCAAAAGTTTGTGACCGTTGGCGAAGCGACCCCTAAAAACTCAACCAGCACAAGTGGGAAAAAAACAGTAGCCACCGATAGTAGACCAAGAGGAAAGGTCAAAGGGAGGTCATCTATTATATAACATGTCTGTAGAGTCCCCAGACATAGCCAAGTAAAACAAGAAAATACAAGTGAATCGTGAGGGCTGCTGGTAAAAAGGCTCATATTTATAAAGAAATAATTTTGACATGAAAATAAAACGATTAGCACGAAGAACAAAGTGATAAAAATCGTTGTGGCGGGGGCGGAGCTGCTAGTGCCTAACCCTAACAAAGCATCAAGAATTCAGCCTTGGGAGAAGGTTGTTGGCAGATCTAAGGCCAACGCAAAGAATTTTGTTTTTATATACAGTAACTCACACTCAAAGTGGGACACCTAAGAAATAAAATCTTCAATAAACTTCTTTACGAAAAAAAAATGCAGAGTTGCTCACTTTTTTAAATAATTTTTATTTTTATTGCTTAATATTGACCTCAAATTATTATAAAATAAAAAAAAAATATCACAAAACAACCCCGATTTGTTTAAAAAAAAAAGATGAAAATGATCTGTCTAGTATTTTTTTTTTAATGCAGGTCACACTCAAAGTGGGACACCTGCTGTTCTCTGAGAAAAGTAATTGTAATTGCCACGTTATCTATATTATTTAGTTTGCAGTTTTTGTAGAGCTTTCATTGTGATAACATTAAAAAAAAAAAATTGAAATGTCAAGGCAAACAACCTTTGAAGAAAGGCAAATTGTGATTTTCAATTACCAAAAAGGAAAATCCATTCGCAAAATAAGTGAAATTGTTAAAAAGTAAATCTAACGTGGCAAATACAGTTTGTTTTCTTAGAAAACAGCAGGTGTCCCACTTTGAGTGTGACCTGCATTAAAAAAAAATTACTAGACAGATCATTTTCATCTTTTTTTTTAAACAAATCGGGGTTGTTTCTTGATATTTTTTTTTTATTTTATAATAATTCGAGGTCAATATTAAGCAATTAAAATAAAAATTATTTAAAAGAGTGAGCAACTCTGCATTTTTTCCGTAAAGAAGTTTATTGAAGATTTTATTGCTTAGGTGTCCCACTTTGAGTGTGAGTGACTGTATGTATATAAGATATTCGGCGTGATTTTTCTTTTTTGTTCTTTTGTTTATATATATATATACGTTTACATCTCTTTTTTTTACATATATAGTCCTTAAATTTTAGTTTTAAGTTTCCTTTTTTTTATACTTTTTAAAGCATTTTTAAAGAAAAACAAAAGTTCCATTCAATTTGAAAGCACCGAGTGCAATAAGCCGCGAAGTTGAAGGGCGAAGGGTCGAATGATATTCTCCTCCTCGGGGTTTTTTTTTTATTGAAGTGGTCCTATTGGACATCCCCTAAAGCGAGCTCCTTTTAGGCAGGGTTAGAGTTGATTTTAGGGTGGGCGAATTGAAGCCCACTAATCCCCAAGGAGGTACGACCGCAATACACAAGGTCAGTGGCGGATTAAGGCTTATTGCCGCCCTAGGCCCTGTCTGATACGCCGCCCTTTTTGATCAACAAAATTCTATATATTTTGAATCACAATTGTTATTTAAATATAGTTTTTATTTTTTACACGACTCATAATGCGAATCATTAGAGAGTGCTCTATTTTTATTCAAATGTAATTAGTAAATAATACAAAAAATTGTTTATTAAACTCGAGCTAGCATAACAAATAAAAGTAACAATTTTTTTCAAATTATAATGTATTACCTAGTTTGTAAATCTCTTCTTCCTGACTTTTGTCCGAGTAAAAGCATCAACTATGTCACTATTATCAATTTATTGAACTAGTTGAGCTTCAGTAGACAATAATGCAAAAGCATTAAGTCTATCTTAGCCCATACTTGCGCGTAAAAAATATTTAACCCTTTTCAAGGTAGAAAAAGATCTTTCTCCTGAATAATTGGTAGCGGGAATACTCAAAAAAATACGCAGAGCAATGTCTATCTTCAGATAAACAATCTCGAAGATTTTGAGAATGCATGCCATTGTATATTTCCTGCGCGTATATTTCTTGTATATTTCTTGTACGCTCCATCTTCCGTATTTGCTAGGGATACGGATACTTTTTAACTAATTTATTCTCAAGATTATTCAGTTCTATCGTATGTATGTCAGGTAAATTATCAAAAAAACTATTTTCGTAAAGTTTTTGATAAGCACTTTTACGTCCGGCCAATTGTACGCTTAAAGTATCTAAAATTCGGTAATACACATTGGTGCGAAAGTTCTCGTGACCAGATGAAGGTATTGTTTCATTCACCCGTAACTCATCTGCCTGAATTTTTCTGGTTTTCTTGCGATCTGTATCATAACGATAATTAAATTGAACTCCAGACAGTGGTTTTGCTTTTTCTTCATATTCAGAGTATTGTTTGTCCCTCATATCTTGAAGAAATAATGTCAAAGAACCATAAATTTTTACCACAGATGATAAATTCGCATGAGATTCTTGAAGCTTCTTACTTGCAGCACTGAAACCATCTGAAATAACATTATGAACCATGACCAAAATTGCCGTTTCTAGATGCTGTAATTTTCGCTGCTTCAGATCTTATGGAAACGCCTACCGGTCGTAGACAAAAAGCAAGAAACTAAGTAACCAACTTTGAGACTTCTACTTTTTAAACTGCACTCGTAAAACTGAAATAATTACTGCGACTCGCTTTCGAAAAAAACATTATTTTGTAAAACTTTAAATTGCGATATTTTTGAATCGCGTCGTTCGATATTGATCCGCTTGGCGGCATTCGGCGCAATTTCTAATGCAATCGATATCTCAATCGCTGAAACTACTCAGAATAGCTCGCTAAGACCTCAAAATTTGAAAATCCGATAAGACGAAGATATGTACATATGTAAGAGTAATCTCACCAAATAAACAAAAGTGAGAAAATATTTAGTTATTCGCAAGGAAGCTTATCAATTTGATTGTTTCTTTTTTATAACTTTATTTGATAAAATTAGACTATAATTGATTCCATCAAAATATTAATAATGCACCCTCAAATTGAAAAGTCAATGAAAAAATAAATTATATTATAGTCCATAGAAAATTTTTAATGAATTTAAAAAAAAAAACAGAGCCAATTTAAAAATAAATTTTTGGTATATTTCTACGGCTCTTAAATTTTAACGTTCTGAAAATTTTGCCGCCCCCCAAATCGTGCCGCCCTAGGCCCGGGCCTCACGGGCCTATGCAGTAATCCATCTCTGCACAAGGTCAAAAGGGTCAAAGGCCCACAAATCTTAAAAATTTAATGTTTCTTGTTTTTTTTTAATATGTTTTTTTTCTTTTAATTTTAAGTTCACCTTAGATGTTTCTTTTCTGATTTATTTAGATTTTTTTTGTGGTAATAATAAGTTTTTAATTGTATGGTATGTGAGGATTGAGTTTTTTTTAATAAATGTACATCACGCTGATGGTCAAGAGTGACTTCCCTGCTTTTCATTAGTTGATATCATGGAGTGTTAAGAAATTACAGGGGGGTTGGACTGATGACGATGTGGCTATGGTGAGTGGTGTCTGGCAGCCCATTCGCATAAGGGGAATCCCACCAACGATGGCCGACGGGATGCCTAGGGTGAGGTGAGGTACTTTTTGTGGTGGTGGTGGTGTAAATTTTTGTTGGTAATTGAAATTTGTTTCAGTTCAAGTCGTTCACTCGAAGCCAACGGTAAGGTAGTGCGAAAAGCACTGCCAGTTCAGATGGTTTTTGGCTAGGATAGTTTAAGATCTGCCTAGATACCACCAAAAGGTTTTAAGAAAACGAGAAAACGGCAAAACAGCAGAATTCGAATGTGTGGGTGGCTTTCTCCGCCCAACTGCAAATTTTTAGCTTGGGGATATCGGTGGGCTGTTATAACTTAAATCGACGGGAGTAAAAGATCAATGTTATAACTCATAAGTAGTTTAAAGTCTGTAAAAGAGAAACCGTGTAGCTTGTATCATAGCTAAAATTTTGAAAGAGGAAAAGAAAAAGACAGTACTAACTGAGAAAATAATAAGGAAAACCAAAAGAAAAAACATAGATTATTTGAAGAAACACCGCGCCTCCACGATTCTAGTTTGGTGGTCAGCGACACTAGACGAGTTTGTGACCGTCTGACCTTGGCTAAGCGACCCCTAAAAACTCAACTAGCACAAGTGGGGAAAAAACAGTAGCCGCCGATAGTAGACCAAGAAGAAAGGTCAAAGGGAGGTCATCTATTATATAACATGTCTGTAGAATCCCCAGACATAGCCAAGTAAAACAAGAAAATACAAGTGAATCGTGGGGGCTGCCGGTAAAAAGGCTCATATTTATAAAGAAACAATTTTGACATGAAAATAAAACGATTAGCACGAAGAACAAAGTGATAAAAATCGTTGTGGCGGGGGCGTGGTCAGAATTTTTTTGTGTTTTGCGGTTGGTAATTGAAATTTGTTTCAGTTCAAGTCGTTCACTCGAAGCCAACGGTAAGGTAGTGCGAAAAGCACTGCCAATTCAGATTGTTTTTGGCTAGGATAGTTTAAGTTGTGTCACGTCAAAAGTTTGTGACCGTTGGCGAAGCGACCCCTAAAAACTCAACCAGCACAAGTGGGAAAAAAACAGTAGCCACCGATAGTAGACCAAGAGGAAAGGTCAAAGGGAGGTCATCCATTATATAACATGTCTGTAGAGTCCCCAGACATAGCCAAGTAAAACAAGAAAATACAAGTGAATCGTGGGGGCTGCTGGTAAAAAGGCTCATATTTATAAAGAAATAATTTTGACATGAAAATAAAACGATTAGCACGAAGAACAAAGTGATAAAAATCGTTGTGGCGGGGGCGGAGCTGCTAGTGCTTAACCCTAACAAAGCATCAAGAATTCAGCCTTGGGAGAAGGTTTTTGGCAGATCTAAGGCCAACGCAAAGAATTTTGTTTTTATATACAGTAAATCACACTCAAAGTGGGACACCTAAGAAATAAAATCTTCAATAAACTTCTTTACGAAAAAAAAAAATGCAGAGTTGCTCACTTTTTTAAATAATTTTTATTTTTATTGCTTAATATTGACCTCAAATTATTATAAAATAAATTTTTTTAAACAAATCGGGTTGTTTCTTGATATTTTTTTTATTTTATTATAATTCGAGGTCAATATTAAGCAATAAAAATAAAAATTATTTAAAAAAGTGAGCAACTCTGCATTTTTTTCCGTAAAGAAGTTTATTGAAGATTTTATTGCTTAGGTGTCCCACTTTGAGTGTGAGTGACTGTATGTATATAAGATATTCGGCGTGATTTTTCTTTTTTGTTCTTTTGTTTATATACATATATTATATAATGTTTATATACATATAATATATATTTATATACAATATTTATATACATATATACAAGGGTCGAATGATATTCTCCTCCTCGGGGTTTTTTTTTATTGAAGTGGTTCTATTGGACATCCCCTAAAGCGAGCTCCTTTTAGGCAGGGTTAGAGTTGATTTTAGGGTGGGCGAATTGAAGCCCACTAATCCCCAAGGAAGTACGACCGCAATACACAAGGTCAAAAGGGTCAAAGGCCCACAAATCTTAAAAATTTAATGTTTCTTGTTTTTTTTTAATATGTTTTTTTTCTTTTAATTTTAAGTTCACCTTAGATGTTTCTTTTCTGATTTATTTAGATTTTTTTTGTGGTAATAATAAGTTTTTAATTGTATGGTATGTGAGGATTTAGTTTTTTTTTAATAAATGTACATCACGCTGATGGTCAAGAGTGACTTCACTGCTTTTCATTAGTTGATATCATGGAGTGTTAAGAAATTACAGGGGGGTTGGACTGATGACGATGTGGCTATGGTGAGTGGTGCCTGGCAGCCCATTCGCATAAGGGGAATCCCACCAACGATGGCCGACGGGATTCCAGGAGGGGTGGGAAAAAGCCGCACTACACTCCAGCTTGTGAAGTGTTTTTGTTTCCAGCCGGGGTAAAACTCGCGGCTGGCCAGAGTGAGTAAAATAAACACACGAAAAATTTACAATGGTCAGAAACTCTCTCTTTAATAGAACTTCCTTTGAAATATGTATTATAATTTATAACAGATTGTTACACATATGTATATTATATATATATTGATGATCGGTAAAATTTGGTACCTCCGAGTGTATCGGGAAAACACTGCATCCGGGTATGGGTGACACTAGACTTTTGGGGGCAGCTTAGGTGTACTCCGTATAGTAGGTCGTCACTCTAATAGTCTTGTCACCTGGGAGAAGAGAAACAAATTTGTGTTACGTCTGGTTATTTATTCGGCCACCAGTGGCACGCAGACGTGGCAATACACCCTATTGGTAGCCGCGTTAACAAGCACCCGAAGGCCTTGCTGGGGTAGAAACGACAAGCACCACGAGGGCCTTGGTGGGGTAGAAACGACAAGCACCACGAGGGCCTTGGTGGGGTAGAAACGACAAGCACCACGAGGGCCTTGGTGGGGTAGAAACGACAAGCACCACGAGGGCCTTGGTGGGGTAGAAACAACAAGCACCACGAGGGCCTTGGTGGGGTAGAAACGACAAGCACCACGAGGGCCTTGGTGGGGTAGAAACAACAAGCACCACGAGGGCCTTGGTGAGGTAGAAACAACAAGCACCACGAGGGCCTTGGTGGGGTAGAAACAACAAGCACCACGAGGGCCTTGGTGGGGTAGAAACAACAAGCACCACGAGGGAATTGGTGGGGTAGAAACGACAAGCACCACGAGGGCCTTGGTGGGGTAGGAACAACAAGCACCACGAGGGCCTTGGTGGGGTAGAAACAACAAGCACCACGAGGGCCTCGGTGGGGTAGAAACAACAAGCAGCCGCAAGCCTAGGTAGGGTAGAAACTCAAGCTCTGTGGCCGGTTGGATCCACGGGTACTATTCTTTGCCCCCTGTGGCACAATACCTAATAAATATATCGTTTTTAATTATTTTACCTTTTACCTTCGTTGGTTCTTTATTACTCTCCTGGTGATTTGCACTGTTGGACTTGTGCCGGCGGACTGATGATTTTCCATCATTTGACTGCCCTATTTATACTCGTTTCCATTCTTGGTAACGTGTGCAGCCCATATAAAAGTAATGCACGGTGAAATTGCCATGCTGCGGCTTAACAAGAACAACAATGTGATTACCTCATCACAGCTAAACCATATGCGCGTTCGTCGCTGCAGTGTCGTGTGCAGCCCATAAGCAATGTACATTGTTGTTTGCCATTCGCTATCTCCCCCTTGCCATTTACCTATGCTGTGCGTATTCTGCTTGGTACACAGCTGTTGTTGTTCATAGCACAGTCTACCACGCAATAATTTACTATTGCATACTACTAGAGGGTGGTGTTAAGCAATTTACCATTGCATACTTCAAGCATGTGACGAGGCCACAAATGCTTCGTTACAAGCTATAGTGCCTAGGGTGATGTGAGGTACTTTTTGTGGTGGTGGTGTTAATTTTTGTTGGTAATTGAAATTTGTTTCAGTTCAAGTCGTTCACTCGAAGCCAACGGTAAGGTAGTGCGAAAAGCACTGCCAGTTCAGATGGTTTTTGGCTAGGATAGTTTAAGATCTGCCTAGATACCACCAAAAGGTTTTAAGAAAACGAGAAAACGGCAAAACAGCAGAATTCGAATGTGTGGGTGGCTTTCTCCGCCCAACTGCAAATTTTTAGCTTGGGGATATCGGTGGGCTGTTATAACTTAAATCGACGGGAGTAAAAGATCAATGTTATAACTCAAAAGTAGTTTAAAGTCTGTAAAATAGAAATCGCGTAGCTTGTATCATAGTTAAAATTATGAAAGAGGAAAAGAAAAAGACAGTACTAACTGAGAAAATAATAAGGAAAACCAAAAGAAAAAACATAGATTATTTGAAGAAACACCGCGCCTCCACGATTCTACTTTGGTGGTAAGCGACACTAGACGAGTTTGTGACCGTCTGACCATGGCGAAGCGACCTCTAAAAACTCAACCAGCACAAGTGGGAAAAAACAGTAGCCACCGATAGTAGACCAAGAGGAAAGGTCAAAGGGAGGTCATCTATTATATAACATGTCTGTAGAGTCCCCAGACATAGCCAAGTAAAACAAGAAAATACAAGTGAATCGTTGGGGCTGCTGGTAAAAAGGCTCATATTTATAAAGAAATAATTTTGACATGAAAATAAAACGATTAGCACGAAGAACAAAGTGATAAAAATCGTTGTGGCGGGGGCGGAGCTGCTAGTGCCTAACCCTAACAAAGCATCAAGAATTCAGCCTTAGGAGAAGGTTGTTGGCAGATCTAAGGCCAACGCAAAGAATTTTGTTTTTATATACAGTAACTCACACTCAACGTGGGACACCTAAGAAATAAAATCTTCAATAAACTTCTTTACGAAAAAAAATGCAGAGTTGCTCACTTTTTTAAATAATTTTTATTTTTATTGCTTAATATTGACCTCAAATTATTGTAAAATAAAAAAAAATATCAAGAAACAACCCCGATTTGTTTAAAAAAAAAGATGAAAATGATCTGTCTAGTAATTTTTTTTTAATGCAGGTCACACTCAAAGTGGGAAAAGAAGTTTATTGAAGATTTTATTGCTTAGGTGTCCCACTTTGAGTGTGAGTGACTGTATGTATATAAGATATTCGGCGTGATTTTTCTTTTTTGTTCTTTTGTTTATATATATATATACGTTTACATCTCTTTTTTTTACATATATAGTCCTTAAATTTTAAGTTTCCTTTTATTTATACTTTTTAAAGCATTTTTAAAGAAAAACAAAAGTTCCATTCAATTTGAAAGCACCGAGTGCAATAAACCGCGAAGTTGAAGGGCGAAGGGTCGAATGATATTCTCGTCCTGTGTTTTTTTTTTTATTGAAGTGCTCCTTTTGGACATCCCCTAAAGCGAGCTCCTTTTAGGCAGGGTTAGAGTTGATTTTAGGGTGGGATCGCCGATCGTTTTGCCGTGATACGACCGCAATACACAAGGTCAAAGGCCCACAAATCTTAAAAATTTAATGTTTCTTGTTTTTTTTTTTGAATATGTTTTTTTTTCTTTTAATTTTAAGTTCACCTTAGATGTTTCTTTTCTGATTTATTTAGATTTTTTTGTGATAATAATATGTTTTTAATTGTATGGTATGTGAGGATTTAGTTTTTTTTTAATAAATGTACATCACGCTGATGGTCAAGAGTGACTTCACTGCTTTTCATTAGTTGATATGATGGAGTGTTAAGAAATTACAGGGGGGTTGGACTGATGACGATGTGGCTATAGTGAGTGGTGCCTGACAGCCCATTCGCATAAGGGGAATCCCACCAACGATGGCCGACGGGATTCCAGAAGGGGTGGGAAAAGGCCGCACTACACTCCAGCTATAGTGCCTAGGGTGAGGTGAGGTACTTTTTGTGGTGGTGGTGTAAATTTTTGTTGGCACGATATATGTTTTGATATGAGGTGAGGCTCTACGAGGAGGCAAGACCCCCCATATCCGGCGAGCTAAGCCGTGCCTCGCAAGCGTGCTTGGCCTCCATGTAGATGCATCCTTTCCCTTCCCATCCTTCAATTCCTCCATTTTCCTTTCCGTTCCTAAATACCTACCTTCCTGTTTCATGGGTTGGTTCCTGTTTCCAAATCTTATATTCATCCTACTTTCCATATCCTTTTCCTACCTTCCGTTTCCTTTCCCATACCCCATCCAAATTCACATCCTCTCCCTCCCTTATACCCCTATATATCACACCATAGCGTTGAATCTTATTTTTAGAGCATGACAGTAAGATCTCTTCACTATCTACAATCATTGCGGTGGTTTCTGGAGAAAAACTTCGATTTTCATTGATATCGTTCAAAGAATTTGGTGCAAATAATATTCCCTACTCCAAATTTTCGAACTTTTAAGTCACTTCTTGAGTTCGGAGGTCTTGCAACTGTATTACATCTTCTTCTGTAGAGAATACGTATTGCTTGTATGGCCCACCTCCTGTTCCATGGATAAGCTTATTGTTTTGACGGAGCTTACTTTTTATGTTGTATTTGAAGTCTTTCCATACCTGAACGACAACAATTTCTTTAGTGTTTAGTATGAGAACATAAAAAAATCTCGCTTACTTTTTTCCATCCATCTCGAGTTTTTGATGGGGGTCCAATGCCGTTGAGCTTCTTAGTTACCTTATCCCAGAGGTCGCCAGACTTGGCTCTTTATTCTGGAGCATGTTGTAACAATCCTTTTGCTATCAATTCGTGCTGTTGCATAAACTCAACAAGCATCAAAAATTTTTGTGTTGTGGTATGTTTTTGACTCCTTCAATAAACAAAAGAAAATTGCTCTCAATTCAATTAATGATAATTAAATTTTTCATTATATTTACATTTTTCTATCAATCCTGTTTGGGCAATATGCCTTTATTATTATGTATAGTTAAAATGGAATTGTAAATTTAATTTAATATATCAAGGAGCAAAAATGAAACACGACTAGTCTTGACCTTTTATTTTACACAAGTGAAGTTTATTATTATTTTAGTTTTGTTTTGACATTTCTTAATTTTCATTTCGATCGATGAGATTTTTAGTTTTGCAAAGTGTTTTCGTTGACTATTTAGGCTGGAACCAACATTCTCCCCGGGCGAAAATCATTTTATTGATGACGTTGTTGAAGAAGATTGAAGATCGTATTGTTTTTTGTTTTCATCGAAGAACATGAAAAGATACAAAATTATTAATATTTGTAAATATAATAAAATATTATTTATTTCATTTAAAATTATATGTAATTAATTTAATTTGGCTGATAAAATAAGTTGGTTTTGAAAATATTTTATGATTTTAAGAATAAATATATATGTATATATTTTTATTGAAAATATTCTTCTGATTCTTAAAAATACTAAGCGATTTAGGCCCTTATTGCGAGTGTCGTCTAACATTCGATACATATTGCGTTTCTCTATCGACAAGGATTTCTGTTACTGTGAATAATGAAAGTTGTCATTGTGAATAAATCCTATAATTTGACATTTGAGTTAGTTTCCGTGATAGTCGAACGCAAAAATACAGAAGATGGGGCGTTCGGATTTTTACCTAAGACGAACTAGATTCCTTTCGTGACATTTGTTGTTAGTGTAATCCCATGTTAAAAAGCAGCTGACTGCAAAACATCTTTTGAGGGGAAAGCGATCCAAAGGTACCTTAAAAATCATGGTATAGCAAGCTACCCAATTTTGAAATTTGAGAACAGCTGACTTGGATTCATTTTGTTTTGCTTTCTGTCATAGTGCTTTGTTGCAAAATTGTTTTTTGTAAACTTAAATTTAAAATATGGTGCTCCTAATTAGTCTAAACGACGTTGTTTACGAAGTAAACGATTGTGAAGTAGTTTGCAATCGAATAATAAGTGGTACGTGTTGTTTGCAATTTTTAAAACACATTTTAAGCTGCATTTTTTTCAGCTGTTTCTGATTTGACAGATACCTAATCTTAGTCGTTCGAAAACTTACCCGGATACAAAGGTATCCTAGTTATGCTACCCATTTTTTTTCGAACGCACCCGATAACGAATGAACTAAAAATTGAAAGTATCGAACAATAAGAATACGCAATACCAAATCTCATTTTCGACGTTCGACTATCGACAACCGTCGTTTATCGACATCCAAACGACACTCGCAATAAGGGCCTTAATTTTTAATGATTTAGATTTAAGTTGATTTTATATTTACATTACAATGGCGAATTAATTTCTTTGCTTGCGTTTGATTGCGTGTTTTCGATTGATATGAGAAATTTATTTAAGATTAAATTCGATTGTGCATTAATTGAAATTTCTTCGCTTTAGTTTTGCGTATTTTCGTAGAAAATGAGCAAAATACTTTCTGTTCACACGACTCCAGTGTGAACAGTGCCACTCCCCAGCTAAATCAAAAAACTAGAGTTTGGTACCAATTCATGGTTCGCCCTCTTACATTAAATAATCAATAACCAATTTTTCTACAAATCTAGTACTTTTTTCTTGCAAAGTTGTTCGTCGCATAGCGACGACCAGGCATTCACTTAACAACAGCCAACCAGCCAACAAGCATACATCTTTAATTTAATTTTTATCTTGGGCCATCTGCCATTTTTTTTTTTGAGTTGGCTTAATTTTTTTCTAAATCTAAAACTTTTACCCTTTTGGTCAATCAAGTTTAAAGTCATGAAATATTATATTTAATAAATAAAAGTAAAACAAACCTACGTGCAAATAAAAGGTATAAGAAATATAAAAGAAAAGAAAGGCGTTTTTTGTGGACTGGAAGACTTGATGGGGCATCAATTGTGGAAACTCTTGGTGGTGCAGCAATTGTGGTAATTGTACATTTGGAAAAAGGCAGCATCAATTGTGGCCTACACTTTCATTTTGGTCCAGCGGGCGGATTTTTTGAAGCCATCGACGCCAGACCACGCTGTCCACGCTGCCAAAGGCACTAAAACCCGGCACGCTGCCCACGCTGCCCACGCTGCACACCAAAAACCCGGCACGCTGCCAACGCTGCCCAAAAAAAGGCACAAAAACCCGGCACGCTGCCAATGGCACCAAAAACCCGACACGCTGCCCACAAGAAAAACCCGACCACGCTGCCCAAAAAGGAACAAAAACCCGACCACGCTGCTCGGCCATTTTGTTGGCTGGCGTCAATTTGGAATCATCATTTGGAACATCACATCATCACGAGACCTGACCAGCCACTCGGAAGTGTGCACATCGGCATCGAGGGAGCACCCTAAAAGTTTTCATCTTAAGTGTAAAGGGTAAGTGAAAATTTTTTGATTGGCAATTTAATAAAAAAAAAAATTTTCCTTTTGTGTTGCACTCGGGCCGACAAACGCGTAATTTTTTTTAATACGAAAGATCGTTTTTTGGTTTTTTTTTTGTGGTTGAGGTGGTTCCTGGACAGTCGCTTTCCATCGTGATAGTGATAGGGTTTTCAGTGAAATTCATCGTCGATATTCGCGGGTTGTTTTGTTCCCCAGCCTATTTTGTGGTTTTTATTTGAAATTTAATAGACTGCCTTCCTCTTTGAAGGAGTCTGCGTTTTGTATAACGTTTTTACCATTTTCTAGTTCGTGCCGCACACACACACCGTTAGTAACGGTGTATCCAAGCCGGGGTGGTTGGCCCCAGTAGAATCTATCAAGCTTTTTGAAGATTCTAGAGCTTCTAAATTTTGACTTTTTTTGAAATTTTTAAATTTAAATTTTGACTTTTTTTAATATTTTTTCTCTCGTTCGTAACGGTGTATCCAAGGCGGGGTGGTTGGCCCCCAGTAGAATCCTTCAAGCCTTTTAAAGATTCTTGCGCTTTAAAATTTAAATTTTTTTTTTTTAATTTTTTGGACCTTTCAAGCCTTTGGAAGATTCTTGCGCTTTAAAATTCTGACTTTTTTGAAATTTTTTTTCTCTCGTTCGTGGCGCACACACCGTTCGTAACGGTGTATCCAGGCCGGGGTGGTTGGCCCCCAGTAGAATCTTTCAAGCCTTTTGAAGATTCTTGTGCTTTAAAATTTTGATTTTTTTTTTGAAATTTTTAGAATCTTTCTAGCCTTTTAAAGATTCTTGCACTTTAAAATTTTAACTTTTGAAATTTTTTCTCTCGTTCGTGCCGCACACACCGTTCGTAACGGTGAATCCAAGCCGGGGTGGTTGGCCCCCAGTAGAATCCTTCAAGCCTTTTGAAGATTCTTGCGCTTTAAAATTTTAATTTTTTTTTTTTAAATTTTTAGAATCTTTCAAACCATTTGAAGATTCTTGCGCTTTAAAATTTTGACTTTTTTTGAAATTTTTTTCTTTCGTTCGTAACGGTGTATCCAAGCCGGGGTGGTTGGCCCCCAGTAGAATCCTTCAAGCCTTTTGAAGATTCTTGCGCTTTAAAATTTATTTATTTTTTTATTTAATTTTTTGGATTTTTCAAGCCTTTGGAAGATTCTTGCGCTTTAAAATTCTGACTTTTTTGAATTTTTTTTTCTCTCGTTCGTGCCGCACACACCGTTCGTAACGGTGTATCCAAGCCGGGGTGGTTGGCCCCCAGTAGAATCTTTCAAGCCTTTTGAAGATTCTTGTGCTTTAAAATTTTGATTTTTTTTTTGAAATTTTTAGAATCTTTCCAGCCTTTTGAAGATTCTTGCACTTTAAAATTTGACTTTTTTTCAAATTCTTTTTCTTTCGTTCGTGCCGCACACACCGTCCGTAACGGTGTATCCAAGCTGGGGTGGTTGGCCCCCAGTAGAATCTTTCAAGCCTTTTGAAGATTCTTGTGCTTCAAAATTTTGATTTTTGAAATTTAATAGACAACCTTCTTCTTTGAAGGAGTCTGCGTTTTTTTTTCTTCCGAGTGCTTAAAGCCACGAATTTTTTAATTTTCTTAGTTTCGTGTCGCTTCCTTGTCATTTATACAATCTTGAAAACACTTTCTGTGATGGCTCTGATGGAAGACTTCATTTTCTCGACTGATCAACTGGTCAAGTTTCACCAAGCGGCGAAAGAGGTGCCGGAACACGCGCACACACTTTCCGCTCTCGAAGTCAGAAAGCCAGAGCTAAGAGAACTGTGGCTCGAAGTCAAAGAAACCTATGCCTCATGCATAAAATTCAGACCAAAGACAAGAGAAGCAGCATTAGACATTGAGGCCATAGAAACCAAGTATAAACTGTGTAAGGAAAATTATGTGGCATGCTCAGCATTTTTCTTAGATAGCGAAGCGCGATTGAAACCTGAGGGTACTGGCAAAAACTCGACATCCGAACCACCATTCGCTCCTAGCCACCTCAAATTACCTCCATGTGAGGCGGAGGTCTTCAAGGGGGATTATATCTCCTGGCCGGTTTTCCGAGATATGTTTGAGGCAGTATACATTAAACACCCCCAGTTGGGTGAAGTAGAAAAACTCTTCCACCTTAGAGCCAAAACCAAAGACGAGGCTTATCGGATTGTCAGCCAATTTCCGCTAACCAATGCCAGCTTTTCACTAGCCTGGGAAGCGTTGCGGGCTACGTATGAAAATATTCGAATCTTGGTCTACAATCAGGTAAAAAACATCTTTAACTTACCAACAGTACATGAAGAATCGGCCAAATTGATCCGAGCTCTTCAGAGTACTGTAAATGATTCGGTATCAACGTTGCAGGCGCATAAGGTCATAACGCGCAATTGGGATCCTATTCTCGTCTTTGCATGTTCAAGTAAACTGCCTAAAACTACCTTGACTCTTTGGGAACAATCCCTGGAAGACCCGACGAAGGTTCCTACCTGGCAGCAATTAGACTCGTTCTTAACGTCACGCTTTCAGGTGCTGGAGTCCATTTCCGACACCACTTCGTCAAAAGGCACAGTGCTTAAAAGACTTCCAAAAAAGGAGACAAATGTTCGAAACAGCAATAGAGTCAACACATACCTTGCCAAAACAGGGGGGGGGGGGGGGGTTTCCCCCCTGTGCGGCTGCGCACTCCATTTATGAGTGTGCCAAATTTTCGGCAATGTCGATCCCAACGAGAATCCAAACGGTACGGCAGCACAAACTGTGCAACAACTGTTTAAGCGCGAATCATGCAAAGGTCGCTTGTACGAGTAAATATTCTTGTAGCCACTGTAAAAAACGGCATCACTCACTGTTGCACATTAACGCTAACGAAAACGGAAATAAATTACAGTCCACTAATCTCCCTAGTGCAACATCAGCTCCTCAAATATCGGCGTCGTCACATCCATTCGTACCTCAAGCGTCGTTTCAAAACTTTCATGTCGGTGCCCCTAAGAAAATATTGCTTGCAACGGCACTAGTTTGCATAGTTGGTAGAGAATCCAAGCACATAGTTCGCGTTCTTATCGACCCTGGTTCAGAAATATCCTTATTTCAGAGGCAGTCCAAAATCGTTTGAACTTGCCCATAACCGATAAGCATACAACTATTTCTGGTATCAGTGGTAATCTCGCCATAACGTCGAAAAAACTCTGTTCGTTTGCAATCACGTGCTTAGATGAAACCCAGATCACCACTTCCGCTCAGGCAATTGTGCTTAGATCATTGACGAACAACCTGCCAAGTTCATCGTTTAGTGTCATCGATCCCAACCTTTTTGGCGGCCTCAAACTGGCTGATCCCACACATTTAATAAATCGTCCCAGGTCGATCTGCTGATCGGTGCGGATTTATACCCATCGATCATAAGGAACGGTCTCCAACTTATCGCAGATTCCCTCGTGGCTCAGAACACAATGTTCGGCTGGGTACTGTCCGGACCGGTTCCGGAGTCGTTCCAATCGTTCAATTCGAGTACTTCCAATTTGGATACTCAACTACGAAAATTTTAGGAACTCGAGGAACTGCCGTCCACAGTCATTCGGTCAACAGAGGATTGCTACTGTGACGAACTATATAAAAACACAACTTCGAGACGTTCGGATGGGAGGTATGTTGTTCGTCTGCCGTTCAAGGCACAATCGTCAAAGGGCAAGTTAGGGTTCTCTAGGCACATTGCATTAAGGCAGTTCTCTAGAGTCGAAAGATCGTTAGCCATGAAGGCGGATCTCAAGTCTCAATATTCAAGCGTTATTTCTGAATACCTCAGCCTTGGCCATATGCGGAAAGCGCCTCCGATCGAAAAGTTTAAACGATTTGTTGTATCCAGGGCCCATATTGCAACAAGATTTACCATCACTCATTCTCCGCTGGAGATTTTATAAATTTGTCTTCAATGCGGACATTGAGAAAATGTACCGCCAAATCTTGGTCGACCCTAGGGATACTCCATTTCAACGAATCCTCTTTCGCAGTTCCCCAGAGTCCGAAATCGAAGACTTTGAACTTCAAACCGTCACTTTTGGTGTAAATTGTGCTCCATATTTGGCCATCCGCACCCTCTTGCAACTGGCAAAAGAAGGAAGAACCATGTACCCCCTAGCGTCTAGAATCATACAATCGGAGTTCTAGGTCGACGATGTTCTATCTGGTGGTCATTCTCTCAGTTCGGCTAAACAGGCACAAATCGACTTATAGCGTTGCTTAACTCAGCTGGGTTTCCACTAAGTAAGTGGACCTCAAATTCGTCTAGCTTACTTAACCATTTGCCACCAGAACATGTGCTGAACGAAAGTTTCCTGAAGCTCGATGCTGACAGCACCACAAAAACACTAGGGGTACGATGGAATGCCAAAGGAGACAATAATTACTTCACCACACAACGCATTCCACTGTCGACGAATCCGATATAAAGAGAGGTCTTCTCTCAAATTGCTCGTCTTTTCGATCCTGCGGGGTGATTGGCCCCGTGGTGATAATTGCCAAAACGTTGATGCAACGCATTTGGCCGGAGCACACTGAGTGGGACGAGCTTATTAGCCCTGAATCATTTGCCACTTGGAAAGAGTTTTCGGAATCGTTACCTGAAATACAGGTTATAGAAATCCCACGTTGGGTTGAATATTCCCCCACTGTGGAGATTCAGTTTCATGGTTTCTGTGACTCATCCGAGAAAGCATATGCGGCAGCGCTTTGTATACGCACAAGTCACCCTAATGGAGAAACAACCTCCTACTTGATGTGTGCGAAGTCCAAAGTTGCCCCTTTAAAGACGGTCTCTTTACCGCGTCTTGAGCTGTGTGGCGCACTTTTGCTTTCAAAAATGATCAAATTTTACTTACCCAATTTTCCAGTCCAGGCATATCAAATCTTTTCATGGACAGACTCATCCATAGTTTTGGCCTGGCTCAAAAAACCTCCGTGCGTTTGGAAAACCTTTGTTGCAAACCGTACCAATGAAATACAGGACAATGTCGGCAACGCAGTATGGAAGCACGTCAGATCTGCCGAAAATCCCGCGGACTTGGCTACTCGAGGTGTAATGCCATCCGATCTGAAGCAGAATCGTATGTGGTGGCGGGGCCCATCATGGCTCTGTGAACCAGCCTCTCAATGGCCGGTGGCATTACCAGACGCTCCACGTACTGAAGATCTCGAACAGAAAGAGGTTTCCTTGTTAGTGGTCTAGCCAAATTTTCAGAGTCCTCTAGTGGGACTAACAGGCATTTCTCTCGACGACTCCGAACAAAACAACAACTCATTGGTAGTTCAACAAGAACCGGAAGATTTTCTTAACCGTTTTTCGACGTTATCCCGCGCTATGCGCGTATTGTGCTATGTTTTTCGCTTCTTAGGGTCTATCTCAAAGCAACAACCCAGCAAATACAAGTCTCGTGACATCTCGCAACCAGAAAAGGAGTTTGTGAAAATTCGTCTAATCCGATTGGCTCAAGAAGCTAATTTTTCGACAGAATATTCGCTGCTTGCAGCTGACAAGACAGTGTCAACGAAAAGTTCTATTTTGTCCTTTAATCCATTTTTGGATTCAAATAAGCTTCTTAGAGTCAATGGGCGACTCTCGAACTCAGACATTTCGTACAATGAACGTCACCCTATAATACTACCATTTAAATCCCGTTTTGCTTGTCTCCTGGTTCAATTCATTCATGAGATTTCAATGCACGGTTGCAACTCTTTAATGGTGCGACTAACGAGACAAAGTTCTGGGTGTCAAAACTCCAAATTCTGGTTAAGGCTTGCATTCGTCGTTGCACCATATGCGCGACCAACAAAAAAGAATTAAGCAAGCAGATGATGGCTGCCCTACCGCCCGAAAGAGTTACATTTTCGCCACCGTTCACATTCACTGGAATCGACTTCGTCCGTTCATAATCAAGAGTTTCAATGCACGAAATTGTCGTATGACCAAAGGGTATGCATGCGTGTTTGTCTGCTTTTCCACCAAGGCAATTCACCTCGAAGCTGCAAGTGATTTGTCATCTGAAGCGTTCCTCGCGGCCTTTGCCAGGTTCACCTCAAGACGAGGCTTACCTAAAGAAGTGTTTTCCGACAATGGAACGAACTTTACAGGTGCCGATGCAATTTTACGCAAGGATTTTAAGAAGTTTGTAGTCACGATTCCCAAAGAAACGAGAATTAAGTGTGGCGTTCAGGGTTTGAAATGGAATTTTATTCCGCCAGGGGCACCTCACATGGGAGGTTTATGGGAAGCCGGCGTTAAAATTTTCAAAGGCCATTTAAGAAGGCTGGGGACCAAGGCCAAGTTTACGTTCGAAGAATTTGCAACGGTTCTAGCACGTATCGAAGCGTGTTTGAACTCGCGTCCAATATCGTCCATGTCCACAGATCCTTCTGATCTGTTGGCATTGACGCCGCGCCGGGGCATTTTTTACGCGGCGGTCCGTTTTTATCATTTCCGGAACCGAATCTGGCCGATGCAAATTTATCGTTAGTCAATCGGTGGGAAAAAGTAAAATGCCTCCAACAACAGTTCTGCCACAGATGGAAAGATGAGTATCTCAAGGAACTACGTCAACGACACAAATGGAAAACACCTCAGACCGACTTAAAGTTGATGATTTGGTCGTCATTAAAAACGAAAATCTGCCATCTACCGAATGGCGTCTAGGGCGTGTTATAAATATACACCCGGGTTCCGATGGTCGAGTCAGAGTCGCAACACTAAAGACCCAAAACGGAGAAATAGTCCGACCCATAGTAAAAATGTGCATATTGCCTATTAACTAATTGCCAATTAATCAATTTCACTTACTTTATTTTCAGTAACATTTTTTTTTTGGCGTATCTCGCCAAGGGGGCGGTAATGTTTACACGACTCCAGTGTGAACAGTGCCACTCCCCAGCTAAATCAAAAAACTAGAGTTTGGTACCAATTCATGGTTCGCCCTCTTACATTAAATAATCAATAACCAATTTTTCTACAAATCTAGTACTTTTTTCTGCAAAGTTGTTCGTCGCATAGCGACGACCAGGCATTCACTTAACAATAGCCAACCAGCCAACAAGCATACATCTTTAATTTAAGTTTCTCTTTTTTTTGAGTTGGCTTCATTTTTTTCTAAATCTAAAATTTTTACCCTTTTGGTCAGTCAAGTTTAAAGTCATGAAATATTACATTTAATAAACAAAAGTAAAACAAACCTACGTGCAAATAAAATGTATAAAAAATATAAAAGAAAAGAAAGGCGTTTTTTTGTAAACTGGAAGACTTGATGGGACATCAATTGTGGAAACACTTGGTGGTGCAGCAATTGTGGTAGTTGTACATTTGGAAAAAGGCAGCATCAATTGTGGTCTACACTTTCACTTTCTTTTAAGTCGTGATGTAAATTAATTTTTGATAGCGAAGTGCTATGATCGGCGATAATCGAGTGACAGTATGAATTATTTGTGATTATTATGTGTGTGTGTGGCTATGTGCGTTATGCTGATGGATTTGTTGTATGTTGATTGTTGTTGATTGGTAAGGGTCAAAGTTTCGTTATTGGCCTTTTAAATTCTCCGTGTTGTGTCTTTAATTTAACAACTCGTGTCAGATTGTCTTGACCGGGATATGTTTTTAGAATCCGACCCAAGTTCCATTGTACTGTGAGAAAGACGCTCATCTTTTATAAGCACTAAATCTCCGATTTTGGCTTCCGGTTGAGGCTTGAGCCATTTTGGTCGCTGTTGAAGTCGTGATAAGTATTCACTTTGCCAGCGTCTCCAAAAGGTTTTCAAATCCAACTGGAGATTTTCCCACCGATCTGTGTAACATCTTTTCTTAATTATTAGATCCGGTTCTGGAACGGTTTGATTTCAGCGCCAATCAAAAAATGAGCTGGAGTCAGCTCTTGAAAATCGTCGGGGTTTTCCGTTAAAGGGCACAGAGGCCTCGAATTTAAACACGCTTCGATTTGAGTCAGAATGTGGAGAGTTCCTCAAAGGTGAGTGTCCCATTGCCGACGATTCTTTTGAAGTGGTATTTAACACTCTACTCCGGCTTCCCATAATCCTCCGAAGTGGGGAAAAGCAGGCGGAATGAAATTCCAGCAAGCAGACGGTGTAGTTCCTTTTCCGCACCTTTGAAATTGGTACCACAGTCGCTGTAAATTTCACTACAAATTCCTCGACGAGATGTAAAACGGCGAAATGCTGCGAGAAAAGCTTGAGTGGTAAGATCGCTTACTGCTTCGAAGTGGATTGCCTTTGTCGCAAGGCAAATGAAAATAGCTAAGTGGCCTTTATATGACTTCGCACCTCGCCTTTTCCAAGCTCGAATGCTTATTGGGCCAGCATAGTCAACTCCGGTATGCGTAAACGGTCTGGACATCATGACTCTAGCCGCTGGTAATTCGCCCATAAGTTGATGCATTGGTTTAGTCCGAAACCGAAAACAAATAGTGCACTTATGGATACAGTGCTTAACCGATCGCTTGGCTTGAAATATCCAATATCGTTTCCTGAGAAATCCCATCATCAGCTGAATGCCTCCATGCAAAGTCCTTTCGTGTGCATCTCGAATGATCAGTTTGCTCAGATGGTGGTTTGATTCCAAAATGATTGGATGAAGTTGATCATATTGCAGATTGGCATTTTTCAGACGTCCACCAACGCGAATGATAATGTTAGTATCAACGAAAGGATTTAAAGATGCCATTCCTCGAGATTTCCCAACACCTTCTGGAAGCATTTCGGACTGGGCAAGACGAATTAGTTTTAAATTGGATTCGAAGATTTCTGCTGTCGTAATTGGCCCGGATCTGCCATCGAAAGAATCCATCAAGCCAGATTTGCGTTGAGCTACAGAAATTCGTAGATTGTGTATAAATCGTAACAAGTACGCAGCTATTCTTATTAGTTTGTTTAATTCAGATGACCGATTTAACAAATCATTGATTGTAGTTACTCTGCATTCGCTGTGAAGATTAATCGAAGATGTTTTTTCTTAAACATGGAGAACGTGACAATTTGACGTAGGCTGAGACGGGAATGAAAATTCCCACGTCTGGTTGCAGGGAGCTTGAAATGATGGTGCTTCTGCATTTAGAACTGCGCTATGAAATGTCGGCAGAGTCTGTTGAACATTATTATTTTGTCTTTGTTGAGATCGTGAAAGTTGTTGACTTGGCTGAAAAGGGATATTATTCAAATGTAATAAAGTGTGGTGTGGTTGTTGGCAATGATAACACCTACGACTACTTAAACAATTTTCAATCCGATGATTGTACCCTAGACAGTTGGTGCACCAACCCATTTTATTGATAACCTGACAACGATCATTAACACTCATTTTAAAATTTATTACATTTTCTAACCCCGTGCTTGGATTTTTGACAAATTTTGCAGACAACTTTCGGAGCATCATGTGGAGCGTGAGCAATGAACGACTGCTTATTCGATACATTTCGAGACGTATGGGACGAACTCTGATGCTGTTGGTCGATTCCTTCAAGATTGCGAAATCTCATCTCCAAAAACGCCTTAAACTCTGCGAATTTCGGAAGTTCCTTTGGTTTCTCCCTTGCGTTGAGTTTCTCCTCCCACATCTGCTGTGTCCGGCCAGGTAATTTGCGCACAAGATAAAAATTAAAATAAGATCTAAATGCTTTACTTCTATTTTTAAATTGATCAGGCTATGTATGGCTTGCGTTGACGTATATAAGAGGTCTTTGATCGACTCCGCGCTTTCCTGCGTTACCGACGGCAGGTTGAACAATGTGTTTAATTGAATGTTCACTAACATGCGCGGGTGATCATACCGTTCCATCAACATAGACCAAGCTGTGTCATAGTTCTGTCCTTCAAACTTCAACGACAAAATAAGTTTTTCAGCATCACCGGATAGGCTGGTCTTTAGATAATACATCATCTGAATATTCGACAGCGACGCCTTACTGCCAACCAATATCATGAAAATGTCATGGAAACTGGACCACTTTTCGTAGCTGCCGTCGAATGTCGGGATGTTGATTGAAGGTAAATGATGCTCCTCACTCTTTACTACCGCCTCCTTAGTTGAGACATCAGTGGACTGCTGCACACCGCCTTCACTCAAAACTGCTAACGAATCAAGCAACTTGGACTGGAACACACAATAATCTTCCCTAATCGTTTCGTAAATTATTTCGGCTTCGGATTCCTCCTCGCATTTGTCATCGCCATTTAACAACAAATCATCGTACGTTTTGGATACCGACTGCCACAACTCATCCAACAATTGTATTCGTGTTTGAACGTACGTTAGAATAATTGCTTTTCCTTTTCCCCAAAATTCTCTACGTCCTTTTTTAGTTGCTTGTGTTTTGCCGTCAAGATTTTAGTAGTCATTTTGTATTTTAATTAATGTAAGTAGAATCCACTTACTTGGAAATTTTTGGGATAATGGCGACAAAAATAAATCCTGCGATGTATAGATTAAGAGATGATTCCCACGTTGAACACACTTTATTCCTTTGAATTCCGATCAATCCTTTGATATTACGTATATATGTAGCTTCTTTAGACTCGAAGGACCAGTGTTCGGGCAATATGCCTTTATTATTATGTAATGTTAAAATGGAATTGTAAATTTAATTCAATATATAAAGGAGCAAAAATGAGACACGACTTGTCTTGACCTTTTATTTTACACAAGTGAAGTTTTTTATTATTTTAGTTTTGTTTTGACATTTCTTAATTTTCATTTCGATCGATGAGATTTTTAGTTTTGCAAAGTGTTTTCGTTGACTATTTAGGCTGGAAAAAACAATCCGCTTACAATTCGACACTACATCAACTATCGCTTTTGAAAACGAAATGAATTGTGTCAAATAGGTATAGTTTCTACGAAAAAAAGGAATGACGTTTGGAAAGCGCTTTCGCTTTCCATTAGAAAAAAAATTAAAAGCGATTCGCTTTTGAGAATACGAAAATTCATTTCCGCCGTTTAAGCGTTTAAGTATTTGTTGGATGAAATAAGTGATAAAAAAGGACTCGGCAATGTTCATCATCAATTCCAATTAAATTGAGACTTGCAGTCATCTTAAGAATTTTAGCTGAGTGAAGTTACCAGCACGGCCGTTGCGCCGGGCATGACTTTATTTTGGGACTAGCTCAACCAATAGTTAGCAAATTTTTCAAAGAAAGCCCGTCATAGAAAAACATATTTGCCCCAAATGGATGCGATTTCGAATGACACCTGCCGAAAAATCAGAAGCAAAGCTTTACTTTTCAATATGATGGGATTTCCTTATGTCATCGGATGTATTGATGTTGCCCTTCCCTCTCCATAACTTCACCTCGATGTGTGTGCAGTCTGCGTTTGCGATGATGAAGGAACTGATGTGGCATTTGCTAAGAGGTTGGAAGCAAAATGGACTGCGATATACCAATGGCGTTTCCGCTCGGGCCTACCACTTTTTCTATCAATACATATAACGGAGGCGGAGCAAAATCGAATCGTCACCTCCAAGTGGTGCCCGCTGGATATCCAACTAACGACGAGCGTTGGATCAATTGATCCACGAGCTGTGTCACCTGAGTTATCTTTTCAGGAACTAGGAGCAAAGAAAGAAAAATATCACTCTGAATGTACCAGCTCAACAATAAATCCAAGAGCGTCTGACACATATTGTGCGGCACACTGGTCAGCGTCTGATCCCAGTGGGACGGCTGAATTTAAAATGCGAATAGAAGTAACTGACCTATTTGTATCATAAAAAAAAAAGTTTAAAAAAATTTATGGCAATGAACAAAACAAACAGATTTATTACCCCAGGTGGCAGTCCAGCAAAACTGGAAAATCCACTCTCTAAAGAGATCGGTCCTACGGATTCTGGGGAGGACCACTTATTGCTTAAAAATTTTGGAAAACGGAGTACGAAAATACAGAGAACTCCACCAAAAAACTACTCCCAAAGGGTTACACCATCGAAAACCCCAACTAAGACAAATGACGTAAAAGTCATTAGCCAAAAAGAAACCAATGTCTCTGAAATGATCGACACTGCAGGACAACAGAGTTTCAAAGAAATCAAAGAAAACTGCCAAACCAAATCAAAAGATTACTATGATGAATGGCAAAAGGAAATAGCAGCAAGAAAGAAACTTGAAACCTTAGTTCAAAGTCTTCAAGATCAAGTAAAAAGACTCGAAGAAAAGGTGTCCCTATTTGATAAGGAACACAAGTCTACGGTTCAGACAAGTCAACAAGATACTGTTAATGTGTATCAAACTGACGAAGAAGAACTTTTATTTGAAACTGAAAGAAAAAGAAATAAGCGCACTGCTAAAAAACGAAAAGCGGAAGGTAGCCCCGAATTGCATACAAAGAACCA
This sequence comes from Melanostoma scalare, assembly GCA_949752695.1. Classification (NCBI taxonomy): domain Eukaryota; kingdom Metazoa; phylum Arthropoda; class Insecta; order Diptera; family Syrphidae; genus Melanostoma; species Melanostoma scalare. The sequence continues at coordinate 65,856,008 of OX456986.1, read as the reverse complement.
GCAAACCTCGAAAAATGAAAATAAAAAAGACTTGGGTACTACAAAGAATAATGCAAATAATGTGCTAGCCAATGCTAAACAGAAGTCTTTGTCTAAAGGCAACAGAAAAACTGTACCACCACCAATTATGATCACAGGATTCCCAAATTTTGGAGATCTTAAGAAAATGATTGAGAAATGTACTAAAAAAGCTTGCAAATATACATCGTATAACAAAGACAATTGGAAAGTCAATGTCGAGGAAGATGATGACTATAGACTGGTCACTGAGGAACTAAGCAAACATAAAATCCAGTGGCACTCCTTTGAAAACAAATCCACAAGACCAATAAAGGTAGTAGCCAGAGGTCTACATTCCTCATGTTCTCCAAAAGAATTAGTAGAAGACCTTGTTCAAGCCGGCTTCCAAGCCCTTGATGCAGTCAATCTTATTAAGAATGAGACTACTAAGAACTCTGCTGGGGAACCAATAATAATAAAGAGATCACTGCCTTTATTCACGCTATCTTTCGACAGCAAACAAAGTCTTGAAAATGTCTATAATATTCGATCAATCTTGGGCATAAAAGTCAAAATTGAACCACTGCGAAAATCAAAAATTGTTCCGCAATGTAAACGATGCCAAGCATTCGGCCACACCCAAAAATATTGCAACCGCGAGTTTGCTTGTGTTAAGTGTGAAGGAAAACATGCAACTAAAGACTGTCCATCAAGCAAAGAACAGAAAGCAAAATGTGTAAACTGTCAAGGTAATCACCCTGCAAGCTACAGAGGCTGTCCAGTTGCTAAAAGATTTCAAAAATCCAAAAGCAAAACGACATCCGGTGAAATAAAGCCCAGCAATCCAGCAAACACAAAAAGAACTCCTGAAGCTGAAGATAAAAGTAAGAAAGAACTTCCGAAGGAAGCTGTTAAAAGCAAAAGCGACGAAAAAAAATCCTATTCACAGATTGTTAAAAACGTGCGGAAGAATGAAGAAACTTCCATTAAAGAAATCCTTGAACTTATTCTTAAAAGAATTGACAATCAGGATTTGAACATCAAACGGCTAAGTGAAGAAGTCACTCTTAAAAAACAATGATGGACAGAACACTAAAAATTGGAACATGGAATGCAAACGGTCTTTTACACCATTTATCAGAATTAAAAATCTTCTTAGACATCGAACACATAGATATTTGTCTGGTGTCCGAAACTCATTTCTCAAGTGGGCTGGTTCTTGATGATTTAATATCAAACTATATTTGCTACCACGCTCCTCATCCAGCTGATAAGGCTAGAGGTGGATCGGCAATCCTCATAAAAAAGAGCTTAAAACACCATGAAGAAGTTATGTTTACAAACGAGAATATGCAAGTAGCAATAATTAGTATTGGTATGAAAAAGAAAGACTTCAAGTTGGCATCAATATACTGCCCGCCGAGGCGTTCCCCGACTGAAGATGATTATACAGAACTGCTGAATGTACTAGGACATAACTTCCTTGTTGGTGGTGACTTTAATGCTAAGCACACCCATTGGGGATCCAGACTTATAACAACAAAAGGCAGAAGGCTTTACAAAGCATGCCTCAAATACAATTGTGAGTTTTATTCATCCAGATCACCAACATACTGTGTTACCGAATATTTTACGAACCGAACTTTAAACTATTAAACTAAAACGTTGGAAATCTATTCCAAATAACGCGAGCAAAATCAAAACGTAAACGATACAAACAGAATATATATTTATTCGCGAAATTAAATTGTTTGGGATATCAACACTCCCGATTCCCGACGTGCGCGCAACTTGTCTAAAAACGAAATGTCAAAGTGACACAGGTTCGTGTTCGGCAACCAACAACACTTCAGTGCTGTCTCCCGTAGCTCAGCCTGATGGGTGGGTTCGATTTGATATTCCTTTTTAATCCGATTTGATTAAAAGGGAATATCAAATGGTTATAAAATAATACCAAGAATTAATAAACTCAATTTGATGAGTGAGAGTACAAGGGCGTACTAGCTCACTTCTAATATGGGCGCCAGGAAACCTTTTAAGATGGTGGTTTGCCTTAACCAAAGCTGAAATAGTAGTGAAAACAAGAAGGAAAGACTAGGAAGAAAAGAAATGAAACAGTATGAAATTTCTCAAGGAAATTAAAGATTTTTATTATATTTTTAGGGGGTCTGGGAAACCGTGGTTGATACCTGGATAAAAACCCAGAATCTTTTCGGTATAAAAGAAAAGTACAAAGTTGCTTTCGAGGTTGGCAGGAGGCCAATTCTCGAAATAAAGATAAGTTGAAAATTAAAGTACGTAAAAGCAAAATAGAACAGATTTGTGTGTGTCGTTGAACACAAGAAAGAATCAGTAAGGAAAGTTTCCGAAAGAAATAGTAATAGCAAGAAAGGAAAACGGTCGCGAGTCCCGCAATCTCGGGATAGAAGTACGTTAGGTCAACGAAGGCCTAGCGGATAGTTTTGCCGCAAATAAAGCGACTCTAAATTTGTTCGAAAAACCCTTGAAAAGGAAGGATTCTTCGAAACGAAAAGTAAGAATTAAAAGAGAAAATACTTAGCTATTCTTGTCGATACAACACTCTCCTGAACTCCTTGGGGAAAATCCCTTCTCCGCACTAATCTCGATTTATAAAATTCCCAACTGGAATGTCTCAAAATTCCCAACCGGAATTTTGCTGCAAAGTCGGCTTCTCAAAATATCTCCAAACAAAAAAAAAATCGCAACAAAAACGCTAAATATTCGCAAATAATTTTCTGCACGCTTTCTTTAGTATCTTCACACTTTCGTCGCCAAAAGTCAAGAGACCATCAAGATGGCGGGTTTTTCTCCTCCATCCGGCATCGGCCATGCAGCCATCCTCGTCAGACCTTTAAGCGTGGTGTTGTTCGGTCTCACTTTTACTGCAGCATTCCGCCATTAGGCTGGGATGTGCAAGTGAGATGTCACGAATCAACTACCCGCGGTCCATTGCGTTCAGGTGATGTGATCACCAGTAGCCGAGTGGACGAGTTCAACCTCTTTCAGAAAGACTTACTCCGAAAAATTATTTTACTCGCGCAAAGTCCCCAGCCCAAACCGGCCCAAACTAAAATACGGAGAAGATACTTTCCAAGAGAACGAAGAACAAAAGATGCTAAGTTTGAAGCTTGACAGATATTATCCGTAGACCTTCGTTCAGATAGTTAGAAAAGAAGAAAGGGGAATAAAAACGGAAACACGTCTTTTAGTGATTCTTCCTTGATGTTGACGATACTCAATTTAATTTTAATTGAAATTTAATACAAAATTTAGGTTGGTGTGAATATAGTTCACACATTGTTGGACATGGATCTCGATCTTCATGCCTTTCTCCTTATATCAATGTTTGCGTAGGCCACCTGCCGTACGACTATTGTGGACCGACCGTCACACAAGAAAAGTGTCTTCTACTGTGCAATCTGTTGCATCGAGGAACAATGTGACCTGAAAATGGCATTTCGAAAATTCTAGAAGAACAGGTCTCCGGCTGATGGACCAGGTTTCCACTGAATTCTTCTACTATTTTCGAGTAGCTCTGAAAAAGTGTGTTAGCGGGAGAAGAACGGTAGATAGAACTTGTTGTGGTAAATTTTACCGCAACAAATCCCACCCTCACCTCCTCGGAAGTGAGCTTACATTTCGTAAGAACTGTAACAAACTTCCAAAGAGGTACCTAGGATTAAAAGGTGTGGAAGAAGGACTTTCCATCAGAAAAAAAAACTCTAAACAATACTCAATCACGTTTCTGTGAGTTTATAAGATTAAAAAAAAATAAGCTACGTTAACATTAATCGTTTTCGGATGCATCGTTATACGGTTTTAAATCTTTGACGTGCCAAGTCCCGCGCTCTTTATTATTATTATCTTGAAGTACGTATGTCCAAGGTGACACACGTTTCTTAATCAAAAACGGACCGACAAACTTCGGTGCTAATTTGGCTGCATAGTAATTCGCGGCATCCGATAACGTGAAGTTCCTTCGCCAAACCATATCGCCGATGTGATATTGTATATCACGCCGTCGAAGGTTATAAGCTTCTGCAGCTCTCTTCGATGCTGCCTTCAACTTTGTCTCGATGTCTCTTCTTAGTTCCCGAAAACGTTCGGTGATCTCACCCAGATCTTGAACATCCTCGGAACTCTCTCCTACAGTTGGTGCTTCCTGACCCGAAGTCACCATGTCTCTCCCAAAATTGGCGTAGTAGGGTGAAACACCCAAAACCTCGTGTTGTGACGTGCGAATTGCACACGCCACCTTGCTTAGTTGTGAATCCCACACTCTGTGGTTTTCAGCAACGTAAGCACGTAACGTCGTCTTTAGGATCTGATTGATCCTTTCTGCAGGGTCAGCCTGCGGATGGTAATGCGCAGTGAAACGTAGTTTGGACGCATAAGCGTCACAAAGCGTTTTGAGTTCCTTGGAACGGAACTGTGGACCATTGTCACAAATAGTGACTTTTGGTATGCCAAAAAGCAGAAAAACATTCTCCTCAAGTTCCCTACAAATTGCTTTGGCCGTAGCCGACCTCAGCGCGAATAGAAGTGGAAACTTCGTAAAGTAATCTACTACAGTTAATATATAAATAAAACCCCTACTAGATTTTGGAAGTGGCCCTACTAAATCTATGCAAATCATCTCCCAAGGTGATTTGACTCCTACTCTTTCCTTCATCAACCCAGCTGGCTTCTCATTAATTGGCTTAACCTGTTGGCAAACTTTACAACTCCTAACATATTTTGTGATATCGGCCCTCATCTTTGGCCAGTAAAACTTCGCCGCAATTCTGGCAAACGTTTTCCTAACTCCCATGTGGCCCGCTAAAGGACCATCATGGTTCTCCTGTAAAATACCTAACCTCTCATTTTTCCCTATCACTCTCTTCCATTCCTGATTGCTTTCATGAACTACTATGTGATTGGGCTTTACGAGTTTGAACAACTTGCCTTGTTCAACCCTCCAAGCCGGATACCTAAGTGGATTTGTATTGACATCCGAAATCATTTTTGACACCCAAGGATCTAAAACCTCTTCTGAGATACCACCCAACTGCGGCACTCCCCGAGACAGCATATCCGGAACCACATGCTCTTTCCCCTTACGATGAATGATTTCGTAGTCGAACTGCTGTAACCTAATAGCCCATCTAGCTAACCTACCCTGCGGATCTTTCAAATTACTTAACCATATCAGTGAGTAATGATCAGTTACTACTGTAAACCTAACACCCTCTAGATAAGGCCTCAATTTCTCAATAGCCCACAGTACCGCTAAACATTCCTTTTCTGTAGTGCTATAGTTACGCTCATTCCTATTCAAAGACCTACTAAGGTAACAGACAACCTTTTCCCCTTCCTCAAAGTTTTGCGATAAAACTGCACCGATCCCATAATCTGAAGCGTCTGTTTGTACGACGAATGGTCGCTTAAAATCTGGGCATGTGAGTATAGGTGCTGTCACCAAACACTCCTTTGCCTTCCTAAAGCTATCCTCACATTCCGTTGTCCAACTAAACTTCCTATTTTTCTTTAGTAGGTCCGTTAAGGGCCTTAGCAACTCTGCGAAATTCGGTACGAAACGTCGGTACCATGAAACTGTCCCTATAAAGCTCCTAACCTCTTTAACATTCCTCGGTGCTGGAATCCTAACCATACTTTCTACTTTTTCTGGATCTACATGTAATCCGTTCTGATCTACTATATACCCTAAAAATTTCAAGGATGACATGCAAAAGTTGCACTTCTCCTTGCTAACCTTCAACCCTGCCTCACATAATCTTTTCAAAACCTCATTCAGAATTTCGAGATGTTTCTCAAAAGTTTCTGAAATGATGATAATGTCGTCTAAATAGACGAAAACGAATGGCTCTAAATCGGCACCCAAAACCGTGTCGATGAATCTCTGCCACGTCGCGGGCGAGTTGTGAAGGCCAAAAGGCATTCTCCTAAACTGATAAAGACCCCTCCCCGGAACTGTAAAAGCAGTAAAGGGTTTCGATTCTGCCTCCATAGGTATCTGCCAGTAAGCTGACTTGATATCCAGTGAAGACAAGAACCTAGCACCTCGAAGCCTATCTAAAATTGAATTAATGTATGGGAGTGGGTACGCGTCCCTATCTGTATTCTTATTTAGCTTCCTATAATCTACGCAGAATCTATAGGAGCCATCTTTCTTTTTAACTAATATTATTGGAGATGACCAAGCACTAGTCGATCTCTCAATAACTCCTGCCTCTAACATTTCATTAAGTTCCCTATCTATATGTTCCTGCATTGCCGGGGAGACCGGATAATACCTTTGTTTTATCGGCTCCGCCGACGTCCTAATCTTATGTTCGACTAAAGTCGTACACCCTAAGCCCTCAGGCATCTTCCTAAAAGATTCTTGAACTAATTTTTCTAATGTTTCTATTTCCCTAGCACTCAACTCAGATCGTTCTGTGATCGAACAGATCGAAGTTGAACTATCCTGTTCTGAAAAATTCCAGCTACGGGACCTCAAATCCGGGACAATACCCGACAGCGCCCAAAAATCTGCGCCGAGGATCACCGTATGTGGTAACGACGGAATGACTAAACAGTCTACTAATATAGCCCTATCCTCAACTAAAATTGGAAGAGAGATCGTCCCTAACACTTCGACTCCTGTTCCATCTGCCAAGCACACGCAGTGAACAGTGTCCTTCCTACTGATTAGCCCTAAATTCTGTAATATTTTCCATGCGTCCCTACCTATTATAGTTCGAGTAGCTCCTGAATCTAATAGTCCTAAAAATTTCGAACCATAAATGCTAACTGTTAAAAATGGTCTCCTATCACTACCGTTTGCCTCTAACGTAAATCCTAAATGAACCCTATCTGCCAGCTGGTCTCCAGCAGGCGACCCTCTCACTGTCTGCGGACTTCCCGCCCTGCTGGCGCAGGAGCCCGTTTCCCATTTCCCGAACACTTCCTACAATTTTGCCTAGTCACCCCCGCAGCCCCGCAACCAAAACAACGCCTAGGAGCGGAACAACTACTTGCAAAATGGCCTGATCCATTGCAATTGAAACACCTAACCGAAGAATTTTGTCGACTTGAAGATGGGGCCTGACGATTGATTTCGTTGTTCTCCGCAACAACCGAAATCGAAGGATTATCAAAACCTACGTATGCTAGATCCGGTTCTAGCAAAGTCCTACTACTCCTAACATTCGGTGGGGGAACATAAGCCTCAACATTAGCCCTAACTGCTTCTAAATTCCGACCTAATGCAACCAAATCAGACACACAGCTTGGCTTAGCCAACCCAAGTTGGGTTTGGTAGAAAGGTGTCAAGTTCCGCTGAATCATTGACAACTTCCTATTTTCCGAAATAGGATCATTCAACCGACCGAATAAATTTTGCATCGTAGCAACGTACACGCCTATCGTTTCATCCTTCCCTTGTGTGCGGTGCCTAATCTCCTCAATAAGCTGATCGTCGTAATTAGGAGGTAGAAACTCCAGTTTCAACTCCTTAATTAAATCTGGCCATGAATTAACTGACATCCTAATTGCCCTAAACCAAATCAATGCTTTCCCTACAAAGAGCTCCACCGCTGCTCTAAAAAGATAAGCTTCTGAAATGCCCCTAGCCTGTCTCATTTCCTCAACCCTTTCTAGAAATGAGTTCACTGAGGTGCCACAGCGCTCCCCAGTAAACTTCACCTCCCACTTCGCAATATTATGAAATTTCCTAAAATCTACACTGTCTTGACTAGCAATAGTATTCACATGAGCATTAATAGCTTGAGGTGCAGCTGAATGCTGCTTTCCGACCTCACTACCCTTTTCTAAACCTTTATCCTGCAAACCTACTTCTTCTCCTACGTCCTCATCATCATCCACAACTTCATCCTCATCCTCATCCCCATCCAAAATAGTCATCGCCATCACCACGTCATTCTTTAATTTCACCTTCAATTTCTCATCCTTTTCATTCTCAGGGATGCTCCTATCCAACCTACGCAGACACCATTCAACTTTGATCAAAATCTTCACATACTCCTTCGAAGTCTCCGACTTCGGAGGATTCTCTAACAATTTATTGATTTCAGTCAACTTCTTTTCAACTGCCGCTGAATCCTGTTCGAAAGTGAACGGATATGCGGGTGAAACAAACGAATTCCTACGCTCTAATTTGATTGCTACCCTAAGCGCTTTGCGCATGTCCTCTACGGGCCCTACACTCAACCCTCTGCATTCTACCTCATAAATTATTTCATCCTGCGCTAACCTATTCACCTGATTCAACTCCATTTTACTACTATCTAAAAACTTCCTAGCCAAATCTTGTAAGAAAAACAAAAATAAAATGCAAAAAAAAATAAAGCAATTATTTGTAGAATCAAATCTCAAATCAAAATTAAAAATATACAAAGCTAATTAAAATAAAATGAAATAAAATGTAATAATAGAAATAATAAAAATAATGGAAAAATAATACAAACAGTAAGTGGTTAAAAGAAAAATTAAAACAAATCAAAAGTACTAAAAAGTATTAATACTTTTAGTGACGGCCCTGATTTTGGTTGAAATGAATTTATGCACACTAACACTAGTGTACGTAATTTATTGCAAAAAAAAATATGTCGGATCTCAGAATTCGCGAAATGTCAAAAAACAAAACTAATCAATTTTATTCAAACACTTTTTTTCACACAAACTATTAATATAAATTGCAGCAGCAAAAAAAAACAACAAAACAAAACTCACAGTTTACATCCACTGATAATTCCTTGTCAAACTGTCCACTGCCTCTTCCACAGTATTTTTATCCCCACAGATTCCAATCCTGATTCCTGGTAATAATCCTATGTTCCCAGGTCTTCCACTGGCGAACAAACTGTAACCTGTCCCGCACTTTATCTATAAAAAACACAAAGTAAATATTTCACAATAAAGCACTTTAATAAAGACTTCCCTAAATGCAGCACACAAGGGAAGGGTATTTGTATGTACGCAATATGAAAAAAAATTGCACAAGAAGGCCCCACGTTGTGGCCGCCAATTGTTACCGAATATTTTACGAACCGAACTTTAAACTATTAAACTAAAACGTTGGAAATCTATTCCAAATAACGCGAGCAAAATCAAAACGTAAACGATACAAACAGAATATATATTTATTCGCGAAATTAAATTGTTTGGGATATCAACACTCCCGATTCCCGACGTGCGCGCAACTTGTCTAAAAACGAAATGTCAAAGTGACACAGGTTCGTGTTCGGCAACCAACAACACTTCAGTGCTGTCTCCCGTAGCTCAGCCTGATGGGTGGGTTCGATTTGATATTCCTTTTTAATCCGATTTGATTAAAAGGGAATATCAAATGGTTATAAAATAATACCAAGAATTAATAAACTCAATTTGATGAGTGAGAGTACAAGGGCGTACTAGCTCACTTCTAATATGGGCGCCAGGAAACCTTTTAAGATGGTGGTTTGCCTTAACCAAAGCTGAAATAGTAGTGAAAACAAGAAGGAAAGACTAGGAAGAAAAGAAATGAAACAGTATGAAATTTCTCAAGGAAATTAAAGATTTTTATTATATTTTTAGGGGGTCTGGGAAACCGTGGTTGATACCTGGATAAAAACCCAGAATCTTTTCGGTATAAAAGAAAAGTACAAAGTTGCTTTCGAGGTTGGCAGGAGGCCAATTCTCGAAATAAAGATAAGTTGAAAATTAAAGTACGTAAAAGCAAAATAGAACAGATTTGTGTGTGTCGTTGAACACAAGAAAGAATCAGTAAGGAAAGTTTCCGAAAGAAATAGTAATAGCAAGAAAGGAAAACGGTCGCGAGTCCCGCAATCTCGGGATAGAAGTACGTTAGGTCAACGAAGGCCTAGCGGATAGTTTTGCCGCAAATAAAGCGACTCTAAATTTGTTCGAAAAACCCTTGAAAAGGAAGGATTCTTCGAAACGAAAAGTAAGAATTAAAAGAGAAAATACTTAGCTATTCTTGTCGATACAACACTCTCCTGAACTCCTTGGGGAAAATCCCTTCTCCGCACTAATCTCGATTTATAAAATTCCCAACTGGAATGTCTCAAAATTCCCAACCGGAATTTTGCTGCAAAGTCGGCTTCTCAAAATATCTCCAAACAAAAAAAAAATCGCAACAAAAACGCTAAATATTCGCAAATAATTTTCTGCACGCTTTCTTTAGTATCTTCACACTTTCGTCGCCAAAAGTCAAGAGACCATCAAGATGGCGGGTTTTTCTCCTCCATCCGGCATCGGCCATGCAGCCATCCTCGTCAGACCTTTAAGCGTGGTGTTGTTCGGTCTCACTTTTACTGCAGCATTCCGCCATTAGGCTGGGATGTGCAAGTGAGATGTCACGAATCAACTACCCGCGGTCCATTGCGTTCAGGTGATGTGATCACCAGTAGCCGAGTGGACGAGTTCAACCTCTTTCAGAAAGACTTACTCCGAAAAATTATTTTACTCGCGCAAAGTCCCCAGCCCAAACCGGCCCAAACTAAAATACGGAGAAGATACTTTCCAAGAGAACGAAGAACAAAAGATGCTAAGTTTGAAGCTTGACAGATATTATCCGTAGACCTTCGTTCAGATAGTTAGAAAAGAAGAAAGGGGAATAAAAACGGAAACACGTCTTTTAGTGATTCTTCCTTGATGTTGACGATACTCAATTTAATTTTAATTGAAATTTAATACAAAATTTAGGTTGGTGTGAATATAGTTCACACATTGTTGGACATGGATCTCGATCTTCATGCCTTTCTCCTTATATCAATGTTTGCGTAGGCCACCTGCCGTACGACTATTGTGGACCGACCGTCACACAAGAAAAGTGTCTTCTACTGTGCAATCTGTTGCATCGAGGAACAATGTGACCTGAAAATGGCATTTCGAAAATTCTAGAAGAACAGGTCTCCGGCTGATGGACCAGGTTTCCACTGAATTCTTCTACTATTTTCGAGTAGCTCTGAAAAAGTGTGTTAGCGGGAGAAGAACGGTAGATAGAACTTGTTGTGGTAAATTTTACCGCAACAACTGGCCATCGGATTCAAGTAAAATACCAGACCTTGTTGACTTTTTCATAGTTAAAGGTATCAAACGAAACCATATAAGAGTCGAAGGTAATTATGACTTATCATCAGATCATACACCGGTGATTTTATCACTTAATGAATCGGAGATAATGGAAAAAAGTAATCCTAAGCTAGTAAACAATAAAACAAACTGGAGTAAATTCAGAGAAAAGCTTGAAAGCTATATAAATCTCAGATCCCCTATGGAAACAAAAGAGCAAATCGACCTTGAAGTAGAACAATTCATTGCCGATGTTCAACAAGCTGCAGAAGAAAGTACACCAACTTGCTCGAGTAGGAAGCAAACTGAAACAAAATACCCTGCCGAGATAAGAGAGTTGATATTGGAGAAGAGAAGAGCTCGAAGAAAATGGCAAAATACTAGATTTCCAGACGACAAAACAGCGTTTAACCGGCTAAGCAACGAACTGAAAAAACAAATCTACGAATTCAAAAATGATTCATTAAGTAGATTCCTGAAAAATTTAACGACTGATGCTTCAACTGATTATTCGCTCTGGAAAGCAGCTAAGCGCCTGAAAAGACCGCAGTTACAAAACCCGCCAATTAAATCTCTAAACGGGAATTGGATCGGAAATCCGAAAGAAAAAGCTAACCTGTTTGCAGAACATCTTGCGAATGTTTTTAAGCCATTCCCGGCAAATACATCTGAAATCAGCTTACAGTTTATTGATAAAGTCGATGAAGTTGACATACCAATTGTCACACTCAAAGAAATAAAAAGTGTGTGTCGAAATCAACTATCGAACAAAAAATCACCTGGGTACGATCTAATAACTGCTCAGGTTATGAAAGAAATGCCATCAAAAGCCTTCATAAAACTCCAATTCATAATAAATGCATGCCTAAAGACCCAATATGTCCCACATCATTGGAAAATTGCTGAAGTAATTGTTATATCAAAGCAAGGTAAGCCACCAACAGAAGTGACGTCTTACAGACCAATATCGCTTATACCAATAATGGCAAAAGTCTTTGAAAAATTGCTACTGAAAAGACTGAGCAAGGTCATAGAAGAAAGAAATCTAATCCCAAATCATCAGTTTGGATTTAGAAATAAACATTCCACGATAGACCAAGTTCATAGAATAACGGATACAGTTGAAAAAGCATTAGAAGAAAAACAAGTATGTTCGGCTATATTTTTAGATGTTGCTCAAGCATTCGACAAGGTATGGCATGAGGGGCTAGCGTACAAACTGCAAAGGGACCTACCCAGGCAGTACTACGAAATACTAAAATCTTATATCTCAAACCGGCTCTTCAGAGTACGGTGTGATCAAGAATATTCAAAGCTATGTAATATACAAGCCGGTGTTCCACAAGGAAGCGTCCTAGGACCTACCCTGTATTTGCTATATACAAGGGATATTCCAGTGGATAACAACACCATTATGGCTACTTTTGCGGATGATACCGCAATTTTGGCATCCAGTAAGTGCGTCGTCAAGGCTGCTGAGAAATTGCAAAATGCCGTCGACACCGTTAGTGATTGGACCAAAAAATGGCGTATCAAGCTCAATGAAGCTAAATCTGCACATATAAACTTTACAAATAAAAAGTTAAGCTACGTTCAAATATTCATCAACAATCAAGCTGTACCCTACGCCAATACGGCCAAATACCTTGGGATGAATTTGGATGCAAAGCTAAAATGGAAAGAGCATATCAAAAAGAAAAGGGAAGAGCTCAACTTGAAATATAGAAAAATGTACTGGTTACTCGGTAGAAATTCGGACTTATCTATCGAAAATAAAATAATGCTTTATAAACAAGTACTTAGACCTGTTTGGACCTATGGAATCCAATTATGGGGCTGTTCAAAGAAAACAAATACTGAAATCATCCAAAAGTTCCAAAACAAAGTCCTTCGTGGAATAGTAAATGCACCATGGTATATAAGAAATAGCGATTTACATCGTGACCTACAAATAGAAACGGTTACAGAAGTTGTAAGAAAACATGCTGTATCACACAATCAGCGACTGCATAGTCATATCAACTCTGAAATGGAGTCCGTATTAAATACGAGAGGCAATATTCGGAGATTAAGAAGAACCAAGCCACACGAGCTAATGGCCTAAAAGTCATGGGAAGCATTAAAAGTTTAAGCTTCCCTTAAAGAGATAATATTATTGAGAAAGAAAAATCTGTTGTCGATCGTTATAGATTGGTTCTGATTATGAGGAGTTTTTAGTGGGTAAGAATCCCACACTACTTGGTATCGAATACTACTAAGTGTCTTTTGAAGATTTACTCCTGACAAAAAAAAAAAAAAAAAAAAAAAAAAAAAAAAAAAAAAAAATACATATAACAAAAACGTAACAGGTCGCTGTCATGCCGGGAGCAAGCATGCACATTATGCGTTGAAATAATTTGTAGCTATGTACATATAATTACTTTATTTTGATTAAGAAACTTTAATTCTTTATGCAAAAATTTTTTTCTAGCCAGGCATATCTTGAAGCCGGCTATAAGTTATATTAAGATACAATGTATATATGCTGTTTTTAAGTCTCAATAAAGAAAATTGTAATTGTAAACAGGTCGCTGTCTGTACATGTAAGATATATGAGAAAAATTATTATGGGAGACCTTTATTAACGCAATAGAACCCAAAACAATGATTTTTGGAATTTTTGTGTGTTTGTTTGTTTGTGCAAGCTAATCTCAGAAACGGCTTATCATATCTAGTTCAAATTTTCAGTAATATATTGTGGTAAGCTTCACTTAACCTTAAGTTTTTATTTCATGTCAATCGGTTATTTATCATAAAAGAGTTATGCCAATTCTTGCGGACGAAGTCGCTGGTACACCTAGTATGTAATAAATTCGCAACAGCTTCTTCCAGTGGAGATAAAAATTTTAGTTTGTTTGGACCTCCTCCAGTCGCATTCAAGTCTTTTGATCAGTGTATCATTGTTTTTTTTTTTCATTATGCTTCATGTCAGCCCAAACCTGATAAAAGTAAACATTTATAAAAATGTATACATATGTATTTTGACAAAAGTAATTCAATCCTTTTGCCAGCCGTCCCCCCGTATGTTACTGGAGGACCCTATCGCAGCCCGTTCCTTTTTTACATCGTTTTTTAAATTCCCTTCAAAAAACCTCTAGCTAACTTTACGTTCCTCCCAAACTGTCCCTATTGAGACATATCAACGTTTTTTTTTCGTCGTCGTCGTAATTTTTCGACGAATGGAATGAAGAATAACTGCATTCAACGACATTTGACGTTTACAGACGACTACACACGACATCAAAACGAGTGTGCAAGATCGAAAACGACTTATGGAATACAGAAAAAAAAACGTTCTTTTCGATGTCGTTTTCGACATCGGTAAAAGGGTAAATATCTTTTGATTTTGACAGATGTTTATTAGTTTTTTGTCGTTTTAAAATCTTTTACGTTTTTTCCTTTCGTAAAAGTTATGGAATGCCATTCAAAAAACGACACGACAGAGATAAAGAGAGTTGACGACGAGACGAGACGAGATCGGTAATAGGGGTGAATATAGCTATCGCAGTAACCAGAACTAAAAAAAATTTTTTTTGGAAAAATGGCGGGCAGTTAAACATTATAATTTGAAAACTTCCAGTTTTTTTAATTTTAAAAATAATAAAAAGTATAATCACATAATGGAAACTATTTTAGTTCCTGTGATAGCTAAAACTGTACAGAATAACATAAATTTCTGATCAATCGGTCAAGTAGTTTTTGATTTTTGACACAAGAAAAACCAAAAAAGTAGTTTCGAGATAAACGCGTTCAAAAATTCAAGAATATTCCTATATTTTTCAATTAAATTTAACACTCAATGTTACTATCACTGAGGACCACGTACATTTAACCAATATAACTCATAAAACTAAAATATGTTCCGTTAATTTTATATCTGAGTGCTAGTCAGATATACGAACCCGAGCAGTTGCAACCAGCGAACTATAGAGCCCGACTCAATGATTCTTCTACTTAACTGAAAGTGCAGTCATTGAAGCGAAAAGTACGGTCTTACCTCCGAATTTTTTTTACTGTGAACCGATTTGCATCAAATTTTGGAATTAGGCTCATCTTACCCTTAACTTCAAAAGTGAAAATGATTTGAACACCGCCACCACCCTGGGGGTGGCTGCCACCCCTTTTCGGGGGCGATTTTAAAGAAAATAACCTCGGATATCGATAGAAGGCCTAATTTTAAGCAGAAATTCATATATAAAGTTTTTCAAAAAATCCAATACTTTTCAAGTTATTGGCAATTGAAAATTCGCAATTTTTTCACGTTTTTCTTCTGTTTTTTGCAAATATCTCCAAAACTATACGTTTTATCGAAAATTTGATAATACCCTTTTCACACCGCACGGAAATCCAGATTTTGATTTTGGTTTGGGTGGATGAGACAGAAGGTTTTGTAGCAAAACAAGAAACTAACAATCAAGTGAACAATTGTTGATCGAAGAGAATGGATGGCATGCAGAATGGTACCAACAAAAGTAATTTACAACAGGGAACAGGTGGGCAGATTCAGGCAAACGGTGCCAATGATACATTGGAACACTTCCTTTACATAATGTCACCATTTCGTGTGGAAACTATGATAGATGTATCATCGGAAGATGAAGGAACAAATGGAACCAATTAAGCCAAAGGAGGGCATATCATCATATGTATACGAAACATCTTAATAGATGGCCAAACCGTGCTAATACGTATTCGAATCTGATGTTAAAAGATTGAATGTAGATTAAACTTGCATCGCTAGTATAAAGTATATGTTGTAAATATAGTTTTATTCAAATGTTCAAGTTTTCTTTTTATTGAGCGTCGAAAACACTCTTGTTCATAAAAATGCTTTTGGGTTGCCTGTTTCAATGAGTTCAAACTAAAATATACAGTACAGGTAGGTCGGTTGCACACATGTTCATAAAGTAGAGCTAAACTACGAAGCACTTTTTTTGTTAATTTAGAATTGATTCACTTTCACTTGTAGCCTTTGAAAAGAGAAAACAAGAAAAAACAAATAAAGAAAGTATAACATTAAACAAACAGCAATAAACACCAAGCAACTCTAGGTGTTTTCTAGGCTTATATTTTTTTTAGGTGGCGCGCCAGAGCGGGGAGTCCCGTGGCCTAGGCGATTTCTCACAACCATACCTTGTAACTTGTAAGGCAATGTAGGGAACCTACCATTTTCGGCCGATACCGAACGGCTAATCGATAAAGCGCTTTTCATGGCAATGAATTTATTATCTGAGGACTTGCTAACTCCTCGCGAAACAGGAACAGGCGGACATGCTAACCATTTACGCCACACGTACCACTAAGCTTGGTATAGTTAAAAAAAAAACATAATACTTATTAACTTTGTTATATTGGTAAATGAACATGCAGGTTTTTGAGATTGACCAATAAATTGCTGTACTTATTTTGTTACGTGGCCGTTATCGTTTTCAAGTGGCTACGACGATTACCAACTTTCAATGGCAGCTGAGTTAAGCATAATTTGCTAATATTGGTTTTCGTTTCATATTATATTTTTTAGATAATTTATATTTGAATTCTTAAACCATTATCAAAAAGGGAATTACAAAATCTAGCTGTTGTCTCTGCCGAAAATTCTTCTGAAGTAGTCCTTCTTTATTTGCCGAATTCGGGAAAAGGTATGGCTCTTGTTTTCAAAATGCGCAAAAATGATTGGGCACGAACTTAAAATTGCAACATGGTTCGCCGTGTGCGAGCAATCGGATAATCCGAGTGTTGCTAGTTGTGAGGCTACAACTCTGTAGAAGTAATGAATTTTTAATTAGAATAGTTAACTAATACAGTGTAGAGTGACGCTATTACCTTGAAGCCTGTGTTTCTAGTTCCCGTTCAGAGAACATCCTTAGATCTTGTGTGGTCATTACAAAGACAAAAAATCAAATAATTGGCTGTTTCTTCTTCTGCTACATTCGATAAAAATTGCAGTAAACTTGAGCTTCGTCATGCAGAAGATACCGAGTCCAGGTGCAATAACCATTTTCTGCGGTTTTTCCTCCCCTGTTGCTGCTTTACTGTATACCTGTATAGTGACCATCCAATCGCTTTAGTAAAAGTCTATTTGTACTTGTCCTTGGACAATCATGAAAAATTTGAGTTGTGTTTGGAAGTTCTGCTACTTTCATTGTTATTCAAATTGGTTTTTTGATGTTGATTACTTTGCGAATATTAATCAGTATTCTCGACCAAGAGAAATCGGTTGCATTGATAACGGCAACGTTATCGGTTATCTAGAGTCTAACTATGTAATCCATGAACGAAGCCTCATTGGTGCCAGGATATCCAAGCCACTTCACTTGCACAACAGTTGGAAGAAGGGCGAAAATTTTACCACACCAATGGTGCAAGCCATCATATTGCCCAAAATATGTTTGCAATGAGGGTTTGAGCGGCAATTATATTATTTCCACGCAAAGGTTTAAAGAATGCTCTTTGTCTTTAAGAAATTCTACCGCAACAGCTAATTTTAAAACAAAACTTACAAGCAACATAAATTTTACGAAAATATACGAAGTATGCTTTTGTGTTTTGTAATGGCCTGTCACATCTGTGTTCGTTCGCTTACTATGGAAAAGAAAGAATTTCGATGGCTAGTGTCAAATTTCTTAAGCATTGTTGTTGTTTTTTCTGATAGTTCATTTTCGTTCGCTGTTCAGGTTCGTTCCATATCACGATTTTTCATTTTTACTACATTTTGGTGGAGATTTTGTGGAAATCCGAAAAAAATGGACCAGAAAAAATGTAAAGTTTGTATGGAGAAACTAGTATTTTTTTTGAGATTTCGGCTTTTTACTAATTTTTTCGAAATAAAGTATTCTAAGTGCAATATTAAGCTAGATATTAAAGATCAAAGCTTTTTTTATTTTGTCTGAAATTTAATCGATGTGGTTAATGCCATCTAGCGGCGAGCAGATGCATTTTCTGCATTCTAATACAAAAGGATGTTTTGTAGTGCTTGAAATAAGCTTTTAAATGACCACTATTAAAAGTCTTTTGCACGTAAAATAAGTGAGCTGTAGTGCAAATAAGGGGAGCATCTAATGTTTTTTTCTTTTAAATCAATGGGTTTTTGGACCATAACTCCTTCATTTTTCATGCTATCACAATTTATAAAAAACTATTGTAAAGGTAATTAAGAGAGCTACAACATCCTTTATTGCAATATATAATATAAACCTTTTTCTAAAACGGTGAAGGGTTAAAGGACTTTAGAAAGGCTGCGATTCCGTTGCCACGCGCTCTTTAAACAATAATATCTCCGTCTATTATTGTTTGACAGAAAAAACAAATTGTTTGTCAGAGAAATACCAAAATTTTTTATTCTTGTAATTTTATACGTATCTGTCGTCATTTTTGAGATATTATGAAAAAAAGTGGGTTTTTTTAAAAATTTGAAAATTTGTTTTTTTTTTTCAATTGTGACTTTTTTGAAAAATATGTGTCCTGAAGCAGTCAAACTGATACTTTCTATCTAACTCTTCATAATAAAGTTAATTCTAGGCCAAAAAATTTAATTTTGGTGGAAATGGCACTTGTGAAACCCATTGATTTAAAAGAAAAAAACATTAGATGCTCCCCTTATTTGCACTACAGCTCACTTATTTTACGTGCAAAAGATTTTTAATAGTGCTCATTTTAAATCTTATTTCAAGCACTACAGAACGTCTTTTTATATTAGAATGTATAAAATGCATCTGCTCGCCGCTAGATGGCATTGATCACATCGATTAAATTTCAGACAAAATAAAAAATGGCTTTGATTTTTAATATCTAGCTTAATATTGCACTTAGAATACTTTATAAAAACAAACCAAATTGTTCATTGTTTTGCTTGTTAAAATTTTGTTCTTTATAAAATTTTCGATAAAACGTATAGTTTTGGAGATATTTGCAAAAAACAGAAGAAAAACGTGAAAAAATTGCGAATTTTCAATTGCCAATAACTTGAAAAGTATTGGATTTTTTGAAAAACTTTATATATGATTTTTTGCTTAAAATTAGGCCTTCTATCGATATCCGAGGTTATTTAAAAATACAAATTCACTCCCGAGAAGGGGTGGCAACCGCCCCCAGGATTTTGGAGGTGTTCAAATCATTTTCACTTTTGAAGTTAAGGGTAAGATGATTCTAATTCCAAAATTTCATGGAAAATCGGTTCACAGTAAAAAAATTCGGACCAATAATGCTTCAATGACTGCACTTTAACCTTCTAATTGGCTGTTGATCTTGAAATACTCGGAATTTCGTCATCAAATTTTTAACAGTGTATTTTTAAGAATTCTATACTTTAAAAAAGTTCAAAAAAATTGATTTTTGAAAATACTAGACCCCAACCTTTCTTAAGTAGTTTTAATAGATAACAAAAAACATGATCATTATAACTAAGTTTTTCAATTGTTCTTTGTTTTAATTCTAACTATAGTTTGTAAATTCATAAATTATCTTTGGGCCGAAAGGCAGAAGTATTAAGTTATTGAATAATTTAGAGTAATCATTTAAGTTATTATATAAGTTATTATATAATGAAAGATAAAAATGAATTTAAAAAAGGTAAAGTCTTTTTAAATCTAACACTATTTATTGTTATTATACCCCGCCCACTTTCTCCTCCCAACCGGCGCACGGTGAGGACCTTTTAATTATTCTTATTATTAGTTTATAGTTTTTATAAAATAATTATGTTGAAAAAGTAATTGGATTATTAAGGATTTCTGCGATTACCAAATGAAGCTTTAAATAAAAAAGACGTCCGACTAGTATGAGTGTTTACAGAGAAGAGAGATTTTATTCATTATTAGTTTTGACAGTTGAAGTTACTTGAAGAACTACATTATGCATAACAATCTCCTTTTCTCAATGCAGTCAGGTTTTCGTGCTCAGCACAGCTGTACAACTGCTTTAGTCAAGGTTATTGAGGATATAAGGGCAGAACTTGACAAGGATAACGTTACTTTTTTAGTTCTGTTAGATTTTTCTAAAGCCTTTGACATGGTAGTCCATTCCTTGCTTTTGAATAAACTTCAACAAAACTTTAATATATCTCCAAAAGCAAATAAATTACTAATGTCTTTCCTGAGCAATAGAAAACAAGCAGTCTGTCTGGATAGGACACTTTCTGAGTTTCTTCCCACAGTTCGAGGTGTCCCTCAAGGCTCTATTTTATCTCCTCTGTTATTCTCCTTGTATATAAACGAAATCGCTTCGATAATTCCTGAGACATCAAAACATTTTTATGCAGATGATATTCAAGTATATAGAAGCTGCCCTCTTGGCCTTATTGAAAACTGTGTGCATACTATTAATCAAGAACTTGAACAGATCTCTAAATGGGCAGATAATAACGGGTTGTCACTTAACCCATCTAAATGCAAATGCCTGGTTATTTCCAAAAAAGTGCTTGATTTATCGTACTTCCCAAATATTCTGCTGAATGGAACGCAACTAGAATTCGTCAATAGCTCAAGAAACCTTGGTGTGATTTTTAATAGGACTTTGACGTGGAACGACCATATAAATTCAATAGTAGGTAAAACGTATGGCACACTGCGAACATTATGGACTGCCCAAGATTTTACGCCAATCAAAACAAGAATGGTACTAGCAAAAACTATGGTTATACCAATACTCACATACGGATGTGAAATCTACTATAACTGTGACTCTGTCAGCAAAAGAAAATTAAAAGTGGCCTTTAATAGCACCATAAGATATATACATGGATTAAAAAGATATAATCATGTTTCTCATTTGAGCAATAGCTTGCTAAAAATGTCTTTTGAAAATTTTATCAAATTCCGCACACTTCTGCTACTTTTCAAAGTTTTAATTACACATCAACCATCATATCTATTTGAAAAAATTAAATTTCCAACATCAAACAGATCTAACGACCTTATTTTACCTCGCTTTAGCTGTCTTACATCTGAGAGACAATTTTTCATAGCTGCCTGCAGACTCTGGAATTCGCTCCCAAATTACGTGCGGGAAGTCAACAGCATGCATATATTTGAAAAATGTTTACATGATTTCTTTTCTATCTGAAACAACTAACCTTCTTGTAGCAGGCACTTCTTTCCTTCTTTTTTCATTATTTGTTCTATCCCAACTCTCTTTTCTTATCACTCTTTTACAAATTTGTGCATAGTCTTTTTTTATTCATCTTTTTTTTTTTTAATTATTATCTACCTTTTTACTATTTATAAAATTTTTTTCTTAATCTTTTATCTTTATAATGTAAAAACATTTTTTGCATCAAACTTGAATTTGAAATTATATTTGTAATCATAAACTTTCACTATTTTATAAGATTTATCTTAAAGTGTCTGTACTATATGAATTATAATAAACTAAACTAAATAAATAAAAGTTACTCCGAATAATAAATTAACAGCTGTATTCACAATGATGAATTGAATTGGGACACTAATAACTGAAATTATATTTCAACAGCCTCACTAGTGTTACAATTAAAGTAAAGAAAAGAATAAAAGGCAAATAAAATAAAAAAAATGTAATACAAACAATTTAATTGCCTAGTCCCAATTCTGAAATTAATTTAACTAACTTTAAAGAATTTACTGATTTTGTTAAAATGTCTGCTATCATTTCGTTTGTTGGCTTGTACTGCATATTCAGACCAACTTCCCTCTCAGCATGTTGGTCCAAATGCTCCTGAATAAAGTATTTGCGTACATCAATATGCTTTGTACGCGCATGATAGTTTTTGTTTTTGGCCAGGTGAAGTGCTCCTAGGTTATTGCAATACAAAGTAATTTTCTTCGATGCCTCTAAGAAAATTTCACACTCGAAGCGTTTCAACCAAAGTGCTTCTTGGATAGGTGAAACCATAGACATGAATTCGGCTTCAGTTGAGGATAATGCAATTGTTGGTTGGCGACGAGTAGCCCACGAAATTGCTCCACCTTGGATTCGAAACACATAACCAGTGGTCGAGCGCCGCTTGTCAAGGTCTCCTGCCCAATCCGCGTCGCAGAAACCAGTCAACTCAGCATCTTCTGTTGGATAAAAAGTTAGCTTGCAGTCTATGGTACGTTTTAAATACCACAAAATCCTTTTAACACCTGTCCAGTGTGCTCTACCAAAATTATTGTTGTACCTGCTAAGTGCACTCACAGCAGAACATATATCGGGGCGACTTATCTGTGCAGCATACATAATACACCCAACTGCTTCCTGATATGGAACACCGACCATTTCTCGACGTTCCGCATCTGTTTTTGGACACATTTCTTCTTTCAACTTTTGGTTTGGATCAATTGGTGTGTTGACATCATTACTGTGGTCCATGTTGAACCGCTTCAGAACAGTAGAAATGTAATGGTGCTGATCAATTGAAAGTGACCCATCTGGATTTCGAATAATGTTCATGCCAAGTAAAGATGTAGCCTCACCGAGATCTTTCATCTTAAAATGTGTGGATAACTCTTTCTTTAATTTCGTGCACATCGTAGCATTGCTCGAGAAGATCATAATATCGTCAACCCAAACAGCAAGAATTATAGTATTTTATTGGGAATGCTTGAAATATATGCACTGATCGATGGAAGATCGCCTGAACTTCATTTCTCGTACTAGAACTTCATTTAGTTTATCGTTCCAGACTCGACTGGATTGCTTTAAACCATAAAGCGCACGCTTTAGACGACAAACTCTTCTCGATGAATCATCAAACCCCTCTGGTTGATGCACATAAATTTCATCTATTAATTCCCCTTGAAGAAACGCTGTTTGTGTATTTGCTTTTGTACTTTACTGCCATTGCCAACAAGAACCGGATCGACGAATAACGTGCCATAGGCGAGTATGTTTCATCGTAATCTATACCTTTTACCTGACTGTAGCCTTTAATAACAAGTTGAGCTTTGAAGCGTTCGATCACACCAGTCGCATTCCGTTTCACTTTGAACACAGATTTACTATTTATTGCCTTTCGTCCGGCTGGTAAATCACACAACACCCAAGTATCGTTGGCTTTCAATGATTCATTTTCAGCTTTCATCGCCTTTTCCCACTGATCCTTTTCGTCGCAATGCCTCGCTTCATGGTATGATCTGGGTTCACTCACGTCTTTAGTAGCTTCCGCTAGCATAGCATACAAACTCCGGGTAACCCTGGTAATTCTCGAGCTGAAATCACCATCACTGCTTGTAACTGGATATGGAACAACTAGCAACTCACTAGCAGCAACATCAAAATCCGTTTCATTGGCAGATGAATATGACGAATTCTCGTTGTCCACCGCCTCACTGAATTTGTTATGTTCAGCTGCAATATCGACACTGATGTCGATTACAGAAGAATTCTGGTTTTGTGCATTTGTGAGAATAACGCAATCATCAAAAACATCTTCAGTTCCATTCGAACATTCATCCATATTAGTTACTTGATTTGGATCTGCCTCAATGGGATCGGCATCTGAGTCGCTATCGTCACTGGAATCATATTGAAGAGAACTTTCACAAACTTTGTCTCTGCCGTAAGGAACCTTTAATAAAGAAGAAGAGGAACTTATACCCTTTGGGGTTGCTCGGTTTACTTTATTTTTAATGAAAGTAACGTGCCTGCTGACAAAAACTCTTTTGGAATATAGTTCATAAAGCCTATACCCTTTTGATTCTTCACTGTTACCAACCATTATACATTCAGTTGCTTTTGGTGACAATTTACTACGCTGAACTTTTGGTACATGCGCCATAGCTTGACAACCAAACACACGCAGCATAGACAAATCAGGCTTACGCTTCGTCCATCGCTCCTCTGTGCCCCTGTTCTGTAACTATCGCCTTGGCGATAAACGGTGGAAAATGGAACGAAATTCTATGAGTAGGATTTCGTTCCATTTTCCACCTTTTATCGCTTGCTTTTATCGAGGCGATAATTACAGAACAGAGGCACTGGTGTATTATATGATAAAGGTCGACATGGCATTCGATTGATCAAATATGTAGCAGTAACAGCAGCTTCAGCCCAAAAACTACTTGCCAACCCACTATCAAACAGCATGCAACGAACTTTTTCCATTACTTTGTTCATACGTTCCACCAGCCCATTTTGCTCGGGTGTGTGTGGAACCGTGCGTTGATGCGAAATGCCATGCTCAGGTGTAAACTGGTCAAATTGCTTATTACAGTACTCTGTACCATTGTCTGTGCGAAGTCACTTTATAGTGCAGCTTTGTTGGTTCTCGACAAAACTCTTAAAGTTTTTAAAAATGCTGAATACCTCGTTTTTGTTCTTCATTGGATATAAAAAGACCCTACGACTGTAGTCATCAATAAAGGTGAAGAAGTATTTCGCACCACCAAATGAACGCACAGGCATAAACGCTACGTCACTGTGAATTATTTCCAATACACCTTTTGCATGATTTTCGCTTGTCCCGAACGAAGAACGAACTTGTTTGCCCTGCACACATGTTATACACTTCTCGTCAGTACCCTCAACGAAATCTACACCCGTAAACGCCTCCTTCATTTTTCTCAAGCTAGAATCACATGCATGCCCAAGTCGCCGATGCCACAAATTTTAATCAGCCGCCACCATTACAACTGCTGTTTGCTCCGTTAAACAGTTTAATTTGTACAAATTATCAACAAGCGGTGCCGTTGCAATTAACGAGTTCTTTGCGTCGAAGATTTTGCAACTACATATCTTTATCAAAAACTAGTGTTTTGCCATGCTTGGCCATCTGACTAACCGACATCAAGTTAGCACATATTTCTGGAATGTGCAAAACATCTTTCACCAAAACACTTTGACCACAAGATGAGCTATAGGTTCCAATGGACATTTTTATGTCCTCAGTGCGCTTAACAGTAAAATGAGAATAGTCACACACTATGATTTCCCGTTTTGATTGTTGGTGCGTGTCTAACATACAGGAAATGTTCATCGTCATGTGCGCTGAAGCACCTGAATCGATATACCACTCTGAAGGCGTAGGTTGTGGTATAAAAGAGCATAGAAAAAGCTTATCTGGTTTTTTCTTCTTGTTCGGACATTTGTTGGCAAAGTGACCAACCTCATTTACCCTAACCTTTTGTCCATGATGTTTCTTTCTCTAAAGGTTGTTGCGTTTATTTGCAATAAAAGCAGCATCTACACCCTCAGCTTTATATGTAACTTCTTGTAGCAAACGATTTTGAACAAAGTCCAAGACTAATTTGTCCTTGGTGTTTTCAATAGCCATGACCATAGGGCGA
The DNA here is from genome assembly GCA_949752695.1 of Melanostoma scalare. Taxonomy (NCBI): domain Eukaryota; kingdom Metazoa; phylum Arthropoda; class Insecta; order Diptera; family Syrphidae; genus Melanostoma; species Melanostoma scalare. The sequence continues at coordinate 65,830,632 of OX456986.1, read as the reverse complement.
TATTCATCTGGCAGCCCACCCAACATGAGTGCCGCCACCACTTCTTCACCAATTTCCAGTATGCTTGCTTAAGTCCAACCATTTGCTTAAGCAACTCTATACGACGTCCAATGCCAGTGTCCTCGAAAGCAGCACACATTGACATCCAAGCATCTTTAGCAGTTGTGCACTTCTCCATGTACGTGTAAATGGTTGGCGAAAGAAGCAAATTGAGCATTTGTATTGCCAAAAAGTTTTTATCAGCATCTAACTCTGTCCCGTCGTGGCACTTCCAATGGCCTTTCGTAGCTAGATAGGCCTTAGCTTCCACCTTCCACTCATCAAAATTGCTTCTGCCCAGCAGCTTGTTTGGTTTTCCCATTTTTGATTTTTTTTTTTTTTTACTACCGAGACGCTTCCCCGTCTCCAAAAGAAAATTATTAAAAAAAAAATGCAAAAATGTGGTAAAATATTAATTGTATCGTGTTAATTAATATTTTGTCGTTGCGATAGGCCCATAACCTGTTGAAAAAAAAATTAGATTATTAAGGATTTCTGCGATTACCAAGTGAAGCTTTAAATAAAAAAGACGTCCGACTAGTATGTGTGTTTACAGAGAAGAGAGATTTTATTCATTATTAGTTTTGACAGTTGAAGCTACTCCGAATACATGTAGAACGAAATATAAACACGACACATTAATTTACTATGCAATACTTATATTAAAAACTAGGTGTGCCAGCGACTTCGTCCGCAAGAATTGGCATAAATTTTTTATTTATCAACCGATTGACATGAAATAAAAACTAAATGTTAAGTGAAGCTTTCCACAATATATTATTGGAAACCCCATCTAGATAGGATAAGCCGTTTCTGAGATTAGCGTGCACAAACAAACAAACTGTTACGTTTTTATTATATGTATAGATAGATAGATATAGATAGATATAGATGAAAATACGGTGAACATTACATTAGTTAGACTTATGAGACAAACAAAATTAACGTCACCCTTTGGTTAGTACAATTACTAACAGACCGTCGTCGCACCAAGTCGTCGTACCATCGTCTTTCACGTTCCAATACCGAATGCCATTTTCTCCACTTCATTTACAGCAGGTCCCACACCGCCCACCCGCTCAGGAGTCGATACCACGCCAACGCCCTGTTGGCCAAGCTCAGTATCCACGTTCCTCCAATTACTCCTATAGCGATCAGCAGTACTTTGATGATTCTCCCCATCGTTTGTTGTTTACTAAGAAACATGACTGGCTAGTTAAACTTATCTAAATAGGTCATGTTTGTTCTCGGACGTTGCCCTACGTTGACCATGGCACTGACTCATGGTTAATCGTCGTCGTTACATTGTGTTGTGGTTGGTGTAAGGTAGCTGTCGCCGATATTCCATCCCATATCAACGGGAGGAATGTACTGATGTTTGCGGGTAGTATTCTGGTCATATCGACTGGAGGAATGTGCTGATGTTTGTTTGGTGACGACGGTCTGGAAGTAGTATCTGTTTAGTTTAATTTATTCTATTATCTATTTTATACTTAGCTTACGATTCCTATGAATCCCACATACACTCATGGTCACACAATTAAGTCATTTTTATAAAATTAGGTTTACATATCCATATATTAAGTACAAATTACAACGAAAGCAAAATTTGTTCAAATACTAAATATTTACAATCATAATCATTAAAAAAAACCAAAGAAAATAAATTCCACTATAACAATAGTCATTTCTTTAACAAAAAATCAATAATATATAAAATAAGTGTAGCCATATAATTAAGTCACATAAAAAAATAAGCAAAATATGATAAAAAACATAGTTTTTTTAACCGCATAGTTAATATTTCGTAGGATAGCCTTTCTGCTTCGATACGGCGGATATTCTCCTTGTCATGGAGACCACCAAACCTTTGCATTGCTTTATATATTACAATATTCCATTGAATTTGACATTTAAGAGAGTGGAGCTTAACAACATTAGAAAAATGCAGTTCTAAAACAAAAGCAAGTTAACATGTCAATAAACATATTAGTAAAAGATAACTTAACATTTATTTTATAAGTCTCTTAGTTATAAATACGGATCACATTATTCATTAAGTTGCTTACTACGAAGCTTCCTAATCAACATAATAACTCTCTTCTTCATCGATATCTTCATATTTCTCTTTTTCTTTATTGTTGCTAGTGCTTTTTTGATCAAAAGATTTTTATAAAAATCTTGACTGCCGATTTCTCTATTATTATAAACAAGCAAAGAATAGAATTGATAGTCGAAATTTTGAGTCTATTTCTTTCTTTGGTTCATTGACAACATTAAGATTCTGCCCTAGGATGACAAAAAAAACTAAAACATTTTCGAAAGTTCGTAAAAGTGCTCTGGATAATTCACACTATGAAAAAACTTTGTCCATTTTGAACTTGACATTGACTGTGATTTATTAAAATTTGAACCCTTTGAATTTGTCTTAAGAAACTTATTCAATTCGCAAAATTCATCAAAGCATTTACTGTCGTTTATAGTTATGTAAATTTTTGGAAAATGAATGCAATAGTTTTTTCGACTTCTTCCGATTGTAAGTTTAAAAAATCAATGAAAAACATGAAAACTCTTCAAATTGAAGGCTCCGTTTTTTTTAGGTAGACAATCAAATAATTTTTGATAACATATAATGCAATCACATTTTCTTCCTCTTGACGACCTGTACTCTCAGCCAATGTGTTTGAATTTGCAGCAAAAAATTGTTGAATGTTTGTTGAGCCATAAGTTTTTTTGAGAATGTTTGTTGAAGAATAAGTTTTGTTTTTTGTTTGGAGATGTTGCTCTAAGTTGTATTCTTCTTTATTTCAGACATTCACATTTACTTTGCAGACAATACACTGCGCATCCCATTTAGAGTTTAAATCTTTCACGAAACATGTATAATGTTTTTGCATTTCGTCGGAAAAGTGCTTTTCCTTTTTGTGATCATCGCATTAGTTTTCTATGAAATCGAAAGTTTTTAGGTACATGAATACATTAATTCATTTTCAAAAGAATATTTAACTCTGGTTTCTTGTCAAATTATAACTTATTTTGAAAATGTCGCCGCAGTTCGCAACAACGCACAATTTAAGACGAATAGAGACAGTGATCTTTTATATTTAACAACCAAAAAAAAAAAAAAACACCACCGGCTTTCACTTTACATACCATGACTATATGTAGTATATGATAGCAATGGGCTTTTTCTGCATGTCTTTGTTGCTTCTCTTCATAGTTTACAGGAAATATAGCACGAAAGAATGAGATGAATGATTTCGAAGTAGTATAGTAAAACTGACGTCTTTAAGAAAAGCTGAATCTTAGTTTTTTTTTAGTGAGAAGAAATATATTTCCTCACGCCAATGTATTAGAAAAGAATGCAAAAATTCTTTACACCACGTTTACATTTAATTGAGCTGTTAAAAAATTTATTAAATTAATCCGAATAAAAAAAGTAATATATAAAGAAAACAGAGAATCAAAAAAGAACCAAACGAAAAAAGACAGGGTAAAAAAGATCGGACCTTAAAAAGAGAACATGTTCTCTTTTAAAGAGATAAGATGGACACCCTACTTTACGCTAATATTTTTCCACTCTTCAGCAAAATACTCCAGAGAGTAGTCTTGCTGGTTGGTTTTTTTTCCGCAACTTTTTTCTTTTTAGAATGTCCCCAAATTTCCAATAGGGTCTAAGTCCGGTGACTTTGCTGGCCACCCCAAAACATTCACTTTACGCTCTTCAAGGAAAGATTTCACAACTCTTTACTTGTGTTTGGGGTTATTGTCGGGCTGAAAGATCCATCATTGGGGTAATTGGTTCTGGCAGTCACCGAGAAGATTTGTTTCCAGTATGTCCCGGTAGTCAATACCTGTCATTTTACCGTTTATTTGACACAGCGGACCGACACACCATGGCTTGTGAAACACGCCCAAACCATTATAGAATCGCCGCCATGCATTAAGGTCTTTTTGGTGTGTCTTGGGTTCAGCTCAGCATTTCTCATCAACAAAGAATCAAAAGACCTTAAGGCATTGCGGCGATTATATAATGGTTTGGGCGTGTCAATCTTCTCGGCGACTGCCAGAACCATTTACAACAATGATTGATCTTTCAGCCCGACAATGACCCCAAACACAAGTAAAGAGTTGTGAAATCTTTCCTTGAAGAGCGTAAAGTGAATGTTTTGGGGTGGCCAGCAAAGTCACCGGACTTAAACCCTATTGGAAATTTGGGGACATTCTAAAAAAAAAAGTTGCGGAAAAAAAACCAACCTCTGGAGTACTCTCTGGAGTATTTTGCTGAAAGAGTGGAAAAATATTAGCGTAAAGCAATGCAAAGGTTTGGTGGACTCCATGACAAGGAGAATATCCGCCGTATCGAAACAGAAAGGCTATCCTACGAAATATCAACTGTGCGGCTAAAAAAACTATGTTTTTTTATCATATTTTGCTTATTTTTTTCATGTGACTTAATTATATGGCCACACTTATTTTATATATTATTGATTTTTTTTAATGATTGTGATTGTAAATATTTAGAATTTGAACAAATTTTGCTTTCGTTGTAATTTGTATTTAATATATGGATATGTAAACCTAATTTTATAAAAATGACTTAATTGTGTGACCATGAATGTACATAGTTAATAGCAGTATTCACAATGATGAATTTAATAACTGAAATTATATTTCAACAAATTATGATGTATTTATTAATTTTAGTTCTATATTGGTCTAAAATGTATAGAAATTCTATTCTAAGTGTTGGGTTTGGTTAGGAATACCTTGAAGATCTAATTAAATGGAATCCGCTTTTAAATAGTTTATCACTTCTTTTTCAAAGACTTTTATATTCGGCCCTAGCGAGGTATCCGTTCGGAGAGGAAAATCCTCCGATTTTGTACGGTTCGGAAAATTTTCTGTTCGAGGTATTCTTCCGAACAGCTTTTCGGAATGTTTCTCCCACACTATTTTAACACACCCGGCGAATTGCGTTGAGGTTTGATTAAGCGCTTTATTTGTGAAATATTTGACAGCTGAATGCAATTGTTTTTCCGATTTCATCCGAAGAGCAACCTGATGTTGCTCAAAATAACATCAAAAAAACAACAGAAGAGTTTAACGTCCATACAGCTGCTTAGACAACAAGTGGATAGTCAGAAACGGCCTTACGCACTATCGAGGCACCCGTCGATAGTCGATTACTCAAAACTACTACCAGTTTTTTGAATATGGGAAATGTTTCTAGAAAAATTTTGTTCACAATAGGACCCAATAGACACCATAGATTTTTATTTGGAAAAGAAGATTGATCATTAAAAACCAAAAAGTTTTAAATGTTTATAATGTACATACATAAGTTTGTGTGTCTGCACATGATTTGTATTAATTTTTTTAAGAAAAAACGTTTCAAAATCCATCTCATATTCAAACATTCTTCCTTCTTTTTGAGGTCAAAGTGTGGTTTCAAAACCGACGGATGAAGTGGAAACGAGTGGCATTAGAAGGAAGGGCTGGCACCACTCGAACTACCAAAGATTCACGTAAACTATCAAATCACCATTGAACGAAAAAGAAAAACAAATTTATCATTTATTTTTATTTTATTTAAAAAAAAAGAGGAAACTTGACGGGCTTTGCAGCACAAATAAAAATTAAATGAGATATACTAAAAGGATTGTTTCTCTAATTTATAAGCCTAATAAATCTGAACACCTAAATGAAAACTACACCTTGTAATGCGGAGAGGTATAGGCAGGTTTGGGAAAGGTAATTGGATGAAGGAAGGGATTGGGATAGGTAGAGGATTGGAATAGGTAACGGCAAAAAGATAAGGTAGGAAAGGAATATGGGAAAGGAAAGGATAAAAGAAAAGGGAAAAGAAAAGAAAGGAAACTTGACAGGAGGATGACATTAGGATGGGAGAGTTAAAAAAACCAAAAGCAGGAAAGCGGGAAGAGGACAAATAAGAGGATAAGGAAAAAGTGAAAAGAAAAGGAAGGAAACGGAAATCGGAAAAGGAAGGGAAAAGGAAGTGTCGTGACGAAGGGACCTGGCACGCTTGCGATGCGCGGCTCAGCTCGTCGGATTAGGGGGGATCTTGCCCCTTCGCCAGACGGAAACCACATTAAAAAAACACATATCGTGCCAAAAAACCACCACCACAAAAACCTTACCACACTTCAGGCCCTGCATGGTGGAATCGCAGTGAGGCCTGTAGCCCACCCAAACATGGAACTCGGTCGGCCATGTTTTCGAGTTCCCCGATGACGATCACTGCTGCCAGGAGAAACCAATCACCAACGATGCATCGCCAACCTCTTCATCCCCCTGGAATCGTGCTTAGCACGCCATCATTGCTTTACCGAAAAAAAAGAAAAACCTCTTCTTCAAAACATCGGCGTGATGTACATGTTTATTTTAAACAAAAAACTAACAAACAAAAAATGAAAACATATGCGGGAAACGAAAAATAAATAACTCAAATAAAACTAAAAATTTAAACAAAGATGAATTAAAACTCTAAACAACTCCAAAACACTAACCAGAAAATAATAAATTAACAGAAAGAAATAATAAATAACAGAGAAAAAAAGAATAAATAACAAAAATCCTAAACCTAACCTTAATTCTATTTTATTTTTGTGTTTTTCTATATTCTATGTTTTTTTTGTATTTTTATGTTTTTATGTTTTTTTGTAAGTGTTTTTATGTTTTTTCGTATTTTTATGTTTTTATGTTTTTTTGTATGTATTTTTATGATTTTATGTTTTTCTGAATTTTTATGTTTTTATGTTTTTTTTGTATGTATTTTTATGATTTTATGTTTTTTTTGAATTTTTATAATTTTTATATTTGTTTCTTCTTTAGTTTTTGTATCTCTTTCTTTCTGTAGTTTAATTGTTTTTGTGTACTTTTGTGTTTTCTGTAATTTATTTTAATTTTTTTCTAACTCGTTTTGTCTTTTTTTTTCTTTCTAGGTCTCTTTCCCTGACTCACAACCGATCCCTTTATCCCCTCGGCTACGAATGGATTGCTTGCACCCACCTACTTTCAATCCTACCTAAAAGGAGCTCCCTGTAGCGGATAATATGGACGCAAAGTGCCCTCGTATGATTATCAAGGTAGCCTAAGACCAGATAAGGAGACGATTGCCGGTCCACAAAGAAAGGAAATTCAAAAAAAACCACAAATTTTGACACACCAAAAAGCAGAAATATCAAACAAAAAAAAAATGTGAAAGAACGAGCAAAAATGGTATAAGAAAAATTAAAAATGTAAAATAAATATAAAAAAAAAAACTACTAAAAATGAAATAAATAAATAAATAACAAAAAAAAATCACGCCGAACACTTAATAATACGAACAGCAACGCAGGAACAAATTTTTACGATGGGGCCCTGCGGGCGCTTTTCACCTCAGGCCGGACCTGACTTCGCCCTTATACTTGGCCACTGGTACTGTGGTCAATGTTTTTCCGCTCTAATAGTCTTATGACGAGCATATACATATACTTTCTTCGCACAATAATCGATTTAAATTTTATAAATAAATGTAAACAAAATCCACGGCTCTGGGGTCTTATTTAACTTTACTTGATAGCCTGGGAACCCACAGGCTCATATCCAGCTGTAAAGAATTTTCATTTTATTCGTATGGGCTCCTTTACACTATGTATGAGGTCAACTTTATTTTGGCGACTTTAAATTTCCTCGGCCAGAGCCCCAGAACTAACAAACAAATCCACTTCATAATAAATTGCACTAAGAACTTTGAATTTAAACTTACCCGTGGTATATTTTTTTTTTTATGCATGAATGTACCATGTATGTACATATATATGTGTGCTGCACTATCTTATTTTTGTGTCCTATCTTTTTCAGGGTACTATTCACTAGAATATTTGAAAACTTTTTAAAAAAAATCTACACCACGTATATATGTAAATTAAACAATAAAAACTAAACTTACATTCAACAAATTAAAAACGAATTGAAAATAAAAGGAAAACTAAATCAAGCTACACCACTTTCATTGACTTGAGATGACTTTTTGTCCATGTTCAAAGTCGAACGGTGCCTCATCCATCCACATCATCCACTCTCACCAGCCTTTTCGAGATGATGACAGGCCGACTCACAGTGGCTGTAGCATCTTTAGTGGGAATGATGTGGTGGCGTTCGAGATTTCGATTTTAATTTTATTTTCAATTCCTAAGATAATCACAAAATAATACATAATGTACGCATATAAACTTACAATACAATAATAAATACTTACATAAATACCAAAAATACTCAACTTAACATAAACTACCTATAAACATACAATACCTAAATAAATGCGCACACCAGAAATACCTAACAATACACTTGAACATAACATATAAATAAATAACTAAAATAAATAACACTCACTATAAATATAATAAATAAATACTAAATACATAAATATAACAAATAAATACATAATATAAAGAAAATAAACGTCACACAAAAAATTCCAGCCCTACTGTCATTCCATTTATTTTCAGGCCGACAACAACGCCTCTAGCGGTGGTTACAGAGATAAGTTCCACTTTTCGCGAACCTGTCTTAATAGTATCGGTGTGACAAGTGACACTTGTTTACTTTTTACTTTCCGAAACTCGAAACAATGGCTGGATATTTTAATTGTTTGTAATTTCAATATTTATTGATTCATTTCTATTTATTCTTCTTTTCTTTTCACATTTTTAGTGTTTCTTATAGGTATTGGAACATTCGGCAACAAAAAGGAACCAGGTTGAACGTTGAGGTAGGATAAAAAATTTCCAAGGTAGGTTTGTTTACTTTTTGGTGTACATTACTTTAACCCATTTTTTACTTTCCACAACAAAACACCGGCGTAGGAGACTACCTAGTAGTAGACTCCGTCGGTGGCAGGATGGCTGTAATGGAAAACGTGGGGAAGAACCCACAGGAACACAGCCGGGCATCAGACTTCGTCGACTTCGAGAGATATACGACATTACCAAATGGAATGTATGTTGTATGTATGTAAGATGTTTTGTTGTTTTCAGTAGACGTTGTGAATATTTTCGGTTTTTGTTTTCAATAAATAACTGATAATACATAAAATAAATACATAAAATATAACTAAAAACATACATATCTTATTAACAATACGTACTAAAAGAAAAATTACATAGCAATAAACTACATAAAAAAAAAAATAACATCGATCTGTTGACAAGTTACGAAACACGTACTTATCAACTAGTATCACATAATATAAGGCTTAGAGCTATCACAATACTTAAAAATAACTAACCTACGGGTATAAATAAATATAAATAAATAACTATACTATGTAAATAAATAAATAAATCTATGAAAATAAATAACAAATAAGAAACAATACTTAACACATACTTAGTCTTATAATAGTGCAGTGAGATTGACTAACTTATATATTACCATAGCTAGGGGAGGAAATATCGAGTAGGCAGTATTCGTATTGAAAAGGTTCATTTTGCGTATGGGTGTTAGTTTTTATGGCATTTCATGTTTAAGAAAAATTGTTTTCGGTGAAGTGTTAGACAAGGCTTATTGCAGTCGGGCAAATTACGATTCAGTGGAACAGGTAGACAAGTGCAGTGTATTGAATTCACATACAAAAGACAAAAGTGAACATAAATATCACAGTAAAAAAAATTTTGCCTTCAAGTCTAACTAAACAAAACAAGAATCAGGCACACACATCACAGATTTGTATTGTAGTGTGTTTTTCAAAAACAGAAGCCAGGTACTTATGTTAAAACAAAAAGAGACATAGCATGTATGTAAATATCACAGTGCATTTTGAGTTTATAATTTCTACCTAAATCAGGTACATTTAATTGTTCAATAGACACATATGTGGACTAGATTAACATATAAATTTGATATCACAGTTTGTTTATTGCACTTAACCGTAGGTCTTTGACCTGTTTTAAAAAAACATAATATCAGGTACTAAGTGGACAAACAGTCGCGTAAAGCGGGACATCTTAAAATCTAAGTATCACAGGGTCTATTGAATTTTACAAAAAAAATAAAACAAATCTTAAAAGTGATATCACAGTAGTTAGTATTGCACGTATTGGTTTTACTTAAGGGTCATTCCACGGTAACACCCGAAGCGAACACTTTTCAACTCATAAAATTGTTTATTATAAAATTGTTTATCCTTTTGCCAAAATATTCAAATCTTACAATTGAGATAAAGCAACTAAATACGTAGAAAATAAAAAAAAAATTAAAACGCAAAAATATCAGCATAAGGATTAACAATTTTATGAGTCCAAAAGTGTTCGTTTCGGGTGTTACCGTGGACCGTGGAATGACCCTTAAGCTAATTACTAATGTATGGTGGGACAAAAAAAAATAAACAGAGGTATCACAGGTGTTTGATGTAAGGTTACATGAAGTTAGAATACACATAGATATCACAGATGTTTATTGCTTCATGTCTTTTGCTTGATAAACGCCTAACAATTTACCGTTCAGGTTTTCGACCTCATACATATTTTTACCCACAGGCTTAACAATACGACATTTAACATATTTTGGACATAACTTGGCACTCAAATATTTCGAAGTGTCACTTAAAATAAAGTTTCTCTTGAACACTTCTTGTCCAGGTTGATAGTTTATCTCTCTTGACCTTACATTGTATTTTATTGCACTTTTTTCTTGAGAATCCAAAATGGACTCTTTTATCTTTTGCCGTATCAGTCGCAGCCTGTCGTACCTCGGAAGGGTCATCAGCTCACCGTCCTCCACCGCATCTAGTTGTTCAGCCAACCCGTAACTACTGGCGTGTGTCATCAGGGTTGTACCAAACAAGGCAAAATATATTGACACACCAGTAGATGAGTGCACTGAACTCCGCAATGCTGACGCGATCTCGTTGAGGTGAATATCCCATTCGCGTGGATCGTCTTTAAGATATGATCTTAAAGCGGCAAGCAATGTGCGATTAACCCTCTCCGAGGCATTAGATTGCGGCGGATGCCAAACTTCTGAAGCAAGTTCTGGAATTGCTTCGACAGGAACTGCTTTCCATTGTCGGAGTGAATTATTTGTGGTACTCCGAAAGTATTGAAGATTTCATTTTTTAAATAATTTACTATGGCTTGTGAATTAGCGGCTTTTAGTGGCTTGAAGAGCATAAACTTTGAGAAGTGGTCAAGGACAACAAATATATAACAATTACCGATTTTTGATCTCGGATAGGGACCAAGAAAATCTACATATAGTTTTTGAAACGAACGATCGGTACAATAATTGGTAGACATAGGGGGACGTTGAACTTGGTTGGTAGGTTTGCATTGCTTGCATATTGCACAATTATTTACAAAGTTTTTAATTTGTACGGTCATGTTTGGCCAGTAAAAGTACTGCCGCACTCTATGAAGCGTTTTAGCAATGCCACCATGAGCAGACTTCGGTGGTTCATGGGACTTGGCGATGATTTCTTCGGTGAGACCAGAAGGAATCCAGAGTCGCCAAGTGTTCTCCTCCAGCCACTCTTCACCACTTGGAGGCAACCACTTCTTATATACGAAGTCCCCGTCTACCTTCTTTAACTGATTCTATGAGGTTAATATATTCTTCCGACTTAAACTCCTCCGAGTCCAGGTCAATTATGGGCGCTACTTCTTCCAACTCAATACTCTCTAAGTGTGCCCGAGAAAGAGTATCCGGCACAACATTTAGCGTTCCCTTTCTGTGTTCTATGTCGAAGGTATAGGATTGGAGATCTAGGCTCCACCGGGCCAGACGACCGTTCAGGTCTTTCATGTTCATTAGCCACTTAAGGCTTGAGTGGTCGGTGATGACCGTAAAATCCATACCCTCAACATAGGGCCTGAAACGTTTGATTGCCATTACAGCAGCCATGCACTCTTTCTCGGTCACACTGTAGTTTCGTTGACACGAGTTGAGCTTCTGGGAGAAGTGAGACACTGGACTCTCCTCATCGTCGGTTTTTCTTTGAAAAAGCACTGCACCTATACCTGAATCAGAAGCGTCGCACTGGATGTAAAATCGCTTTTTGAAATCCGGGTGCGTGAGAACAGGGGCTGATGTTAATGCCGTTTTCAGTCGCTCGAACGCTGCTATTGCTTCATCAGTCATCTCGAACTTGGTGTTTTTCTTTTTCAGCGTATCGGTCAACGGAGCCATCAGGGTAGAGAAGTCCTTGATAAACCGTCTATACCATCCTGCTAGACCAAGTAGCCGACGAACCTGTCTTTGGTTTTTGGGAAGTGGAAAGTCAACGACCGCCTCGACCTTAGCCGGGTCAGTCTTTAACTTTCCACCGCCTACAATATAACCCAGATATTTTAGTTCTTTAAAACAGAATTTTGACTCTCTGAATCGTGCATTACCTTTGAGCGGCATTACACAACCCAAAAGGCATAACCTTAAACTGGTACAACGGTCTCCCCGGTACCGCAAACGCAGTTTTCTCCCTACTCTGTTCCTAAAGCGGTATCTGCCAGAATGCCTTCATCAGATCCACGCTTCTTATAAAGTAGGTGTCTGGTAGACGACTGAGGAGCCCTTCGATATGGGGAAGAGGGTTAGCATCCTTTTTTGTAACCGAGTTGACCTTACGAGCGTCAAGGCAAAACCGGTATTTTACGGCGTTGTTTTCGCCTATCTTCTTTATAAGGGCAACAGGAGAACACCAAGGGCTCTCGCTCTCCTCAATAACGCCGAGCTCTAGCATTCTGTCCAACTCCTGGTACAATATGGCTTGCACTGCTGGGGAAACAGGGTAGTGACGCTGCTTGACAGGTACCGCATCTCCGGTATCTATGACTTGCTCCATCAAAGACGTCTTACCGTGACGGTCATAATCAAGGAACTTCATCCTGACAGCTTCCAACCTCGACTGTTGCTAAAGAGACAACTGATGAGCGTCTAGCAGGTCGGCTTGTTCATCCATCATCGAAATTGTGCTCACCACACCCGGTGCGATTTGGAAAGCCTTCTAAAAATCTACACCCAAGTACAACTCGTGATCCAGGTTTGGGACCAAATAAAATTCAATTGGTGCTTTTTGTCCTTTGTAGAGCACTTCTACCTTAATTTTGCCGACTATTGACTGCAACTTGCCGTCAGCTGTCTTAACACCTGATCGGTGAGGAACAATGGGAATTTTCAGTTCCTCCAACACCTTTTCGCAATTTTTCCCTAAAATGCTTCCGCTAGCGCCACTATCGAGCAAACCTAACAAGTTTTTATTGCCTATAGTGACCCTAGCGTAAGGCCTTGGTTCGGAGGACACGTTGACCACCGTCGACAAAATGCTTTTTCTTATATTTTTTCTAATTCGGAACCTTTCTCGGGTTTTTAAAATTCTTCTCGAAACTGCACTACTCTTTTGGTAAAAGATCCTATCCCTAGCTATATAGTAATCCCTTAACCTAACATGAAAAGGTCTAATTTCATACCTCTTTACTTCTTTTGGTTTAATTTCTTCTCGCTTCAGTATTTGTATTTTGTTTGTTTCGTTCTCTTTAGGTATTATTGCGGGGCTTGGGTGGAACGTGACTCCCCCGAAGACTTCACGTTCCTGTACCGGTTTTCCGGGCATTTTGGAGTGATTACCCCAGCCTCACCGCACCTATAGCAGAACAAGGTTCTTGCGGCTGTGCAATCCTGGTACAGGTGACCTGGCTGCTCGCAGTTCCAGCACTTCGAATTGGATGTGTCATTGTACACCCGACTTGGTTTCGGTCGGGCTCCCATGTGCTGGAACGCGGCCAATTGATCTTCGGGGTGCACTTGCTCCTCTGGCTCGGTCTCCAGCTCGTATACCATGGGCTTTATTGCCTGTCTATTTTGACGGGGACCATCTCTTACTACTGGAAAGGTGTATTTGGCATCTTTACACGCCATTCTCAGCTGGTCCATTGTGAAAATGACCTGCAGGTAGACCAGTCTTCCTAAATGCTGGTTAAGATTTTTCTTGAGGATGCGTACCAGCTCACCTTCGGAAATCTGCATCCTGAGCTGAGATCTCATCCGGTTGATGGCAGCGAAAAACTCATCAACCGGCTCCCAGTCGCCTTGCCTGCGGTCCATAATGTCCCGAACCACGTCGAAATCCGACCGCACGCCTTGAAATTGCCTCTTAAGGGCCTCGCGCAAAGTGGGCCAGTCGGGACGAAAAATGGACCGTTGGAACTGCCAGTACCATTCATAGGCGGCGCCTGAGAAGAGAAGATGAAAATTTCTCAAAATCTCAGCCCAGGCACAGTCGTACTGACTCTGCAGCGTCTCTACACGAAAGACGAACTCCTCCACGGTCAGCTTGTTGGAATCTCCATCGAATTTCAAACCCCACTTGTAAACCCTGACGAGGGCACCTTGCGCGTTTGAGGGGTAATTCGAGTGACCGTAAGGACTTCGTCGAAACCGGTTCTGCTCTGGGTGAAAGTGAGCTTGGTACGCTCCATTATCACCCCTAAAATCTCTTGCTTGGTTCAACGGAACGAAAGGCCTCGCAGACTGATCCAGCTGAGAATGACCGTTGCCATTGCCAGCATTCTGCAATGCGGCTCCACGATCCACAGGCCACTATCTACAGGCGGTGGTACTAAGTTGTCAGGTCCACTTAAGCCCTTACGGAATTCCGAGAGACTGACCCTCATCAGCTCTGTCAGCGACTCCGTCAGTTTCTCCCCGAGAGAACTTACATGGGCCTGACAAGCGTTTCCCACTGCCACGTCGATTGCGGACTGCAACTCCTCAGAGATGGCCCCGCTCGTTTGGCCTTGGTTGGCTGTTTCTTCAGCGTCACCGCTTGCACCCTCCATGCCAGGATTCTTCGCTGGAGACCTACCCCCAAAACCTCGTTTTGTATTTCTTGCATCTATTGTAAACACAACTTCTTTTCCTTTTTCAGAACTCATGACAGCTGATCACAAACCAAAACAAAAAGGAACACTATCAAAAAGGAAACACCAAAACGAAGAACAGTGAAGAAACCAAAGACAAAAATCGCAAATGCTGAACTAAATCCTCAACAACAAAAAAAATAGAGTGAAAAATGATAGCAAAAAAAAAATATAACTTAAAAATCCTAACGAAAAAACGACTACACTTAAACCTCAAAACGAAATGAGAAAATGAACTACACTAAAAAAGGTATTAATTTGTGTAAATTTGTTTTTGTATTTGTTTTAATTTGTTTGCTTTTATTTTTCAATTTGATTCGGGGGATGTGGAAGGCGGATTTGGATGCATCTTGGTTGGCTTCAACGTTGAGGTGAAGATCCCGACAGCAGCATCATATTTTCCACATAGTTATCTCTCCTCTGAAGTGCGGTAAGACATAGAAAGACAATAACAAAATTAACAACATAAAAACTTTAACATAGGATTATTGTTGATGTTGTTCAGTTCAAAAGTCCTCGTCGCGATTGGTCAGGCATGCAAAGGCTTCCCTTTCCAAGAGTTTTTTTGAACCAAACACCATCAACGTTAGAAATAGAATAGGATATAGGGTAGGTTAGCTACTGCTGTTCCATAGTCTTGACTCAAGGCTATTCTGGCGGTATGTCAGAGACTTTCCACCAGAAGACATACTAGAATCTGAACCTTGAAACTGCAGAAGCTATAACATCACAATTTTGGAAGGATAGGATTAGATAAGTCAGTCACCACTGCTCTGGAATTCGAATCCAAGTCCCGATTCAAGTGGTTGTCTTAGGACTTTCCACTTGAAGACTTACTTGGTTCTAAAATCCAAAGCTGTGGTAGCTATAACTTACCCAGGGAGGAATTATTCTCCAAGTGACAGCAGAATGTGTCGTCGCAAATGAAAAAGCATGCTGAAAAGCTATCTTTATCATGACATACGACCCACTCTGATGCCGCTTGGAAAATCGACTCAGGTTATGACAAACACTTTGGACAACCGGTTGGGCGCCATTTGTAATGCAGAGGGGTATAGGAAGGTTTGGGAAAGGTAGTTGGATGAAGGAAGGGATTGTGATAGGTAGAGGATTGGAATAGGTAACGGCAAAAAGATAAGGTAGGAAAGGAATATGGGAAGGAAAGGAAAGGATAAAAGAAAAGGGAAAAGAAAAGAAAGAAAACTTGACAGGAGGATGACATTAGGATGGGAGAGGTAAAACAACCAAAAGCAAGAAAGCAGGAAGAGGACAAATAAGAGGATAAGGAAAAAGTGAAAAGAAAAGGAAGGAAACGGAAATCGGAAAAGGAAGGGAAAAGGAAGTGTCGTGACGAAGGGACCTGGCACGCTTGCGATGCGTGGCTCAGCTCGCCGGATTAGGGGGGATCTTGCCCCTTCGCCAGACGGAAACCACATTACAAAAACACATATCGTGCCAAAAAACCACCACCACAAAAACCTTACCACACTTCAGGCACTGCATGGTGGAATCGCAGTGAGGCCTGTAGCCCACCCAAACATGGAACTCGGTCGGCCATGTTTTCGAGTTCCCCGATGACGATCACTGCTGCCAGGAGAAACCAATCACCAACGATGCATCGCCAACCTCTTCATCCCCCTGGAATCGTGCGTAGAAAATAATAAATTAACAAAAAGAAATAATAAATAACAGAAAAAAAAGAATAAATTACAAAAATCCTAAACCTAACCTTAATTCTATTTTATTTTTGTGTTTTTCTATATTTTATGTTTTTTTGTATTTGTATGTTTTTATTTTTTTTTTGTAAGTGTTTTTATGTTTTTTCTTTTGTAAGTGTTTTTATGTTTTTTTGTATTTTTATGTTTTTATGTTTTCTTGTATGTATTTTTTTGATTTTATGTTTTTTTTGAATTTTTATGTTTTTATGTTTTTTTGTATGTATTTTTATGATTTTATGTTTTTTTTTAATTTTTATAATTTTTATATTTTTTTCTTCTTTAGTTTTTGTATCTATTTCTTTCTGTAGTTTAATTGTTTTTGTGTACTTGTGTGTTTTCTGTAATTTATTATAATTTTTTTCTAATTTGTTTTGTCTTTTTTTTTTCTTTCTAGGTCTATTTCCCTGACTCACAACCGATCCCTTTATCCCCTCGGCTACGAATGGATTGCTTGCACCCACCTACTTTCAATCCTACCTAAAAGGAGCTCCCTGTAGCGGACAATATGGACGCAAAGTGCCCTCGTATGATTATCAAGGTAGCCTAAGACCAGATAAGGAGACGATTGCCGGTCCACAAAGAAAGGAAATTCAAAAAAAAAACCACAAATTTTGACACACCAAAAAGCAGAAATATCAAACAAAAAAATGTGAAAGAACGAGCAAAAATGGTATAAGAAAAATTAAAAATGTAAAATAAATATAAAAAAAAAACTACTAAAAATGAAATAAATAAATAAATAACAAAAAAAAAACACGCCGAACACTTAATAATACGAACAGCAACGCAGGAACAAATTTTTACGATGGGGCCCTGCGGGCGCTTTTCACCTTTGGCCGGACCTGACTTCGCCCTTATACTTGGCCACTGGTACTGTGGTCAATGTTTTTCTGCTCTAATAGTCTTATGACGAGCATATACATATACTTTCTTCGCACAATAATCGATTTAAATTTTATAAATAAATGTAAACAAAATCCACGGCTCTGGGGTCTTATTTAACTTTACTTGATAGCCTGGGAACCCACAGGCTCATATCCAGCTGTTAAGAATTTTCATTTTATTCGTATGGGCTCCTTTACACTATGTATGAGGTCAACTTTATTTTGGCGACTTTAAATTTCCTCGGCCAGAGCCCCAGAACTAACAAACAAATCCACTTCATAATAAATTGCAATAAGAACTTTGAATTTAAACTTACCCGTGGTATATTTTTTTTTAAGCATGAATGTACCATGTATGTACATATATATGTTGTAGTATTCTCCAAGAATCAAAATAAAGACAACCGTTCTGTGCCGTGGTAGCGTAATAAATGTTTCATTTTTATTATTTCAAATACTTCGTTCCATTTTTATTACAGTGTTGCCATACAGCATATTTCTAATATTTAATACAGTAATGCTGGACACTACATCTATTCTCTTCTTTTTATAAAAATTAAATGAAAACTATTTATAAAGTTGAATTCGTAATTATACAACTAATGTTCCATTGACAAATCATGGCCTTGGAGATGTGATGGTATATTTCTCTTTCGTGCAATTCTAGCTGCTGTTTCTACTTCCGAGCGGTCTTCTTTTGGTTCAGTGTTTATTTGCGTTGGTGATGGTGATGTTGTTGTTATTGGCTGAGTTGACGTGGTTGATGGGATCTTTTTAACATGTGTGACATTTCTTCGATACCGAGTTCCGGTGCCTGTATTTTCGACAGTCAACTGCGATCCTTTCCGTTCCATGACTTTGTAAACTGTGGGCTCGAACTTGGTAGCTAATTTGTTTGTTATTATTTGCCTTTTAACTACCACTTCATCTCCTTCTTCAATAGCATTTGCTTTCGCGTGACGCTTACGATCAGCATATTCTTTGCCTTTTAACGTCATTTCTGCATCTCTGTCACGCAACTCGTCATCAATTTCTATACGTTGCTTAAGATATGGTAATTTGTAGCGAATATTTCGTTTAAACATTCATTCAGACGGTGTCTTCAAAGTTAACGTATGGGGAGTTGATCTGTACATCAGCAAGAATTTTTGCAAATCTTCTCGCCAATTTCCTTTTTCATTATTAAATGATCAATAACAAAAAAATTTTCTGTTATTGTTTTTGTTTTTGTCCTGGAGTTGGAACTTTATTTAAAAAAGGAATCTTAAAAGAAATAAAATTTCTTAAAAGACGTGTTTGATCGTGAAGATCACCACAACTCCTAATTTTGCGTTTCGCCCAGGTACGGCAATTGGGCTCATCAGTTAGATGATTGCCGTACCCTTCTAAGACGCAAATTTTGTTCGGAATACACCGACACTAATAAAATTCACTGCACTCACATGCAGTGAATTTTATTTTTAAGCGAATGTGTTTGATCTTCACGATCAAACACGTCTTTTAAGAAATTTTATTTCTTTTAAGATTCCTTTTTTAAATAAAGTTCCAACTCCAGGACAAAAACAAAAACAATAACAGAAAATTTTTTTGTTATTGATCATTTAATAACTTAATGCAAAACCAAGCAAACCTTTTGTTTACCTTTTTTAAGTGTCATATGTCTTGCACATTCGCTTAAAAATAAAATTCACTGCATGTGAGTGCAGTGAATTTTATTAGTGTCGGTGTATTCCGAACAAAATTTGCGTCTTAGAAGGGTACGGCAATCATCTAACTGATGAGCCCAATTGCCGTACCTGGGCGAAACGCAAAATTAGGAGTTGTGGTGATCTTCACGATCAAACACGTCTTTTAAGAAATTTTATTTCTTTTAAGATTCCTTTTTTAAATAAAGTTCCAACTCCAGGACAAAAACAAAAACAATAACAGAAAATTTTTTTGTTATTGATCATTTAATAACTTAATGCAAAACCAAGCAAACCTTTTGTTTACCTTTTTTAAGTGTCATATGTCTTGCACATTCGCTTAAAAATAAAATTCACTGCATGTGAGTGCAGTGAATTTTATTAGTGCCGGTGTATTCCGAACAAAATTTGCGTCTTAGAAGGGTATGGCAATCATCTAACTGATGAGCCCAATTGCCGTACCTGGGCGAAACGCAAAATTAGGAGTTGTGGTGATCTTCACGATCAAACACGTCTTTTAAGAAATTTTATTTCTTTTAAGATTCCTTTTTCATGCTGACAAATTATTATAATCTTTTTAATAACGAACGATTTTGTCGCTCCACCTCACCATTTTCATGTGGCCAATATGGTGTCGTGTTTTGTAATATAATATCGTTTATTCGACAGTATTTCTTAATTTCCTCGCACACAAGCTGAGGGCCATTATCTGCTTTAACGGAAATTGGTAATCCAAAACGAGCGAAAATGCACTCCAGTCGCTTTATCGTCTCCGTTGCATCAATGTTTTTCATTACATCTACTTCTTTTATTTAATTTTAATGGGCTTAACATTAAAATTTCCCCTGACAAAGGAGCTTTATATGCTAAGTGGATGTCATTTATTCATGGAATCTTTTTCAAACGTGCCAACACAAAGGGTGCATTCTATGGTGGCATTATTAACTCCACTTACACATACATGCAAGCTCATGTGTCAAGGAAACGTGTTCCAGAGTCCTGGATCAAGTATTGCTCGCGAATCCTCGCTCGGTCGTAAGATACATTGAGGCCAATGATGAGTTGAACCTTTCCCAAAGGCACCATATCCTCTAAAGTATACTTTCGATTATCACTCTGCGCGATATTGAGATTCATGAGCTGCGGACTCACCCAGGAATAAAAATATTTACTGCCGACTGCCGTTGCCATAGTTGGAGCAGAGCCAGCTGTTACACATACTTCAACATCAAACACTAGACCCTTTTCTTCGGGAAAATCTACTTGGACTGGGCCAGTTGATTTGTAACACGTCCAGCCCGGTCTCATTACCCATTCCTTTGGAGGTTCTATGTCATTTTGCAACAAAGACTCAATCAAAACTCTGCCTATTTCTATAAAGTGTTCTACAATGTTGTATTCTGGAGATGATGGACTTTCTGATTCTTTTGGGGGATCATCTTTTGGTGGCTGTATTGGTGTCTTGGACGTGGATGGCAGTGAACTTGTTGGATTTCGAAAGATTTTAACTGTACTGTGGGTATATTTCGTGGTAATTTCTTATTATGTGTCTCATTTTGAGTCGAATTTGTATATTATAACCAGAACTTTTAAATGTTCTCCGGCATTTTTGATTGCGGTTGCGGTTTGTTGATATATTTTTTTTTAAGCTTGCATGTGCTCTGTTAACACTACAACTTCAACAATTAGCAATGAAAGCGAATCCTTTTGTTGCAACTAAGTTGTTTGTTCACTTTCTTTTTGTGCGTGCTAGTATCCCTATACCTACTACTCTGTTGTCGTGATTGTGTCGTCGTTGTGATTGTGAGTTATAAGTTTGGCTTAATTTTGTTACGTGTAACCCGCAAGATAATTTCTTAATACATTGGGGATGTACCACGACGTCTACGTGGTTCACTTTATTTGCTCATAAATGATGATTTTGTGTTGAAATCCACATGTGCATTTGCATGCATTTTTTAATTGCATAAAAAAACAAAACGAGTATGTTGTGAAACAGATTAAGCAACAGCAAATTCCGATGAACTTAGAGGTTTCAGATGAGGTGGAGTTTGTTAGATTGTGTTATTATCTGACTGTCATCAAGCTACCTAAAAAAAGGCGTAAGGGTGTCTATGCTTCTAGCTCAATACTTGTAAGCAATGGAATTCTATGGATTTGTGAGTGTTAAAATCTCAATTGACCTACTGCAGCTTTGAATTCTTTAACAGTTCTGATTTAACAGATGATTTGATCGTTGTTTCGATTGTTTTACAAAATGTTTTTAGTGTTATTATTATTATTAATAAACAAAGATCTAATTTTCTTTCAGAAACCGACTGCCACTAAGTTTTATCAAAAAATTAAAATGAAGTCTCCAGAAGTTTTGAATATCAACTGGGAGTGCATAAAAGCCAAAATGAGATATGTAAAAGGGACGTATCTGAATGCTGTAACCTGGAAAGGACAAACAGGTGCTGGTCTTTTGGCAAATGGCGAAGGAAGTAGTGTGGCAGATTATATTAAAAAAATTTGCCTTTATTTTGAGTTGTTGGAAACAATTTTCGGGAGCAGGAAAAATATTGCTCCAAAAACTGTTTTCGAAACCAGTTATGAAACGGATTGTATTATTGATGAAGTGCAAGAATGGTATGCAACAGATGACGATATGAATGATTTTTCGGTTTCATACTGTCCGGAAGTTGTAGAAGATGGGGATCATGCAATCCCAAGAAATGATCTCCCTATTGAGCCACCAGAGAGTGGCATTACTCTAAGCAAGCTCAAAGGTATATTCTTTATAAAGCCTTACGCAAACCAGGGTGATAAGTGCGTGCGATGCGATTGCGTTAAGTAAAACCTCCATAAGGTTATATGTATGTATTTCAATTTGATAGAAAGCGCTTATCGCACGACGCTATCGCGCTGGTTTGCTTAAGGTTTAAATCTTTTTTGGTAGATTTTTGGCAGAACGGTTACAATGCTCGGGCTCAACGCAATTAAGCTTTTCAGGCAATCTTACTTTTTTCGACCTCTGATAGGTCAGAAGTCACGTATCAAAAAAAATCTCAAAAGTTAAATTATCTTAAACTTAATCCGTTGAACGCGCGCAATGCAATTTTTAAGATCCCTATTATGAGTAGCGAATCGAACGTTCGGCTGGAAGCGAATGTTTCGCTACTCATAATAGGGACCTTAGACTTGAAATTTTTCGAAACCAAAATAAATGACTAATTTAAAGATGAAATGAAAAGCAAAACTAAACGGAAGAACAAAAGTTCACCTATTGAACTTTTACTCGGGGTTCAAGAAAAAAAGCTAGAGCTGGAAGTAAAAAAATTTGAGCTGGAAAGAGAAAAGGAAGTAGCCAATATTGAGCTCAACAAAATACAAACACAACAGAATTTTGAATTAAAAAAACTAGAAATGGAGAAAGATGAAAGACTTAAGAGATATGAGCTTGAGTTAAAGTACAAAAAAGAAATGTAAAAATGAAACGTAATGTAAATATGTATAATTGAACTTTTTTTTAAGTTTTTTTTTTTTTTGGAAAGAAAATTATTTTAGTTACATAAGTTATTTTTTTCGTTAATAAAAAATTTTGTTAAAAATTTTGGTCTTGGATCATTTCTAATAATGCACGTCGCTTCAATTGACCCGCAGCGGTGTTATAATCATGATGTTTGACAGCTTCTTCTTCCTCGTTTTCGCAATCATCGGCTGGTTCACTCGGTATTTGAAAAAGGTCTTCTGTGGCTGTTTGTGTGATTAAAATATTATGCAAAATAGCACAAACTAGGATCCACCGACAAGCAAACTTAACAGCAGCGTCATTCTTTATTTGAATTTTCATTTCTTTTATGCTGTTAAACCTCTCTTTTAAGTGCCCAAAACAATGCTCTATTCTTATACGATAAGAGCTGAAATTCTTGTTGAATTTCGTTCTTTCCTAAGATAACTCTTTCCAAGGATAACTCTTTAGAATGCTCAGAACAAAAATAAAACCTCTGCTTCAACCTACCGGCGTGATGCACATTTTATATATATATAACTCAAATGAAAACCAAAATGAGACTAAAATTTAAACAAAATGAGAAAATAATAAATTAACAGAAAGATACAATAAATAACAAAAAAAAAAAAAGAATAAATAACAAAAATCCTAACACTAACCTTAATACTACTTTATGCTTTTATGTTTTATGTTTTTAAGTTTTTTTTTTTTATATATAAAATATTTTTTTTTTTTTGTTTTTATGATTTTATATGTTTTTTTGTATTTTTATGTTTCTAAGTATTTTTACAATTTTATCTTGATTTTTCTTTTGTGTTTTTGTATTTTCCTTTTTGTAGTTTAATCGTTCTTGTTTTTGATTAGTTTTCTATGTTCCCTTTTTTTTCTTCTAGGTCCCTCATTTTTTTGTGACTCGCAACCGATTCCTCTATCACCTTGGCTACACTGGGATTGCTTTCACCCACCTACTTTTCCTGCCTAAAAGGAGCTCCCTGTAGCGGATATGGCCTATAAGTGGCCTCGTACCAACAAAATAGCCCAAGAATCGAAAAGGAAACGATCACGGCCCTAACCAAACGAGAATTCAAAAAAAAAAACAACAAATTCAACCACACAACAAAAGAAATATCGACAAAAATGTTTAAAAAAAAAATGAACAAAATGCTATAAAAAAATTAATAAAAAGGCATAAAAAAAACTATAAAATGTAAAATAAATATAAAAAAAATTACTAAAAATTAAATAAATAAATAACAAAAAAAAATCACGCCGAATACTTATTACAAGAAAAACAGCAACACTGGAACAATTTCTATGTTTGGGCCCTGCTGGCGCTTTTCACTTCAGGCCAGACCTGACTTTGCCCTTGCACTTGGCCTCTTGCACCGTGTTTCAATGTTTAGTATTTTCACCCTCTTATGCTTTCGCCTAGTGACTAACATACATATACTTTTCGCCCAATGGATTTAATTTTTGTAAACAAATATAAACAAAATGCACGGCTCTGGGGTCTTATTTAACTTTACTTGATAGCCTGGGAACCCACAGGCTTATATCCAGGTGTCAAGAATTTTCATTTCATTTGTATGGGCTTTTATCAACTTTATTTTGGCGACTTTAAATTTCCTCGGTCAGAGCCCCAGAACTAACAAACAAATACACTTCATAATAAATTGCACTAAGAACTTTGAATTTAAACTTACCCGTGGTATAATTTTTTTTGCATGAATGTACCATGTATGTACATATATATGTGTGCTGCACTATCTTATTTTTATCTTTTTCAGGGTACTATTCACTAGAATATTTGAAAACTTTTTTTTAAAAAATCTACACCACGTATATAAATTAAACAATAAAAACTAAACTTACATTCAACAAAAAAAACGAATTGAAAATAAAAGGAAACTTAAATCAAGCTACACCACTTTCATTGACTTGAGATGACTTTTTGTCCATCTTCAAAGTCGAACGGTGACTTTTCCATCCACACCATTTACTATCACCAGCCTCTTTAAAAGTGTGCCAGGACGACTCACAGTGGCGTAGCATTGCTAGTGTGAATGATGTGGTGGCGTTCCTTTTCTTATTTTTATTTTTATCTAAAATAATTACAAAATAATACATAATGTACGCATAGAAACTTACACTACAATAATAAATACTTACATAAATACATAAAATACTTAACTTAACACAAACTGCCTATGCACATACAATACATAAATAAATGCGTACATCAGAAATACATAACGATACACTAGAACGTAACATATAAATAAATAACGAAAATAAATAACACTTATCATAAATATATATAAATAAGTACTAAATACATAAATATAACTAATAAATACCTAAATACATAATATGAAAACAAATAAACGTCACACAAAAATTTTTACCCTACTGTCACTTCTTAAATAAAACTACCTCTGGCGGCAGTTGCAGAAGCTCGTTAAACTTGCCTTCGACTGCCACAGATACTCCCTACCCACTAGTTCGTCTTCTTATCCACGAACGTCTCTTATTAGTTCTTGTGTGACTTTTTGACGCTTGTTTACCATTTGTCGTCAACACTAGAAATTATGGCTGGTAGTTGGGTATTTCAATTTTATTTGTTTTTCTTTTTATATTGGTTTATATCAATTAATTTCTCTAATCTTTTTGTATTTTAGATGTTTCTATACGGTTTGGGAGCATTTGAGAAGAATATCCAATCGACGTAGGATCGACAATTGCCAAGGTAAGTTTGTTTATGTTTTCTGTTCACTACTTCATGGCATTTTTTTCTTTTCCCATACAGGTATCCGTAACAGAACTTTGAATTTTTTAAGATCGTTTGTGCCTAATTTTGCGGAAATTAATGCACCTTTAAGAGAATTACTACGTAAAAATGTGAAGTTTGTTTGGACGGAAAAGGATTCAAAGATTTTAGAAGAAATCAAAGAGATGTTAGCAAAAGCCACATCTTTACAGAGTTTTTCGCCTGAAGTTCCAATAGTTCTTCAAGCTGATGCATCTAAAAATGGTTTAGGGTGCTGCTTGTTTCAGAACAAAATGCCCATATTTTTTGCATCAAAGAGCTTATCATTGACAGAAATTAATTACGCACAAATTGAGAAGGAGTTTTTGGGCATAGTCTACGCATGTGCAAAATTCCATGCGTATATTTACCGAAGAAAAGTGACTGTGCATACTGATCACAAGACCACTGGTTTCTATTATGAAAAAAGAATTGAGTCAAATACATTCTTCGAGACTTCAGAAAATGAAAATTAAGCTTCTCAAATATAATTTAGATGTTCAGTATGTACCATGTAAATTACTTCACGTAGCAGATCTGTTGTCAAGAAACTATTTACAAGATAACACGGTTAATATGGATAGTTCGTTCAGAGCTGTAGTGCACTCTGTTAACTTGAGTGATTCCAAGAAAGAATTATTTAGGAAAGCTATTCAAAATGACTAAATTGCACAATCTATTATACAAAACTTTAAATATGGGTGGCCGAAATCAAAACATGCTCTATCACAAGAACTGCAATTTTATTGGAATATTAAGGACCACTTATATTTTGAAGATGAACTTCTTTTTTATGATGATCGTATCTTTGTTCCACAAAGTATAGTGCCTGAAATGCTTAATACATCGCATAGGTAACACATGGGTATAAGCAAAACAAAAGCACGGGCTAAAGCATTCTTTATTGGCCCATGATGAATCGAGATGTTGAGAACGTTATCTTTAAATGTCGAACTTTTGAAAAATTCAGAGCAAACAACAGCCACCATAAGTTAATTCCACATCCCATTCCAACTCATCCTTTTCAAAAAATAGGCTGTGATTTACTTGACTTTGGAGGTAGATCATATTTGATTTTAGTTGACTACTTATCTAAATGGTTGGAAGTTAAAGCTATACCAAATAAAACCAGAAGCAGTGTTGTTAAGGCCCTTAAGAAAATTTTTAGTACTCATGGAATTCCAGAAATTGTGGTATCTGATAATCAACCGTTTAGTTCATATGAGTTGAAAAGTTTTGCTAACAGTTGGAATTTCAATTTTAGTTATTCAAGCCCTCGATATGCACGGTCAAATGGATTAGCAGAGAAAGGAGTTCATATTGCAAAGCAGATACTTCGAAAAACAAGTGAACAGGGCACTGATATTAATACAGCTCTTTTAGAATACAGATCAACTCCTATTTCAGGTTTAGGGTACTCACCTTCTAAAATCTTAATGAGTAGAAATTTAAGAACCAAATTTCCCATAAGTGTTGAAGCATTTTAACCCAAAATAGTTCCAAAAATTTACCAAAAACTTGGTGATAATCAAGAAAAATATACTCAAAGACATGTGTCAAAAGCATTGTCAGCATAATGTTAAAAGTATTGTCAGCAATACTTCAATTGTGGGAACAATTCAATGAATTCAGGTTCACGCATATCGTGTATCAATAATATCAATTATGAATGTCTGGTCCCACAGTTGAGGTATTGCACGCGCAACGCAGTTTTGCATGCTTGCAATTCTTGTGTATTGCCAAACTCAAATGTATAGACAATCGGAAAATAAAATGTGTTGACTGATTAAGTCGTTATTAAACCGTCGTTGTGTTCGTACTTGCTTCCTCTTTTTACATTTTGGCGACCGTGACAGGACAATTAACTAAAAAAGTTTAGTTGCCCGCTTTATTTTGTTTTCTTTAAAATAATTGTAGTTTCAAGTGATTTTTTTTTTGTTGTTTGAGTGGTTAAGTGTTGTGTGAACTAAAGAACTAAAAAAATAAAAATAAAAATGAGTTAAGCAGAAAGTGTTATGTCGTTTTCCATTGGTAATCCGGAAAAACTCTCCGATCCGGGATGCCAAAGTAACACTTTTATTTGTTTTGATGTTTCGTTGCTTGTATTGTGTATCGGTGTGAAACATCGAGCGCTATTTTTTTTCATTTTTTTCATAATTCACTTAAAGCCACAGGAATATGTCTTAAAATGTTTTTAGAACTCATCTCACAAAATTAATTAACTAATAATTGCTTTCAGGTCACTTTTTTTCAATTTTTAGAGGTGTCAAATGATATTTGTCAATTTTGACGTCAACAGTGTTTCAGTGTGTGAGTGCTTCTGGCTTCGCTTCCTTCTTCAAATCAAGAATCAAATTTCTCTTTTTTCGAGGAGAGGAATTGTCATTTGATGCCAATGGAACGGTTTGAGAAGCGTTCAGAAGGCTTCCGAACGACCAATGGAAAACGACATTAGTGTAATGGACTTGGAGTATTACTCAGAAAACCAGGAAAGGTTGGGAGAAGAAATTTGCCGCATAAGCCGCAATTATGCAAAGGATTCCGAAACAAGGAAAACCTTAAGCTATTTGTTGGAGCGTCGGGCCAATCTAGAAGCGAATTGGCAGAGCTTCGATGAGACAGACAGAATTATCCGGGATAAATTCGCTGAACAGCTTGACCATCAGTAATTCAAAAAAGACTATTACGAAGCAATACATAAATAATAAAATAAACATTCGCATAGACGAAATGGATAACGGACTTCAGGAAACTTCTGCTGATGGGAAGTAACGAACTCAGAAAGTTTCCAAGAGTAAAGTAAACCCACCTGCTGTTGACACAGAAGGAAGCCAACAAGCATCTGCAGTGGCAACAAATAATCAGCCTTCCATAACGACCACCAAGGAGATCTTTCTATTACTCGTAAGCAACCTGAAGAAGACGCTGCATTTTATTCAGGAGACTCGGCCAAAACTTATTCATTCACGAGGTCGAACGCAATTTCGACGTGTAAGACCGAGTTGAGCTGGTGTTGGTGGAGCTATGTGATCTAATAGATTATCCCAAACCTATTGAGAAGCCATCACAGTCACCAGTCGCTTCAACTATAAAATTGCTCAAAATTGAGCTGCCAAAGTTCGATGGGAACTATCTCAACTGGCTGCAATTTTATGATCTATTCAAACAACTTATACATGACCAACTGATTCCTGCTGCGCAAAAGCTGTATTTCCTACGTGCGAATGTGACAGGAGAAGCGCAAAGCTTAATACAGCATTTCCAGCCCACTAACAAAAATTATGACGTGGCATGGAATACTCTGGTTGATCGGTTTGATAATAGAAGGTTGCTGTTGACAGCTCAATTGTCGAAATTGCTGTCCCAATCACCAGCAATTGGGACAGCTTCCAGTCTGAGACGATTGCATGATGCCATAAAGGAGGGAATGCAGGCAATATCCAATCTTGGATACGAAGTTACCAATTGGGACCCTATAGTGGTCTATCTAATGCTCCAAAAGTTGGACAAGGAGTGCAGAACGCTGTTTGAAGAAACCTTAGAGGATCCCAGAAGCAGACTACTCTTCAAATAGGCAGATCAACAAACCAGAAAACTCAACAAATGTTGGTAAGCGTTATAAATATTTCCTAAATTCAAAATCTGCAAGTACTGCATCAGGCCCAGAAAGGATGCGTCAGGTATATCTCGCCACAGCGGTTATAAACTGCATTTCATCCAACGGAACGAGCATCCCTTGCCGTGCAATGCTAGATTCAGGCTCACAATAACATTTCTTAACGCAATCCCTTGCCACTGAGTTGGGCCTCAAGCAACGTCGCAAGAGTGTGCCAATAACGGGAATAGGGGGTAAAGAATGTAAGGCAGATTTCGTCACCAATGTAACGTTTGAGTAAAGAACATCCGGATTCCAGGCAACTTTAGAGGCAAGCATTATGCCTCGCATTACTGACTATAATTCAAGTGCGCAAATTGACATAATACAAAGCTTGGTTGGATAGCTGGAAGCATACCAATACAAACAGACACATCAACTCCCGTTCATTGCCACATAGCTACAGGTCCTACGCTATCTTCTTTAGACAAATTGGTGCGGAGATTCTGGGAAACGGAAAATCGTGATATGCCAGCAAATACCATGAGCAAAGAGGAACATGGCTGTGAAGAACACTCCAAGAAAAACGTAAGAGTAAATGATAGCCATCAGTTTGTTGTGCGGTTACCATGTAAAGAGTACGAAGCTCTTGGTCATATGAGTCGAATTGATGAAAGCCAACTGTGCAACACTCATTTTGTAAACCCACATCACTGTTTTATAAAACCCGAAAGCACATCAACAAAGCTAAGAGTGGTATTTGATGCATCAGCTAAAAGTGCCTCTGGATATTCACTTAATGACAGTTTAATGGTTGGTCCAACAGTTCAACCAGACTTATTTTCCATTATTACCAAGTTTCGAATGCACAAATATGTTTTCACGGGTGACATTAGTAAAATGTACCGACAAGTGTTAGTAGATCCTTGTGATAGAATGTTGCAGCTGATTTTGTGGAGATCGGAACCCAGCAGTTCACTCCAATTGTACCAGCTGAACACAGTAACTTATGGTACAGCATCAGCGTCATATCTGGCCACTAGATGCTTAGTAAAGCTTGCTGGAGATGTTGAGGAACAATATCCTCTTGCATCGCAGATTATAAAAAACAATTTTTATGTAGACGATTGTCTTACAGGTGCTGAGACTATAGACGTGGCTAAAAACCTATTAACAGATGTCAACAATGTCTTAAAAATGGGCCACTTTGAGCTAAGAAAGTTTTGTTCTAATCATCCTGATATATTGCAGAACATTCCTGAAGAGCATAAAGAGCAACTAGTTGCATTTCATCAATCTGAAGTGATCAAAACGTTGGGATTGATCTGGGATCTCTCTTTGGATCCATTCAAATTTAAATTTGACTTTGATGAATTTAATCAATACGAGAAAGAATGCAAACGAACCGTACTAGCCAATCTTGCGAGGTTATTTGATCCCTTGGGACTACTTGGACCCGTAATAGTTCTTTGAAAACTATTCTTGCAGGAGCTATGGAAAACAGATTTATCATGGGATGACCACGTCCCTGAAGATCAAACAAACAAGTGGATTCGTTATTTGAAAAGTTTTTCGATGTTGAAAGAATTAAGCTTACCAAGATATGTCTCCTGTCCAAGCAGTGAAAGAAACATATAACTGCACGCATTCTCAGACAGCAAGCAAAACGCCTATGGGTCATATGTGTATTTAAGATCTGTAGAGGACAATGGAACTATTCATTCACAACTGTTGTGTTCAAAATCAAGGGTTGGTCCTCTGAAGGCAACTACTATAGCGAGGTTGGAGCTACAAGGAGCTGTTCTCATGGTTGAACTAGTAGCTAAGTTGCTCCCACTACTACCTGATCAAATAAAAAAAGGTATATTACTATACTGATTCAACCACGGTACTGGCATGGATAAGATCGCCTTCCTACACATGGGATAACTACGTTGCAAACAGGGTGGCCAAAATTCAAGCGAACACAGATATACAACAATGGCATTTTGTTAAGGGAAGTATCAACCCGACCAATATTGTATCTAGAGGGCTCGATCTACAAACACTTCTAAATACACCAACTTGGTTTAGCGGCCAGATTTTCTTTCAATGGATGAGATATTGTTGGAAACAAGGCCTTCATTGGCTCCAGAAGACATTCCAGAACGCAGAAAGGTGAAGACTGTATTAACAGTGTCAGCAAATACCGATAATGATATCCAAATAGAGCGTATCAATCATAAAAATTCCTTTCGGAATTTGCAAAACATATTTGCATACTGCTGTCGTTTTTACAGTAACTGCAGAAAGCAAAAATCATTCAAAAGAGAGAATTTCCAGACGACTACCGTTTTCTTCAAAGAGTTTTAAATGTGCATAAAGGATCCAGCATAGCATCTTTAGCTCCATTTTTTGATGAGGAAAAAAGCTAATTAAAGTTGGTTAAAAACGCATCAATTATGGTGGATGCAAAGCATCAAATCTTATTGCCAAACAATCATTGGATAACAAAACTGTTTCCAGTAAATTTGCACAAAACTCATATGCATGTAGCACCTAGAGCGCTCATAGCAATTTCCAAGCAAAATTATTCGATTTTAAGTGTTGGCAGCATGGCACGAGAGACAGTTTTCAAGTGTGTTGAATGTTTTCGTTCCACTCCAAAACCTATAGCGCAAATCATGGGCAATTTACCGAAAGAAAGAGTCACACCATCCCGTCCTTTTTATTACTGCGGGGTTGATTTTTGTGGGCCTATTAAAACGCACTACAACATTAGAGGTCCAACAAAATCTTATTTGGCGGTAATTGTGTTTTTCTCAACAAAAGCAGTTCACATTGAAGTGGTGGGAAATCTATCTTCAGAGTCATTTATCTATGCACTAAAGCGATTTATTGGTAGAAGAGGCATGTGTCATACAATTTTTTGCGATAATGCAACTAATTTTGTCGGTGCAAAAAATGAGCTGATGGAGTTAAAAATGGCATTCAAAGCTCAAAACAATCAAGCGGCTATATACTCGATGTGCTTGTAGAATGGCATCAATTGGAAATACATACCACCTCGTTCACCACATTTCGGAGGGCTTTGGGAGGCTGCTGTTAAGTCTGCAAAGAGTCTTCTAGCGTGCTACCTTCGGGAAGCGTCACTTACTTTTGAAGAGTTGGGGACAGTGGTAATACAAATAAAAGCAATCTTAAACTCAAGGCCGATTACTCCTATGTCATCAGATGCAAATGACCTAGAAGATCTTACACCAGGTAATTTTTTGATTGGAGCCCCACTCACAACTTAACCAGAACCAGATATTTTCGATTGCAATCTCAGCAGCCTTAAAAGGTTCCGTCAAATAAAATATATTCAGCAGAACTTTTGGAAAAGATGGTCAACTGAATATCTTCACCTATTACAACAGAGATCTAAATGGACCCATGGATCAGTCAACTTGCTTCCTGGTGCAATGGTTGTAATAAAAGAAGAAAATGTTGCTCCAATGAAATGGAAGTTAGGTCGTGTAGAGGAAGTTATAAAAGGTTAAGACGCAGAATGGACATTCAAGCGTGCAATTCACAATTTATGCCCATTGCCCATGGAAGATGAAACTCCAGCAGATAAAGCTCAAGAGACTCTATAAAGCAATCAGCGGTTTAAGACAAATGTCAAAAAAAAATCCCAAATCACTTCTTTCCGTGGTCCTCATGGTTTTATCAATCTTCCCTCTATCAATGTCTCAAAAAATTTAACGTGTAAACATAACTCAATTGGATAATGCAACTGGCATATATATTGAGGACATTGGGAAAATACAAACCATTAACAGCAATTGGAATATTTATGTGTACTATAATCTAACTACTTATGTTCATGAATTAAATCTGATAAAATCATACCTTCACCAAATTGAAGAACTTTGTGGAGAAGAAGTAGCTAAACATGTATACTGCCAACCAATTACAGAGCAAGTCCAACATAGACTCACAATAATAGAGCACAATAACGAGCTCCTCGACAATTACAACATGAGAAAAAATTCAAGAATCAGATCCCGCAGATCTCCTCTGGACATTGTAGGAAAGTTGGCAAGTAGTCTATTTGGTGTTCTTGATCAGGATGATGCTAAGCACATTGAAGATCAGATAAACATCGTAAATCAACACGAACATCATCTGAGAACTCTAATTCGAAAGCAGACTTCCATTGCAGATTCTACAGCAAAACTTTTGAAACGCAATACGCTCCAAATAACTCAACAGTTTCAAGCCTTAAATGTCTACTTTTCGAGCATCACAAACGCAATAAAAGAAAAACAAAACCTTAATGAGGTTAAGCAAAACATTGCTTCGTTGACTTCGTATTTGATTTTGATTATTTCGAACTATGAAAAGGTTCAGGATGTTCTTCTAGATGTGCTGCTGGATCTTAATCATGCAATGATAAACCCACAAATAATAACCCCAAATCAACTGACCGAACAAATTATGGTAATTAAGGCACACCTTCCATCAACATTGACACTGGCTAAGGGATCAACAATGGACTTGTACAAAATGATATCTGTAAAAGGGAGAGTTCTTTAAGAAACAGTAGTTTTTGAAATACGACTACCACTGGTAGATACCACTGAGTTCCAGTTGTTTAATGTACATCCGATCCCTATTTTAAAAGAGTCCTCAAGCTTTTTAGTTGAAGTTACATCCCAATTTCTTGCAATTTCATTGACAAGGGATGCATTTTTCCCGCTGTCCGAGCTAGAACTTAGTCAATGCCGCATTCTATCACCTCAACAGTTTCTCTGCAAACAATTGCACCCTACACACACAAAGCAAGCTGTCACGAGTAGTTGTGAATTAGCCTTGGTAAACCACAAAAATAATGCGTTGCACGAATGCAAGTTAAACACTTGGATATTTTCTACAGTTTCAAATACAACGGGGCATCTTGTATGCGAAGATTCTACTGAAAGCCTTTCAGTATTCGGTAATGGCTTACTCGAATTTAAGGAATCTTGCTTGCTGAAAATGCCATCTTTGACTATAAAAGAGGAACGGGAATACAAAAATAACATCGCCATTAAAAATTTCTTTATTCCAAAAACCGACATAAACGCTTGGATTACAAATCGCACAGAATCTAAGATCAGCAGTCCTCCGCAAATAAAGGAAATGAAAAAAATAGATATTTCGAAGCTGAAAGACTAAATCGACAGTGTGTCAACGTCCACGATTACCATCATTACGGGCTGGGCTACTTGTTATTGGCTGGCATGATTGGGATTGGCATCGCTTACTGATACCGACGAAGGCACCAAGTCGCTGCTCCCAGACGTGGTATTTCTAGATTTAATGTAAATATTTAAGCATTGAATGACCTTGCATTTTTATTGTTAATCTAATTTTTTTTGATTTATTTCTTTGAACATTATTTCATTTTGCATTTTACAAATTTTGTGTAAACAGTAAATTAATAGTGGTTACATTTGTTTTGTTTGTGTAAATCTTGTTTTTAGTTTTTTTGTTTGTTTTAATTTAAGAACACAATATTGATAAAATTAAAATGTATAAAATATTCATTAGAAATTTAGTTTAGAGAGTTAAAAACCCTCAAAGGGGGAGTATGTCAAAATTATTGTCAGCATATGTTAAAAGTATTGTCAGCAATACTTCAATTGTGGGAACAATTCAATGAATTCAGGTTCACGCATATCGTGTATCAATAATATTCAATTATGAATGTCTGGTCCCACAGTTGAGGTATTGCACGCGCAACACAGTTTTGCATGCTTGCAATTCTTGTGTATTGCCAAAACTCAAATGTATAGACAATCGGAAAATAAAATGTGTTGACTGATTAAGTCGTTATTAAACCGTCGTTGTGTTCGTACTTGCTTCCTCTTTTTACAACATGATTTGGGGAGGAAAAGAAGTGAGGTACATTTTAGAAAAGGTCAAAATGTAGTCTATAAAGATAGGAACTTTTGGCAACCTGCAAAGATAGTACACAAACATTTCTCTCCGCGTTCATACATAATAGAAAATGAAAATGGAAGAAAAATCCGAAGAAACACTGAACACATAAGAAGATCATTTCATTCTCCAGTAATTTATGATCGAACTTCTACTCTCCCATTGATGCAGATAGTCCGACACGGTTTCTACTAAATATGAAAAGAATTGCCAAAGAACAGAGATAACCTTAGAAAACAAGGAAACTACTAAACCAAACAATGCGACTCCAACAAATCGATCGGGTTATATAACGCGCTACGGGAGAGAAATAAAAAAGCCAAATATTTTCGGTTCAAGCTTCTAATGTGCGAAGCCCTTTGAAAAAAGGGGAAATGTTGTATTTATTGTAAGCATAAATAAATATTATGTTGCCCTTCTGGCAACACCGTAAGTATCTAAGCTGAGAAATGTCAAACTATGTACATGTATGTATTAAGAAGTTGAAATGAAATTAAAGAAAAGAACACTACTGAACTTTGTCTTTGATCGACGTATATAACAATATTAAATGTTAAAATAAAAATACTAAATCGATCAATACTTAAACAAACAATTTTTGACCCGATAGGTGCAACTTTTGTTTTTATGTGCATATCCTTACTTGCTCAGGTTCTTGGCTGGGTAGATTTTCATCTTTTGTTTTACTTTTTGTCTCGGCAGTTATTTTACTGCAACTTATGAGAAATGCGGTATTGTGGAACTGTATGGTGAATACCCTAACAAAGAAAAAATTTTGTACAATTGGTTCCTAGATCAAAGAAAGCAAAGTGTGCCAAATCCCAGTGAGGTCCTAAAAATAAAGGCGTGCTCATTGCATGAAGAAATTAAGAAGAGGCCAGGCTCATTCAATGCGAGCAAT
Source organism: Melanostoma scalare (assembly GCA_949752695.1). Lineage (NCBI taxonomy): Eukaryota > Metazoa > Arthropoda > Insecta > Diptera > Syrphidae > Melanostoma > Melanostoma scalare. The sequence goes on along the minus strand of OX456986.1, from coordinate 65,794,644 downwards.
GGTTGTGTCACAAATTTTAAGAAAAGGTAAAAAATTAGCTTGCTGAAAATTGTGAAAAAAAGTTTCAAACAAACCGCTGTTTTATAACGCCGATGATTCCGAGCTGTTCTACGGACTTACGCCCAATAAAACCGTTGTAGCTTTTAACGAAACGTCAACTACTGGCCAAAAGACCAGAAAAAAAGAATTGCATTAAAAGTATATATTTATAAATTATTTGTTTACTCATCTTCGCTTTTCATAACGAATTGAACCCAAAAAAAAAAAAATACCTACTCGTTTAGTTCAACAACCTCGCTCATAACAACTACCCTTGTTTTATTTAGTTTAGTTTAGTTTGTTTATTTCATCAATTAGAGATTTATATTCTCATTTAGAATACAAAAAAAAAAATATAGTATATAAGATAATAGTAATAATAACAATAATAAACATAATAGTGATAGTAAAAGTATAAATAATAAATGATAATTGTTAGAGCGTTTGCAATACTAACAAGACATTTTTCTTGAAAGAATATCTAGAACAATAATTGAAAATGTCAATTAGATCGACTACTTCGTTAGTTTCTCTGATGCAACGAGCTTTTGGTTCATTCCTACCATAATTAGTAGGCATGAATGTTTCCCGGAAATGAAAAGGTAAACGGACTCCTACTAGGAGAATAAAAATCAGTTCGCTCTAGCAAGTTTGGGCAAATTATATGGGCTTTGATGACATCTGCTATTATCATAATTGAAAAATATTTCCGTCTACGCTCAAGTGTCGAAAAGTAGGCACCTGACATTATATGGTGGCCTTTCAAAATGCCAGTTCAGCTTTTTGAAAGCATATCTCGTAAAGCTTTTTCTCTATTATATAAGAATGTGTATTATAACGTGGATTCCATACCAGGGAACAATATTTATGAATAGACCTAACAAGTGCTACATAAAGCGTTTTCAGTGTAAAAGGATCTAAGAACTCTTTTGCACTCCGTTTAATAAAACCTAGCATCTTATAGGCTTTATTGACTATGTAATTTGAAGTGTGAAAGATAACTTGGGGCCTAAAATAACTCCTAGGTCCTTTTTTTGACTAACCTTTTCTAGTGTTATACTCTTGATAGAGTAATCAAAAACTATATACGACTTTTTCCTGCAACATATAAGACTTTCACATTTGGACACATTTAGAAAAGTTGATTTTTCTTACACCACTCAGCAAGCTTTGTTAAGTCTTCCTGGAGCAAAAGACATTCATAGACTGTGTTTATGTATTCAAATATTTTTAGATCATCTGCATACAATAAATGTTTAGAATGCTGAAAAATATCTGGTATATCATTTATGAATAAATTGAATAATAATGGGCCAATATGACTTCCTTGTGGAACTCCTGAAGTAACCTTAATACATCTTGCTTTAAATATTAGGGAGATCTCGCTGTAGGTCAATGAGTCATTAAAGTAATTTGCTTGATTTAAGCTCAAATTGAGTTGAGAGTACAGGAATCTACTAAAAGACTGGTGAGCATTAGCTTTAAATCCATCACGCACAGAGTTTTCGAATTTTTCAATAATGCGATAGAGCTGCTCTTTCAAAACTACCAAGTTTCTTCCATCCATCGATATATCTTCTTCGAAATTGATTGCCATATCTTTCCATTTCCTCATCCACCAATCTTCATTTCTTATTTCGTATTGAAGCAATTTTTTGGACAGCCGTTCACCTGGTTGATCAAAAACTTTTACGATATAGTCCGCTTGTGTCTTCAATGTACTGATGAAAAGTTTAGGAAGTCCGGTTTCTATGTATAACGCATAGCTCGGGGTTTTAAGAGGCAGGTTAAAAAGCTTTTTTAAGAAGTTTCTGTGGAATTTTTCGATCGCTTCGTACTCATCCATACCCCACACTTGAGCAGCATAACAAAGTGTAGACTTCACAACAGCGTCGAATATTTTGTATTTTGCAGAGAGTGGAATTCGTTTGTTTGTGAAGACATTTCTTCACGAGAGATTCAACATACTTTGGCATGAGTTGGTTTTCTCAATTAAATGTTCGTTGAAGTCCAGCTTCGAATTAAGTTTCACTCCTAAATACCTATAATCACGAACTATTTCCAAAAGTTTACCATTGTAGTACCAATTATAATGGTTCTGGCTCCTCGAAGATCTTGAAAGCTATCTACATCAACCACATTTGCTGAAGAAAAATCTGGTGATCATTCGGCTTCATGGGGTCATAAACAGACTCAAAATAATCAGCAAAGAAATTACATATTGTGGGCATGTCACTAGATTTGGATCCAGTATATTCCATGCAGTTTGGCAAACCTGTGTTATTTCTCTTAGTATTTATAAAGCTTCCATCGTCAGTGAGATTTATAAATCTCACTGACGATGGAAGCAGCATTGCTTCTGTAATGAACATCTGAGGAAATATAACAACTGTTTTTTAAAAATCTTATTAATCTTTTTTTTATTTATTTTTTTATAAAACGCGCACATCAAGGGGTTATGACTACCCTTATAATGTTGTAAAACACAGTGCGAATATTTAGGAAAATAGGAGAGGATTTGAAAGGAGACATCGATGCACGGTGCTTTTGAATCTTTGTGAATCGTAATGTAGGGCAAAATCAGGGCCAGGTAGAACATTCCACATTCGGGTGGTGCGACTAAAATATGAATCTCTCTACTTGACTATGCCCGAAGTTGGGCTCATGGTAAAACTGATGAGCATTCCTAGCGGGGCGGGTGTTGCGGCTAAATTGTTTCTTCAGGAGAGGAATGCAACTGGCTATTTCACTAGAGTACTGTTTGTGATAAAAGATACTGAGACAGGTAACATTTCGACGATGTTCAAGAGAATCAATCGATTCTACAATTGAACTATCACCTATCAATTTTAATGCTCTATTTTGTACACTATCAAGTAGGCGCTGAGATGTTTGAGGAGCACCTGACCAGATATGGGAGCTATACTCCAGCTTTGGGCGAATGAAGGCCTCATAAATTGTAGCCAGATCAGAAGGGGTGAAGAATTTCCTGCATCGTCTTAAGAAACCTAAGCATTTAGCAGCGTTTTTGGCGACTACACATATGTGGTCGTTCCAACGAAGATCATCGTTTACAACATACCAAGTACTGACAGCTTTTCGGTTTCTTGGATGCAGGTACCATTCATAGATAGTGGCAATGGGGGAATGTTAAGCTTCAACGACAAGAGACAGCATTGAGTTTTCGAAGCATTGAATTCTACTCGGTTTTCAAGACCCCATGTAGCAATGTTGTCAAGGTCAGAATTCAGCTTATCATACGCAACCGTTCCAGTTTCACATCCGAAGAGCAGGGACGTGAATTTGGAAACGAGTATGAAAAGCTGACGGTCGATTTGTCAGCTAAACAGTTATCAAGCGCAATAATTTTACTTTCTCCAAAACAATGCAAAGATTGGCTCCACTTTTCGGTAAGATAAGCCATCAAATCACCAGTGGAACGTTTGCTACGAAAGCCGTACTGACGGTCATTAAGAAGCTTTCGTTCTTCAAGATATTTCATAAGTTGACGGTTTATCAATGTTTCCATGACCTTGGAAAGAAGGAACTTTAGTGCAATTGGACGATATTTGGAAGAAGATGAAGATTCGCCTTTTTTGGGAACCGGCTGGACAAATGCAGTTTTCCATCTGCTCGGGAAACCCCAGCAGAATAGGAAAGATGGAAAAGTTTACGCAGTTGTTTTGCCACCGTAGAAGAACACCTCTTCATCATTCAATGTATATCGTAAAGATCGTTCAACAAATACAGAGTCAAAACGTGGAGGCGGTGTGATGGTTGCCGTGCGATCAACTTTCAGCAGTTCTCAACTCAATTTATTGAATAATGCGGATGAAATTGATCAATTTTGTGTTTGTGTAAGCTCAAAAGATTCTGCTGAAGTTAAAGATTTATTTTTTTATTGCTAATTACATCCGCCCTTTGAGTGAAATAGATCTATATTCAAATAACTTTTCTAGTGCTGAAGCAATAGTGAATGAATTAACGACGAACGATAACGGGCGATGTTATGGTTTGTGACATCGACTGGTGCTACATGGAAGATGATCAAATTTTGATCCCTTTTAATATGAAAAGTGATATAGAGATGTTGATCGTTGATTCATTTTCTGCTTTGGGGCTTTTTTAAATTAATAATGTAAGAAATAGTTTGGGAAGAATTGTAGATCTAGTGTTTATAAACAATGACATGAAATACTGCCTACAAATTTCGAATTTTCCTCTTTTAAACTATTCTATTAATCTTAAAGCTGTTTGTCATTCGAATTTTATAATTATCCTTCTGTTTTGCCTAAAAATGAATTTTAAATTTAGGGCAGATTTTATTGCGCTCAATAGCTTTTTCAATGCTGTTAATTGGAAAGATCCTGTAGCGGGCTGTTGATTGCATCGGGGTCGTGCTGGCATGCTGGTCCGTCTCCTGCTCGCCGTTGGGTGTGGGACTTGCCTCTTTTGACCCGTTGACAAAAATCATGCCAGACTTTCGTGCTATTGCGGTGTTACTTAACACGCGAGAAATTTCCCCTACGCTCCCTACCTTGTCACATTACTCGCCTCTCTGACCCTTAAATGGCATCATCCCCTGCCTAAGTGATCATCCTTTCCTCCTAGACTCCTCATCTCATATTGTCTGATTTCGTTAAAACTCATTTTCTTTTCACTTTCGTAATTCATATACTTAAATATTTTCTACTCATACTTAAAATGATTACCTATGTCGTAATTTTGCTCGGTTCTTGCTCGTATTTGATTTGATAATGACATTATCCAGTTTATATGTTTATATAAGTGAGTTATGTGATTGGTGTAAGACGTTCAACTTTTATGTATGTTAATATCTGTGCTCTTTTAAATGTACATATAACAGTTTTTGATATTCAAATTTCAAACTTATACTTTTCGTTCACGCAATCAAAAATAAAAAAAATTATACAATGGATGTATCTGATACATGTATCACACAGAGTAGACGCTAGTTTGAAACGTCCGTCGTCGGCATTCATTGGGTGATATGCATAAAACGGCAGTATTTACTGAAAGTAAATGCTAAAAGTATGTGCTTTTATTTTAAGTAAAAGGTTGATTTTATAGTATTGACTTCATTTCGTATGCATAAAAAAAAATTCCTACGTATAGCATATACTTTCAGTATTTACTAAATTCATCCAAGTAATTACTAGAATTCATCTAAAATTGATAGTAAATACTTTTATTTTCTTGTTTCTTTCATAATTCTTTTGAATGAAATTGTTGTTTTGGTAGCCGCTACCGCTATTACTATTGAAATCAACTGTTTATTTTATTCTTGTTTTGTTTACATCTGTGTCTGGTCTCTGGTATTTTGTAAGTCACAAATTGAAAGTCAACTTATTAGCCATGACTAGCACAGGCTTTTCAATTAGCCAAATGCACTTAGCTTTTGTTCGCATTTTGAAAAAACGTAGAGTCTTAATGAATAAATCTCAAGAACCGTCAATAAAAAAAGCAAAGTCAGAAGCTATGAAATTATTAATTGCGGAATACAATTTTGAAACTGGGGTTGATCTGACCGAAGAACAAGTCAGGAAAAGGCTGAACAATTTCAAGACAGAGGTAAAAAAGAAGACCGACCTCAAAAAAACTGGAAATAAGCCCATTAAGCTTAAAGAATGGGAAGTTATTTTTAAAGACCTTTTAAGTGCTGATGAAAATCCATCTATTTCTTGCATTCCTGGTAAGTATAATAACAATAATATATTTATGTACATAAATGCAATATGTACGTAAATATATGTGAACCTATGTACATATGTAATAATATTTTGCTATCATCGTTTCCATTGTATAAAGGTTCCTTATCTGTGGGAGCAGATAATACCAACCAAGGAGCTGAAACCGAAGAGTCGTCCACCAGAGCCGCATATGAAACACCAGAGTCATCACAAGATTCCCAAGCAATAAAACCGAAGCAAAGAAAATTGGAATTTGATGAGACTGATGAAACGAAAAGTCTCACAAATGGAAAGCTACAACGCTTGGTACTGCTTGAACAGTTAAAGCTCATTAGAATGCAGCAAGAGGAGTTAGAAAGGAGGAAAAATGAAAACGAAGAAAAATACTCACATCCTGTTGATATTTCTACGATTGAAATAAGTGAGACCGGATGTACTTATTTAAATTTATAATACCCAATTCGTATAATGTGAATTTTTTCAGTTTTATTGAAAGAATTTTTTTTTGTAATACCTTATTAATTTTTCGTTTTATTTGTTTTTGTTTTAAGAAAACATAGTATATGGATTGTATACAAATAAATTGCTATGAATTAAAATTATGTATAATTTCTGCCAATTCTGTCCTTTTCATTTGTCCCAATCTCCGGATTTGAAGTACACTGGCATTTGGTTCACCATCAGGATCAATAGTATTTCCATATTCTCTGTTTTCTGGCAATTCGAAATCATTAGCATCTCTTAGATGCTTTATAATATTGTGCAAAACAAAACAAGCAACAATGATGTTTGGAATATTCTGTAAGTGTAGCCGTATACAATTTTGTAAAATGGGGAATCTCTTCTTCACTTGACCAAAACATCTTTCAATTATAACCCTCTCTTTTGAATGCAGTTTGTTGTAAGCTCTTTCATGGTTAGTTGTTGGAGTTTTAAAGGGTGTCATTCACCAAGGTGTTTTTCCATATCCTTCGTCTCCTAATAAAACAACGTTCGTTGAATTTCTCATTATGGGTTCCAAACAACTGTTTCTCAAAATTCTGGAATCGTGAACTGAGCCCGGCCATCTGCAATCAACACTGGTAAATTATTCCATTGCATCACAGGTTGCTTGGACATTGATGGAAGCATATTCTTTTCGATTAATATATTCTTCGGAATGAAATCGTGGTCTCAGTATTTCCACATGAGTGCAGTCCAAGGCCCCTATGCAGGATGGGAAGCTGTATTTTGTACTCCAACCATGTTTTGCTCTTAGCTGCTCTTCATAATTTGATGGAAATTTTATCCAATGAGATGCTTTATCTATTATTAATTTCGCAACATCTTCAATTGTTCTGGAAACAGTACTTTGGTGTACGTCTAAATCTTCACCAACTCCGACTTGGAATCCTGGGTCCCCAATGTAACGTAGAAATATTCTCATCTTTTCTTGATGAGAAGTTGCCCTTCCTCTAGTTTCAGTTTGAATTCCTTAAAACATATAAATTATAATTATATTTTAACACGAACACCAAGACTAAGGAATATAAAATAAAACAGTATTGAGTTTTGGTCACTAAATAAAAATTTTTCGTAGTAGGTACGTTTTATTAATTAGTAACGTGCGCTTAGTTTGCAAAAAAAAAAAAAACTTTACCTTTCACTTTAAATTTTACCACTTTTATGCAGTATCTAATCTATACTTTATTCGATCTCAACTCGACTTTTGGACTTTCACTTGTAAATAACAATTCACTCTTCTTAACTTTATCACTCTATAATCAAAACTGACATCTGGTTGCCTCGGCGGCCTATTTATATCGAATCCCGAACTCTCCAGTATTTTCCACATGGTCTCCACTCCTGTCAAACATTTTTCCCTCATGGTTTATTTCTACACTTACATTAGTGTTGCCGCTTGTGTTTTCGGTTGAACGTTTTCGATTTGGAAATTGGTATTAAATGTTGGGTTCGCGTTACACTGCCCCCTCCTTAAAATTGTTCGTCCCGAATAATTCCATCTGCAGCCTCGCCACTATATCGATGCAGCCGGTCACAATGAACTACTTTTAACTTGCCTCTTAGTCCTCTTTGGATGCGGTAAACCACGTCGTTAATCCTCGTGATATCAGTATAAGTACCTTCCCAGTTCTGCTGAAGTTTCGGTGACAATCCCTTTTGACGATGAGGATTATAAAGCCACACACGATCTCCTGCTTGGAATCCGGCCGTTGTCGCTTTTGTGTCGTACCGTGTCTTCATCCGGTCGCTATAGGCTTTCATCAGCTCCCTTGTTCTTTTATGGATGTCAGCGAGTCTCTCCTTGAGGTCGTCCAGATACTCGTTCGTGTCCTGTGGCTCCTCTGTGGGGCATCCAAATTTAAGTTCGCTGGGCAGCTGCATGGTTTTCCCGAACAGGATGTCAGATGGTGTTTGTCCTGTCGAGCTATGTACCGCACTTCTATAGGCCATCAGGAATAGCGGTACGTGCCTATCCCAGTCTCTTTGGTAGTCGCCTACGACCTTGGTGAGGTGTTCTTTCAAGGTCCGGTTGAATCTTTCAACCATCCCATCAGATTGCGGATGAAGCGGTGTGGTTCTCATCTTCTTAACCCTCTGCGACTGACGTGACTTTTTTGTTACAATTCGACTGACGTGGTAGTCCACCAGACACCATTTGGAAAGCTTGTATTTCAAAAACTAGACTTCTGATTATATTTTTAATCATTCCATTTTGAAGCTTAGAGTATTCTTTACTAAATTAAATAGCTCATATTATGTTAAGTAAAAAAGCACATGTAAGGTAATAATTTTTAATTATAACATAAATATCTCTTCAGAACGTACCGCTTTTATAAAAATAAGTTTAAAATATCAAAATAAATATTTTTTTCATTCAAATTATTAAATTCTCAAAGTTAACACTCATAAAAATAATAATAATAAAATAAAATTTGAATCCATCGGTTGAAAAAAATAAAAATTAAAAATAAAAATCACAAATTTTTTTAGCAGTTTTCACAAATTGGCTTCGAGCATTGAACATAGATAAGCTTCAAACAATCACAGCAATCATTTTTAAACATTGCGACTCATTATTGATATTTAAGTGAGCCATTTAAAAAGAAAACACATAAATTATACTCTACCAATCAGTTTTACTGACGTGTGGTCTGGGAGACACTATGAAAATAAACAATAACTTTGAGGTGGTGGTCTCACAGACACTATGAAAATAAAACAATAACACTGAGGTGGTGGTCTCACAGACACCTACCTTAATGCTGACGTGGTGGTCTCGTAGACACCCTACCTTATAAAATACACCATGAGCACGCAAAGACAGCTGACTTTACACTTACGCATGCTCGAACATACAATTGTAAGGTACTGAGAATGCACCGGTCAAATTTCAAAAATTAAGGGCGATATAACAGATTTTACATTTTGTGGTGTCTGTCAGACCACCACGTCAGTCGCAGAGGGTTAATGCCAAGTAGTCCGCACACTCCTTGGAAGATGTTTGACTCAAAGTTCCTCCCTTGGTCGGAATGGAGTTCCATAGGCACGCCTAACCTACTCACCCAGTTAAACACAATCTAGTCGACCACCGTTTTGGCTTCTTGATTTGGGATGGCATACGCCTCAGGCCACTTGCTAAAATAGTCCATTACAACCAGAATGTACTTGTTCCCAGCGTTGGTCTCTGGAAAAGGCCCAGCCGCATCTACTGCAATCCTCTCAAAAGGCGATCCAACGTTGTACTGATGCATCTTACCTTGAATCTTCTTACCAGGTCCTTTGGCTGCAGCACACTTGTCACATGTTCGGCACCACTTCTCCACGTCATCTCTAGCATGTAACCAGTAGAACCGATGTCGCACCTTCTCCAGTGTTTTGTTAACTCCCAGGTGGCCTCCAGAAGGTCCGTCGTGCATCTCCCGAAGAACTTCACTTACTTTCGATTGCGGTACGATCAGGTGCATCACATATGATTTACCGTCAGCGGATTCCCATCTTCGCCTGAGGACACCTTCTTGCACATATAGTATGTCCCACTGTGCCCAATAGGCTTTGAGAACTGGACTCCTGGCAGAAATGTCTCCCCATTCAGGTTTCTCTTCATTTTCTTTCCATGCGAGAATGGGTTCGATATCTGAATCCTCCTGTTGAGCAGTCCTCACTTCCTCGTTGCTCCATCCGCATATTGGGTCAGCTCTTAGTCGCTGAGCGGTAATATTTTCTTTGTCTTCTTGCCGCCTACAATGCTTGCAATCCACTTTGCAGGGTCTTCCGGATAATGCGTCGGCGTTTGAGTGCAACTTTCCTCTGCGGTGTTGAATCTGGTAATCATAAGTCTGCAGTCTTTCTATGCACCTTGCGACTTGACCTTCTGGATTTTTGAAGTTCAACAGCCAGTTCAGAGCACCATGGTCTGTCCGCAGAAGGAATTTCTGTCCATAGATGTACTTATGGAAGTGCTTTGTTGCCAAGATAAGAGCTAGCAGTTCCCTTCTGGTCACGCAGTAGTTTCTTTCGGGTTTCGAGAGGACCTTGCTGTAGTATGCCACCACTTTCTCTTCGCCATCATGCACTTGGGATAGTACCGCCCCGATTCCAACGTTGCTTGCATCTGCGTCGATGATGAATGTTTTGCCAGGTGTTGGATGTGCCAGCACTGGAGCGTTACAGAGGCGGTATTTGAGTTCCTGAAAAGATTTCTCACACTCACCTGACCATTTAAACTGCTTCCCTTTTTCGGAGAGCTGATGTAAACTCTTTGCAACACCAGCAAAGTTCTTAACGAAACGTCGGTAATATGTGGCAAGACTAAGAAAGCTTCGGAGTTGATGTTTGTCCTGTGGTGTTGGCCAATTTTTTACGGAGTCAACTTTTTCAGGATCAGTCTTCACTCCTTGGGAAGAGATGATGTGTCCCAAATACTTAACTTTGGTTTTGAGTAGTGCACATTTTTCCGGATTCAGTTTAAGGTTAGCCTCTCGAAGTCTCTGAAACACGGCTTTTAGGTTCTTGCAATGTTGGTCAAATGTTTTCCCGTAAACAATGACATCGTCCAAGTAGACAAGGCACACTTTCAACGTCAGTCCTTGAAGAACGCACTCCATCAAACGCTCGAACGTTGCCGGAGCGTTGCATAGCCCAAACGGCATAACTTTGAACTGCCAGAGCCCATTACCTGTAGAAAACGCCGTCTTTTCCCGATCATCAGGGTGGATGTCAACTTGCCAGTATCCACTTTTCAAGTCCAGCGTCGAGAACCACTGGGCTCCCTTCATGGCATCCAGGGTATCACTGATTCTCGGCAGCGGATAGCTGTCCATCTTAGTCACATCGTTCAGCCTTCGGTAGTCCACACAAAAACGAGTGCTTCCGTCTTTCTTTTTCACTAGCACCACAGGTGACGCCCAAGGACTTTTGGAATTTTCGATAAGACCGTCCTTCTTCATTGTTGTTATCATTTCCTCAACCTCACCTTGTTTGGCCAATGGAAGGTGTCTTGCTGGTTGACGAATCGGTATTGCATCTCCTGTGTTGATGCGATGCTGCACCAACTGTGTCCTACCATATTGCCCTTTTGACGTTGCGAAGATGTCAGTGTACTCTTGTAGGAGATTTTCAGCCATCCTTGTTTGTTGGTGATCAAGGTTGGATGAATGCAATATTCTAGCTCTGATAGTCTTGAGCTCCTCCGGAGTTAAAGTTTTTCTCGGGGCTTCATCAGTGATCTTCGGAATTGCTGCAACTGATTCGCAACGTCCAACGACTTCTCCTTTCTTCAACCTTACATCGTACGCTCTGGTGTTTAGTAATCGTACGGGGACCATTTTGTTTTTCGGTGCTACCAGTGTTTTCCCAATGATGACGCTTTGGGAGGAACACTCTGGGTCTGGTTCCACCATGAGGTATCGAAGGCTTTCAAACTCACCTTCCAGTTTTGTCCAAACGGACACTTCGGAAGAAGGAGGCAGAATCAGATCTTCCGTGATGACAGTGCTCAGTGTCGACGTACTTTCGTTAGAATAGGTCATTGGAAGTTCCTTATTTGGGAACTTCAAAATTTGATTACCTATGTCCAAAATAACTCGGTGCTGTTTCATAAAGTCGATTCCAATGATGCACTCGTCACATATATCTGCCACCAGGAATTGATGAGTAAACACTAGATCGGCCAGTCGGATCTTAAGACACACTTCTCCATATACTCTTGCTGTTTCTCGCGTTGCGGTTCTTGGACGGTAGCTATTGGTGTTATAAAGCCACGTCGTCTTTACCAGGTCTCGACGTACTATGGATGCTGTGGCACCGGTGTCGATGGTAGCCACATGTTTGTTCCCGTTAATAGTAGTCTCCATAGTCAGACTTTTGTTGTCTCGTTTGGTCTGTGAGACCTGGATGGTGGTTCTGGGGCCATCGATACAAGAAACCAGCCTCTGCCCCTCGAAGTTGGTTCTTACTCGTTTCCCTGATGGGAAACGGATTGATAAGCAGCGCTGGTGTTGTTGTTACCTTGCTCTGGGTTGGATCTCTTGCTTCCACAATGTTGACAAGCGGCTTTATTTGGTGGTAGTCGGCATTGACGCTGTAAGTGCCCGGTCTTGTTGCAGTTCCAACATCTTGCTAGTCCGCTCCGATGGTTCTTTTGTATTTCAGCTCTTTGGCACGAGCATTCTTCGACTATCGCTTCTCTAAGTCGATGTACTCCATGAGAAGCCTGTTCTGCTGCTTCAATTGTCAATGCGAATGCTAAGGTTTCAGAAAGAGTACGTGTTCTAGCAGTTCGCACAGACCTCTGAAGATGTATATCGGAAATGGCACGAACGAAGGACTCAACAGCAAGATGGTTGATGATTTCTTCTCCAGCATCCGGGTATGCTAGGTGATCCAGTCTTTCGACATCTGCTTGGAGCTGCTGTAGACTTTCACCTCTTCTCCGGACTCTGTTATTGAGTTGGACTCGGAAGACTTCTTTCAAGTGGCTATCTCCAAAGCGTTTATCTATAGCTGCCACGAGAGAACTTAAATCTCCGCTCTTACCAGCTGGAACTGTTTGAAGTTTTCTTGTAGGAGATTTTCAGCCATCCTTGTTTGTTGATGATCAAGGTTGGATGAATTCAATATTCTAGCTCTGATAGTCTTGAGCTCCTCCGGAGTTAAAGTTTTTCTCGGGGCTTCATCAGTGATCTTCGTAATTGCTGCAACCGATTCACAACGTCGAACGACTTCTCCTTTCTTCAACCTTACATCGTACGGTCTGGTGTTTAGTAATCGTACGGGGACCATTTTGTTTTTCGGTGCTACTAGTGTTTTCCCAATGATGACGCTTTGGGAGGAACACTCTGGGTCTGGTTCCACCATGAGGTATCGAAGGCTTCCAAACTCACCTTCCAGTTTTGTCCAAACGGACACTTCAGAAGAAGGAGGCAGAATCAGATCTTCCGTGATGACAGTCCTCAGTGTCGACGTACTTTCGTTAGAATAGGTCATTGGAAGTTCCTTATTTGGGAACTTCAAAATTTGACTACCTATGTCCAAAATAACTCCGTGCTGTTTCATAAAGTCGATTCCAATGATGCACTCGTCACATATATCTGCCACCAGGAATGGATGAGTAAACACTAGATCGGCCAGTCGGATCTTAAGACACACTTCTCCATATACTCTTGCTGTTTATCCCGTTGCGGTTCTTAGACGGTAGCTATTGGTGTTATAAAGCCACGTCGTCTTTACCAGGTCTCGACGTACTATGGATGCTGTGGCACCGGTGTCGATGGTAGCCACATGTTTGTTCCCGTTAATAGTAGTCTCCACAGTCAGGCTTTTGTTGTCTCGTTTGGTCTGTGAGACCTGGATGGTGGTTCTGGGGCCATCGATACAAGAAACCAGCCTCTGCCCCTCGAAGTTGGTTCTTACTCGTTTCCCTGATGGGAAACGGATTGATAAGCAGCGCTGGTGTTGTTGTTACCTTGCTCTGGGTTGGATCTCTTGCTTCCACAATTTTGACAAGCGGCTTTATTTGGTGGTAGTCGGCATTGACGCTGTAAGTGCCCGGTCTTGTTGCAGTTCCAACATCTTGCTAGTCCGCTCCGATGGTTCTTTTGTATTTCAGCTCTTTGGCACGAGCATTCTTCGACTATCGCTTCTCTAAGTCGATGTACTCCATGAGAAGCCTGTTCTGCTGCTTCAATTGTCAATGGGAATGCTAAAGTTTCAGAAAGAGTACGTGTTCTAGCAGTTCGCACAGACCTCTGAAGATGTATATCGGAAATGGCACGAACGAAGGACTCAACAGCAAGCTGGTTGATGATTTCTTCTCCAGCATCCGGGTATGCTAGGTGAACCAGTCTTTCGACATCTGCTTGGAGCTGCTGTACACTTTCACCCTCTGTTATTGAGTTGGACTCGGAAGACTTCTTTCAAGTGGCTATCTCCAAAGCGTTTATCTATAGCTGCCACGAGAGAACTGAAATCTCCACTCTTACCAGCTGGAACTGTTTGAAGTAATTCAGCTGCTGGTCCTCTAAGTGCAAGAGTTAGTGCTATGTACTTGTCTTCGTCATCCCAGCCATTTGTTGTCGCGGCTGCCTCAAATTGTCTCTTGTAGACTGGCCAAGAAGACTGTCCATCAAATGTCGGCGGGCGGTTTCATCTCCTTTTTCTTTGCAAATTCTCCAGCAGATTCTCGAATTTTGATTTTACGGATCTGGTCTAATTCCTTGGATAGATCGGAGAACTGTTTATGGCATCTGCTTTCCAAACGATTCTCTGCAACAGAAAGCTGTTTTTCCATACCTTCAACGCGTTAGTCTAGGGCATATACATTTTTCTCAATGTTGCCCAATTTGCCTTCTAGAATGTTTTTCTGACCTTCCAAAACATTCTGTTGCGCCTCAAGTCTTTCGAGAATATTCTGTTGTTCCTTCTTTTGCTCATTTCGTTGCTCTTCCAGATTCTTTTGTTGTACTTCGAGTCGTTCGAGAACATTCTGCTGTTCCTTCTTTTGCTGGTTTCTTTGTGCTTCAAGTTGTTCCAGAACATTCTGCTGTTCCTTCTTTTGCTCATTTCGCTGTTCTAACAAAAGTTTCATCATACTAGAAAAATCTACACTTTCACTTACGTCCTCTTCCTCCACTTCTGTTTCAAAAACAAAAGTGTTTACGTCTTCCCCTTGCTGTTCCAAATAGTTGCGCAAGCGCAGGACGAGCTCATTTTTCGATCACGCTCTAGAAAGATTTCGCTTACCTAACTCACTTTTAAGCTCAATGCAGTTGAGCTCTTCCAACAACTTACCCATTTTCACTGTATTTAACTTTTTTTTTTTTTACACTTTACTAGTCAAATAAGTTTTATTTACACTTCTGACACCAATGTAACGTGCGCTTAGTTCGCAAAAAAAAATAAAACTTTACCTTTCAATTTAAATTTTACCACTTTTATTCAGTATCTATACTTTATTCGATCTCAACTCGACTTTTGGACTATCACTTGTAAATAACAATTCACTCTTCTTAACTTTATCACTCTATAATCAAAACTGACATCTGGTTGCCTCGGCTGCCTATTTATATCGAATCCAGAACTCTCCAGTATTTTCCACATGGTCTCCACTCTCCACTCCTGTCAAACATTTTTCCCTCATGGTATATTTCTACACTTACACTAGTGTTGCCGCTTGTGTTTTCGGTTGAACGTTTTCGATTTGGAAATTGGTATTAAATGTTGGGTTCGCGTTACAATATTTATCATTAGAAATATTACTTCTTTTGTATAAGGCACCAATAGGCTGTTATTATTTTAAATGGTTAAATTATTGCTATGGCTTACCAATAAAGTATTCACTTAACCAATCTACGTTTTCCGTCTCAAAACGATATAACTGTTTAAAATTAGCCCCAAAATCCGACCTTCGATCTTTATATACTTTATTAGAATTAATACGCACAAATGCTGCCATTTTAGTAAATATTATTAGCTGCAACAAAATTTAATTATAAACAACACTCTGATTTATTCGAAATCTGACACAACACTGATATTTTTTCGCTTCCCACCTACCTAATATATGGTTTGAATCAAAAAAGTATGTACTATGAAATTTCCAACTTGCTATTTGGCAAACTTAAAAAAACCAAGTATTTGCTACAGAAAAATAGTACTTACTAGTTCTTATGCATACGGATTGAAGTATGTACTAAAAAAGTTCATCCAAAAAAGTAAAAACTATTCTCGAAAGCAAATACTTAATTTTCAGCATTTGCCGCATTTTTATGCATACCAAAAATAGTATATACTTAGAAATTCTCAAGTAAAAGCATTTACTATGTTTTATGTATACCACCCATTATTACAGTATTTCACTAATATAAAATACTTAAGTGAGGATATTAAAATTAACTTGGTTAATAACTAAACACAAATCTAAAAATATCTTCGCAGTAACCAATGAACTATCAAGAATTTAGCGATTAAAAATTTCTAAATTATATCCACCAACCACCACCATTATTTCCCCTGCAAACACAGTGGGTGGCCAAATTATTAGGGACAGTGTTCTCTTTTATGAAATTTATAGTTAATTTAATTTAATTTATAGTATAGGTTAATGAGTGGTTTTATGCATGAGTCTGTACCGTACCACAAACCCGGAAGTGTTACTGCATTTTTGGCTGAAAAAAATGTCACTGTTTTGCCTTGGCCAGGGAATTCACCAGACATGAACCCCATCGAAAACATGTTGGAACTCACCAAACGGACGATGGCAAAAGAACTGATTACCACCAAGCGCCAGTTGATTGAAACTCTCAACAGAAAATGGAATCGAAACTCCACACTCCAAAAAATGCAAAAACATGTACAGAGAGCATAGAAGCTCTAATTGCAGCAAAGGGAGGAATAACTAAATATTGAATTTTGAAAATAATTTTTACCAATAATATTTATACTACTCATAAGAAATTTGTAATTTTTTTTGTTGTTTTTATGAACCCAATAGAATGCAAATAAAAATAAAAATACCAACCGATAATTTATAAAAAAAATACAATTATTTAGACTAGAAAATTCTAAAATCTCAGTACTGTCCCTAATAATTTGGCCACCTACTGTACAATGTCAACACGTTCCAAATCACAGCAACAAGCACCTGCAACAGCACTAGCACCATCAAACATCGCACAATGTGGTGTTGAGAAGTAAAAGCTGGCCAAATGCTATTTTTTAATTTCAAGTTGGCAACACTGATACATTATTTTTTGTAAAGCTTAATAGTAAGACGTAAGAGTAACATATTTCAAAACCATCAAAGCTTTATACTGTTACTACGTTTCAGGCAATCAGTCTAAAGCCAAAAAATTTGTAAACTGCATTGAACTTTGTATATTTTGGATTTTTTTTGGTTTAATAAAAGTTGGTATGGGTGGCTACAGACCAGGCTATTATTATTTCGTGATATACATATATATTTTTCATTTCTATTTTTTGTCCCTATGAACATATTCACTGTTTTTTTTTTGTTTAAAAATCAATTTAATATATTTCTAAGTGTTTCTTAGCAGTGAAATTTGTAATGTTGTGCTGTTATATTTTCTGAACTGTGTACAAAAAAATTTAGCCGCCCCAATGTGCCCCCCTGTAAAATACTTTGTATTTTTTGTGTTAGTACATATAATTTCTGCAAGCTGTTTTCTTGTAACACAGATGTTTAGAAAAGGCTTTTTAACATCAGATCCATTTATTGCCAGTTTGAGATCTTACAAACATAAAAAAAAATCATTGTCCACAGAAGTTTTGCTTTTAGAAAGTGCTGTTTGTGGTGAAGATATTTCTGAAGAAAAATAAGATATTTGTGTCTTTATGAAAGTTATTTCTTTTTGTTATTTTTTATTTTAAACATGAAAGTATATATAGTATTTAATATATAGTGATATAAAATATTTTTGGCCAGCTCTTACACCCAAATACCACACTGTGCATCTATTCTCTAGCAACAACTGTTTCAAAACGGAGTAAAATAAAACAACGCACTCTCAAATACGCCTTTCTGCACCATTGTCATCGCGGATCAATCAACCAGGAGAAGACGCAACAGCAAACACATTCAGCGGAGATGGTGAATCCTATCTCACGATCGCTTTACTCGAAGAGCGCTTTAATAAACATGCCGACTGAATCATAAATCGCATTACGAACGAGCTTTCAAGAATATGCTGTGAACTCTTTGAAAGACTAAAGCAAACTGGACAACATTGATCTCAAAAGTTTAACTAGGTAAACAACACGATAACATAAATTATGAACCGTGTTGAATGTGTTGTGCTTTGATTTCCCACACCTTCAGAGGAAGTCGTCGTGCGTTGAACTCAATGCAATTTGAGTTGACTCGTTGCAAATCGATTGCCCAATGACTTGCATTGGGTAAAACGTGTATGCATTTTAGTCATCAACTTGTGCTGAGTTTTCAAACTCATCGGCTATCCAATGTTGAACTTGGAGTTCGCGATCGGTTCTGTGACACAATAAGTCGAGTTGTGGTTTAACTATTCAAGTGCGCGGTTATTTGTCTCTTTATTTACATTTTCATATTAACATTTTGGCGCAGCCGCTAGGATGAGCATACGTTTTCGGATTAAAAAAAAAAAAAAAAAAGGCAAAAGCAGAAAGCGGTTCGTTGAGTTTACTCTGTGTGTTTCTCCGAAATCTTTTCCTAAATTTTAGTTTCTAAATCGTGTACTTTGACATCCATACTAGTTTAAAGAAAAACACTGCAAAATTGTGTTTGAGTAAATGAGTTTCACCAAAAACAACGCAAACAAAGACGAAAAAATTGTTTAAGATAAGTATACAACTGCGTTCTATTGTTGTCTGTTTATTTTATAAAATATTCGTAACATTTGTTCTATGGTTGGTGTAATTCTTTTTGGTTGTTGAGTGTGATTGCTGTAAAATAAGATAAATTATAAATAGATTCAACTGGGTTAAGTTATAGGTTTTGTTTGATTTTTGTTGTTTTTCTCTTCCCTGGCGATTGAGTTTTATTGTACATGGCCAGAAGTCAAATTGAGGCCCAGCTTAACGACCTAATCGAAGAATCTTAATTGTTGAAAAAGGATAAAAAGAATCAACAGCGGCAAGTAAAACAATTGAGCGAATTACTTCTTTCAGAGCTCAAACAAATTTTAAATCCTGAGGTTTATAGCCTGATCAGTTTTCAAATTAGTTCTCAGTGGGGCAAACTGACGCGTTTAGAAACTTTAGACGCTGTGTTGATTGAATACACAAAAGCCGTCAACCATTTGAAAGAAAACCACGCGAAAGAACTAAATAATTTGGCAAAGTCGCTCGAAAAAAGCGAGCAGTATCGAAAAGCTGCTGAAAAGCGACTTAACCAAGTGACTGAAGAAGCTGATCAGGAAATAAATCAACTGACAAACGAGTTAAATAAAAGTTTGTCAGCACAAAAGGAAAGAAGTGATTCGCAAAAACCTAGTTTCTCTAACACACAACCACATAAGACCAGTGCAGGTGAAGTGCAAGTGGTGTTCTAGACTGGGACATGTGGAGGATGTGTTTCTCGAAAAAAAATTACCTTCAAGAGCATTCGGGAAACGACCCGGGGGTCAGTCCAAGAAGGTAGACTGTGCCCCAAAAAATGTATCCTCCTCATTAAGAAAACAAAGAAGTAACTCTCCAGCTTCGTTGATATCGTCAGAAATATGCAATAATGAGTTGCCTACGACATCAAAAGCTGAAGAGACTTCTATAAAAAATACAACAAAAACCAACGGAAAAGGGCCAACACAGCGCTCAAATAACGAACAACATCCGAAAGTGAACGGCGACTCAAAGGTAAATGGCCGAGAGTCAAATTTCTTCACCTTTCAGTCAGTTCGTAAAACCAAACACACAGCTAAAGCGTCAGTATCTGAAGCTAAAGTTAACCTAGGTCAGGCTGATCTCTGGTTACTCGTTGTGAGTGTTTGCTTGGTTGAATTTAGAACTTTATTAACACAAGCAGTTGATAAGCTTAGGTTTTTTGTTGGTTTATTTTCTAATAGTTGGTTGATTTGGGGTATAGCAAGCAAGGGACAGAAAGGCAACAAAAATTTATTTGCATACACCAACATTCGTAAGCACGATGTCTTTGTTGAATTACCGATGTCATTGGCCAAGTCTGGAAAAGTTCTGGTGCTTGTAGACACGGGAGCAGACTCGATCTTGTTAAAACGAAGTTGTTTAGCAAATGCATGCAATATAAATACCCGAGACACTAAGCAATTGGGTGGTGTTTTTGGTGGTGTAGGCACAACGGTTGGTACGGTTAAGACTTATTTACCTTTCCCAAAGAAAATTTTTACGATGCAACGTTATCGACGGCTTAGACCACATGCCCGCTGATGGTATACTAGCCGTGATATTCTCTGGAATCACACGATTATCCAAGAAAATTAAATTTTTGGAAGGTAATAGAGTTTTGATTGAATTACCTCTTAAGTGTTTACCTACGAATTCAACTTTCTTGTCCCCATTAAATGAACAAAGCAAGCAGTGCGAAATTGGAGCTCGTACACAAACAATTGTTAAGCTCGAAATTCCAAATTTTAAATCGAATGAATTACTAGTTCATTCACAAGAAATAGATTGCGGAATTTATTTGGGAAACACAATTGTGCAAGCGAAGAACAATTACGTCCATGTCCCTGTTATGAATAGTACAACAAGAGATTACTTCTTGGACAAAAACTTCGTCAAGAGCTACTCCAATTTTAAAAGCTATAAATTTGTTGATAAATAGTTCGGGAAACAAAATATTGGCAAATTTAAAAAAAAAATGCGAAAATGAACGGATAAGTCTTCTGTTGAATTCCTTAAATATGGATGAAAACCTAACCAACGAAGGAAAAGAAGTCCGTAGAGCAGCTATGCATACAATACAATGATATATTTTTACTAGAAGGCGATCCCCTCACTTACACACCCGTTTTGGCAAATAGTATACGCATCAAGTCTGATCAAGCACCAATAAATACTAAGCAATACAGAACTCCAGAGGTGCATAAAAAAGAAATAGAGAGGCAAGTACAGCATATGCTTGCTCAAGACATAATTTCTGAAAGTAAGTCTCCTTGGAATTCCCCATTGCTCATTGTACCCAAGAAGTCTGTCGAAGGTCAAAAAAGATAGAGGGTTGTGGTAGACTTCAGAAAACTGAATGAAGTCACAATTAAAGACGCGTTTCCCTTACCAAGAACAAAAGAAATTCTTGACCAACTGGGACACTGCCAGTTTTTCACTACTATGGACTTAGCAAGTGGTTACCATCAGGTATTGATCGATCCAGCCGATCGAGCGAAAACCACATTCAGCACTAGTACACACGAGTTCAATAGAATGCCTTTTGGTCTAACCGGTGCTCCAGCAACATTTCAAAGGATCTCCAAAGGTCGCATGAGATAGCTAGAAACAATCTAGAAAAAGCCAAAATAGCATCGAAAAAGCAGTATGACCGAAAGGTTAATCCCACGTCCTTTACAACAGGGCAACAGGTGTTCCTTAGAAATCCTGTTCGAAAAAACAAGTTTTCGCAAATTTGATTAGGACCCTATGAGGTACTTTCAGTTAGAGGTGACGTTAACACAACCATTAAAATGGGTAGAAAAACGAAGCGGGCTCACAACAACCAGCTAAAAGCATTCCATAATTTATGACCTAATTTTAATGGGAAATTAGTATCATCAATCCGTACAATCTCACTAATTCTTTTTGTCTTTCCAGAATTTGAAAAAAGGGGTCACCAAAAGAAGCTGAAAAAAAAATTTTACGAATACAAAATTACGTTTGTTAAATTAAATTTAAATTTTATATCTCTAAGCAAAATTAAGTTTTATATTTCTTATAAATTAAAAAAAAGGAGTTTAACTTAAACTATAAAAATGTTAACAAAATTCTTTATTTATACAATGTACGTTTTTCTAGTGGCACACGCATATACCGACACTGCATCATTAACAACACCATACAGAATCCAAAACCTACCAGTAACTCCGGCACTATTTGAAGGCATTGGGAATGCAGTTTTCTATCGAAATAAATGGACCATCTTCACGAAAATAACACCATTGGATTTTTCTGAGGTTCTCAGTTTCGTTGACAAGTGTGACGCCAAGGTCAAACAGCTATGTGAACCGCTAGAAACAGCATTCCGTTTGAATTGCAATAGGAGAACCAACGAACTAGAAGTCATCGTAACAAACCTGCGTCAAAACAACATTAGACTGAAGCACCTGGTTTCCCCCCGAATACACAAAAGAGCCATAGAAACAATCGGACATTTTTTTCATTGGGCTTTTGGAACTATGGACAACGAAGACTCCAAGAAGATTTACAACCAGCTCAATACTTTGGACAGCACCGAAACAGAGACCTTTAACATCTTGAAGAAACAAATAACTGTGGCAAGCTCCAACTTCGATAGACTCAGTAAACCAATTAAAGTGCTAACAGCAGAGGTCGAACAAATTGGGAGAAGCGTGGACAAAATTACGACGGATTTCGAAAACTTTGCCACAGAAACAATCAAAAAAGTTGCCGCGTTGAAACTGAAAGTGGAGGTTAATGAACTGATTTCTTTAATAACCTCAAAATTACTTGAAGAACAAAAACCGTCAAGCCACCGAACTGTCCATTTTCGTTGATCTTAACAAAAATAAGCTTCACCCTTTCATTTTAGACGCAAATAATTTAACAACACTGCTGAAGAGTTAATGCAATGTTCCGATGTCGTATACAATTCATCAATATCGATAAAGGTATGTAGGCACCACAAACCGATACATACCAGTGGAAGTTCCGAGTGCCTAGTAGAGCTTTTACAACACTCCGCTACATCGCAGATCAACTGCAATTACGTCGCTTCACCAGCTTCCAAGGGGGTGATCACGGATGTTTACGAGAAACAAGTGGTGGTTTAATGTCAGGGAACCAATTACTTTAAATTTTTATTGCGAAGGAAAATTGTATGCGCCTGGGCTGAAAGGTTTTAGAATAGTTCACATCTTTAGTCCCTGTGAAATAAGTTCCAAAGAAATGCGACTACCGTATGAGCAGGTTTGGACGGCTGACTTCAGAATTCATCAGCCAAAAGTTGACCACTCGGAACTAACACGAGTATTGAGGACAAAATACGGCAATTTGACTGTAGAAACAATTGAAAAGAGGCCGCTACTATCTCTAGGTAGCCATAACGACTTGATATCTAGCCTCGCTGAAGGAAAGAAGTGGCTAGAAGATTTGAAGCTAGATGCAGAACAGAATAAGGACCGGCATAGTGTAATCAGCCAAATTCGAGAAGTCGAGTTTCATCGCTACTCATTAATGACAATTGGAGCTATAATTGTTAGTTTCATCATACTAAACATTTTATTTAAGCACTACCGCTCGAGAAGCACACCTACCAGCCTAAATCACGTTACGAAGAATATAACGAACGTTGTCCCTGAAAGACCTGATGCTCTCAATATAGATGCCGTTGAGATGGAGATGGAGGCCCTACCCGTTCGACAGTCTTCAACAAGAAAATCATTGAAAGGAGTAACGTTTGCCCGAGTATAAACATAAAATACTTAAGTAATACATCGTTTCATCGCTACTCATTAATGACAATTGGAGCTATAATTGTTAGTATCATCATACTAAACATTTTATTTAAGCACTACCGCTCGAGAAGCACACCTACCAGCCTAAATCACGTTACGAAGAATATTACGAACGTTGTCCCTGAAAGACCTGATGCTCTCAATATAGATGCCGTTGAGATGGAGATGGAGGCCCTACCCGTTCGACAGTCTTCAACAAGAAAATCATTGAAAGGAGTAACGTTTGCCCGAGTATAAACATAAAATACTTAAGTAATACAAACTTTTAATTTCTTAGAACTAAATTGAATAAAAAAAATTGTTGTTTTATAAATTTCGGAAAAAGATTTAAGTAGTGAAAAATTATGTAACTTTAACATTATGTAACTTCGAATTAGATTAAATAGTAACTAAGCAATATAAAAATAAAAAATTTATAAATTTAGAATTGGTTTAAGGTAATATAGAAATTTGGAATTAGATTTAGGTAATATTTTGATGAAATGTTTTGTAAGACTTGAAATTAAAAATATATACATAACATATATAAATACATAGAAGTTCGTTGGGAGACATTCCAAATTACAATAAATTATATATAACAATTAGTTTATTCTAATTTATGAATATAAAATATTTAAATTTTAAATGTTTTGATTTAAATTTAAGTAATTATTTATTTTGTAATTATTAGACCTATTTTTGTAATAAAAGTAAGTCGATTATCGATTGTCATTCGGCTCGTCGCGAACTTTTCCCAGGTAGGGAGGGATGTTGTGCTTTGATTTCCCTTACCTTCAGAGGAAGTCGTCGTGCGTTGAACTCAATGCAATTTGAGTTGACTCGTTGCAAATCGATTGCCCAATGCCTTGCATTGTGTAAAACGTGTATGCATTTTAGTCATCAAATTGTGTTGAGTTTTCAAACTCATCGGCCATCCAATGTTGAACTTGGAGTTCGCGATCGGTTCTATGACACGATAAGTCGAGTTGTAGTTTAACCATTCAAGTGCGCGGTTGTTTGTCTCTTTATTTACATTTTCATATTAACAAGTGCATTGAAATCAAATCAGCTGAAGCTCCCACCTTTGACACTGAAGTTCCCAGCCCATAGAACGCGTTGCGTGCTAGAGGCACTGCTTTCAACTGACAGCTCGATCAAAAACACACGTTCTTATGAGAGATGACCCATAAGCACCGCCAGAAAAGAGACGAACGCACCGAGTAGCCCAACTTTCTACTTTGCCGCGCCTTTCATGCGGTGACATTTGCTGTCAAACCAATTTGAAGTTCTCACTTGTTGCTAGTGATGAGATAGGACAAACTGATACCTCAAGAGATGTGACTCAACTATGGTTTCTACTGCTGCTAAAATAACAGTTTAAATAGCATTTTCAATCAGATATTACTGTCAAATTATTGTAATGTACACCCAGCGTTGGATACTAATTTAATAATCGAAAATATTCAACCGAAAACATAAGCGGCAACACTATAATCTACATCTAATAGTAGACGTTGCCTGTGAGTCAGTGTGTGTGTGTGTAGAAATATACCAGGAGGGGAAATGCTTGACAGCAAAATACGGGAAGGCTCTTCATGTCCACATGAAGACTATATCTTCATTACTGGAAAGCTCTAGATGTAATGTTATTCTATATAAAGAAGCCGCTGATGCAACCAGAAGTGTGTTAAAATTTAACCCGCGTTAAAATTTAACACTAATGAGGTGAATAAAATGGGTTAAAATTGATTGAGCTGTGGAGCAGGTTTAAGTTTGTTAAAATTTGACGTTTCTAGTGATAGAGAAATTTGCTCTTGCTTTTGCATTCAATTCAAACAACGAAGTATGAATCAAGAAAAAATACGATGGCAGGCTGGAAAACCGTACATTAAATGTTAGTTTGAAATCAATTAATTTATATAAGTTCAATGCTTTTGTTTTCTAGGGTCTCACGAAGAAAAAATAAAACTAATTGAAATTAGGATAAGTCTGGATGAAAAAAACAAGAATTAATACAAAATTCTTTAAATTTGTAATTTTTCTAAACCAAATACGAATTTATTGTTTTGTTTGTTTTGAAATGTATGAAGTATATCAGCCATGAAAACTAATTTTCAGTGTTACCACACCGAATAAATCAATTAATCAAAATGGGAATTTTATTTGAATATTTTTTATTGTTCTTTTAAAATATGACATTAGAATCGAGAACAATAAATAAAAAATTTTTTTTTTCAGTTTCAGAGACTTTTTATTAACCCTGTTTTCTTAAAAATATATTTTGTAAGAGAAATTATTTTTCCGTGAACAGAAAACCAATTTTTTTTTGTTCAGGGAAATTTCTTAAATTATCGAGGGAAATTTTTTTAACCTACGCAGAAATCTTGGTTAAAATAATTGTTTTAACGTAATACACACAGCAAATGGCTAATTTTGATCCCACCTCAAACAAGACGTCAAATTTTAATCGTGGTAGAAGTTTTAACGCAAATTTTAACGCAATTCACACACGGCCTAAAGTGATACAGCCGTATCTATAAAGAACTTTTAATCATTGATTAGATTTATTATTTTATTATTAACATTTTTATTTCAATTTCAATTTCAATTTATTAACAATATTTGGGATGTACATGAAGATAAAATATCTTTTGTAGTACTTAGAAAATAGCTTATACAAACTCGGATTGCTTTTAAAATTCTAATAAAATAATATAATAATTAGTTAATAGTTAAATATGAAGTATTGACCTTTAGAGTTGATTGGTTTATACAAATTGGTTATACAAAAATAAGTTTTATACAAAAAAGAAAAGTAAAAATAATAATAATTACATAGTTAATAGTTAAAAAGGAAGGATGGGTATTTGGGGATGAAAGGTTTAGGATTGGTGTCTCAAAGAGGAGAAGAAGAGAAAGACTGCACTTTTGAAAAGATTAAAATTTGTTATACATCTAACGTTAGAAGGAAGAGAATTCCATAAGCTAACTGCATGAATGAAGAATAAACGAGAGGAATTAAGGTAGTTTGTACGGTAAGGAATAAGGTTTGTGGTTCTTTGGGAACGGGTAAAATTAAGTCTGTTATATAAATAGCTTGGACATTGGGTATGAATGATCTTATGAAGAAATAAGCAATTCCTGATACTGATGTGCTCTTGAAGAGTACAGCCTAGTAAGCTTGTCGCATATTCAGAGATGTGATCATATCTACGAATACCATATATATATCGCGTAGCATCATTAAAAGCTACTTGAAACTTTCGTTGAGACAACGAGTCGAGTTTACCATACACCACTTCAGCATACGTTATTAATGGTAGTATCAATGATAAAACCAGCTTCTTGCGAGTTTCCCTTGGGGTATAATAGGAACTTAGCTGCAATCTACGAAGACATCCATATATACGACCTATGATGACGTTAGTATGGTTGTATCCTGACAAACTACGATTTATAGTATAACCAAGGCTAACAGCTGACTCTACCGGATTTATTATGTTACTGTTAAGATACAAGTTTGGTATACTTGAGAGACTAAAGCTCTTTTTGGAAATAGGTATTACTTGGGATTTTGCTGGGTTCAGAAGTAATCCGTTAGATACAGACCAATTGTATATTTCATTCAAATCGCTGTTCATTTCAATGGCAAGTTCCTTTATCTCACTTAATGGTTTTGCAAGGTGCAGTTGCACATCATCTGCATACAAATGAACAGAGGCATGTTTGCAAATAGATGGCAGGTCATTAATAAATATACAAAAAAGTATGGGTCCTAATATTGAACCTTGGGGTACACCTTGGCTTATTTCTTTTAACGAGGAACACCGATTATCTGAAACTACCCTTTGAAATCTGTCAGTTAAAAAACTCTTAATCAGATCGACCGCCCTTTTGTTAAGCCCAAAGTTATTTTCAATCTTATGGCAAAGAATGTGATGGTTGACTTTATCAAATGCCTTAGAGAAATCAAGCAAGCAAAGCAAGGAAATGTAACCCATATCATAATCTCCCCTTATTTCTTCCAGTAAATTTACAGTTGCTGTAGAGCAACTATGGTTTGCTCTAAAGCCTGATTGCTGAACACATAGAAGGTTATTGGTAGAAACATGCTGAGTTATTTGTTTGGCTATTATTTTTTCCAGAACCTTGGATAAGCAGGGAAGAATACTAACGGGCCTAAAGTCGCTAGGGCAAGAAGAGTTGGTTTTCTTTGCTATCGGCAAAACTCGTGCAATTTTCCATATTTGGGGAAACGTTGATGTTGTTATGCACCAGTTTATTACATGCGTAAGATGGGACACAATCTGAGGCAAGATAAGTTTTATAAAACGAATTGGTATGCCATCTTCGCCCTTAGCATCAGATTTGATTGTGGATATACATTGGATGACTTCATCTTCCGTTGCCACAGCGAAATCGACCAGTCTTGGTGCTGTAGAAATACTCACAGATCTTTCAAAATTAAGACTTAGTGAGCTCGAGTTCTCAGCCAGAAAATGTTCGTTCAGAACATCAGGATCAATAGCACAACCAATGGTATTGTTTCCGTCAAGAGCGCCAGTTTTTCGCAGGTTTCTCCAAAGTTTCTTAGCTGGAAGGGAGGTGTTTAATTTTGAAGCATAATAATTTTTTTTCGAGGCACGTAGTACGGAAGTTGCATGGTTTCGCGCTGATGTGAACGTGCTCCAGTTTGCATTGGTTGGCCTACGCTTCCATTTGCTGTACAGAATGTTTCGTCTTTTTATAGAACTAATTACATTAGATGTTAGCCATGGACATGCCCTGTTTTGTACCTTTACCGTTTTTATTGGTACATACTGATCAAACAAATCAATAAGCACAGACTGAAGCATGTTCGCCTTATCGTTTGGATCAGAACATAAACGACACTGAAACCAAGGGGCAGAGGCCGTTGCTATGTGTAGTGCATTCAGATCAATAGAATTAAAATCTTTAAATGAAAAAAAGTCGGAGATAACAGATCTAGAAAATTGTATATCATAGCAACAGTATAATAGGTCATGATCAGAAAACTCACACGATAACTGATCAAACCTTAAAATAGACGACAAGTTAGGCACAATAAATAAATCGAGAAGACTAGGTAAACAATTTTTAGCGAAACGAGTAGGGTACGTAGTGTTTACTATCTCCATTCCGACCGAAGACACTAAGTCCCTGATTTGAAAAGTAAGCGTGTCACTTTTCAATAAATTTATGTTGAAATCACCGCATATAATTGTGTGCTCATTTAATACACAGTACTCGGAAATAGCTGTGAAGAAAGGAACTGAGGAACACTGTCTATTATTGCTATAAGCACATGCTATCACACATTTGGTGTTCGAATCTCTCATTTCGGCTATAATATATTCAATTCCACTACCATTCGACCGACAAATTACTTCACATTTTAAGTTTGACCTATAATAAATGGCTACACCTCCACCTGTAGTGGAAGTAATTCTGTCATTCCTAAGAATTTCATAATTAGGTATTTTGTAAATTGAATCAGGTACTCTGGGCTTAAACCAAGTTTCACTCACACAGATAACATCAATACAGGAACTAGAAAACAAATATTTCAAATAATCAAGCTTAATATCATTTAGACTACGCGCATTTAAATAACATACTTTGAGACCCTCATAACATTTGGAAATAACATTTAACATAGTGGATGTTGACTCTTCACTCACACTGTATTGATTTTCAAGCAAATCATCCATTGATCAGATCAAATACACAAAAAAAAACAAAAACAAAAAGTGCAATCAAGCTTTTCAAGAGGAGACGATTTAAATAGGAGAGATGGAAATTGGGATTACAAATAACGATAGATAAAATATAGAAGTCACAAAATATAAAAACTAATTACGTATTACCTAAGATAATTATAATTTCTCTTTCTTACGTCGCAGCAGCAGCAAGCATATCTTCAGAGCTTTCAATAAGAAAACTTTTTCCATGCACCGTCCTCTTCACATAGATCGATCCATTCTTTGTATACACAGAAGAAAGTTGATGTTTCCGTTTGAGAGTAAGAGCACTGTTCAAGAGAAATCGTGTTTGCCTAGTAAGACTCTCATTCAGATAACAGCTGTTGTTTGATTCAATGCCCAGATCGATGAGTCGCAATTCTGTTGATTTTTGTTTGCGGTAGTTTGCAGCTGACATCAGAATAGTGTTGCGCTTATATGCATTATTTAATTTGATGACGATTGGTGTTGGTGGGTGCAGATGTAGAGTTGTTGGTACTTTTATTTCTCTTTTTTGAACGAAAAATATTACGTATTAAAGGCGGCTCGCAATTGATTGTGTAAGGCTAAGGCCACGCAGTCAGCGATAAGCGAGCGAGCGATTGAACGATCAGCGATTAAGCGACAAAGTCGAGCGACGGGCCACTCGTTTCGTGAGCGACATTTCTTTAGCGATTAGTTGTTAAAATGCCGTTGTCAAGAGCCCTACGTTTATATTTGTTGTATCTTCTCTATCTGTTGCTCTTGACGCTAAGCGACAAACTAAAAATTAGAACAAGTTTGGTGACAGAGCGACGTCGCTCAGTCGCTTAAAAAAATCGCTCATCGCTCGCTCAATGCATGGCCAGTTCAATGCAATTTCATTTGTTTTAATTTTTTCATGTCGCTCAGTCGCTCGCTCGCTCGCTTATCGCTGACTGCGTGGCCTCGGCCTTACAAAGCCGATTAAACAAATTGTTTAGATTTTCGTTGGGTAGTTCTGGAATGCCGAAAAGTATTGCATCACTTGCCACTTCTTTCTTCTCCAAGGTGTTACATCTTTGCTTAAGAGCTGAAATTTCTGCATGGTGAAGTTGCGATGTAGTGTTGTTTTTTTCTTCCAGGCGGTCAGTTCGCTCAACTATGTTTGTTATGTTGCAACCCATCTCATCAAATCGTTTGTTCCAGTTGGCATTGATTTGTTCTAGCTTCAGAAGAAATTCTTTTTGCAAATTTTTAACTTCCTCTGCAAAACTAATGCGCATAGATTTTGTCTGATCGGTGAGGCGCTCCTCCAATAGCTTGACGGTGAGGGGAGCATCAATAGGAGTCGATTGTTTTGTTGATGGTGATGATGTTTGTGTGAGTAGAGAAGGTGGTGCACCTTTTACTGTTTTTGATCGGAGATTGGCAGTAGACATCTCTTAAATTAAAAGGCTCTCAGAGACAACGAGACAAGGAAATAATTTTCACCAAGAAAAGAAATTTATTTAACACTTTCAAATGAGTTTCACGTTAGTAAATTTACTAGCAAAAGCGATTAAAACAATAGTACTTTTGGTTCTTTTTCGGTTAGACTTTTTGTAATTGGTTTTCACATAGTTTGCATACTTTAAACTGGACGACAAGAAAAGCGCGTCTATTCGTGTTGACTGTTCATGACGATATTAATTACCCTTTAAGTTACACTTAAGTAACGAATCCGTATCGATAATCAAATTTCACATTTAAGTAACCTTGCTAAGAAACCTCTCAACTTAAATGCCAATAAACGTTTAAAGGTCTCTTTAATCCAAATTAAAAATTCATTCTGACGTTTCGGGAAAATTGGTGTCAATAAAATAAAATATTTTAAATATTTTAAAGTAATCTTGGTTTATGTACACAATTCCAAACCTCTGCTCTTAACGATTTGTCTTTACACATTATTTCTCCGGCAACTCTTACACAAGTTCCACATCGTTATTCCAGCTGCAGATCATCCAACCCAGTTGCTGATATCTCAGAATACCCCGAAGTCGAGGTCATTAAAAATCCTCCTGAATGGAAATTTGTCGAGCGACTACTGCAAAGTCCAATCGTTCCGAAGCCTATCGCAAAAGCTGAGTTCCCATCTGGATGGAAACCACCACAGCCGGCAGCGAAATTAAAACACGATTTTTTTGTTGCACGCACCAAAAACAAAATGGTTCCTGTTTGCTTGCAAACCAAACACCGCGGTCTTCGTCGTTTGAAAATCATCAGATACATTCAGGGTGATATTTGGGCGCTTGAAAAAGAATTATATAAAGTTGTGGAAGCCTCTAGACCCTAGAGGAAGGACTGTTGCAAGCCGTGTAAACGAGCTCAGTGGACAAATACACTTTCATGGAAATCATGTAAAGGTAGTCACAGACTGGCTACTTAAAAAAGGTTTTTAGATCACCAAACAAAAGCAGGCTGTTTCATTGACAAAAAACTACCATTGCCTTTTTATTATCCTTAGTTTGCACTCTTTTCACAATAAAACTCTATTAAAAAATTATCAAAATGTATCACCAAGTTTTGTTGGTAATTCAAGTAAGAAGACATCTCGAGAACTCGCCATTAAGTCACCATCACGTTGATGTAGTGGTTCTTTTAAGTGACTTCCGAATAGCCTTCCAGTATAATATTCAATTATGTCTACTTCTTACTTGTCCTCTTATCAGTTCCCCAATCTGCCCATGAGATGATATGCACATTTTGTCGGTCTTCTTCTAGTCGACGTTTTTTCCATTAATTCTTCGAACATTTGATCCATGGAGAGTTGTTTTTCACTCTGCAAAACTCACGTTACTAGGTAATTGTTTATGTTTTTTGTATGACCTTGGCTTACCGCATAATTTTGTCGAGCAGCTTGTTCTTCCGAAAGAAACTTGTGCTCAATGTTATCAAGTCTGTAGCGCTTCAGGACGTCGGCCACTTCAAAAAGGCACCACATACCTACATTGCTTCATCTAAAGAATTTGAAAATCAACTCATTAATCTCGAAAATGATTTTGCCTCTTCATTTTTGAAATTAATTCAGTTTTAACAAACAGATTTCAATTAAATAATCAATTAAGAAAGCTACTTAAATACACGAATTTTTTTTGTTTTAATTTCCTTTTTTTTACAAACGAGTGGTTGTCAAAACAATTTAAATTGGACTAGATTTCTGTTTTTACTACTTTATTTTGACACAACTATCAATTAGTTTAGCATCAGCGCAGAATCGATTATTGATAAGAATTTAATCAACCTCTCTTAAGTTCCAATTAAATCTTAATTGAAACTTAACTAATCAACGTCTAAAAGACGTCTTAAGAAAATCTAATAAATACGGCTGATAATGTTAAGATTGAGTTAATATGATTATTGGTCGAGTTGGGATCGAATAAAGTAAATATCGAATAAAAGTAGTAGAATTAAATTAAAAGGAAAAGTTTTATTATTTCGAACTAAGCGCACTTTACATTGGTGTAAGTTTTATTTACAGTGTAAATAAAACTTATTTGATAAAAAGAACGAATTTGACTAGTAAAGTGAAAAAAAAAAATAAAAATTAACACACATACAGTGAAATGGGTAAGTTGTTGGAAGAGCTCAACTGCATTGAGCTTAGAATTGAGTTAGGTAAGCGAAATCTTCGTCCTGGCTTGTACAATTATTGGGAACAGCAAGAGGAAGACGTAAACACTTCTGTTTTTGAAACAGAAGTTGAGGAAGAGAAAGTAAGTGAAAGCCTAGCAGCCTTATTTATTAGATTTCACTAATACTCGTTTCAACCTGGTATTAGTTAATACTGGTATTAGCACTTAATACTCCCTTACGCCAGGTCGAGCGAATCCTTATTTATAAAACATTTTCCAACCCGTATTAGTTAATACTTGCTTATGTCAAATTTTTCATCAAAAAAATTACCCATCTATAGCTTTGGTTACTATAAACGTAAACAAATCCCAGCTGACTTCATTTTGCACGTTAATGCATTAAGTTTTTTCAGATAATCTAACTTCTTTCGGGCTCTGATTGGCCAGAGTTTTAGATTTTCTTTTGATGCGTGGCTTTTGACGAATCAGAGGCCAAAAAAAGTTAGATTATCTGAAAAACTTATTTGCGTTGAACCCAAGCATTATGATTGTTTTTTTTTTTGTGGTTGTCGGAAATTTTTCCAAAATAGATATTAAACAAAACAAAACAAGAAATATTAGTTTTCATTTATTAATTTATTTATCTCGTAGTTAAGGCGAAAAGAATTAAAATTATTCACAAAACCAAAATAATTTTCCACTTTTCCTCCAAAAATTTGAACAAAATGACATTTAGACCTTAATACGACCTTAATCCTCCGTTAATACTCCTATGAACCAGTATTAGCTTAATCCGCCTCTAATACTGGTGTATTTTTTTTATAAATAAGGTTTGGAGTATTAGTGGAGTATTAAGTTCGTAGTAACCTTAATCCGCCGATAATACGGGTTTATAAATAAGGCTGTAGATTTTTCTAGTATGATGAAGCTTTTATTAGATCAAAAGAAGCTTATTGAAGAGCAACGAAGCGAACAAAAGAAGGAACAGCGGAACGTTCTCGAGCAAATAGAAGCACAACGGATTGAGCTGATTGAAGAGCAGCGAAACGAGCAAAAGAACTAACAGCAGAATATTCTCGAACAACTTGAAGCACAACGAAACGAACAAAAAAAAAACTGATTGAAGAACAACGAAACGAACAAAAGAAAGAAAAACAGAATATTCTCGAAAGACTTGATTTTACGGCAAAAAATATATTCCAACTTGACCGAGTATACATTCAGGGGCTTGAGTATTTAGTCGATTAGACATTAGAGAATAAAGATTAATTTATCATTACTCTTTACACGCATTTTCGCTTATTTGTCAAGCTATGCGTGCTTTATGAAATGTAAGTTAGTCGTTAAGCAGATCCCCCAGAGTGCGGTTGAAAACCATTGGTAAAAATAAAGATCGTTTCAATCCAGCTTGCGGTATTGCATTTTTTTTGGTTTTTTATCTTTTTTCAGCACAGCAGATTCGATTTTTTTTGGTGGAACATTTTGCAGACCCCAATCATTTTTGGTGGAACATTTTTGCAGACCCCAATCATTTTTTGGTCCAATCGATCAAGGATATATTCTCGTTGCGTAGAAGCTGTGTTGAAATAATTGATATTTCAATTGTTGTTATTTCTGGAACTATATTAAGACGAAAAATCTATACTACGGAGATAACTAACCCCTAGAATTCTCAAATCCCGTTCCTAGTAAAAAAGGTATGTGCTGTGCACTAGAAGTATAAAACTTTCAAAGTTTGTTTTAATTGAATTTACCATAAGATCAAAGAGATTTTTCAATGTGTTTAAGTATATGGCAGATTGATTGAGATAGAATTTGATCAAGAAATTTATTTGATTAAAGTAGAATACGTACAGGTATATTCTTTTGAATTTGGCAATTTTAATTAGTTACGTTTGATTTAAAGTGATCAAAAAGATATTTGTCGAGTGGGTACATATATATGGGCATTTGGGCACATATGTATTTATAGAAAACAGTTTTTTGAGGTGATTTCTTGTCGGAAGGTGAAGGTACAGTTTTGCTACGGGTTTATAGTTACGGTTTTCTTTATCTGGTGATCTCATTTTTCTTGGTGAATAGCAGTACAGTTTTTTCTCTACCAAAATTTTAATTTACGGTTTTTCGAATCTCATCAGAACATTTTAAATTTTACAATCGAAACACATTCTTTTTGAAAAGCTTTAAGTGAACAATTTTTCGATAGATAGATCGTATTAGTGCAGTTTTCATTTTTTTCTTCGTAAGGATGCGGCTGATTACTTTCTCATCCAATGGCCATGACAAAAGATTTTTTCCTTTTTCTCAAGGAATTAAAAGCAGAAATTATGCGCTATCGCAATATTCCAAATAAGGGAGAAATGACTAAAGGCATGCTTCAAGTGTTGAAAAAGGAATTTTAAGATCCTTGGGATAAGGTGCGTACAAATTACAGAAAATGTTTGCAAAACGAAGACAAAAGCTCAGATGATGAAACTTTAGCTATGGTTAAAACACAATACGCTACGTTAGCAACGAATTATTGTACGTCCATGGGTAGTATTATTGATGCGATTGATTTTTTAGCAAAACCTGAAACCAAAGAATCTTTTGCGATTTCACAAGCTTTTGAACCAGAAAGAAAAGATTTTGGGATACGGGTTCCACCTTGCGATGCGGAATGCTTCGAAGTGGATTATAAGTCATGGCCTACGTTTCGCGACATGTTCACATCAATTTATACGAACTATCCTCGTTTAAGTAATGTTGAAAAACTATATCACCTACGCCTAAAAACTAAAAAAGCAGCCCACGATATAGTTGATAAATTCCCGCTTACTGCCGATAACTTCAAGCTTGCTTGGGAAGCTTTACAGTGCCAGTATGAAAATAAACGTATTCTGATTAATACTCAACTTAAAGTGCTTTTTTCGTTACCTGCGATTGCAATCGAAAACGGTGCTTCTTTAAGAAAACTTCATAGAACTGTGAGAGATTGCTTGGACATTCTTTCAAGTTATAATGTCAACATTGATAATTGGGATCCAATTTTAGTTTTTCTGATCTCGCAAAAAACCTGAAACTACCCTGTTTCGATACGAAGATAGCTTACCTAGTAAGGAAAGAAACGAAGTCCCTACATGGAGTTCCATGAACAGTTTTCTCGCTTTCAGATACATGGTACTCGAGTCTGTCGAAGAAGTCACTCAATGTTCTCAAAAAAGGTCACCCACTCGCCAAACTCCAACACAAAAGAAGTAAACACTTTTCTTGTCGAAAATAAGAATTTTTGTTGTAAAATATGCAATAGCAACCACCCCTTGCGCTTATGTAAGAAATTTTTAGAAATGGACGTTGCTTCACGACATAAGTTAGCACAAACCCAAAGGTATTGCTACAACTGTCTCGCACTCACGCATTCTGTGTATGAGTGTAAGAGTAAGGAATCTTGCGACAAATGTGGTAAAAGACACCACAGCTTATTGCAGTTTACAGTGTCAACACCCCGCTCCAAAGAGACGCAATACCCGCCACCCCATACTTCTACCGCCACACCCCGTGCCGCCCCCATACAGTCCACTATGAATGCTCAATCACCCGTTAACTCAGAAAACAGCATTGTTGCTTGTTCTCCAAATCTTCAAAGTTTTCTCGTTAGTCAAAAACGAAATGTTTTGTTGGCTACTGCCTTAATTAAAATAATCAATCATTTCTCTTGAGAGCTTTAATCGACCCTGGTTCAGAAGCTACATATATTCTGCAGTCTGTAGTGAACCGATTGAAGCTGTTCACTCGTCCAACCAATGCATCGGTCTCCGGTACAGTATGTGCCCTTTAACCCTGGAATCTCGCATCAACCCTGATGTACAAATCCCCGTTTCCGCTATTGTTTTGAAAAAACTTACTGGTATTCTGCCGTCGCAAAATGTTGGAGTGTCAAATTTGGTTGAGCTCAAAAGTTTGCAACTGGCAGATCCAAACTTTGATAAACCAGCTTCCATAGACATTTTAATAGGAGCAGATATCTACCCCCTCGTCTTACGTGATGGTATCAAAAAAGAAAAGGATATTGGGCCAATCGCTCAAAATATGGTCTTTGGTTGGATACTATCGGGACCTTGTTGTGAAAACCTAAATAAGGCGAGTCTGCAAACATTTTTTAGCGACATTTGTTTAGAAAAGCAAATTCAAAAATTTTGGGAGCTCGAGGAAGTTCCGGATTTTAAACCCTTATCAGCTGATGATAAAATTTGTGAGAAAATCTATACAGATACAACGACCCGGAACGCGGATGGGAGTTATACCGTAAAACTTCCATTTAAAATCCACGTAAAGGAAGTAGATTTGGGGTTTTCAAGATCAAGCGCTATTTCACAATACTTGCGACAAGAAAAACGTCTTCAAAGCAATTTGTCTCTCAAAGAGGAATATCACAAAGTTCTTAACGAATATGTTTTGTTAAATCAAATGTCATTTGTTTCTGAAACCAATTTAAATCTCGTTCAACCCCATTTTTATCTGCCGCACCATGCTGTGCTTAAGCCAGATAGTGCTTCGACAAAAGTGCGAGTCGTTTTTAATGCAAGTGCTTCCACTAACCTAGGAAAAAGTTTGAACGATTTTTTATACAGTGGCCCTGCCCTACAAAGTGATTTGCAAACAATTTTATTGAAGTGGCGATTATATCCCTATGTTTTCAACAGCGATATTGAAAAGATGTATCGCCAGATACACATTCACTCAGATCATCATCGATTTCAACGAATTGTTTTTCGAACGTCAGAGTCAGAGTTGTCTGATTTTGAAATAAATCGAGTTACGTTCGGAGTCAATTGTGATCCATATTTAGCAATCCGCACATTGCACCAACTAGCTCACGATGAAAGCAACAAATATCCTTTAGCAAAGGAGGTGTTGGTTTCAGATTTTTACGTCGACGACGTGTTTTCTGGAGGTTTTGATTTAGATTCCGTAATCAAACTTCAAGAAGAACTAAAAAGCATTCTTTTGCATGGCGGTTTTAAGATAAAAAAATGGACTGCGAACCACACTCGCTTGTTGGAAAATATACCTAGAGAGGATGTTTTAGATCAACACTTTCTTATGTTCGAAAAATCTTCACATTCAAAAGCTTTAGGAATTGGGTGGAATGCAAGAGAAGATTGTTTTTATATTCGTTGCCAATTACTACCTCAACCTGAATCGATACTCACCAAACGTGAATTGTTCTCGAACATTGCTAAAATTTATGATCCGTTGGGTTGGCTAGCACCCACAACAATCGTGCTGAAAATTTTGATTCAAAGCATCTGGAAAGACAAAACGGATTGGGATGCGCCCATTCTCAATTGTCATGTCGATAAGTGGAAGTAGTTTTTGAAATCGTTTCCAAGTATAAAATAAATAAAAATACAAAGGTGGATTCAGTATAAGCCCGAGATATATGTTGAACTGCACAGTTTTTGCGATGCATCTAATAGTGCATACGCCGCAGTTGTGTACTCAAGAGTATCGGATACCAATGGCAGTGTTTTCACTTATATTCTTAGTTCGAAAACAAAGGTAGCCTCTTTAAAGGCCATTTCTATACCTCGGCTAGAGCTTTGTGGAGCTGTTTTGTTAGCGAAATTAGTAAGCGCTGTGCAAAGCAGTCTACGCCTTGAAAGCTGTCCCGTTTATCTCTTGTCGGACTCAACTATTGTGTTATATTGGGTCCAAGATTGTCCTCGAAATTCGAAACGTTCGTTAGAAATAGGGTTTCCTAAATTCAAACCGAAGCACCTAAAAACAGCGTTTGGAAACATGTTCCCACTGAACATAACCCCGCTGATATTGCTTCTCGAGGTATTATGCCTCAAACCCTTATTAACCATGATCAATGGTGGTACGGTCCTAGCTGGCTTCAGTCGCCAAAGAAAACCTGGCCAGCTACGAATCTTCAAAAAGATCCTAATTGGAACCTCGAAGTTAAGAAAATCAAAAGCTTTGTTGTCAAAACGAATGATGATATTTTGACAAGTAGCCTCTCGAAAAAGAAAAAGATTTTACCCTTATAGATACCCCTCTATAAATAGGAAAAAGCTTTACGCCTTCTTTGTCGATCTATCAGCAGCCTTCGACAACATCAATCGTGAGGCGCTGTTTTACAAATTACTTAAACTAGGAGTCTCATCGAAAATGGTTTCAATTATAAAATCTTTGTACAAAGACACTTCTGCGACAGTTTGGGACGGAAAAAGTATAACAAGCTTCTTTCAGACAACCAAAGGAGTCAAACAAGGTTGCGTACTAAGCGCCTTACTTTTCGTTCTGTTCCTAGAGGATCTTCACTTTGAACTACCAACTGGTCTCACTCTGAATAATTTGGAAATAAACGTACTTTTATACGCAGATGACATAGTTCTCCTTTCTGATAGGCCTAATATACTGCAAAGGATTATCGACGCCTTCAGTAGGTACTGTATCAAATGGAACCTAGATGTTAACCTAGAAAAGTCAGAAATTGTGATTTTTAGAAACGGCGGTAGGAGAGCGGGTGCTGAAAAATGGCATTTCAATGACGGAGAAATAAGAATATCAAATCAGTACAAATATCTCGGCGTTATCTTCACATATAACATGTCCTGGTCCGAGCACTTGTCAAAACGTCTTGCAATGTCTAAAAACTCAATAAATTCGACATGGTCCAAATTTGTTAAAAATAAGTTTGTTACACACTCTGCTAAATACAAAGTGCATGACGCAGCCACCAAATCAATAATGCATTATTGTGCACAGGTGTGGGGATTCAAAGAGTACCTTCAAATAGAAAAGCTTCAACGTTTCTTCGTGAAGAGATGCTTCGGGTTGCCAGACAACACACCTAATTATGCAATTCATATTGAAACCGGCCTTCCAAAAGCATTCCTAACAACTTTAAAAGTTCATTTTACATACATACGGAAAGTAATGTCAATGCCACGTAATCGTCTCCCACGTATTCTTTCTGACGTTATCATTCAGAAAAATATTTATTGGGCCCAGGAATGGTCAGGCCTTTTCCAACAAACACAAATGGACTTCAGTTTCGAAGCCCCGCGCTTAATGTGGAATCAATATCACAATATACTACTCACAAAGCTTTCCGAAAAATACTGGGTTGATTTTGTGGGAAAAGCACATCAATCACAATTTCACGACGAATATAGCAACCTAATACACTCTGATGTCCCAAACTATTTTCAAGCTAGCAATCCGCGTGAAATGATAAATTTGCTCTTCAAAGCACGATGTGGTCTTTTAAACTTAAATGCTAGAGCTTTTCGTAATGACACTGTAGGCATATGCAGTATATGTAATATGGATGCTGCAGAAAACACATATCACTTCGTTGGTATGTGCCCCATTTTTAAAGGATACCGTAAAACATACCTAGGGAGCGAAATACTGGACAGAACTACATTTCTAGATTTCTTAAATGGCTCAAATTACCTAAACCTATACAAATTTTTGAAAAACTCACTTAAATATCGAAGCCTTATAATTAACGAATATAGTTAGAACTCACTTAGCTTTACTATTATAAAGTAAATAAATTTTTGAACCTGACAGACAACTTAAAACAAGTTATTGTCAAATTTAATTTTGAAAACCAGCAAACTCATGTTTTTGTAAAAATTTAACTGAAAATAAAATTATTTATCTATCTATCTATCTATCTATCTACCCCTCTATACAATTAACCCACCATGAAATTAGTTTTGTTAAAAATCGACTAATAATACAACCGCAAAGAACTTATTTTAGTGATGAATACGAGAATTTATATCGTTCGAAACAATTGAACAAGAAAAGTTCTATTTTGTCGCTTAACCCTTATTTGTAAATGGTCGTTTGAGTAATGCAAATCTGAGTTACAATGAGAAATTTCCAATTTTGCTTCCATATTCGGGACCTCTGCTACACTTTTGGTTAAATTTGTGCACAAAATTTCGTTACACGGAGGGAATCAACAAATTTTGTATTTAATGCGTAGAGCTTATTGGATCCCAAAATTGAAAAACTTAATAAAATATTATTTAAGAAGTTGTACAATTTGTAGGTACTCTGCTTAAAAGGAAAATGCAAACTCAGCTCATGCTCATCCATTTACGCATGTAGGTTTAGATTTCGCTGGACCTTTCGAATTAAAGGTTCATAAAGGTCGTTTCTATCAAGCCATAAAAGGTTATGCTTGTCTCTTTATTTGTTTTTGCACAAAAGCTGTTCATTTAGAAGCCGTAGGAAGTCTAACTACAGAGTCGTTTTTAGCGGCTTTTGCAAGATTTGTTGGTCGTAGAGGAGTACCACAGCAACTCTTTTCTGATAATGGCACCAACTTCGTTGGTGCCAGTAAAATCCTCACAAATAACATACGAAATGCTTTGTCTGCGGTAGTTTCAGAAGCTGAGAAACACTATCTTCCGCAAGATTTGAAATGGAATTTTATTCCTCCAGGTTCACCCCATATGGTGGTCTTTGGGAGACCGGAATAAAATCCTTTAAATCTCATTTCAAAAAGGTTGTAGGAAACTCGAAACTCACGTTTGAAGAGTTCTCGACACTTCTGGTAAAAATTGAATCGTGTCTTAACTCACGTCCCATTTCCCCTATTAGCGAAAATCCATCAGATTTTCTACCACTCACCCCGGGTCATTTTTTGAAAGGTGCACTTCTTGTTTCACTGCCAGAAAATCAAGTTGGTGAGACCACCACCCTTAAAAGTTGGCAAAGAGTTCAACAAATGCTATATTCATTTTCGAAACGATGGAAGGAAGAATATCTCGCCGATCTTCAACGGAGAACAAAGTGGAAATTCCAAGGCAGGAGATGTTGTCGTTGTAAGAAATGAGAGTTTGCCACCCAATCAGTGGCGCCTAGGAAAAATTCTAGCTATTCACCCAGGAAAATATGGTAGGGTTCGCGTTGCCACCGTAAACACGCAAAATGGAAATATTGTGCGAAACATTGGCTGCGTTCTGACGCACCATCTTCGAAAATCTTAACTTAAGTTGCTGTCAGTTTTCCATACAAAAGTTCAGCTGACAATTCAGATTTTCAGATTTTCGAATTTAGATTTTCAGATTTTCGAACATAGATTTTCAGATGAAAAATCTTGGCTGAAAATCTGAATTTCAGATTTTACTTGTCAAAACATATGTTTTTTTCACTTGCTATTGAAACTTTGTCGTGTTTGGTTGTGAAGTTGCATAAACATAAACGGTATTCCCTCACAGTTAAAATCAAAACTTACAAATATCTTCTGTGAAGAGTTCTTGTGTTCTATTTATGAAATTTGTGTAATTTGCCCTTTGTTTTTTTTAGTTTAATTGCAATAACAAAATTAAAGAAGCAATAAAAACTCCCCTTGAATGTGTTCTCCTAAGTGGATGAAATTGTGTGTCCTTGTTTTTATTTTTGTTTTATAAAATGCAACGTTACTGGTACAACTATAAGGGAGACGACGACGTTGCCACAACTAATCGAAGTAAAATCGACAAGTAAATAAGATGTTTTTGATAAAAAAAAAAAAAATTTACGTTTCTTGTTAGATGGTCGTTCATAAACTGACAGATAGCAACTTAAGTTCAGATGGTGCGTCAGAACGCAGCCATTGTAAAACTCTGCCTTTTGCCTGTCGACCGGGAATTGTTTGAGCTTTATTTCTCACTTCACAAATGTGCAGTATAAAAAAGTATAAAGTTTTTTTTTTCATTGAATTATATACATATGTAGAAACAATAGTAATATCACTTTCCAATATTTTTTATTAACATTGTTCGTCACTAGGGTGCGCCAACACCGGCGGAGCAGCTGTTATGCTCATGGTGGAATGTATCACTTTAGGTGAGCATTTCCTATGGGTTAGAAAGTAATGCATCTTCTTCTTTTCATTTCCGGCGTTACAAGTAGTGATCTTGAAGCGATCACAACTCTCCCACTTTTCTGCTTCACACTAGTGATCCGCCTGTGGGGTACGCCGCGTTGACCTCAGAAAGCGTCGGCAAGCCTCCCGGTTTTGGATTGTTAATTGTCTGAGGCCAACCAAATGCTGCTGTTTTTGCATTTGCTTGTACCAGGAGTGTTTTGGCCTGCCTTTTCTTTTTCGTCGCGAATTTGTTGAAACGTTGTACGATATTGCCTTTTGGACGGGGTTCTGCGGATCTCTCCTTTGAACATGACAATACCAACTGAGCCGGTCGTGCTGAATTTTGTCCAAGATGGTACTTTTGACATGAAGGCTTCCACGGATCTTAGTACTTCTAATTCGATCAAGCTTTGTTACTCCTGCTGTCATCCGAAGCATCTTCATTTCGGCTGCCGTCAATTTGCTCTCATACTTTTTGTACATTGTCCAACATTGTGAACCGTATGTCAGAGCTGGACGGACAACTGCTGTGTAGAGTCTTCCCTTCAGCTTAGGGGGCATTTTTCGATCACAGAAGATAGCGGAGTTTTCTCGCCACTTCATCCACCCTACGCTTACTCGATGATTGATGTCGTCATCACAAGTTGCTTCACTATTGATCATAGATCCCAGATATTTAAACTTTTCACACTTGGGAAGCACATTTCCATTCAAATAAATGTCTGGAATAGGCTTGTCTGGATCAGAAAAAGGGCAGCACAGGTATTCAGTCTTTTTAGCGCTAATACGGTACCCATTTCCTTCCAGAACATCAATCCAAACGTCAAGTGCTCGTTTCAGGGATGTAGGATCCTCGCTTATGATGGCTCCATCATCAGAAAATAATAATTGTTTTACTTTATTGTCCGTTACTTTTCCTTCGAGCAAATAATCCAGAACAGCAATAA
The DNA here is from genome assembly GCA_949752695.1 of Melanostoma scalare. Classification (NCBI taxonomy): domain Eukaryota; kingdom Metazoa; phylum Arthropoda; class Insecta; order Diptera; family Syrphidae; genus Melanostoma; species Melanostoma scalare. The sequence continues at coordinate 65,751,115 of OX456986.1, read as the reverse complement.
AGAGCAGTGGACTCAAGACACTTCCCTGATGTACACCTACTGTTATTTGGAATTCTTCGGTGACTCCAGCTGGGCATCTCACTTTTGTAACTGCTCCCTCGTACATGTCCATAATTATTCGCACATAGGCTTCAGGAACTCCTCGGTGTCTGAGGGCCACCCATATCAAATCTCGTGGTTGTCGATCGAATGCTTTTTCGAAGTCAACCAACACAATATGCAAATCCTCTAAGGCATCTCGGTGTTTTTCCATAATGATCCTTATACTTTGGATTGCGTCTGTAGTTGACTTACCCGCGACAAACCCGCATTGGTCATCAGAAAGCCTTATTTTTTTCCGCAGTCGGCTATCCAAAACCCGCTCAACGATCTTCATAGTGTGGGACATCATCTTGATCGAACGATAGTTGTCACAGCTTCTGGTATCTCCCTTTCCCTTGTACATTGGAAGAAGAAAAATTTCCCTCCATTGATTAGGCAAACTGTCACCTCTTAAAGCTTGGAGATGAGAATCGTGAGCCATCTCAACCCGATGTCTCCCATATTTTTCCAAAACTCATATGGTACCTCGTCTGGCCCAATCGCTTCGCCTTTTTTAGAGTTCTTAACTGCCTCCCTAACTTCTTCGACTGTGACGTCGGATACTTCCGTAAAGTTAGGTGCAGCTGTTGGAAAGTGGCGCCGAGGAAACTGTTCATTCAAAAGATCATCACAATACTGTCGCCACCTGTGAAGAATTTTGTCGTCATCCACAAGTAACAGTCCTTGAGCATCATTTATGAACTTTGGCGAACGAATCTCCTGCGCATTTCTCCTTCTCTGAGCGGCTATTTTGAAAATGGTTGCTCCCTTATTCAAGTTGCTTTGTCTTAGCTCTTGGATTGCCTGATTTGCTTCAGCAGCTGGGGCAGAAATCTCTTCCAGCGCTCGATACAGGCCCTCCGTGCTTTTTGCTTGAAGTTGGGCGCACTTTTTCTTCGCTTCTTTTCTGCAGCTCTTGTATTCCATTTTGAGACGCGCTTTTTCATTTGTATTTCTTGAGGGGCACTTCGACCAAGCTTGGAAAGCTGCTTTCTTCTTTCTAATCACTGCTTTAGCTTCATCATCCCACCACCAGGTTTCTTTAGCTTGTTGGTAGTGTCCTTTTGAGACTCCTAGCAGTGATTTGGCTCTCTCTAAGCAGGTTTGTTGTAGGCGATCCCACATATTTTGTGCCGTGATTGCATTTGAAACTGCGTCGATGGTATTACACAGCTGACTTTGCATATACGAAATGAACTGCTGTCCTTTGGTTTTCTACAGATTGTACCACTTGATTCTCCTAGGACCCTTTGTTTGTTTGACTTCCTTCACCGCATCCGTAAAAAATTCTGTTAAAAGAAGACGGTGTTGTTGAGCGGCAGCTTCTCCTAGTATCACTTTGCAGTCTTTCACCCGAGATTTCATGTAATTGGTTACCAAATGGTAATCAATCTGGGTTTCATTTCCTCCACTGCTGTAAGTGATAAGGTGTCGGTCTTGTTTGATGAATATGGTATTTAGTACGATTAGACCGTATGACCTGCACATATTTAGAATATCTTCACCAGGAGTGTTCCTGGTGCCGAATCCCAAACCTCCACGGCAGTCTTCATAATCCTCGTTTGTCTTCCCGACATGTCCATTCAAATCTCCTCCAACAAACAAATACTCTTCTTTTGGGATGTTCTTAAGTAGGTTATGAAAATCAAGCCAGAATGCATCTTTTTCCTCCTGCTCACACCCTATTTGGGGAGCATATGCACTGATGATATTCCAGACCTTTCCTTCCATCACCAATTTAAGAGACATCAAACGGTCACTGGACTTCAAAATGGTCAACACGCTGTTATATAAACTTTGGTCAAGGATGATACCGACTCCGTTCCTACCTTGTTCTGTTCCATAGTAGAACATCTTGTAAGCCTTGGTTTTTACATCTAAGAAACGGGCTTTGTTTGCTGTGTTTCGCCATTTCGTTTCCTGAACACACAAGATGTCCACTCGCCTCCTTCTCATCATCTCTTCGAGTTCAAGACTTCTACCAGTCATACTTCCAACGTTCCAACTCGCGACTCTAAATTTTCGTCCAACTCGTCGCATTACTTTGCTAGCCCCCGGAATCCGTATAGCTCTGACCCGAACATTGCTGCTCGGTCCAGGACCAGCTCCATGCATAGCAATGGAACTGCCTGGCGGGGTAGTGCTTCTTATGTTTGCAAGTACTTCCATAATGCTCAAAATTTTTCAAAAATTTTCCTTTCATCCTTTTCGACACATGCATGCTCCATTTAATGAGTTTGATTTCCCTTTTACTACACCGGTAATCTCCAGTCGTGTTAACCCCGGGATCTGCATGCATACTTGGGGAGAGTTTTTAGGTGGTATGTGTGCCGCTAGACTCACTTTGATGTTAGTCGTCTAGATATGATTGCTCCTTTAGTCGCCTTTTACGACAAGCGGGGAGGCGCTGCAGTGCTATTCTAACCCGACACTGCACGGGAAGAAAGTAATGCATATATGGTGAAATTTATACGTTGTTATTTGCTTCCTACTCTTACCTCCTGCTCTTGAAAAATAGGCTTGTGGAACACATTGGAAATTTTGTGGACCACTTTCGACTTCCAAGCTCCGAAAAAAAAATATTGGAAAGTGATAGTACTATACGATATATATACAATGATACCTCCACCGATGGACATTATGACTCTTAATAAGAAATGTAACATTAAATTTTTTTTTTACTTTTGCATTCTGCAAAGAGAGGCCGGAATGTTTACGGCAAAAAATGTATTTCAACTTGACCTAAAATATAGTATACTTTCAGGGGCTTGAGTATTTAGTCGATTAGAGAATAGAGATTAGTTTATCATTACCTACTCTTTACACGCATTTTCGCTTATTTGTCAAGCTATGCGTGCTTTATGAAATGTAAGTTAGTCGTTAAGCAGATCCCCCAGAGTGCGGTTGAAAACCATTGGTAAAGCCTTGCGCAAACCAATGCGGTGAGTGCGTGCGATGCGATTGCGATAAGTCAAATCCCTATGCATTAAGTCAAACGTCCATAAGATTACATAGGGATTTGACTTATCGCAATCGCATCGCACGCAATCACCGCATTGGTTTGCGCAAGGCTTAAAAATAAAGATCGTTTCAATCCAGCTTGCGGTACTGCATTTTTTTTGGTTTTCTTATCTTTTTTCAGCACAGCAGATTCGATTTTTTTTGGTGGAACATTTTGCAGACCCCAATCATTTTTGGTGGAACATTTTTGCAGACCCCAATCACTTGAGGAGCAACAGAATATTTTGGAAGGTCAGAAAAACATTCTAGAGGGCAAATTGAGCAACATTGAAAAAAATTTATGTGCCCTAGACGAACGTTGAAGGTGTGGAAAAACAGCTGTTGTAGAGAATAGTTTCGAAATCGTAGAAAGCCGATGTGATAAACAGTTCTCTGTTCTGACTGTAACTAGACCATATCCGGAAAATCAAAATTCGAGAATCTGCTAGAGAGTTTGGAAAGAAAAAGTAGATGAAACCGCCAAATTTGATGGACAATCTTCTTGGCCAGTCTACAATAGACAATTTGAGGCAGCCGCGAGTTAACACATGAATGTTCAACACATTTTAAGATAGTGAACACATGAATGTTAACCATGTGCTGACTATGAAATTCCCAACAATTATAGATAACTATACAATATGTAATAAAAGATAAATAAAACAAAGGAGATAACTGTACGTGACCTTCTGCACACAGTCATCTCCTGAAATAGAATTTAAGATAAATAAATATGGACACAATATGTTGTAGCACACGAATTGTATAAATAGGATTGACTCAGTACTGAGGTCGCCTTTAAATATACGACCGTTGTGCGTTAGACATCGTAAAATAAATACTTTGTACCTACTAGAACTTTGTATCTCTTATTACTTTGAAGATTCAACAGGACTAAGACATCAGACTCTGACCGGTCTGATATGGTTGTATTTTTTTGGGTCAATGAAATAGTAAGTTCATTAACTGGGGGCTCAACCGGGATCCTTTTCAAAAAATAAGGATCTAGCCAAAACAAGACTTGAAGTTCAAGCATCGTTACACTAATCTGCGAAAGAGATAGACAACTGTAACTAATAAATAAAAAGTATAGTTATAAAGTCCTTAAAAAGTAAAAAGGCAGTGCAAGTAAAAAGTATATTTATAAAGTCCTTTAATACCAAAAAGGCAGTGAAATTAATTAATGTTTAAGAAAAAATTTTAACTCAAGTAATTCCCAAGAATACAGACCTTGGAGATCTATGGTATGTAACCTTATGAATGAAATTCAAATATTCTCTGGTACACCACAATACTATCACGCATTAACGATAGTCAGAACAAAAATTCAAGGAGAAGCTGCACACATACTAACGAATCAAAATACGATAATGAATTTTAAAGCCATAATAAATAGACTAGATTATACATACGCAGACAGTAAACCTCTTTATGTTCTACAAGAAGAAGACGTATTCATCAAGGAAAGAATACATTGTCAGAGTATTACGATTTAATTAATAACGCATTAAATCTCATACTTTCAAAAATAACGATGACATCATCACAAGAAGGAAGGAAAATTCAAGAAACCTTAGCTATGGAAGAAGCAGTACGAATATTCACCGCAAATTTAAATTCAAGTTTCACAAAAGCAACATTGTACTCAAATCAACTCGGTACACTGGAAAAAGCATATGCTATAGCATTAACGATACAACACGATAATATGTCTCATGCTACAGATACACATATAAGACGTGACAATCTGGTAAATCACAATCCTAGACGAGATACAATCCAAAAACAAGTCCATACCGATCAAAGACGATTCAGACCAAATTACGAAGCCCAGCCGCAGAAGTATGTTACTCCAAATCACCCAAGAGCAATGGAAACGGACAATTCAGCTTTCAATCATCGGAATCCATTTAGACAACAACAACAACGAGGCTTCCAACCGCAGTTCCAACAACAGAACAACTATCAACGTCAACATGTACAACAAGCACCGGATCCAACATTTCCAGCGACTAAACGAGAACACGAAGATTCTGGACGAAATCATAAGTTTCAAAGAGTCAACCAGATTGACACCAGTAAATTAGGAGAGGATGTTGTAAGTAATAAACATTTAGAAATTAATTTTGAAATGGAGAGTACTTTTTTAGGCGAATAAACGGTTTACCATGTCTAACAAGAAAATATATGCTAACGGGTAAATCTGTAAACATTTTAGTAGATTCGGGTGCTACTAATAATTATATAAGTAATAAATGTGATATAGGAGAAAGGGTCCCAATAGAACCTTTAAAAACAAAAACATAATAATAAATTTTTTGGGTTTGATCTTATTTTAGGCGAACAAGGACTTAGATAAATAAAAGCAAAAATTAATTTGTTTGAGTACAAACTAAAATATGAAAAAAAGTTAGAACAAACTATACATTATACGAATGACACAGAAACATATAAAGAAAAAATAGATAACCTAATGAAAATAAATAATGAATTGAATGAGAAACTTCCATTCACTACAACTATAGAAGCGACTATACGAACTAAAGATAACGAACCCATATGGACAAAACAGTATCCATATCCATACGGAGACAACGGGTTTGTCAACAAAGAAATTGAAAAATTATTAGAAGAAGGGATTATACAAAAAAGTAGATCACCTTATAATTCTCCAATATGGACAGTTCCCAAGAAAGGTGTCGATGAGAACGGGAGGCCTAAACGGCGCATGGTAATTGATTACCAGAAATTAAATTCACAAACAATTACGGATAGATACCCAATTCCTGACGTGAACATGACCATACAAAATTTAGGAAAAGCTAAGATTTTCTCGACTATTGATTTAGAATCAGGCTTCCACCAGATTAGGATAAAAGAGTCTGACAGAGAAAAAACAGCATTTTCAGTGAATGGGGCAAAATACGAATTTATACGTATGCCCTTTGGTTTAAAAAATGCACCGTCGATATTTCAGCGATGTGTGGATGATATACTCAGAGACTATATAGGCAAGTTTGCATATATCTATATAGATGATGTGTTGATTTATTCATCCACGCCCGAAGAACATATGAAACATATACAAATAATAGTGAATGCATTACACAAAGCAAATATGAAAATATCGCATGAGAAATCACACTTTTTTAAAGATTCAGTAGAATACCTGGGTCATGTGATTAAAAGTAATAGAGTAGTAGTGGATCCCACTAAAGTAAAAACAATACAAGAGTATCCAGTACCAACTACACTCAAAGAGTTATTATAGGAAATTTGTAGAAAATTTCGCCCAAATAGTTAAACCACTAACAGTTCACTTAAAAGGAGAAAATGGAATGGTTAAAAAGAACCAAAGTCAAAAAATAAAATTAAATTTACAGAATGATGAATTAGCTTTAGAAGCAAATTTTTAGACTTAAAGCGAGCTTTTGAAACTGTCGATAAATTGATTTTAATTGAAAAGCTGAAAATGTATGGAGTCCGAAATACAGAAGTTCAATGGTTCGAATCATATCTTAATAATAGATCTCAAAGGACAAAACTTAACGATAATATCTCAAACTCTGTTTCTGTACTTCATGGTGTCCCTCAAGGATCATTACTTGGAGTTTTATTACTTCTGGTGTACATCAATGACATGGAGAATGCCGTTCGTTTTTCAAAAATTGTGCTGTTTGCTGATGATGCCTTATTGTTTATATCTTGTAGTAACGTTGATGAATGTATTGAAAAAATAAATCTAGACCTGCACCGCCGTATTAATAAACGCGGAATAACTGGGAAATACTTATTCAATGGATTAAGTTACCATTATACCATTTTCCATTTAATTAAAGCCACCATTATACCATTTTCCACTTAATCCATGGAATAAGGCTTAGCCCAGCTATTCCGCGTTTATTAATACGGCGGGCAAAGTTTACAAGACTGGTTTGATAGTAACATATTAAAATTAAATATAAATAAAACTAAAGCTATGATATTAAATTTTTTAGTTTAGTTTAGTTTATTTAGTTTAGTTTATTTTCGTTTCATCAAACAGAGAAATATTCTCTTACAGACTAATACAGGATTTCTTATATTTCTAGAATTTAAAGTAAAATGAATATAATAATAAGAAAAATACAAATTTATCTAATGTAGATTAACATTTACAATATTAGTCACATATATTTTAAAGGTATCTCTAGAGCAATTATCAAAAATATCTATTCTGCTACAAACAAAGTTAGTTTCTCTGATGCAACGTGTTATTGGCTCGTTAAGGCCATAATTAGTACGATGAAAGTATTCTTTAAATAACTTATTATTTCGAAAATTTCTTTGAGAAACGTTAAAGCTTATCAAAGCGAGTAAAGGTGGACATTTTATATGAAATGTTATAATATCTCTAATGAACATAATAGAGAAGCATGTTCGTCGATTTTCAAGAGTTTTAATATCAAAAAGCAAGCATCTTGATTTATAAGCAGGCATAAATGTACGCCAGTTTAGTTTAAAAATTAGATATCTGGTAAACCTTCTTTGAACTTTCTCAATTCTTTCGCAAGAGTTATTATAATAGGGGTTCCATACAATACTACAATACTCAAGAACTGACCGTACTAATGAGTTATATAGTATCTTGACAGTATATGGGTCTGTAAATTCCCTTGTATTCCTACGAATAAATCTAAGCATTTGGTTAGCCTTATTCACCATATAGTCAATGTGGGGCACGAATGACAGTTTAGTGTCAAGAAGAACTCCAAGATCTTTTTTTCTTTCAACGCGTTGAAGGTTGGTAGAATTTATTCCATAATTGAAAATGATAGGAGAAGTATTTCTGTAGCAGGACATAATTTGGCATTTAGATACATTTAAATGAAGATAATTCACAGAACACCATCTTGTCAAATTTTCCAAATCTTGCTGAAGCAGATAGCAATCGGATGGAGTTTTTATTTCTCGGTATAATTTGAGATCATCTGCGAATAACAAGGAGGATGAAGACAAGAACACATCCGGAATATCGTTAATAAATATTAGGAAAAGCAAAGGTCCCAAATGGCTACCCTGTGGGACGCCTGATGAAACATTAATATTAGTTGAAAAACTGTTACCAATCTTAACAATTTGGATTCTTTCTGTAAGGTAAGAGATCAACCAACGCAAAACTTTAGAGTGGAATCCGAAGGCTGACAATTTATGTATTAATACTCTATGGTTTACCCTGTCAAATGCTTTCGCAAAGTCTGTGAAGATTATATCTGTCTGCGAAAAATTCTCGAATTTGTTTATTATGAAGTTGGTAAAAAGAGATAAGTTAGTTGCTGTAGATCTACCGGATATAAACCCATGCTGTAACTCCGATATATGTTCTTTAACTTCAAAGGAAAGTCTATCACATATAATTTTTTCAAATAGTTTCGGCAAGGCTGAAATTTTACTTATGGGTCTATAATTTGTAACATCCTGTTTAGACCCTGATTTATGAACTAGAGTTAAGAAGGAGACTTTCCAGCTTTCTAGAAATTTTCCTTCAGAAAGTGATATATTAAAAATTAAAGTTAGCGGTTCAGCTAAGGAAGATGCACATTTAAGAAGAAGAACTGGCGGAATACCATCCGGTCCTTCTTTTTTCATTGGATCAAGATTCAATAAAGCTTCCTTGACCTCATCGATATTGAGTACCATAGAACCCACATTGACAGCTTGTGTAATAACTGGAATACTGATATCAGAAAGAGAATCTAAAGAATATACCGATTGAAAATATTTAGCAAAAAGATTACATATCGCATGAATATCACTAGTCGTTGTATCTAAGTACTTCATAGAGTTTAGATACCCACTTGACTTTCGTTTTGAATTGATGAAGTTCCAGAAACATTTACTATTATTTTTTACATTTGATTGAATAGAAAACATATAGGAACGATATAAAAATTTATTTAAAACATCAAACTCATGTTGGATAGAGTTGTAAGCAAAACGTAGAACACTGCAATTACGGTTCATTTTATAACGCTTAAAAGCCTTGTTTTTCTTATTTTTAAGATTACTTAGTCTTCTATTGAACCAAGCCGGGTTTGAATTTAGCCGGGTTTGAATGGTAGTACTAATAGAACAATAAACATTAACAATCAAAATATTGACACTGTTAAAGAAATAAAGTACTTAGGAGTTATAATTGACGATAAAATAAATCTTGATGCACATGTAAATTATATATGTAAAAAGTTATCAAAAAAACTTTACTTTTTTGGAAGAATTAGAAAAAAACTTTCAACTAATACCTCAATTAAAGTGTATAATACAATGATAAAACCTCACTTTGAGTACTGTTCTAGTATTTTATTTATGTGCAATAATCAAATGATGGATAGACTACAAAAACTTCAGAATAGGGCCATGAGAACTATTTTATTGTGCAATAGACTAACTCCAAGAAGAGAAATGTTATTAAAACTGTCCTGGATGAGTGTGAACCAAAGAATTTTGTTTAATGCTATAGTCTTTGTATTTAAAATTAAATTTAATATAATATATTATTATTACCAAATTATTTAAATGAATATATAACTTATGTAAATGATGTACAACCTTTTGCGTTACGAAATGCTAGAGATTTTAGATTACCAATGTATAGAAATTCAAAAACACCAAACATGGTTCTTCATAGAGGATTGAATATATATAATAGTTTACCTAATGAAATTAAATTAGAACAAAATTTACACAAGTTTAAAAAACTTTTAAACGAATATGTTAAAAATAGATTTATTTAATTTATTGATTGAAAAATTTTTTGTAATGACTTTTTAAATGGCAAGTATTGCCAAATAAATGAAAAAAAAAAAAAAAAAAAAAAAAAAAAAAAAAAAAAAAAAAAAAAAAAAAAAAAATTAAAAAAGTGAAAAATAAATTAATAGAACAAATCGAATTGTTTCAACCTGATTTCAGTAAGCCATTTGATTTAACTACTGATGCGAGCAATTTGGCAATTGGTGCTGTATTATCACAAAACAGACACCCTACAACTTTTATATCTAGAACTTTAAATGAGACCGAACAAAATTATTCAACTAACGAAAAAGAGTTATTGGCAATTATATGGTCATTACAGAAATTAAGGAATTTCCTATACGGAATAGCAGATCTGACAATTTATACAGATCATCAATCATTAATATTCGCTATATCAGAAAAAAAATACTAAACTTAAGAGATGGAAAAATCTCATTGAAGAATATGGAGCTAAATTAGTATACAAGCCAGGACACCAAAACGTAGTAGCCGATGCCTTGTCTAGGCAGCAAATAAATACGAATTCGATTGAACAAAATGATTCAATTCACTCTTTTGATAGCTCACCCTCCAAATCATTAAAAGTGGTTTCACAACCAATAAACACATTTCATAATCAAATAATTTTGTTTAACGATAACGTCGACTTAACAACTACAAAAAATATTTTTAAAGATCACGTAAGACACGAAATAAAATATTCAGACACCAATAAAGTAATAATTGAGTTAAGAAAGGTATTAAATCCAAAAGGAGTAAACGCAATAAAAATAGACGAACAAAGTTTATTTTATACTAGCTGAGCCACCCGGCGTTGCTCGGGTCTGTAGTTTTAAAGTTCCCGTTCTCGTTTTCCGCTTAAGTGGGAACTTGGGGATGAAAAATAATCGTTTTTACTTTGGTATTAAAAGGCATCCCAATGACGAAAGAATTTTTGAAATCTGTCCAGTAGTTTCTAAGTTTCCGTTCCCAGCCCCGTTCCTGTGGGAATCTTCCGTTACCGTGGAAATATGTGAAAGATAAGTCTATGTCACTGAGGGACAATATAACATCCTAGAGTTGAAAGATTTGAAATTGGTCAAGTAACTTTAAAGTTTCGGTTCTCGTTCCCATGGGATTATAGGGATGAAATATTATCTAAATTACTAATTGAAGGGGATAATGTAGCAATCCTAATGCAGGAAGGGTTATAGAAATCTGTCCAGTAGTTTCTAAGTTTCCTTTGCCAAACCCGTTCCTGTTGGAATATCCGCGCTTTTTTTATTTCCGCTCCTGTGGGAATATGGGGAACAAACCTTGACAGGAACCATTTATAAGTTTTTGTCACTGAGGGATAATGTAACACCCTAGAGTTGAAAGAATTTTTGATATCGGGCAAGTAACTTCAAGGTTTCGGTTCTCGTTCCCGTTTCTGTTCCCGTCGGATTATAGGGATAAAATATAGTCTACGTTACTGTTGGAGGGGGATAATGTAACACTCCTAATTCCGAAAGAATTTTAGAAATCTGTCCAGTAGTTTCTTAGTTTCCGTTCCCAGCCCAGTTCCTGTGGGAATATGGGGATCAAACCTTGACAGGAACCATTTATAAGTCTATGTCACTAAGGGATGAATGTAACATCCAAGAGTTGAAAGAATTTTTGAAATCGGTCAACCAACTTTAAGGTTTCGGTTTTCGTTCCCGTTTCTGTTCCCGTTGGATTATAGGGATGAAATATAATCTAAATTACCGATGGAGGGGGATAACGTAGCATTAGGCGTATGCTGGAATCGTCTTAGAAACCTGTCTAGTAGTTTCTAAGTTTCCGTTACCAAACCCGTTCCTGTGGGAATATCAATTTTTTAATTTTTTATGTCATAAAAACCTTCTCCTGACAATAACAAACACAACAAAAAAAGAATTGGCCAAATTGGTCCAGGCGTTGTTGAGTTATGCGCTTACCAACACATTTTGCGATTCATTTTTATATATGAGATAGAAGCACAAATATTTAAACATTTCGAAAATTATAAAATTTTGATAGCAAGAAAATTATTAGAGGACATAACAGATGTCGACAAACAAATATATATATCAGAACAAATACATAAACGTGCACATAGAAATCATTTAAATAATGTTCAAGAAATCATGACAAAATATTTCTGGCCTAACATGAAGATAACGTGTAAAGAAATTACAAACACATGTGAAATATGTCATACAAGTAAATACGAACGCCATCCAACGAAACAAATTATGAAAAATACACCTATCCCTAACTTTGCTGGCGAAACTGTACATTTTGATATCTTTTATATGAGCAAAGAGCTATTTATAACTTCTGTTGATAAGTATTCAAAATACTGCTACATAAGTAAAATTGAAGATAAGAAACTTCTATATAAAAAAATCGAAGAAATCCTTAGCACAGTATATCCTTTTTGTCAGAATGTAGTTACAGACAATGAAAACGTATTCATTTCCCCTTCTGTACAAAGTATTCTGAATAAATTAGGAATCCAACACTTTAAGACGCCAGTCAGTCATTCAACGACGAACGGACAAGTCGAAAGAATTCACAATACACTTATTGAACTTACAAACGCTCTTGCATTGGAAAATAAAACAAAACCAATAATTGAAATTTATAACGCGGTTAAACAATATAACTTAACTATACATTCAGTTACTAAAAACCAACCGGTAGAATTGTTTTCTAATAAAAATTTGTATACTGAAGTTCGCGAGTTGATAAGTAAAGCGCAACAAAGAACTGTTGAATACCAAAATAAAAATAGAATCAATAAAGAATTTAATCAAAACGATATTGTGTATCTTAAATCAGATAGGAGACCTAAGGATCTACCTAAGTATAAAAAACATATAGTGAAAGAAAATAAAGGAAATATTATTTTAACAAACAAATGAAAAATAATACATAAAGACAATGTTAAGAAAAAGTGTATACCTTGCAATCGTAATACTTAAATTATTAGGTATAAGCAATTGCTACGATTATGATAAATCTAGAAGATAAAAAGCTTATAGCAACTCAAACGGAAGATGCATTTCTATTTAGGAATAAAGAATTTTTATATCACATAACAGATTTAGATAAAATACTTAAACCATTTTATAAAGTAAGGAATTCAATTGGTAAGCCTTCAGATGAAGAGAAAATTTTAATCAATGAAATTGAAGCCTTAGAAGAACAAGTTTTAACACACTCAAGATTTAAAAGAGCAATAAACTTCTTAGGAAAGATAATAAAATTTATATCCGTAAACCCAGATCATGATGACTTAATCGAAATACATCGGGGAATAAATGATTTAATGGAAAACAATAATAAGCAATCGAAAATAAATTCACACTTTGAAAAAATGTTTACTGAAATGGATCCTGCAAGCATTCAAAAAACACATTTATTAAAAGCAATTTATAAAGAACTAGAATCAGTAATGCTAACAATTAATCTAGCTAAACATAATAATTTTAATTCCAAAAGTATCAACTTAGATGAAATAAAAGCTATAATATTAAAAGAGAAACTAAATATACCAATAATAGACGCTCTAGAATATGCTGATATATATTTATGTAAAGTCAATAACAACTTAATAACAATTTATAAATATCCAATAATTGAAAAACAATGTAAACATTTCATTTTAACCTCATTAGAATTTAGACATGGAAAATTGATAAAGGATAAAACAATTTCAAGTTGTAATAATGAATATGTAAGAAATGAAAATTGTCAAAAATTTGTAGATTCTATAATATGTAAGGAACTACCTAATGATAATTGTACTATTCCATTAATCGACGGAAAATCAGCACATTGTAATATTGTTCAAGAACAAAATAATCCAATTTTTAGAATTGACGAAAGTAACATCTTATTATCAGGAAATCATATTATAAATAATAAAGATATAAGTGGAACAAATTTAGTACAATTTGACGAACAAATAATTATTGATAACGAAACATTTTTGAATTATAAGAACGAAATTAGAAAATATATACTCTCCGGGAAAACTGAAGAATTTGAAATATTAAAGATATTAGAGTCTAATTCGGATTACAAATTTGATAATATTAAAACATTAAGAAAATTTACTATTCCAATTGAAGAACATCCATTTGCAACAATATTTTATTCAATAATAACTATATCAATAATAATTTTTATATGTTACATTTTAAACAAATTTTGTAAAATCTATACGAATTATAAGAAACTACAAGCAAAAAAAGAATATAATAGACTCTATAAAGAAGCTCTTAAAGCTAGAGGAATTTTAAACGAGGACGTTTAATTTTAAGAGGGGGGAGAGTTAACACATGAATGTTCAACACATTTTAAGATAGTGAACACATGAATGTTAACCATGTGCTGACTATGAAATTCCCAACAATTATAGATAACTATACAATATGTAATAAAAGATAAATAAAACAAAGGAGATAACTGTACGTGACCTTCTGCACACAGTCATCTCCTGAAATAGAATTTAAGATAAATAAATATGGACACAATATGTTGTAGCACACGAATTGTATAAATAGGATTGACTCAGTACTGAGGTCGCCTTTAAATATTCGACCGTTGTGCGTTAGACATCGTAAAATAAATACTTTGTACCTACTAGAACTTTGTATCTCTTATTACTTTGAAGATTCAACAGGACTAAGACATCAGACTCTGACCGGTCTGATATGGTTGTATTTTTTTGGGTCAATGAAGTAGTAAGTTCATTAACTCGCGACAACAAATGGCTGGGATGACGAAGACAAGTACATAGCACTGACTCTTGCTCTTAGAGGACCAGCAGCTGAATTACTTCAAACTGTTCCAGCTGGTAAGAGCGGTGATCTCAGTTCTCTCGTGGCAGCTATAGATAAACGTTTTGGAGGTAGCCACTTGAAAGAAGTCTTCCGAGCCCAACTTAATAACAGAGTCCAGAAAAGGGGTGAAAGTCTACAGAAGCTCCAAGCAGATGTCGAAAGACTGGTTCATCTGGCATACCTGGATGCTGGAGAAGAACTCATCAGCTAGCTTGCTGTTGAGTCCTGCGTTCGTGCCATTTCCGATATACATCTCCAGAGGTCTGTGCGAACTGCTAGAACACGTACTCTTTCTGAAACTTAAACATTCCCATTGACAATTGAAGCAGCAGAACAGGCTTCTCATGGAGTACATCGACTTAGAGAAGCCATAGTCGAAGAATGCTGGTGGCAAAGAGCTGAAATACAAAAGAACCAGCGGAGCGGACATGCAAGATGTTGGAACTGCAACAAGACCGGTCACTTACAGGGTCAATGCCGACTACCACCAAATAAAGCCGCTTGTCAACATTGTGGAAGCAAGAGATCCAACCCAGAGTAAGGTAACAACAAAACCAGTGTTGCTTATTGTTGAAATTTTATGTTCTAATTATGTTTTATAACATTTCGTTATGGCAACCCTAAAACTATGTACCTAACATGACATTCTCTTGCAGTACTTTTCTTGTAAGCAGTCTATCAAACTCTTATCTATGTACTCTATTCTTGATCTTTTACATTTTACATTATATTGAATACTTCTTGAAGCTTTGAACCGAGTAGTTGTTTCTTATATTTTATTATCGTAACAGGTTATGGGCCCAGTAGCGATCGAATATAAAAGAGTTTTTCTTATGCTCATGCGTGCGTGTAGTAAAGTAAATTTATTGAAGTAAATTTTTTCTGTACTGAGACGCAAAAATAGTTTGTAAAATATAATTGGATTTTTGATGATTAGTACATACTACATACAGTGCTGAGGAAATAATATTCTTGGTTTCTAGAGAAAGTTTTTTTTGGTAAAAATTCTTGTACGATGTTGAACCCAAATGAAGAATTGAAAATAGTGAAGCTCATAAATGGTGACCAATGGAATGTTTGGAAATTCCAAGTAAACATTATTTTGGCTTCCTCGGATTTGATAAAGTATGTAACGGGCTTAGTAACTAAGCCAACAGAAACTACTTAAATCAAGGCAGAGGATGTGCTCAAACAAGTACAGTTATGGTCTCTTTACGACAGTAAGGCACAACGGGTCATCGTGACGTTAATTGGACAACAACCACTTCTTCATATCATTAACTGTAAAACTTCGAAAGACATGTGTGCTTCCTCATTCGTTTAGTCATTTTGTTAGTGCATGGGAGTCGACTGCAGCTGAGCAGCAGACACTTGATAATTTAGCCACGAGGTTAGTAATGGAGGAGGCTCGTATGATTTCAAACAGTGCTCAGGAATCCGCCGGCACCAATGATTTTGTTGCAGGCAAACGAAACTCGTGGAAAAAGCCTTCACCTTACAAAGGCAAACAGAAGATAAAATCGGCACTGGAGAAGAGACTGCCCCAAAAGAAGAGAAAAGGAAGAAAATTGTGGTTATAGTTCAAAACGGGGAAATGCATTTATTTGTGAGGTTCTGTTGGCTGAGGGTCTTCCAAGAGATGATGCCTGGTTTCTAGATTCAGGTGCTAGTGATAACATGACCAATAGAAAAGAGTGGTTTATAAACTATAAACAGTTTGATCAACCGATTGCCGTTAGATTAGGCGATGGAAATACGATTAATGCTTTTGGTAGATGGGATATTAACGTTCTGTCCTATAGCAATACAAGTTGGGAGGAAAATCATTTATCGGATGTATAATTTGTTCCGGACATTCGTCTCAATCTATTTTCCCTAAATTGTGCTTTGTACAAAAGGGTTGAAACTATTTTCTGACAGTTCCAAATGCCAGCTCTACAGAGGTAAGACACTGCTTGTAGTAGGAGTTCGTCAGTCAAAATGATTCAAGCTCCTAATGAAGGTCACGAAAGATTCTGATGTCAAAGTGTGTGCTAACTTAGCAGATAGAAACCTATTACCTTTGCGCGTTTGGCATGAGAAACTAGGGCACCAAAATATAAATCATATAAGGAATATTCTGAAGGCTAGGAATATTTCTTTTCGGGAAGAAGAACCTTTCTTTTGTGAAGATTTCGTTTTTGGAAAGCAGCTTCGAGCAGTGTACAATCTTGCAAAATTTTATCCTTTTTTTAATAATAACAAATGTGTGTTTTACTTTAGGTTTTAATTGCTTTATTATTTGATTTCTTTTTTATAAGTTTTTCTTGTCCGTACGCGTTGGCTACTATCTATCTAATGAACTCCCTCTACCACGAACTTAATAAAACTCTACATAAAAACTAAATCACAATGCTACTAACTTCATTTTCCTTAAGGTTGCATCACAATAAGCCTGTATGCTACACGCTTTTCCTTTTATTACATAATGAAATGATAAGCTAAAACTTCAAGCATTATATTAGTCATAATCATATTCCCAGTCCCCATAGCGATCAGGCGGGCGACGTGAACGTGAACTATACCGCTGTGGACCAACAAAGCCCCCATCTCCAGCAGCCGACTCCGAACTCGGCGCAGGCTCTTCTGCGGTTGAGCGGCCTCTATTATAATGAGCATCACCGTCGAGTTCAGCACCAGATGATCGAGATGGTCCAGGATTTGTGGCACACAGAGCGCCATCACCTCCATTTACTTCAACTTGATCAACTAAACCACCATTTGGAGCAGTATTACTACTATTATTACTATATTTGATATCATCAGTGTCATCTAATATATCTTCTTTACTATTTAAAGTTACTGCTAAATGCCGACGGTTACGTCTAAATATCTGACCTGTCGATATATCTAGAACTAAAAATGAATGGTCATTAACCTGTCCAACTATTTTACGATAACACCATTTTGAATTTTTCTTAAATATTACTTTTTGGTCAATGTCAAGCTTGGACAACGGTCATATATAACTTTTGTCTTTCACGTTTTTTAATTAACTTATTTTTGATAATTTCCTCTGGCAACTGTTCACGTAATAATAGTGTACTATTAATTGGTGTCTTTGTTTTGATTCTCCGTCCAAAAAACATTTGAGCAGGTGACATCATCATAGATGCCAATGGAGAGGCATTATACTCAACAAACGATTACAAAATTCATGAGGGCGACCTACGTCCAAACATTTTTTTAACAAATTCTTCGCAATTGCAACACCTTTCTCAGCTAGTCCATTACTTTGAGGATATCCTGGGCTCGAAAATATCAACTTAATGTTGGTCTTTTCAGCGTATTGAGCTAGTTGTCGACTATTGAAAGGACTGTTATCAGACCTTATTTCCGAAGGATAACCATATCTATTGAAGACACTTTCCAAATATTCAATGACAGTAGTCATGGATTTGTCTTTGATCCTGTCAGCTATCAACCAGTTTGAATACGCATCAATTATTATTGCCACATAGTCTTTTCCAGCCAGCTCAAATATATCGATTCCAATAGATTGCCATGGATATTCTGGAATTTCATATTGTGTTAACGGTTCTTTTGGATTAGCATGGGTATATTTTTCACAAACGAGGCACTTTTTAACTTCTTGTTCTATATCTCCTGCCATCTTTGGCCAGTAAAACAGTGGTCGAGCTCTCAACAGTGATTTTTGAATACCCAAGTGCGGCTCATGAATCATTGTCAAAACCTCCTTTCTTAATGATGTTGGTATAACCAATTTGTCTCCGAAAAATAACAGCCCCTCTTCAAACTTCAGTTCATCCCTTATTTTATGATATTGCTTAGCTTCACCGGTTAACTTTTTGAATTCTGGCCACCCACTTTCCAAATACTTGACAATTGACATTAACGTCTCATCATTTTGGGTTGCCTGAGAATACTTCAACTGATTCTGATCTGACAAACACATTCGTTTTCTAACTGCATGAATCACCGCTTGCAACTCCTTATCATCTTCTTCATCTCGTTTAACTATTGTTCTTGATAAAAAATCAGCCACTGGGATATTTTTCCCAGGCACATATTTAATTGTAATAAACGGATATTTTAAAAGTCTCAGAAATAGTCGTTGTAATCGCATAGATACATCATCGATCTCTCTTTTAATTAACGTCTCTAGAGGTTTATGATCCGATTGGATTTCAACTTCACGGCCATATATGAAATAGTGGAATCTCTCACAAGCGAAAACAACCGCCAGGAGCTCCTTTTGAATCTGTGCCCATTTTTGCTCGCTTTTAGTCAAGCTCCGAGACGCATATGCTACTGGTTGTTTTTTTTGCATTAGCACTGATCCTAATCCGTCTTTCAATGCGTCAGTCTGGATCACTATTGGCAGAGATGGATCGAAAATTCTTAATACAGGCCCTTCAGTGAGGTTCTTTTTTAAAGCCAGCACCTCATCATCATGCTCATTGCTCCAATGCCAATCTACGTCGGCTCGCGTTAGTTGACGAAGTTTTGCCGTTCGTTGTGACAAGTTTGGTAGGTATTGACTCAAGTATTTCAACATTCCAAGAAATCGACCAACATCTGTTTTATTCTCAGGTGATGGCAAACTTGTAATTGCTTCAAGATACTTTTTGTTAGGTCTGACTTGCGACGCTGATAGTTGTTGACCCATAAATCGAACCTCCTCTGATGATAGCTGTAATTTTTCTTTATTGAATTGAACTCCGTTTTCTCGCGCAATCTGTAACACCTTTCTGAGTACTTGATTGTGTTCGTCTACTGTACGGCCGGATATAAATATATCATCAAAGTACAGTTCAACGCCACGGATATCTCCGAAAAGCTGCACCATCTTACGCATGAATAGTTCCGGCGCATTGTTTAGTCCGAACGGGACCCGATTCCATCGATATCGGCCAAACGGAGTCATGAAAGTTGTTAAATCAGCACTTTCATCATCCAACTCTAAATACCAAAACCCATTTTTTAGATCCATAACCGTAAACACAGTCATCCCGGCCAGTCTTCCAATAATTGATTCAGCTGTTGGCATCATAAAACGCTCCCGGCGGATACATTCGTTTAACGGCTTTGGATCCAAACATAACCTGAGAGATCCATTCGGTTTTTCTACAATTTGTAGGTTATTAACCCAATCTGTGGGATAATCTACAAGTGAAATTACTTTTGCCTTTTCCATCCCCTGTAATTCCTCCTTTAAGCGCTCGTGCAGGCTTTCTGGAATTCTTTTTCTATACTTGAGCACAGGCACAGAGTCTGGCTTGAGATTGATGTGACATGTCCCTGGTAGCTTACCTAGTCCTTCAAAAACATCATCGAACTCTTTAATAAGCTTAGCGGCTTATATTTTTCCATCAACTGAAATCGAATCAATACTCCCATTTCGAATGATCAGACCCAAACTTGAGCAAGCCTCACGACCCAATATAGGCTGCAGATCACCATCCACCACCTTAAATAATATATTTTGTTTTCTCTCTTGAGCCGAATCAAAACAAGACAAAGTAATTTCACCAAACGTGTTTATCTTAGTATTATTATAGCTTAACAGTTGCGTATTAGAATTACGAATCAAATGATCAAGTTTCATTTTTTTAACAACTAATAATGGAATGCAATTAGCGTCTGCACCCGTGTCCAGCTTGAAGTTGACCTTAACACCATCAAAAGCGAAGTCTTGACACCATGGTTTATTTATGCTATTAACAAAATTAATTTTTAGTACACTACTTAAAACTAAGCTATAATCCCTAAGCAGCCAATTACAAAATTTCGAATTACCTTTATCAAACTGCCCCGGTTGATAGCGCATCAGTTGGTCGTCTGTTGATCGGCAAACATTTGCAAAATGCCCCAAGCGTTGGCATTTGTAACACTTTGCTCCTTCTTTTAGTGCTGGACAAAACTTCTCATGGTTCCCATTCGCACTTCCACCACAGCGTAGACATTGCTTCTCATAACCACTTTTTTTGATTGGTGCTCGCTTTTTTTGGTACTGGATCATATCTTGCTTTATATGCGGAACATCTAGCAAATTTTTGTTGGCAGCTGCTAATTCAGCTGCTTTGCACTTGTCAATGGTTTGCTGCAGTGTGTCGTCACTATTTTCCAATAATTTAGCCTGAAGGCGTTTGTCACCAACACACAGGACAATGCGATCTCGTAGCATTCGATCAGAATACGCCATCTGGCAATTACTGCACACAAAATTACAGTGACGCATCTGCAAGCGCAGCTCAGTTTCAAATTCACTAAAAGGCTGGCGTTCCTTTTGGACTATGGAGTTGAATTTGAATGACTCCATCACCACATTCTTTTGTGGTAAACAAAAACTCTCAAATCTTTTTAGAACTTCTTCCATCGTTATTCCATCCTCCCCTCCCGGCAATGGCTCACCATCAAAAACCCTATTGAACAATGTGGAGTACAACTCAATTCCTTTTTCTCCAATCAAATGAAGAAATGTCGCGATTTTGACATTGTTGGATTCGTTGTTGCGGCCAGATGCCTGCATAAGAATGCTGAATCTTTGCTTCCACAAAGGCCACTCCCTGCCAGCATTATCGAAATTCATGTGCGGCGGCCCATGCAAATTATTTGGTGACGCTATGGGCATGGGGACAGCAGCGACAGCAGCTTCTTCATCCACCATTTTGGACTCTTTTCTTCTTTTTTTTTTTACTGCTTTTATTATTATTATTTATTTAACTTTATTTTCTTTTGTTGTTTTTTTAATTTCTTCCACATCTGACACCATGTACAATCTTGCCAAATTGTATCCTTTTTTTAATAATAACAAATGTGTGTTTTACTTTAGATTTTAATTGCTTTATTATTTGATTTCTTTTTTATAAGTCTTTCTTGTCCGTACGCGTTGGCTGCTATCTATCTAATGAACTCCTTCTACCACGAACTTAATAAAACTCTACATGAAAACTAAATCACAATGCTACTAATTTCATTTTCCTTAAGGTTGCATCACAATAAGCCTGTATGCTACAGCAGTATTTAAGCAAAGCGAAAATAGAGCAAAGGTGTCCGACAAGGTTGTGTACTGAGTTCGCTTCTCTTTGTCCTCTTTTTAAATGATCTACATGATGAACTACCTATGGGTCTGTTTTTAGATGATCTTCAGATTAACGCCCTCTTATATGCCGACGACATTGTCCTCTTATCGGATAATCCTGCTTATCTACAACACTTATTGATAGCTTTAGTACATACTGCAAAAAGTGGATCCTTGAAGTTAATCCTGGCAAATCTTACTTACTTACTTAGGTGGGCATTACAGTTCGGGGTGAACCTGGGCCTCAACCAACATCCTTCTATAACGATTTCGATCTCGGGCGAGCTCTCTCCAGTTTCGCACTCCAAGTCGGTTGAGGTCTTCATCCACTTGATTGCGCCACCTAAGACGAGGTCTTCCCCTTCCGCGATTTCCCTGCAATGTGCTTTCGAAAACCTGGCAAATCGGAAGTAGTAATTTTTCGAAATGGAGGGCGAAGAGCGGCTTGTGAAAAATGGTTAATCAATAATGCCGAAATAAATGTGTCAAACCAATACAAATATCTAGGTGTAGTTTTCAACCACATGTCTTGAAACGAGCATCTAAATAATAGATTGGGATCATCTAAGAACTCCATCAATTCAACATGGTACAAGCTACTGAGAAATAAATCCGTCCAGCATTCTACAAAATTTAAAATATATAATGCTGCTTCTAGAGCTATAATGCTGTATTGTGCTCAGGTATGGGGATATCGTGAACACAACCAAGTTGAAAAATTGCAACGATTTTTTATAAAAAGATGTTTCCTGCTACCGGATAACACGCCGAACTATGCTTTGCACATCGAAACTGGTTTACCTAAAGCTTTTCATACGTCTCTTAAGCTTCATTTTTCATATATAAGAAGAACCTTATCTCTTCCAAGTGGTAGACTACCCAAAATCTTATCAGAAGCCATTATTATGAAAAAAACCTTCTGGGCTAAGGAATGGTTGGATCTATTTCATAGTGCGTCGATTGACTTTTTTTTTCAACATAAGTTTGCTTGATTGGCATGGAATGCATAGTATTCTACTATCAAAGCTTAAAGAAAAACACTGGATTGAATTTACCACCAGCGCCACACAGTCCCAATTTCATGATGAGTATTGTAACCTGCTTTACTCCGAAGTACCAAACTATATTGATGACTCGAACTCCTGTGATGTGATTTCAATCATCTTTAAAGCTCGTTGTGGACTTCTCAATCTCAATGGAAGAGCGTTCCAGAAAGATACTGATGGTATATGTACAGTTTGCAACACGGATGCATCGGAAAACACTTTCCATTTCGTCGGAACCTGTCCAATCTATAAAGGCTATAGAAGAGCATTTCTGGGCAGCGACATGCTCTCCCGCTCTCAACTTCTAAACGTTTTGAATGGCAACTGCTACCTTAACCTATACAATTTTCTAAAAGCTGCAATCAAGTATCGCAACCTAATTTTAAACGAATTTTCGTAGTTAATGAAATTAAATCTACTCACTGAACTTAAATTTTAGTTTACCGCTTAACCTGACAGGCAACTTAAAGTTATTGTCTTAATTAATTTTTATACCAGCATACACTGTTTTTTTGTAAAATCTTTGTGAAATAAAATTATATATCTATTATATATCTATCTATCTAAATAGAGCAAGTTGGGGAGCTGGTGCATTCGGATCTTTGCGGACCAATGCAAAAGAATTCGATAGCTGGGTCTAGGTATTTTCTACTCTTCAAAGATGACTTTTCACACTTCAGAAAAGTTTTTTTTCTCAAAGAAAAGACTGAAGTTCAAGGATTCATAGAAAAGTATTTAAAAGCATTTCATACAGAGACTGGAGCAAAGGTTAAGACTATACGAACCGATAATGGTCTAGAGTTTACGAATAAAGGTGTCCAACATCTTTGAAACCCAGAATTGTGTCCTGCATCAGAGGACTGTTCCATACACACCTGAACAAAATGGCCATGCTGAACGCGAAATGAGAACCATTGTCGAAGCAGCAAGAACAATGATTCATGCCAGAAACCTGGATATCAAATTTTGGGCTGAGGCAGTTAATACAGCCGTTTTCATCCTTAACTGTACTGGCAATAGTCCAGTGAAAGAGAAAACAACTTTTGAACTGTGGTTTGGAAAACAGGCGTAGATAAGTAGCTTCAGAGTCTTTGGAGAAAATGTTTTTGCTCACATTCCACAGCAAAAGCGACACAAATGGGATAAGAAATCCAAGAAAATAGTTTTTATCGGATATGAGGAGAGTGTTAAGGGCTTTAGGGTCTACTTCCCTGGAACAAATACCATAGAGATTTGTCGAGATGTTTTGTTTGACGACAAAGGTTGTTGCGGCACTTTGTTGGCTCGACAAATGGTGCGAGCAATTCGATTAACACTAAGACTTTTTCTTTAACATGCACAACGGCAAGTTTTAAAACCTTTTATTAAAGAATTCATTAACAGTAATCGATAAATATTCATAGTATAATTACTTACTTAGTCTTAGTTCTGATATTTCAAAGTTTAAACCGCAACTCGTGCATGTACAATTTTAGGTTATAAAATTAAATCTCAAAAAGGCTAGCCGGAAAATGTCAGTTGACATTTCGCTGTCGTTACCGCCCTCCTACAGTGATACCGCGAAATTACCGCGTGCGTTCTTGGTTTCAACACTCTCCCTTGGTACTTTCGCCGGTGGATCGCTGCTTCCTGGGCCTTCGACATCAAGGACTGCCAATTTAACCACTGGTCGCTCGTAAAGGCCGAACTGAGTTTGGACGACGGCACTCCTCACTTGTTGGTCCTTAGAAAGCTTTACTTTCACTATTCTCCCTTTGGGCCAGTTATTTCTGGGGCTGTTTGGGTCGACGACCAGGACTATGTCGCCAACCTCTGGAGGTTTTGTGGGTGTGAACCATTTAGAGCGTCTGGTAAGGGTGGGAAGATATTCTGCTACCCATCGCTTCCAGAAGCGGTCTGCAAACTGCTGTGTAATAAGCCAACTTTTACGTAGTAATGTCACATCGTCGCTAAATTCCGCTAACGGTTTTGAGCCGCATGCTGAGCCAAGTAAAAAATGATTGGGCGTGAGAGCCTCCGGACTCTCTGGATCGATGGGAATATAGGTTAATGGCCTTGAGTTTAAAATATTTTCTGCTTCTATAAGCATACTCCGCAATAACTCGTCGCTTTTGTTTCGGTTAGGTGTGGTAGCATAGAGTACGTTTTTGACTGAGCGTACCAAACGCTCCCAGCTGCCACCCATGTGGGGAGACCCCGGTGGTATAAACTTCCATTGAGTGTTGGTTGTAGTAAAGGTCTCCACTAGCCGGTCTTTCTGGATGTTGGTTACCGCTTCTCGTAGCTCACGCTCGGCGCCATGGAAATTAGTGCCATTATCACTGTAGATCTCGATGGGCGTGCCTCTCCTGGCCATAAAATTGCGAAGACAAAGGATACACGAGTCCGTAGTCAAGGAATGAGCCACTTCAATGTGTACGGCCCTTGTGGTTAAGCAGGTTAGAAGAACTCTTCAGCGCTTTTCAGAACGGCGGCCTAGTGTAACTGTAATTGGCCCAAAATAGTCTACTCCCACGTACGAAAAGGGTCTGCAGAACGATGCGAGTCTGGCGGGAGGTAGAGGTGCCATTATTGGTGGACGCGGCTGAGCTTTGTTATTTTTACATCTTTGGCAGGCTTTTTTGACAGATTTCAGTACAGATCTGATGTGTGATATGTAGAATCTTTGACGTAAAACGTTAACTACTGTTTCATCATTTCAGTGTCCATATTGGTGATGCACGTTCTTTATAATTAGCCTGGTAATATCGTGATATCTGGGTAGAATAATCGGTTTCTTTACATCTTCGGACACACCTTCAGCTAAACACGTTCTTCCGTTGGCTCGCAGGATGCAATTATCGTCTACGAATGGATTCAGGTTAAGTATACGACTGCTTTTCTGGATACGACGTTTCATTGATAGATCCGCGATCTCTTCCTCATACTCTCTGGATTGCGCTTCTCTTAATAGGTGATTTTCTGCTATTTGCAGCTCTTTTCGTGAGAGGGGTCCGTTGAATTTTGGAAAACTGGTTCTGTTAGTGCTTGTGTTGTGAATAATCCGATGTACGTAAGCCGTGCTTCGGAGCAGCTTGCGCCAGGACGATATTTCTTTAAATCGGTATGTGCTTTCCTGACTGTGCGTATGAATGCCAATAAAGTTAGTTTTTAGCTCTTCTATTGTGCGTCCGGTTACCTTTTCTTGTGGCCATGCATCTGGAGCGAGTCTTAAGAACTTTGGTCCATTAAACCATCTGCTCGTAGGTGTCAGGTCCGGTGGTTTTTGCCATTTCGTAGCCTCGTCAGCTACATTCAGACTTGTGGGAGTCCATCTCCATTCGGATATTTCGCAGAGGTCCAAAATTTCGCTCACGCGAAATGCGACAAATTGTCGGTACTTCCGATGGTCCGACCGAAGCCAACACAGGACAGTTTTCGAGTCCGACCAGAAGATACGCTTGCTAAAGTTTATCTCGTGGGACTTGGCGATACTTTTCGCAAATCGTGCTCCTAGAAGAGCCGCCTGCAGCTCCAGGCGGGGAATCGATAGTGATTTAAGGGGGGTCACTCGAGTTTTTGCACCTATTAAGCTCACCTCCGTTACATCTTTATTTGTATTTCTTAGGTAAGCGACTGCCGCATAGCCGTTTTCGCTGGCATCCACGAATATATGTAATTGTATCTCGGAAGCCCAAAAGGCCGTTACATATCACCTAGGGATCTTAACATTCTCGACTTCAGGTAGATGTTTAGTCCATTTGGTCCATTTAGTATATTCTTCGTCACTTATGGTATCGTCCCACTCAATTTGTGATCGCCAGACGTCTTGAAGAAGTATTTTGATGTACATCAAGAAGCAAGCTATTAGCCCCAACGGATCGAATATAGTCATCATCACGCGAAGAACCTCCCGCTTTGTAGGACGCCGCGATCCAAAAAGAACTTCTCTCTGTTTAGGGTTAGAAGTGATCTTGAAGGTAAGACAGTCTACCGATGTGCACCACCACATGCCTAGCACCTTTTCTGTTCCGAGTTCCGGGTTGATGTTCATACTGACTTGTTCTGTTCTTTCAGTTTGAAGCTCCTGCAGGACCCTCGATGAATTTGAAATCCAGTTCCTGATGTAAAAGCCAGCGTTGTTATGTATATGTCGGACCTCTTGAGCTAGTTTGATGGCTTCCTCCTCTGTGGGTACGCTATCCATCAAGTCGTCCACATAGTGGTTCTCTTTGATCGATCGGACAGCTCTTGGGTACTCAGAAGCGAACAAGTCAGCATTGGTGTTCTTAATAAATTGTGCAGTACACGGAGAACAAGTGGCGCCGAAAGTCATCACCATCATGATGTAGGTGTCGGGTTTTCCATCCTGATTGCAACCCCACAAGAATCTTTGATAGTGCTGATCCTCCTTCCGGATTCGGACCTGGTGAGACATCTTTTTGATATCGCCACATATAGCGATCTTATGGTGCCTAAACTTGTGAATGACCGAAGTCAGAGGGGTAAGCTGGTCGGGGCCCTTGAGGAGTACGGAGTTGAGCGAATGTCCATGAGCGGTGGCGGCAGCGTCCCATACGATTCTGACCTTACCCGGCTTATTATCATTTTCAACTGGAAAGATTGGTAAATACCATGATCGACTTTGATTTTCCTGTATCTCTTGAAATGTTACTTTGCGAGCATACACCTTTGAGACATAATCTTTGATTTTATCGTCTAGAATTTTAGCTAAATCTGGGTTACGCTCCATCCTTTTCTGTAAACAGTCGAACCGTCGTTTGGCCATAGAGTAGCTGCCGGGGAGCTGAACATCGTCGATCTTCCACAGAAGCGTAGTCTCAAACCTTCCAGTTTTCCAAATAGTGCGGGTACTGAGGAGCTCTAGGGCTCGAGCGTCATCTTCCGACAGCATTGATTTCCGTGACTCTGTCGCTCCGAAATTATCATCGCAGATAAACTCCTTCATTAGGCGTTTTAGTTCCGCGTCATTGCAATCGCAGATGTGAAAGTTGTGACCTTGGGTAATGTAATCTTTTCCTTTGCGGCAGTTTCCATGCACCACCCATCCAAGACGAGTTTTAGTAGCGATGGGCTCATTCCAACCTCCTTCTTTCGATTTTAGCGGATGTCCGAGGTGAGCGTTGTTAACTCCAATAAGTAGACGGGGAACAATATTCCCGTATGATTCGAAAGAAAGACCACGCAAATGTTCAAACTTCATTTGTAGCTCGGTTTCATTGAGGGTTTGAGCTGGTAAGGCAAGCTTCTGTACGGTATGTACATTGGTTATTTGAAACTTTTCAGCGTTCTCTTTGGTGCCGGAAATTTGTAAGTTGATCAGTTCGGACCGACTCTCCAGACGCGTGGTGTTCCCGGTCCACTTAAGGCACAGTGGGTGTTTCACTCCGCGTACGTTCAGCTGACACAGAATGTCCTCATCTAATAGTGTAACAGATGATCCTACATCTAAAAGCGCGTACACTTTGACCTTTGCTCCTTTTGCATAGAGGAATACTAGTACGATTCGAAACAGGATGCCTTCAGTTTTATTCACTGAGTCAACTTGGGGTTTGGAATGTATCCCTACAGTGGCAGTAGGCGGAGATGATGAGCTCTGTGTTTGGTCTTTGTGAAGGAGCTGGTGATGTTTGAGGCAACAATTGTTTTTTCCACAGATAGCTTCTGACTGACATCTTTGATTCTCATGTCTTTTCAGACACTTGCTGCACAGTTGATGCTTCCGGACTTCTGCCCAGCGGGCACCACGATTCAGTTGCAGAAAGTGCTTACAAACTGCCACCGAAGCGCAATAGCTACCACACACACAGCACTTGTTTTCAGCTTTTAGAAAATGTTGTTCGCTATCCTTGTAATGCGCATTTACGATGCCTTTATTCTTCCAGCTTTTGTTTCGAATTTTTTTTTCATCGGCAGTTGAAGATGGAGCTGACGACAAGACTCCATTTGCCGCTTCCGCCATCATGTACATCCAGGTGCTGAATTCGTAAAGAGTGCATATGGGTAGTGAAATCTTGTGAAGTGCCCATTTCAGACGCAAAGCTGGAGAAAGCTTATCGACAAGTTGTTGCAGCAGCGTAGGGTAGTTGAGGTTGTTGAATGCTCCAGAGACCTCTAAGGTTGCACAAAGATTCTGCACTGCAATAGCATAGGTGACAAGTGTTTCAAGTTTATCTGCTTTCGGAGAGGGTGTGGCACTGATATTAGAAATCAAGGTGTTGATGATAAGCTCCGGCCGTCCATATAACATTCTTAAAGTCTCTAACACTCGTTGAGCTCCGTTTGGTTGTATGATCATACTTTTCACCGCCTCTAATGCATCCCCTTTTAGTGCTCTTTGTAACCGTAGCATATTCTCTTCACTACTAAAACCTCCAAGTTCTGTGCTCCGGTTGAAACTTGCTAAGAATAGTGGCCATTCCGAGGGATTCCCGTCGAAATTTGGCAAGTCCCTAATCAAATGGCGTGCTGCTAAATGATTTTTCGTTAAAAAATTATTTGAGGACGCACATTGTGGCTGGATGTTGTTTGCCGGCACGAAATGTTCAGGTGCAGTCTGGCAGGTGTGAAGGTTATGATGTTGAGCGGTTTGAAAAGGTAGACCGCTATGCGACGACGGTGGCACGACAAAATTTACGTTGTGTTTGTTCTCGTTTGTCCATGGCATGGACGTTGGTTGGGGATGGTGATTCTCCGGGGGTAGTGGTTCATGGCACTGCCTGGCAGACAGAAAATGGTTAGTGGCATATTCAGCAACTAAACCCTGTTGATCATTCCCAAACGACGTCTTCTTATCGGATCTGTTGATGTTTTCAGGTTGGGAAGCTAGCACCAGGACGTTGGATGGTTTGGCGACGACATTCGTTGTAGTGTAATTCCGATTCTTGTTTGTCACTCCTGAGATCCAGTGGTCGACATTCGCGTTAGTGGTTTGTACTTCCTCTACCTCGGGATCAACATCATCGTCATCGTCTGACGATTCAAAAACTCGATTCATAATTTGGTACTTTTTGGCAATATATTCGGCATCTCTTGTCGTAGTTTTAGTTCCTCTTCGATTCTTTGCAGTTCTATTTGAATTTTCTTGCTTGATGAACTCTTGGACGATCAGGAGCTATCGGCTTTCTTAGAGCTTGCCATTCGTGGTGCACAAACTGTACTAAATTCATCTTTCAGTAGCACCAAATCTGGATGCAACGTCCTTTTCATCGTTGAAGAATGTCCGCTTCGAGCAAATGATGAATTATACCCGGTATTAGTTGATGCTGATGCAAAGGGATACGACTGGCTTAAGTTCACGCATGATGAGTTATTGAAAGTTGAAGGTTTACCACACACGGTAGCAACTTCGGCCACACTGTGCGCAGAAACCCCCCGGTGTACATACGTAGCACATATTGGTGCTGTTGACGACGGCTGATGGTAAACAGGACGTAAAACTCCATTTGAAGAAAGTGAATGGTTTCCACACATGGCAGCAACTTCGGCCGCACTATGCGCAGAAACCTTTGAAACACCTCGAGTGGTAGCACAGATTGGTGCTGTTGATGACTGCAGAGAGTAAGCAGGGCGTATAAGCGTATTTGACGAAATTGAAATGTTGCCACACACGGCGGCAACCTCGGCCGCACTGTGCGCAAAAACATTTGAAGAACCTTGAGTGGTAGCACAGATTGGTGCTGCCGATGACTGCAGAGAGTTAGCAGTACGTAAAGTTGCATTTGAAGGAAGTAAAAGGCTTCCACACATGGCGACAACTTCGGCCGCACTGTGCGCAGAAACCTTTAAAACACCTCGGTTGCTAGCACAGATTGGTGCTTGATCATACGCAGCACAGATTGGTGCTTGAGCGTACGTTACACAGATTGGTGCTGTAGACGTTGGCTTGGTATAGGCAGGATGCAACAAAGTTTGTTCTTCTGATGTATTCTCACCCACGGTCGTAGATTCGTTGGCAGCGTACGCGGGAAACGTGACAACACTTTGGCTTTGTGACAATAGCACTTGAGCAAATTCATTTGAAGTCTCGAAGTTGGTTTGACTCCCTTGGGTAGCAGCAAGATTGGCTGCAGTTGGCGACGGAATCATTAAATTGCTTTGTTCAATCGAAGTGTTAAATGTCGATTGCATTTGCGACATTTGGCTATTCACAGCAGCTGCAGAACCTACCCCTGTAAAGCTATCTACACATGTACTCTTACCTGCACATTCATTGCATATATATGCTTTCTCTTGAATGCTTGCATTCACTCCGGCACAGCTGAAATGGTTCCAGGCATTACATAGGTCGCATTGAACCATATCTTCCACGGAATCTGGCTTATCGCAGCGGCAGCAGTGATATTCTTCCGATTGTCCACATCTAGCACTATGTTTTGACCTCTTAGGTGGCATCTTGTGCTAAGATTTCGGTGGATTTGGCGAATAAGTTTTAAAAGATGTTGCGGCACTTTGTTGGCTCGACAAATGGTGCGAGCAATTCGATTAACACGAAGACTTTTTCTTTAACATGCACAACGGCAAGTTTTAAAACCTTTTATTAAAGAATTCATTAACAATAATCGATAAATATTCATAGTATAATTACTTACTTAGTCTTAGTTCTGATATTTCAAAGTTTAAACCGCAACTCGTGCATGTACAATTTTAGGTTATAAAATTAAATCTCAAAAAGGCTAGCCGGAAAATGTCAGTTGACATTTCGCTGTCGTTACCGCCTTCCTACGTTGATACCGCGAAATTACCGCGTGCGTTCTTGGTTTCAACAAAGGTGTTGTTCATCTGTCAAAAATAGTTGCAGACACAACCTTAAGATCCAGTTGTCCAGAAAATTCACAACACCTATTGAGATTAGGAAGCATAGAATGCGATGGCAATCAAACAACAGAAGCTGAGATCAAAGATGGTGATGGTGATACGGATGAATTTGATGACGTATTTGAAGACGCTTTTAATGGTGATGGTGTACTTGCTGTAGATAACTGTGATGGTTTGCTTGATAAAGACAATAGTAATGGTGATGTGCTTGCGGGACTTGCAACGATGATGGTGATGATGTGTTTGCTGGAGACAACGGTGATTGTGATTTTAGTTGTCATGGAGGGGATGATGACCGACATCAGGAATCTCTCAACATAAGAAATCGATTGAGCATTAAGAACTATATTCCAAATCAAGCAAACTTTTCTCCAATCGACAGCTGTATAAAGGAAAGTTTTGCGTTTCTAGCTGAATCATTTATACCATTGACTTTTGAGGAGGCAGTTAATTGTGAGAACTCAAAGAAGTTGAGAGAATCTATGAACGAAGAAATTAGTTCACTTAACAGGAATAAAACTTGGACTTTGGTCCATTTGCCTAAGGATCGTAAGATAGTTGACACAAAGTGGGTATTTCAAATCAAAAGTGCTACGGAAAATTAAAGCGAACGATTTAAGGCCAGATTAGTGGCTCGTGGTTTCAGTCAAGAGTTTGGGGTTGACTATACTGAAACATTCAGCCCTGTAGCTAAGTTTTCCTCCACAAGAGCTATTTTAAGCATTGCTGCGTCAGAAAGGCTACATCTCAAACAATTTGACATAAAAACAGCCTGTTTGAATGGAGACATCAAGGAGGAAATTTTCGTTCGCCAGCCAAGGGGATATGAAGATGGGACAGGCCGAGTCTGTAAATTGTTAAAAAGTTTGTATGGATTGCGACAGGCTTCAAGGTGTTGGAACAAAACTATTTCCAAAATTCTTCAAGATTTTAGTTTGGTTCCATGTGATGCTGATCCGTGTGTTTACGTAAATCAACAGAATGGAAAGAAAATGATCCTTGGCATTTACATTGATGATGGTCTTGTAGCATCAACCAGTAAGGAAGACATTTTTAAGCTTTGCAAGAACTTAGAACAGAATTTGGAAGTAAAAGTTTTTCCTGCAAAACATTTTCTTGGGATAGTTTAATGTACCTAATGGTGGCGACCAGACCAGATATAGCGTTTGCAGTGGGATGTGTTAGTCGATACTTAGATAATCCATCTCAAGTACATGTTAGGATGGTGAAGCGAATAA
Organism: Melanostoma scalare; assembly: GCA_949752695.1. Classification (NCBI taxonomy): domain Eukaryota; kingdom Metazoa; phylum Arthropoda; class Insecta; order Diptera; family Syrphidae; genus Melanostoma; species Melanostoma scalare. The sequence goes on along the minus strand of OX456986.1, from coordinate 65,718,222 downwards.
TGAGATATTTGAAGGGCACAAACGAATATGGTATACTCTTCAAAAATACTAAATTTACATTATCTTGTTTTAGTGACGCAGACTACGCTGGAGACGTAGTAACGAGGCGTTCTACCAGTGGCTTTGTGTTCATGATGGGAACAAGCTGCATTGCATGGGTTTCGTAGAGACAGCAGTGTGTAGCACTATCCAGTACAGAAGCTGAGTTTGTGGCTGCATGCCAAGCGGTTAAGGAACTGGTGTGGATTCAACAGCTCTTGCTGAATTTCATGAAAGATAGCATTGTGAAACCTGTTTTGTACGTGGATAACCACAGTGCCATCAGACTCATTAAAAATCCTGAATTTCACAAGCGAACAAAGCATATTGATGTTCGCTTCAATTTCATACGCGAAAAATATGAGAATGGGTTGTCGATTTGGAGTACGTTTCAACTCAGGACCAAGTCGGAGATATCTTTACAAAAGCTCTTCCTAAAGACAAATTCCAACGTTTTCCTTTTATGATGGGGATAACTCCTCTACACTAATGATTAGTTTGTTTAAAGCTATTACTTTTTAAAAGTTTTTGAATTATATAATTTTTTTTTGCATATAAAACATTTTAGATAGTTGGAGTGTTAAAATTTTATGTTCTAATTATTTTTTATAACATTTCATTATGGCAACCCTATAAAACTATAGTACCTAACATGACATTCTCTTGCAGTACTTTTCTTGTAAGCAGTATATCAAACTTTTATCTATGTACTCTCTTCTTGATCTTTTAAATTTTACATTATATTGAATACAGTTCTTCTTGAAGCTTTGAACCGAGTAGTTGTCTCTTTTATTTTACTATCGTAACACTTATAAATCCGTTTCCCATCAGGGAAACGAGTAAGAACCAACTTCGAGGAGCAGAGGCTGGTTTCTTGTATCGATGGCCCCAGAACAACCACCCAGGTCTCTCAGACCAAACGAGACAACAAATGTCTGACTGTGGAGACTACTATTAACGGCAACATGCATGTGGCTACCATTGACACCGGTGCCACAGCCTCCATAGTACGTCAACCCCTGGTTAAAATAACGTGGCTTCATTACACCGTCTAAATTAACCTAAATAACCGCAACGGGAGAAGCAGCAAGAGTATATGGAGAAGTGTGTCTCAAGATCCGACTGGCCGATCTTGTTCTTACTCATCAATTCCTGGTGGCAGATATATGTGACGAGTGCATCATTGAACATCGGTAATCAAGTTTTGAAATACCAAAATAAAGAAGTTCTGAAGTTTTCGTTTGGACAAAACTGGAAGGTGAGTTTGGAAGCCTTCGATACCTAATAGTGGAACCAGGCCCAGAGTGCTCCTCCCAAAGCGTCATCATTGGGAAAACACTGGTAGCACTGAAAAACAAAATGGTTCTCGTACGATTGCTGAACACCAGACCGTACGCTGTAAGGTTGAAGAAAGGAGAAGTCGTTGGACGTTGCGAATCTTTTGCAGCTATTACGAAGATCACCGATGAAGCCCCGAGAAAAGCTATAACTCCGGAGGAGCTCAAATCCATCAAGGCTAGAATACTGAATTCATCCAAACTTGATCACCAACAAACAAGGATGGCTGAAAATCTCCTACAAGAGTACACTGCCATCTTCGCATTGACATCCACCCTGATGATCGGGAAAAGACGGCGTTTTCTACAGGTAATGGGCGCTGGCAGTTCAAAGTTATGCCGTTTAGGCTATGCAACGCTCCGGCAACATTCGAGTGTTTGATGGAGTGCGTTCTTCAAGGACTGACGTGGAAAGCTTGTCTAGTCTACTTGGACGATGTCATTGTTTACGGTAAAACATTTGACCAACATTGCAAGAACCTAGAATCCGTGTTTCAGAGACTTCGAGAGGTTAACCTTAAACTAAATCCGGAAAAATGTGAACTTTTCTAAACCGAAATTAAGTATTTGGGACACATCATCTCTTCCCAAGGAGTGAAGACTGATCCTGCAAAAGTTGACTCCGTCAAAAATTGGCCAACACCAGAGGACAAACATCAACTAAGAAGCTTTCTTGGTTTTGCCACATATTACCGACGATTTGTTAAGAACTTTGAAGTTGTTAAGAACATCTTTTTGGAATTGCAAAGAGTTTGCACCAGCTCTCCGAAAAAGGGAAGCAGTTTAAATGGTCAGGTGAGTGTGAGAAATCTTTTCAGGTACTCAAATACCGCCTCTGTAACGCTCCAGTCCTGGAACATCCAACACCTGGCAAAACATTCATCATAGACTCAGATGCAAGCAACGTTGGAATCGGGGCGGTACTTTCCCAAGTGCATGATGGCGAAGAAGGTGGTGGCATATTACAGCAAGGTCCTCTCGAAGCCCGAAACTGCTAGCTCTTATCTTGACAACAAAGCACTTCCATAAGTACATCTATGGACAGAAAATCCTTCTGCGGACAGACGTGCTCATGATATTGCATGGTGCTCTGAACTGGCTATTGAATTTCAAAAATCCAAAAGGTCAGGTCGCAAGGTGGATAGAAAGACTGCAGACTTATGACTACCAGATTCAACACCGCAGAGGAAAGCTGTACTCAAATACCAACGCTTTATCCCGAAGACCTTTCAAAGTCGATTGCAAGCATTGTAGGCGGCAAGAAGACAAATAAATTATTACCGCTCTGCGACTAAGAGCTGACCCCATATACGGATGGAGCAATGAGGAAGTGAGGACTGCTCAACGAGTGAAGTTCTTCGGGAAATGCATGACGGACCTTCTGGAGGCCACCTGGGAGCTAACAAAACACTGGAGAAGGTGCGACATCGGTTTTACTGGTTACATGCTAGAGATGAAGTGGAGAAGTGGTGCCAAACATGTGACAAGTGTGCTGCAACCAAAGGACCTAGTAGAAAGATTCAAAGTATAATGCATCTGTACAACGTTGGATCGTCTTTTGAGAGGATTGCAGTAGATGTGGCTGGCCTTTTCCAGAGACCAACGCTGGAAACAAGTACATTCTGGTTGTAATGGACTATTTTAGCAAGTGGCCTGAGGCGTATGCCATCCCAAATCAAGAAGCCAAAACGGTGGTCGACCAGATTGTGTTGAACTGGGTAAGTAGGTTTGGCGTGTCTATGGAACTCCATTCCGACCAAGGGAGGAACTTTGAGTCAAACATCTTCCAAGGAGTGTGCGGAGTACTTGGCATTAAGAAGACTAGAACCACACCGCTTCATCCACAATCTGATGGCATGGTTGAAAGATTCAACCGGACCTTGAAAGAACACCTCACCTTGGCCAGTCTACAAGAGAGAATTTGAATCAGCCGCGACAACAAATGGCTGGGATGACTAAGACAAGTGCATAGCACTGACTCTTGCTCTTAGAGGACCAGCAGCTGAATTACTTCAAACTGTTCCATCTGGTAAGAGCGGTGATTTCAGTTCTCTCGTGGCAGCTATAGATAAACGCTTTGGAGATAGCCACTTGAAAGAAGTCTTCCGAGTCCAACTTAATAACAGATTCCAAAAAAGGGATGAAAGTCTACAGCAGTTCCAAGCAGACGTCGAAAGACTGGTTCATCTGGCATACCCGGTGTAACAAGCAGAGGAAATAAATGAACGAATGATTTTATACTTAAACGTGTGTTCACTTTATTGCTTGTTATTGTAAAATACATCTGCTACTTAAGGCGGTTGAAGCTCAACCGCACATTTATTTATTAATATTTATTTTGCACATTTTTTGTTTCACAATTAGGTTCAGTTATATAAATTTCTGGTAACTTTTCACTATCACCTGATTTTATATTCTAAATCACTAGCATTAAAGTCTTCATTCTTTGTTTTAGCAATAAATTTACGATTAAGTCTATAATGATTGTCAAAAGAATCCTTAATTATATATGATCTATTATTCATATTTCTAACAATTTTGCCATAATGCCATTGTTTTCCATTTTTCTTGAAAATAACCAAATCACCAATATTCAATAAAGGCAATGACTTTGCGTTCCGATCATAGTAGTACTTTTGTTTTTCCTTTTTATTGTCAATTTTTTCTTCAGTTATATGAAGAACCAAGAACCGGAGATTAAGAAGAACCAAGCCACACGAGCTAATGGTCTAAAAGTCATGGGAATCATTAAAAGTTTAAGCTTCCCTTAAAGTGATTATGTTATTGAGAAAGAAAAATCTGTTGTCGATCGTTCATAGATTGGTTCTGATTACGAGGAGTTTTTAGTGAGGTAAGAGTCCCACACTACTTGGTGTCGAATACTGCCAAGTGTCTTTTAAAGATTTCCTCCAGACAAAAAAAAAATAAAAAAAATTTTTCTTGAATTATTTCCTCAAAAATATTTTTTCTAACGAGCACGCGTTCCGATACTGGAAGTTCCGTTTTGATCAATCGACCAAAGAATAATTCAGACGGTGTCAACTGCATGCTAGCAATGGGCGTTGTATTGTATTCAAGAATTCTATACTGAAATTTGTCTACCTCATTTGCTTCATAGCACCGCTTAAGAATGTTTTTTGCAATTGCGACACCCTTTTCAGCAAGTCCATTACTTTGCGCACAAGTGGGACCTGAATACCTCAATTGGATATTGAATTCTCGACCAAACTTCGCAAATTCACCCGAGTTAAATGGAACATTATCCGACTTAAGAATCGTTGGATACCCAATTTTATCAAAACTCTTTTTACTGACAGTGATAATATGACTAGATATCTTGTTATTAACTTGAATAGCAACTAAGTAATTTGAATATGCATCAAAAATTGACAAGAAATCCCGGCCAGCATATTCAAAAATATCCACTGATACCATATAATATGGATATTTTGGGTTCAATTCCAGGACCAATGGCTCTTTTTGATTATTTCGTTCTAATTTTTCACAAATGTTACATGATGTAATCATTTCTTTGATTTGTACATTTATTCTGGGCCAACACCCAGATGTGGTGCATGCAACCACTTTATCATTTTACTTTGCAATTTGTCCGGAATAATCAGTCTATGATTAAGAAATAATAAGCCATTTTTGAAATGCAATTCGAACTTCATCTCATGAAATTTTTGGCAATATTCATTTAGGTGATGATATCCGGGCCACCCGTTTTGTATATATTCACAAATCTTTTTGAGATTTTCATCCGATTCAAGAAGTTTTCTGTAGTAATCATAATTGTCCCTCGACGCACAAACAGTTCTTGTGATAGCGTGAACAACTTCATTAATTTCACTCAACTCAGATGTTTCATCCAATTGTGCACGTGAAAGACAGACAGACTACTTAATTTGGACAGATTTGGGATAAATTTTGCAAGATATTTAAAAAGTCCCAATAAACGCACAACGCCATGTTTGTCAGTTGGCTTTTTGAAATTCAATATTGCGTCAATGTGTTTGTGTGACGGCTTAATTGTCCCATTAGAAAGAATGTGACCCATAAATTTAACTTCCGATTTGCGATACTGTATTTTTTCCGAGTTAAATTTAACATTATTCAAGCGTGCAAGATTAAGAACAGCTGATAATATTCTTACTTACTTACTTAGGTGGGCATTGCAGTTCGGGGTGAACCTGGGCCTCAACCAACATCCTTCTATAATGATTTTGATTTCGGGCGAGCTCTCTCCAGTTTCGCACTCCAAGTCGGTTGAGGTCTTCATCCACTTGATTGCGACACCTAAGACGAGGTCTTCCCCTTCCGCGATTTCCCTGCAATGTGCTTTCGAACACCCGACGAGCCGGAGCGCTTAGGTCCATCCGCTCTACATGTCCCAACCATCGTAGCCTCGCGATGCGTACTCTTCTGGCTATGCCCATATCGCGGTACAGCTCATACAGCTCGTTGTTGTATCATCTTCTCCACACATTGTTTTCGCATACGGGACCAAAGATCATTCGGAGAATTTTTCTTTCGAAACGACCAAGGGTCTCCTCATCCGATTTCGATAAAGTCCATGCTTCCGCGCCGTACAGCAGGACTGGGATGATCAAGGTCTTATACAAGGTCACCTTGGTTTTTCTATAGAGAGTTTTGTTTTTCAATTGCCTTCTTAACCCAAAGAAGCAACGGTTGGCAAGAGTTATTCTCCGTTTGATCTCCGCACTGATGTTGTTGTCCGTGTCTACAGCGGATCCTAGGTAGACGAAGTCCTGTACTACCTCGAAGTTATGTCTGTCTATTGTGACGTTTTGTCCAATTCGTCGATGTTCTGTGTCCTTGTTTGATGACAGCATATACTTTGCTTTGCCCTCATTAACCATCAAACCCATTTTTGCCGTTTCTGTTTCAATACTCGCAAAAGCACCTATGACATCATGCTTTTTTCTTCCCATTACGTCAATATCGTCTGCGTAGGCGAGTAATTGTACAGACTTTTGAAAGATTGTTCCTCTGGTGTTGACGTTTGAGTTTCTTACAATCTGTTCAAGTATGATGTTGAAGAAATAGCATGACAGTTTGTCCCCTTGCCTAAAACCTTTTTCGACATCAAAGGTCTCGGTGAGTTCTTTACCGACCTTGACGGAGCAGCGTGAATTCTCCAAAGTCATCCTGCATAGTCGTACGAGTTTTGCAGGGATACCGAAACTAGACATGGCTCTGTACAGCTCGTCTCTGTAAATACTGTCATACGCGGCCTTGAAATCGATAAAGAGGTGGTGAATATCGATATTATGTTCTCGGGTTTCTTCCAAGATCTGCCGTAATGTGAAAATTTGGTCTATTGTGAACTTCTCTGGTCTAAAACCACATTGATAAGGACGTGGGGTTTCAGACGTTCACATATTACAGCAGACAAGATCTTATAAACGACGTTAAGGAGGCTTATCCCTCTGTAATTGGCGCAGTTGTGAGGGTCTCCCTTCTTTAGGATCGGGCAAACGATACTGAGGTTCCATTCATCGGGCATGCTTTCTTCCGACCATATCATGCAGATCATCTGGTGCATGCTCCTTTCCAACTGGTCTCCAGCTGCCGTGAAGCCGTGATTTAAGTTTGCATGTGGCAAGCTTAACTTCCTCTATGTCGGGAGGACGGCATTCTTGATCATCGTCCAAACTGAATGGGGCAATCTGCCTGACAGCGGAATTTGTGTCCTCATCACCATTAAGCAGTCTGCATAAATGATCTTTCCAGATCCTCAGTAGCGACTGTGACTCTATAACTATGTTTCCCTGCTGGTCTTTACAGGCTTGCTTGCCACCCTGGCAGGATCTTTTTACCTTTTCGTAAAACTTCCGAATCTCGTTCCTGTCATGCGCTTTCATGTTTCTCATGTTGCTTCTTTTTCTTTTTGAGAAGTCGGTGTTCTTCCCTTCTTTTCTCCTTGTAGATCTCGTTATAGTGATCGTAAGCAGACCTTGTTCGTTTTGGCATCAGCATTTGTCGTGCTTTTTGTTTGGCTGCATTTGCCTGCCTGCATTCTTCATCGAACCATGGGTTTCGTTTTGGTGGCCGAGAGAAACCCAGAACCTCAGAGGCAGTGATTCTGATGGCTTCTTGGCATTGCTGCCACTGGTCTTTAATGCTTTATGGTGGCGGCATGGGATTCAAAGATAATTGAAGGGACACTCGATTGGAAAAGGCATTGGCAATCTCTTGCGATTGTAGCTTTCCGACGTCATATCTCTTCACAGCGTTAGTTCGTGCAGGTCGTGAACACGATATCCTCATTCGTACCTTGGCTACAACAAGGTAGTGGTCCGAATCAAAGGCGGCCCCTCGGAAAGTTCGATCATCTAGCACACTGGAAGAATGCCTTGCGTCCATCGCAACATGGTCAATTTAGTTGACGGTTAAGTGATCTGGAGATCGCTATGTACCTTAATGAATTTTGAGATGAGGGAAGCGTGTACAGCAAAAGAAAATCGATTAGCCTCAGTCCGTTTTCGGAGGTTTTGTCATGGAGGCTATGTTTCCAAAGATGTCCTCCTTCCCTATCTTTGCGTTAAAATCGCCAAGAACGATTTTCACGTCGTGTCTAGGGCACTGCTCATACGTTTCTTCGAGGAGCTCGTAGAAACAGTCTTTGCAATCGTCATCTTTCTCTTCTGTGGGGGCGTGGGCGCATATAAGGCTTATGTTGGCGAATTAAGCCCTGATGCGGATGGTCATTATTTGCTCATTGACTGAATTTTGGCTGATTACCTTATCCCTGAGTCTTCCTCTAACGACAAATCCGCACCCAAATAAGCGTTGTTTCTTTTGTCTGTAGCAGTCGCCATAGTAGATGTCACAGTTTTTCATCTTCTTTATGCCCGGTCCACTCCATCGCACTTCTTGGATGGCGGTTATGTCTGCTCTGCAGCAGTCCAGGGCGTCCGCTAACTCTCCAGCTGCACGTAGTCCGTTAAGAGATCTTACGTTCCACGTGCAGATCCGGAGGTCATTGTCTTTTTTTCGTTTGCTTGGGTCGTCAACTTTGAAATCATTATCGTTATCCGAGGCTATTAGTTGTTTCGGAACTAATATTTTTTTTTACGTGGTTGGGTAGTTAACCCTACGCACAACCCCCAACCTGGAGGGCCAGGTCCTTTAGGATCCCTTCGGACATAAAGGGCTGGAATGTCCAGTGTCAGTACCTTGCTGCAGGGGTGTGAGTGCTGCCGTTGGCTCAAAAGGAGCTCATCCGCCACCATCTCTGCTTCAATACCCTGTCCTAGTACTGAAATACCCTGAAAGACCTTTAAACCATATATGTTATTATAGTGTTGATCGATCACAATTCTTTTGTTCCGGATTCCTTTGTCAGCACTTGCACTTACTAGCTTAGCAGGTCAGCTCTGGACGGAGCATCCCAGGTCCCAGTGGATACCGCTTGGAGGTATAGTAAGAACAATTGACGTGTACTATAAGTTGCAACATCTGGGCGCCGCCAAGTTGGCACCAGTCAGAGCCTACCCGAATAGTACATCGCCCATCCACCATCCACCAGCTGATGATATTCTATCATGTTCAATTTCATCCGAGGCTACAGGGCCAATATCATCAAAATAGACAAAAACACCAGGGATGTCACCAAATATCTGAATCATAATTCTTTGAAAAATTTCCGGTGCACAATTCAAGCCAAATGGAAGTCGGTTGAATTTGTAACGACCAAAGGGTGTAATGAATGTCGTTAACGCTGTACTTTTATCATCTAATTCGTTTGAGCAATCAAGAACTGTGAAAATTTTCTTGTTTGCCAATTCAGATGTGAAGTTATCAATTGTAGGAATTATAAAGTGTTCCCGTTTTATGCATGCATTCAGCGGTTTCCGTCCAAACAAATTCGAAGATCACCGTTTGACTTTTCCACAATTTGCAAATTATTTACCCAATCCGTTGGATGAGTCACAGGTGAAATGATCCTATCTTGAACCATTTTTTCCAACTTTAGCTCAAGTTTTTTTTTAAATTGTATTTGGGAAACGTTTTCTGTAATACGCAACTGGTTTTGAATTTTCTTTTAAATGAATAATCATTTTTCCGGGAATTTTTATAATACCAGTAAATACATCACCATTGATATTTAAAAAAGTCTCTTTATCCGCCGACAAAGTAACTGAGTCAATATTCAATCGTTTAATCAATTTCAATTCCATGCAAGTATCACGTTCAAGTATCGGTTCATATGCGTCATCAACCACTAAAAAGTCAACTAATTTACTTTCATTTAGTTTCAAATCCAAAAGTTGTAGTTCAACTATACCAAAAATGTTTGCTTTATTACTACTATAATCATATACATGAAAGTCATTTCGTTGACTGCCTATTTTAATTTTATGTTTTTTAATAATAGTTAATGGAATGGACATCAGAGCCTGTATCGATTTTAAGTTTAACTACATATTTCTCTTCTTTATTTTCTTTTTTTATTTTACATATTTCTCTTCCTATTTGGTACGTCTTAGTCCTTGTTTTATTTTCATTCCGGATTGAATTTATTCTATAATAAAATTTTTTTAAACTAAGTATATTCCCTAACTAAAATTTTTTTTTTCTTAATTTTACCTGACATGTCACACCAACATCATTGACACGCTTGTTACAACTTGATTTCACCAATTTTGCATCCGTTGCTCTTGCTTTGTTGTTGTTCTTGCGACACATCCGACGAAAGTGACCCTTCTTTCCACATTGACACGTGTTCTTGCGACACATCCGACGAAAGTGACCCTTCTTTCCACATTGACACGTGAAATCCTTTGTTGAAGCAAAAACGACGATTAATAATGTTGATTGAATCTGATTTATCCGATGATACAACAGCAACCGTTTGTTTTTTTGATTCCAAAATGTTTTTGTTGACATTTGCAGACTCAAATGTTTTGCAAATATCAATCACACGATCTAATGGTTCATCGCGCCCATTCAGTAATTTTGACTGTAGTGTTTTACCGAAAACACCGGTTATTATGCGATCTCTTAGCATTCGATTTTCATATGATTTGCCACAAGCACAATTAAATTCACATCTGTCAATTTGTGCAGGAATTTCTGTAAGAAATTCACTGAATGTTGTTGTTCCTTTTGTATAATGCTATTATACTTAAAACATTCCATGGTAAAATTTTTTTGGGGCAAACAGTGTTGGTCAAAGGGATCTAACACTTGTTTCAATGAACGCTGTTGTGTTTCTTCAATCACGTGTTCCGCTACTTCGCCTTCTGCCGGTACCGTTCGTTGTACAGTTACTGTTACCAATAAAGCATTTTGCGACCCATTGTTAGGAAATAATGTGTCGTAGAGATTTGCACCTTTCGAACCAATTAGCCACAAAAATGTTGCAATTTTTGTAGTCTCCGGTTAAGCATTTTTATTTTTAGCTATCATGTATACCAAGAAATCGCGTTTCCAATTTTTCCAATCCGTTGACAAGCTTGAACAGTCAATCTCTCTCAAATCTTTCCGTGCATCAGCCATTTCCCTTTTGATGATTTTATCCGGTGAAATAATAATTTTTTTTTTCAGCACGTTGTGTGTGCAATGCAACGCAATTAATGATCCGGGAATTTTATTGAATTTTAATTTTTTCTTCCGTTTAAAGTTCGATGTTACACTTCTGACACCAAGTAACAAGCAGAGGAAATAAATGAACGAATTATCTTATACTTAAACGTGTGTTCACTTTATTGCTTGTTATTCTAAGATACTCGTACATCTGCTACTTAAGGCGGTTGAAGCTCAACCGACTTACGTACTACTTACAACTGTCAAGTGTCAAATATGATATTTTGGTGTATGCACATGTACAATGAAACTTATTACATATTATGGTGTATGCACATGTACAATGAAGCTTATTACACCCGGGTGCTGGAGAAGAAACCATCAGCTAGTTTGCTGTTGAGTCCTGAGTTCGTGCCATTTCCGATATACATCTTCAGAGGAGAACTGCTAGAACACGTACTCTTTCTGAAACTTTAGCATTCGCATTGACAATTGAAGCAGCAGAACAGGCTTCTCATGGAGTACATCGACTTAGAGAAGCCATAGTCGAAGAATGCTGGTGGCAAAGAGCTGAAATACAAAAGAACCAGCGGAGCGGACATGCAAGATGTTGGAACTGCAACAAGACCGGGCACTTACAGCGTCAATGCCGACTACCACCAAATAAAGCCGCTTGTCAACATTGTGGGAAGCAAGAGATCCAACATAGAGCAAGGTAACAACAAATCCAGTGTTGCTTATGGATCCGTTTACCATCAGGGAAACGAGTAAGAACCAACTTCGAGGGGCAGAGGCTGGTTTCTTGTATCGATGCCCCCAGAACAACCATCCAGGTCTCTCAGACCAAACGAGACAACAAAAGTCTGATTGTCGAGACTATTATCAACGGCAACATGCATGTGGCTACCATTGACACCGGTGCCACAGCCTCCATAGTACGTCGAGACCTTTTTAAAATAATGTAACGCGAACCCAATATTTAATACCAATTTCCTAATCGGAAACCAACAACCGAAAACACTAGCGGCAACACTAGTGTAAGTGTAGAAATATACCAGGAGAGAAAATGTTTGACAGGAGTGGAGAGTGGAGAGTGGAATGTGGAAATAACTGGAGAGTTCTAGATAAAATGTCATTCGATATAAATAGGCCGCCCGAGGCAACCAGTGCCCCTGTTCTGTAACTATCGCCTCGATAAAGAAAATGTCAGAAATGTAAATAAAACTTATTTGTTACTTAAAAAAAAAAAAAAAAGACTAGTAAAGTGTAAAAAAAAAAAAAAAGTTAAATACAGTGAAAATAGGTAAGTTGTTGGAAGAGATCAACTGCATTGTGCTTAAAAGTGAGTTAGGTAAGCGAAATCTTTCTAGAGCGGGATCGAAAAATGAGCTCGTTCTGCGCTTGCGCAACTATTTGGAACAGCAAGGGGAAGACGTAAACACTTTTGTTTTTGAAACAGAAGTGGAGGTAGAGGAAGTAAGTGAAAGTGTAGATTTTTCAAGTATAATGAAGCTTTTATTAGAACAAAAGACGGAACAGCAGAAGGTTCTGGAATAACTTGAAGCACAACGAAACGAGCAAAAGAAGCTGGTTGAAGAACAACGGAGCGAACAAAAGAAAGAACAACAGAATATTCTCGAAAGACATGAGGAGCAACAGAATATTTTGGAAGGTCAAAAAAACATTCTATAAGACAAATTGGGCAACATTGAAAAAAATGTATGTGCCCTAGACGAACGCGTTGAAAGTGTGGAAAAACAGCTTTCTGTTGTAGAGAATCGTTTGGAAAACCGATGCGATAAACAGTTCTCTGTTCTGTCCAAAGAATTAGACCTGATCCGGAAAATCAAAATTCAAGAATCTGCTGGAGAGTCTGCAAGGAAAAAGGAGATGAAACCGCCAACATTTGATGGACAGTCTTCTTGGCCAGTTTACAGGAGACAATATGATGCAGCCGCGACAACAAATGGCTGGGATGACGAAGACAAGTACATAGCACTGACTTTTGCTCTTAGAGGACCAGCAGCTGAATTACTTCAAACAGTTCCAGCTGGTAAGAGCGGTGATTTCATGTCTCTCGTGGCAGTTATATTTAAACGCTTTGGAGATAGCCACTTGAAAGAAGTCATCCGAGTCCATCTCAATAACATAGTCCAGAAAAGGGGTGAAAGTCTACAGCAGCTCCAAGCAGACGTCGAAAGACTGGTTCACCTGGCATACCTGGATGCTGGAGAAGAAATCATCAACCAGCTTGCTGTTGAGTCCTGCGTTCGTGCCATTTCCGATATACATCTTCAGAGGTCTGTGCGAACTGCTAGAACACGTACTCTTTCTGAAACTTTAGCATTCGCATTGACAATTGAAGCAGCAGAACAGGCTTCTCATGGAGTACATCGACTTAGAGAAACGATAGTCGAAGAATGCTGGTGGCAAAGAGCTGAAATACAAAAGAACCAGCGGAGCGTACGATTACTAAACATCAGACCGTACGATGCAAGGTTGAAGAAAAGAGAAGTCGTTGGACGTTGCGAACCGGTTTGTGGACTGACGTGGAAAGCTTGCCTAGTCTACTTGGACGATGTCATTGTTTACGGGAAAACATTTGACCAACATTGCAAGAACCTTAATGCGGTGTTTTAGACACTTCGAGAGGCTAACCTTAAACTGAATCCGGAAAAATGTGCACTTTTCAAAACCGAAGTTAAGTATTTGGGACACATCATCTCTTCCCAAGGAGTGAAGAATGATCCTGAGAAAGTTGACTCCGTCAAAAATTGGCCAACACCACAGGACAAACATCAACTCCGAAGCTTTCTTGGTCTTGCCACATATTACCGACAATTTGTTAAGAACTTTGCTGGAGTTGCAAAGAGTTTGCATCAGCTCACCGAGAAAGGGAAGCAGTTTAAATGGTCAGGTGAGTGTGAGAAATCTTTCCAGGAACTCAAATATCACCTCTGTAACGCTCTAGTGCTGGAAAAACATTCATCATCGACGCAGATGCAAGCAACGTTGGAATCGGGGCGGTACTATCCCAAGTGCATGATGGCGAAGAGAAAGTGGTGGCATACTACAGCAAGGTCCTCTCGAAACCCGAAAGAAACTACTGCGTGACCAGAAGGGAACTGCTAGCTCTTATCTTGGCAACAAAGCACTTCCATAAGTACATCTATGGACAGAAATTCCTTCTGCGGACAGACCATGGTGCTCTGAACTGGCTGTTGAACTTCAAAAATCCAGAAGGTCAAGTCGCAAGGTGGATAGAAAGACTGCAGATTTATGATTACCAGATTTAACACCGCAGAGGAAAGCTGCGCTCAAACGCCGACGCATTGTCCCGAAGACCTTTCAAAGTGGATTGCAAGCATTGTAGGCGGCAAGAAGACAAATAAATTATTACCGCTCGGTGACTAAGAGCTGACCCAATAAGCGGACGGATTAATGAGGAAGTGAGGACTGCTCAACAGGAGGATCCAGATATCGAACCCATTCTCGCATGGAAAGAAAATGAAGAGAAACCTGAATGGGGACATTTCTGACAGGAGTCCAGTTCTCAAAGCCTATTGGGCACAGTGGGACTCACTATATGTGCAAGAAGGTGTCCTCAGGCGAAGATGAGAGTCCGCTGACGGTAAATCATATGTGATGCAGCTGATCGTACCGCAATCGAAAGTCAGTGAAGTTCTTCAGGAGATGCACGACGGACCTTCTGGAGGTCACCTGGGAGTTAACAAAACACTGGAGAAGGTGCGACATCGGTTCTACTGGTTACATGCTAGATATGACGTGGAGAAGTGGTGCCGAACATGTGACAAGTGTGGTGCAACCAAAGGACCTGGTAGGAAGATTCAAAGTAAGATGCATCAGTACAACGTTGGATCGCCTTTTGAGAGGATTGCAGTAGATGTGGCTGGGCTTTTTCCAGAGACCAACGCTGGAAACAAGTACATTCTGGTTGTAATGGACTATTTTAGCAAATGGCCCGAGGCGTATGCCATCCCAAATCAAGAAGCCAAAACGGTGGTCGACCAGATTGTGTTTAACTGGGTAAGTAGGTTTGGCGTACCTATGGAACTCCATTCCGACCAAGGGAGGAACTCTTCCAGGAAGCTATCCGTTGCGTTTTCGAAGAATTCATAAGGTATGCGATCTTCGCCTGGGGCCTTGTTTGCGCCACAATGATTTATAACTTGTCTAACTTGCATAAGGGTAATGTTCCAATCTAGTGTTTCATTTTGGAGGGAGGGTGCTGCGTATTGCATTGGACTGACTGAGGATTCTATGTTCAGAAGGTTTTTGAAATGTTCTGCTAGAATCGGGGCCTCTACTTGAATGCAATTCCCGTAGGATCTCTTGTTAAGGGATTTCGCTATCTTCCAGAAGTCTTTGCTATCTCTAACAGTGCTCAGGCTGGCGGCCAGTTGTAAACCAAGTGCTTTTTGTTTCGTTGCACAGATCGTTTTATAAGTCTTGTTAGCTGCTTGATACATCTGTTTAGCAATAATGGAATCGTTTCTTCTCAATTGCTTTAACCATGCAAATGACCTTTTACTGGCTCTTTCGCATTCCCAGTCGTACCAAGGCTGCTTAGTCTTGTTATTAGTTCCGTGTTGGGTTGTTCCCGTTGCCTGAAGGATACAGTTTGTCAGTGTTTCGATTCCTCTTACCGCTTCCCTGTTGCCCTCTTGAAGTCTAGCTATTTCTTCATCTAACTTTACCTTGTATCTCTCTTTATTTCTTTCATTCCACTGTAATTTTGGCAGCAAAGTTCTTTTTTCGCAAATTGAATCTTGCCTATTTGAGTGGATTTCAAGAGTAACAGAAACTGGAAGGTGATCTGAAAGGTTTGTCTCTTGGGCTTCAATGTCTTTGATGTATTGAAATCCTAGACCTTTTGCAAAGATGTAGTCTATCGTTGAGCAGGCTGTACCTCTTAGAAATTTGAAATGCCCGTCTTTATCACTTATTGTTCGGCCGTTCAAAATTGATAAGCCAAAAGTATCGCACATTTCTAAGAGCTTTTTCCCATTTCCGTCCAATTTGTGATCTTTTGCTGTTCTGTTTTCGTTAATTGTCATCGGTACATCTTCCATTTCCATATTAAGTATTTGAGAGTCGCCAACTCTTCCGTTGAAATCGCCTGCAAGAATAATGTTGTCTTTCCTGAAGCTCAGTAGAAAGTCATATAAAGTCGCGTAATCACCCATCCATTTATTGCAGTTGATATAGACTGGGACTATAAATATGTTTCATTCCTTCGTTGATATTTCCACAAGGTGTGTATTTACGTGATTTACAAAGTTGCATGCCAATTTTCTCTTCAGTTCGGGTCTGATTCCATATAAACATCCACCACTCGCTCTTCCGTGGGAGAAACTTCTTTCTGCTGGTATCCATAAAAGCTCGTAATTCTTAAATAAATATTCAAAACGTTCTTCATTGTTTTCTACGAATGTTTCAAATAGGAAAAATACATCGAAATTATTAATATATTTGAAAAATTCATTAAATAACAGTTTGTTGCTTAAGCCTGATATATTAAAAGCTAAAATTTTAGTGTTGTATACTATATTAATGTAAGATCTATTTTTAACTATGTTTTGGCTGACGGCATAACAATTAAAGACTCTGAATACATTCATTTCTATTCGTTTTGGGGGAACCGCTGTATGAAGATACGCTTGCGTTGTCGCCATAATGTGTCTGTTCGTTGTTGACGTTTGTGGCATTTGACAGCTGCTCTAGCAATGACATCCCTCCATTTTCTCCGCACTTGATCTTGTTGTTTTCGTCAAGATAAAAAGTATATTTATCATTGATGACCGTTTTTTCACCCTTGATTTGGAGTTTTAAATTTTGGTTGCCTGAATTGTTTTTTGCGATTTTGTTTTTTATTTCCATCATGTGTCTTCTTCTCTGCCGAGCAGCAAAAGGATAATCCCTATGGATTGAGATACCTTTGCTACGCAGCCTGCTTGCCGCTTGTAGCAGGCAGCTGGCTTGTTCTTTGCTTTGCAATTCAACCATGACATTTCCAGTGTGCGCTCTCGTGGACTTGAGTTCTCTTGCGGACGCAATAACTGCGGGATTCTGTGACTTGAGCAAAAATCTAAGCAGAGAGTTTTTGCCTGCTCTACTGCAACTGCGTTTTCCTCCAGCGGTAAGTGTATGATTAAATTTTTCTCATTTACTTTGCTCGACAGTCGCTCGACTTGACGTTCCAATGATATACAGCGCAATTGCATGTCCTTAAGCTGAGTTTGAAGGTTACTATTTTCCTGGTGTAGTGTCTGTAATTGAAGGCCGATTCCTTCCAGATCGGATTTAGTGGGCAAATCCTTTATCCTTTCGTCTACTGCCATAAATACACTTTCGCGAATTAGGATCTTCAGGTCATTTGCTGTCATGAGACCGACCGCCGCAGCCGGCCGGCTCTTCGTTTATTTTTTGTCTGTGTTGTGGTGGATATTGAGGTGAGGTCTGTACCAGTCCTCTCTTCTGTTGCGCTGGAGTGTTTGTGAGCGGTACGGTGTTTAAAGGTGGTGAGCGGTTTAACGGCATTATTTGTTCTTATATTTTATGTCGAAATCAAAATTTCAGCGGGGATTTAAATCCTTTTAAAACGCAGTTTTCGTCGCTATTTTTAAGAAATTTTGACTCACCCTCATAAAAAACGGAGATGGTGTTTGGCTGATTTGGTTTTCAATTATATTTTCGGTTTTAATAGTGCTTTTTTTTAATAATTCACTGGAAGCTTACTAAAAGACTTGTTCTTACGAATTCACTTCACTCTCTTTTTTCATTACAATATTTACATTTTTTTTTTTTTTTTTTTTTTTTTTTTTTTTTTTTTTTTTTTTTTTTTTTTTTTCAACATGGATCTGCTACCACTTGGGTGTACAGTAGCAACATTGAAGAGTGTCGAAAGTTGCTCTTAGTAAATATCGTTAGTATCAACAGTTAGTTTTCGTCTATTATTTGCCTATTGGAAATGAATACTTCCAAGATGCAGATAAGAACGGGAGAGCTGCACCTAGACATAATACTCTCCACGGAAGCTTTGTCTCGACCCAAAAAGAGAGAAGAACCGTCCGGAAAATAACCCAATTCTATCTCTCTCTGTGAGAGAAGATTTTTCACTTATGTACTTATGTACAAAGAAAGACTCTGCAGAACATCTGCCGCTATCCTGAGTTGCCGCAGGATCGGGCAGACGTTGAGCGTCAAATTGTATCGCATATAAATTCCGAGGAACTTTTTAGCGGAGGTTTTGTTACTGAGCAAAAATAAAAAAAAGGACTCGCAAAATTTATCGGTTTACTGCGTGAAAGACTTTACCAAAAAATGGTTCCATCAACCAAGCAATAAACATTTACCTAAATGCAAGTCATTTCCATGTTTTTGCTAGTCTTTCAGCTGATCTGTGCAGAGCTTGCACTCTACGCAGGTCTCGCTGTTGTTTTGTACTAATGGCATTTCCTAGTTCCACTGATACCTGCAAGCAGTACAGTTTTCATTCGGTTGTTGAGCTGAGCACCGGGGAAGCTAGCATTGAAGTAGTTGGTTCACGTTTGCGAAACAAGAGGCAGCGTTAGATCCAATAGACTAATCTTTTTCGATCAGTTTCTTTACACCTCAACCACCAAAGCACGGCTTTCAGCGCTAGCGCCTCCGACCACAGTAGTGGCCTCACAACGTTATCTGATCACCGATATTCTTCTTTTCTTCTTTCGCTGACGCTTAGAAAGTTGTCCATTTAGAGAGTGACACCTATGAAAACCGATCGGCCTGTTCGGCTTCTTGGTTACAACCATCGGAAATACACAGCTCGAATCAACAACTGATCTTGGACAGAGATTGAGCCTCGTTGGTGAAACCTCTGAGTCTTTGTATCCATCATTCTAGTTCAGTCCACGAACAAGTCGTGGAGAACCATGACCCAGTCATGGAGAGAATCGCAGGAATCTTTGAATATGAAAATACCCATGTGATTCCTGATTGTACGCCTATAAAATCAGGGGATTTCCGACCGCGACCCCAACAAGAGTCGAAAATTGCGAAATTTAATAAAAAAAAAAATGATTTATGCTAAGGTTTTTCAAGATCGAAAGTAAAAAAATACAAAGTTTGCCGCTGTATCTCTAATCGGTGAAGCCTTCAATTAATTAATCTTCAATTTAAACAAATAATTTAGCAAAATCTTATTGAAAAAAATTATCAAAACAACAACAATAACTTCTTAAATTTGTTGAAAATATATGTATACTTCATTTCATAGGAAATAAAATTCTTTTATCGTTCATTCGTTCAAAAAAGGAAAAGCGCAAAAGGAAACGGCCAGACGTGGCCTTAAGGTGGAAGTTATATAAATCAGTGGTGAAAGCTGTACTCAAAGTGGCAGTAGTAAGGCCGTGTGTGAATTGCGTTAAAATTTGCGTTAAAACTTCTACCACGATTCAAATTTGACGTCTTGTTTGAGGTGGGATCAAATTTAGCCATTTGCTGTGTGAATTGCGTTAAAACAATTATTTTAACCAAGATTTCTGCGTAGGTTAAAAAAAATTTCCCTCGATAATTTAAGAAATTTCCTTTAAGAAATTGGTTTTCTTTTTCACGGAAAAATAATTTCTCTTACAAAACATATTTTTAAGAAAACAGGGTTAATAAAAAGTATCTGAAACCGAAAAAAAATCTTTTTTATTTATTGTTCTCGATTCTAATGTCATATTTTAAAACAACAATAAGATATTTTCAAACGAAATTCCCATTTTGATTAATCGATTTATTCGGTGTGATAAAACTGAAATTAGTTTTCATGGCTGATATCTTTCTATTATTATTATTTGGTTTAGAAAAATTGAAAAATTTAAAGTATTTTGTATTAATTCTTGTTTTTTTTCATCCAGACTTATCCTAATTTCAATTAGTTTTATTTTTTCTTCGTGAGACCCTAGAAAACAAAATCATTGCATTTATTTAAATTAATTGATTTCAAACTAACATTTTGTATGGTTTTCCAGCCTGCCTTCGTTTTTTTTCTTGATTAATATTTCTTTGTTTGAATTGAATGCAAAAGCAAGAGCAAATTCTCTATTACTAGAAAAGTCAAATTTTAACACACTTTAACCTGCTGCACAGCTCAATAAATCTTAACCCATTTTGTTCACCTCATTAGTGTCAAATTTTAACGCGGGTTAAATTTTAACACACATTTTAACGCAATTCACACACGGCCTTAAACTGGTTTGTTAACAATTTTCCTTTTTTTATTTACAGATTCTTTTCAAGTGGAAGTATTAGAGGATGAAGGTATGTTCATTAATCTAATTTTTTGGCTCTACTTTGCTTCTCCGGTACGGGAGTTGGGGGTTGAAACTTTTTTTACAGGTTGGGGGGCATCTAAATAGATTATATTTCAAATTATTATGTGTGAGTTAGCCCCCTGAACTATTTAATAAATGTTTTAATTTTTCGTTTTTAACCTCACTTTTGATTTTTTTTCTTCTTAAAATCATAAAAATTGAATGAAAACAAACACTACCGAATAAAACAACACCTCTTATATATACATTTCACTATTTATTGCGGAGAAATCACTTAATTTAACATTTTTAATTATTTATAAATGTTTACTTTGACTTGCTTTGACATTACTTGTTTAAGTGATACCAGACGGTATTTTTAAGTGGGAAATTTTTAATTCATAAAAGGCAAGTGGGATTTTTGTCGTTAGAAATTGAAACTTTTTCTATGAATTTCTAACCACAAAAAGTTTAGTTTTCTAACCACAAAACTAATAATAGCTTAAAATTCGCGCGAATTTTAAGCTATTATTAGTTTTGTGGTTAGAAATTCATAAAAAAGCTTCATTTTCTAACCACAAAACTAATAATAGCTTAAAATTCGCGCGAATTTTAAGCTATTATTAGTTTTGTGGTTAGAAAATGAAGCTTTTTTATGAATTTCTAACCACAAAACTATAAAAAAGCTTCATTTTCTAACCACAAAACTAATAATAGCTTAAAATTCGCGCGAATTTTATGCTTTTATTAGTTTTGTGGTTAGAAAATGAAACTTTTTGTGGATAGAAGTTCATAAAAAAGTTTCATTTTCTAACCACAAAAATCCCACTTGCACTTTTATTAATTAAAAATTTCCCACTCAAAAATACCGTCTGGTATCACTTAAACAAGTAATGTCAAAGCAAGTCAAAGTAAACATTTATAAATAATTAAAAATGTTAAATTAAGTGATTTCTCCGCAATAAAATAGTGAAATGTATATATAAGAAGTGTTGTTTTATTCGGTAGTGCTTGTTTTCATTAAACTTTTATGATTTTAAGGAGAAAAAAATCAAAAGTGAGGTTAAAAACGAAAAATTAAAAAAATTATTTTACGATTTAGGGGGCGAACTCACAAGTAACTTTTGAAATTTATTCTATAGAAACGCCCCCCCCAACCTCTAAAAAAAATTTCAACCCCCTAGTCCCGTACCGGAGAAGCAAAGTCGCCCCAATTTTTTTAATGTTAAAAAAAATTAAGTTATTAAGTTTCAATCTATATATATGAAATAGGATGTATGTATGTACATATGTCCGGTTGTAGACTCCTAAATGACCCAACGGATTTGAATGAAACTTTCAGGGTAGACATAGTTTAGTTCAGAGATAGTTCCTGTCAATGTTTGATCCCCATATTTCCACAGGAACGGGGTTGGGAACGGGAAATTAGAAACTACTCCACAGATTTCAAAAATTCTTTCAGCACTACGGGTGCTACATCAACTCCGCATTTGTGAAAAATTTCTTACGACGACAATTACTCCGAAGCAAAATTGAATCTCCAAAAAAAAATGCGCTGCGGAGAAATCTCCGCTCCGACGGTTACCTCGATAGGGCGGTATATTTCATATATATTTCATATTTCGTATATTGCGGCGTACCCCACAGGCAGATCACTAGTGTGAAGCAGAAAAGAGGGAGAGTTGTGATCGCTTCAAGATCACTACTCGTAACGCCGGAAATGAAAAGAAGAAAAAGGACCGTATATTTCATCCCTATAATCTCACAGAAACAAAAACGGAAACGGGAACCTTAAAGTTACTTTACCGATTTAAAAAATTCTTTCAACTCTAGGATGTTACATTATCCCTCAGTGACATAGACTTACATTTCATTCACACATTTCCATTGTTTTGAAACAATTTTTTTTTTTAGTATATACCAGGGGGTCAATTCCCGATCTGTGAAGCTGTGAAGTGAAAACATTTATCACAGCTTCACCGAAAATTCGATTCTCGATTAGTGAAAATCCAACCTCAAATGTCAATTTTTTTTCATATGATAAATTTCTTTTCATTGCCGTATGAGTCGGTGAAAAATTCAATTATGAAAAATGGCCGCAAAACTCAAACGATGAAAAATCCAATTGGAATCCAATTGGAATGAGAGAGAAAATGAGAGAAAACTGTCAGAATTTATCATTTAGAACGTATTAGTACTTTTTAGATCCGGAATCGCTTAGAATGGGTTCGTGAAGTGATAAAATGAAAAAACTGTATGAAAACTGAAATGATATTTTTCTTTTCACTTCACAGCTTCACAGATCGGGAATTGACCCCCAGCTCCAGAACACTTTCCTTATTTGCATCTGGTTTTTCACTCCAATATCAATATTACTAAACAATCTGTTACCTTGAGGAAGGAGTTACCAAACAGTTTAATCACCCATTGAAAGGTTTTGTATTACCCCCCCTAGTTCAAACAATATTGAATTTTTTTAAAATCAGTTTATTTTTTTAAGTTCCCGTTCCTTAGGGTATTTGGGGATACAAATTGTCTGCTAATATTTTTAATGTAAGGGCGAATTTTTGAATTCAATCAATTAAACAAAACTAATTTATCTTTTATATCAAATTACCGACTTTCCAGTTAAGTTCTTGGTCGACGAGCCGACATTTTCCATTGATGAAGATTATTAGACTCGGGTGCAGAGAGAGAGAAACCCTCCCTACCCAAGGCTTGAGCTGGTGTCGCCTGAGTTGGTTCCAGGTGACTCTGGAGACTATTCTGAGCCAGCTTCATGTTCAACATCTGGAAAGAAAAGAAGAGATAATTTTTAGGCTCTAATATTAAAAGAACTAAAAACAGCAAATACAAATTTGGAGAAACAGATGGCTGAAGAAGCCAAAATAAATAAAGAACAACTAAAAAATTATGATCGAATTGTTAATTTGCTAACAAAACTTGTTGACGACAACAGTTCGTTTCAAAATGAACTATTAAAAGCAATCAATAAAAATAATAATTAGCTTACATAAAAATGTACTTATTGCCTTTCTAATGTTGACAGCGCTTGAGTCTTTATCAGGTTCGTGGAATAAAATGCCTTCTTGGATGCCAAACGAACCAATGAAGAAGGTCAAATCGTTGGCGATTACAACTATTTCTCTTCCAGCAGGGTACTCGGGTGTGGCCAGAACGATTCTCCAAGCAATCATACCACACTGGAGATCTGTTTATTTGCTGCAATAAGAGGATTTAATGTTAAGCCACCATAAGTCACAGTTGGTTTGGGCTTAGAATCCTCAGAAACCGATTTTGTCATTGTGTCTAGTTTAAATGAGGAGGCAATTAGTATTGCTGTTGAAGTTGATGATAAACTTAACGATTCCGAAACAGGTGGTGGAATAGCTCATCAACTGCACCAGGATACTGCGTTGGGTGGGGCGCTATGTTTTTTAAAGGCCATTGGAGATCTTAATGTGCAGCTAATTGGCGGGTGAAAGATCTGCTCTGCTGACAACAAAAACGCAACAGACCATAGTAAGCAGGTAGCATGGAACGATTATATGCACTTGCATCTTATTGTTAATCACACTGCGCATGGAAAGAATATTTTCCACACGAGACCATACTGAGAGAACCGACCCAGCCAAAACCGTTTATAATCGCTGTCTCTAGCCAACCTATGTAAATAATTTGATTAATAAATTTGCTGATGAATATTAAATTTTATGAGCTCACCTCACACTCCTGGCCCATATTTACATTTCTACAGTTACCATTCCAATAGGCATGGTACAACAGGTATTTACCGAAGCGTCATATTGTTGCGTTCAGTGAGTTTCGGCTTCCTCAACTGTAACTTTCTTGTACTTTTTCTCTATCTCTGTCAGAGATTCTGGTCGAACTTGAAGACCTGTATTCGGACGGTAGACCTGAAACATTAAATCCCTTTTGCTCATTTTAGAGTCACTCTCTTTATTCGACTTGATTTCAATGGCAGGAATAGCTGTGCGTTTGTTGTTGCGCAGTTGGTGGGATAAGTAGAATCCTTCCTTTTTCATTTATAAGATCGGCGTACCTGAAATAAAGTCAATATGTTACCAATGGTCGCTTTAAAAATATTTCAACACGAACGCCTAGGATTGTTCTTTCAATACTTTACTCACTTGTCGAGAGCCTCCTGCCAAATCATTCCCCGTTCCACATGAACGGTATGCAGTTTTGTTGGGGCAGTGCCGGTAGCGTGCTTGCGAATGAACTTCAAAAGCTTTATTCGTGTAACGTTCTCTCCAGCGGCACCAATATCTGATGGAAGAAAAAAAACAAGACGATGTCAATTGTATATATCACACATCCAATCGTCGACAATATCAAGTGACAGCATATGGGCCACCCAATAACTCACCTAAAATACTCAAATCGAATCGTCCACCCTTCTTTGCCTGGCTAATGATAGCATTCGGTGTGTCAGTGAAGTACTTGAATAATCGATTTTGAAGTTCGACGGGCATTCCCAGAATTCCGTTCAAGAACTTCGATATGTTATTGTAGTCCTTGTCCAGGCGCATTCAGTTTGTCGTCAGTATAGAGTTAGCAGCTGATGTCCAATGAGAGTTCTTTAAATCAAAGTTAGAAGCTCTTCGAGATTCTTCGGATTGCGTTATGAAATGATACAAGGAAGTCCACCTAGCAAAAAACGTAGGAATAAGTTGGATTCTGCCTCAAGCACTTTGTTTTCTTACCTGAGCGTCTTCGTCTGACCTCGCAAAGTCCTTTCCCTCGATTGCAAAAGCACCCATTGTCAGGACTTCACAGAAACATTCTTCGGTTTCTACCAACTGGTTATTTGAATTGTTCTATCTAGATTGTACGTGAACACTTTTGGCAAGATTGTGTTGGAAAATTCGTGCCGTAATTTTTCCTAACTGCAGTCGGAGTGAAGGTATCTGTTCTACACGGTAAATAAATTAAATAAATAATTTTATTCGAGAAGTCCCCATGCCGGAAAGAAATGAAAAAAAAATGACTTGAGTTTTAGTTGTCAAAAGAAGGTTCCTGTCATAGTGCTGCCAGGTGTCAAACAAAATTACCACCCTCTAATGAGAAATTCTTGAAATTTCAAAACAACGTAATTATGGCCCTAGTGAAAACGTAGTATTAATAAAAAGTCTCTAAAGTGTAGAAATATACCATTAGGGAGAATGTTTGACAGCCAAATACTGGAGTGCGGAGACCATGTGGAAATTACTGGGAAGTTCTAGATGTAATGTCATTCGATATAAATAGGCCGCAGAGACAACCAGATGTCAGTTTTGATTATAGAGTGATAATGTTAAGAGTGAGTTAATGTGATTATTGGTAGAGTTGAAATCGAATAAAGCAGATATCGAATAAATGTGGTAGAATTAAATGAAAGGTAGAGTTTTATTATTGCGAACTAAGCGCACGTTACAATACATATTCTATATTATTCTTTGGCTTTAATTTGTTGTTGTTTTGACAAAAAGGGAAAATCAAAAGCGTTTCCCAACTGGAAAACTGTAAGAAACCAATTTACAAAAAAACAAACAATGCATATCTCTTTTAATTGTGTTAAGTATCCAACTTAAGTGTCCAACTTAATACTTTACATACAATCAACTTGGCAGCACCAGAAAAACTACTGCTTACGTCAAGAGCAAACCAGAACAAACTTCGCTTAGTTTCAATATCGATTTTTCATTCTCTGTCAAACCGAATTCCGAAGCACATGTCTTTCCTTAACTTAAATTCTTTAACTTAAATTTTTATTGTAATAAATAAATACATTAATTAATAATTAATCGTCATTCTTTTCTTTCGCCAAATCCCAACAGATTATGGGCCCAGACCCCAAGCTTTAGAAAAGGAATTTCCAATATATATCTATTGTTAATTGCTGCAAGAAAATGGCAGATCATATTCGCATCGAAACTTACAAAATTCCACTATTCGATGGAACGAAATTTAGTTACCAGAGCTGTAACGAAATATTTTTTTTTATTTAAACAATCACAAAAAACGTGAAAACAAGTTACTTGCGCGCACGAGATGGAAAAATACTTTATGTAAACAACACTTATGACAGATTGAGGAAGGTGTTGTCAATTTGACATAGAAAAATTTATTAGTAGGTAAGTCATAAAACGGTTAGGAAAGAGAAAATGGTTTAGGCATATGCTAAGATCGATTATATGGTACATGTTATAAATGTGGCTAGGAATGAAGATAGGAAAAGTTTAGAGCAGGGAAAGGAGAAGAAAGAACGTTATGACCTCTCAAATAAGCGGTGAAGAATAACATTGAGATTTTGAATCCGTAATTGGACTTTGTGCTGTTTGCATCATTGGCAAGTTCAAAGTCAAACGGAACAGAATCCCTAAGTTAAACAAGTGAAAAAGTTTGTTATTTTGCTGATGAAGGTCATTTCGTTCTGGTAAGATTATTTTACAAATAAATATTTTTCAAAGTGTATAACATCTAATGATTATAGATATTAAAAAAAATTTGTACTTGCAAAGAAGTAAAGGTGCCTAGGAGGTTTCGGCAGAAAATAAAATATATTCAGTTACCATAAATTAATCAGGTAAAATTTTCTTTCGTTGAATGGTTTGTAGCCATACCAATTTTCTTGTATGGTACCAAGAGTACCTGCATTTATTCACATAGGAAGCGAACTACCTGTTTATAGGAAGAAAGTGCACTTAATTAAATAAGTGGCGAGCTGCAGTCTAAACTAGCCTGCAAGTAGGCTCTTCGTCAGGAAAATTATAAAGGCTTCGTAATCCAGAAGGAAAGGCTTTGAATGTAGAGTAAAGGAGGCTGGTTTGAAACCATTGGAGGCAACCAGAAAACTTGTTTAAATTAGTGTGTGCTCGGTTTTTTTTTTATCCTTAATTTATTTGGTAAATATAAAGTGCATCCGATACTAATGGCAAATACGCGCGTCGACGTAATTTTAATTTGTTTGCTATATATATAACCAGTTTACATATATGTTAATTTTAATTTTTTTTTAATTCGAGAAACAAGTGCGAACAGTAGTTTACGACGGAAAAGACCATCGAGGACTTGGATGCTGTGGCCACAACTGAGAAATCATCGAACACTGGTAAGTCTTTTATGCGCCCTGTCACTTTTTTTTATTACATTGAAATTTACATATATATATCTGGTTTTTGGGGTTTGGGTTAAGTGGGGACCGTTGCTCGCGTTAAATTTAATTGTGTAAAAAGAGAAAGTTAAATCCCGGTATTTTCTGTTTTGCGAGTATTAAAGTTAGTTTCGGATTCGTTATTTTTTATAATTTCTTTAATTGTATAATTTATTATTGTTTGATTACGCGCACTAAAGATTTAAAGTTTGAAATTTGAATACGTGGAATACGTGGAAAGTGCTATAAGCACATTTTGAAGAATACAAAGAACATAAAAGTTGAACATTTTACGCCAATCGCACAATTCTCTTACAAAAACATATACACATAATAACATCAATAGCCAAACAATTACGAGCAAGAAATAAGCACAACTACGACATAAATAGTATTTATAGGTATGAGTAAGAAATATTCAAATATATGAAATCGGAAACTGGAGATAAAATGTGTTTTAACTAAATTATTCAGTATGTTTAAGGGGTCAAGTCTCACGCCCAACGGCGAGCAGGAGCCAGACCAGCATGCCAGCACGACCCCGATGAAACCAACAGCCCGTTACAAAATGGCGCCCTTGAACGTGGAGCCCGCTATCATTGATAGTGTGGCAGTTTTTTTTTTTTTTTGTTTTTTGAGCCTTTTCATTTGTTTTAGTTTACTTTTCTAGTTTTATTAGTTTCTTTTTCTCACTTCATTTTAAATTTTTTTTTCTTTTTCTTTAAAATTTTCATTTCCGTTTTAATTTGATTTAAGCAATGGCTTCCTCGCCTTTATAAGTTCCGGTGACTGAAGGTAAAGGCGCGTCAGCGGTGCGTCGACCTCATTTGACAGAAAATTCAAAAGTTCAACCACAGGAAATCTGTAGAGTCTCACACAATCACGCTTTGTCCTCAAACGCGTCGTTTGACAGACGTAAGCAAACGTAACAAAGCGACCAACCTTCAACAAAATTTCAGCTATGTTGAACTTTTGCTCGCTTTCTGACATATCCCTCCTCTTCAGTTTTGCAATAGGGAAGAGTTACTTAAACTACTATAATTCTGAAAAGATGGTCTTAAAATAAACATACATATATGTTATATTTATCATGCCGTAGATTACGATTAATTTTCGATGCATGACCGCAAGGGTGAATATAAAGTCAGTCAATATGGGCGATATTGAAGCATTTTAATCATTTTATTTTTGTTAAGGTGCTCGACCAATAACTTATGCGATAATTTCATACCGTATATTGCGATAACATTTTTGATATTTGTATGAATATAAAGTCAATTATGTTGAAAAATCGACAAGGTTTTCATTTCAAACAGCAAATGTTATCTCAAAGTAGATTGCATGGGTATGGAAATGCAACTACGCACATTAAACTAAGCTCAATTGATTACACTACACATTTCACTAAGCTCCTTATTCATCTCTTTATCAGAAGTAATTAACAAATAAGCAACCGATTTAGTTTTCCATGTACCTACTTAATACAAAAGAAAAAATCTATTTTTGTTATCGATAGTTACTGATAACGACGATGGTCGTTCGATATTTAAATCGATATATTTTTTCTAATTTCGCACAAGCTTAGACGAATGAATGACAGTAGGGCGCTTTGAGGATTTCTCGTGTATCGTGAAGCCTACGTGAGGTCGACGCGCCGCGACGCTCTATTGTATGTTGGCTTTAATGTCTTCGGTATCGCGTTGCGATAAAAAAGAGGAAACCGTAATTGTTTTAAATCCGCAATAGATGGTGCAAGTACCGAGTCGTGAGCTATTTGTTTAACGAGTAGTCCAATGTCCGGTACTATCTGCATTCAACTACCAAAATTAATGAAGTTGAAACTCGACAATGCTAACAGATGTTGTTTCGAAGTCCTTCTTTAACCTTGAGTCCTGTCTTCTGGAGTCTTTGCGACTAAGCAATTGGTGGCATATGTCCTGGAAGAAAATTTTTTTTTATTAGAGTCGGTTTAATTCAGTTAATTAATGTTGTAGTATACCTTTTTTTTTTTGTTTTTGGCTCGCAGGTCGAAGGCATCTCCCCTGCCATTAAAAGTGGTCTTTCCTCAAGACAGTAATCCTCATCCCTTGATATTTATGAACATTTTTATAAATAATTTTGAAATCTGATTTGAGTGTTCAGCATACTTACAAGAATTGTGAGTTTTTGGTTTAGTTCTACATCCATTCTTTTATAAGAGTTTTTAAGAACGTCGTTTTCTTCTCAAAAGGCAGAAGTGTGAGTAGTTTAGGCCAGTACATTGGCGTTTTTACTTTAAGGTTCTTTTTATTTTTTTTTTTTAAGTTTTAGCATATTTTAGAAATTTTATCTTTTCTGCTTTTTAGTTTCAATCTTTGTTGAATACTTTGTTTTGCTTTTGTGAGGTATTGCATTGAGTGTTGATAGTTGGGGTGGTTTCGTTGTGAGTTTTCTGAGTGGTTCAGTTATGAGCTCAAATCGTCGAGTTATAATCGTTGAAGATTTTGAATTGTATCAAGTTCAGTCCGCAGCACAATTTGAGAGGTTCTACCAACGATACCACAGTCAAATAGATAGGTTAAACCTAGACAGATCATTCAGTTTTTCTGAATTAGATTCAACAGGATCATATCTATCCTTAGAAATGAATGATAATAGGCAGTTAGAGGACGGGGAAGGTAATCGTGATGACCTTCAAAACGTCAGAGAAGGAAATCGTGCTAGTGCCAGTGGTCTGGTAAGCGTAGAAAGCTTGGCTTCTCAAATTGACCGAAGCTTGATGCTAAATCAAGTCCGTTTTTTTCAGCAAATGGATCAGTTTTTGGTCAATATCATAAACAAAATGGATGGATGATGTATTCAATATCTGCAGCCCCAAAGAAGAAACCATATCATTGATTTGGAAAGCCCGTGAATCATATTTCAGTAAATCAGCATTAAAGTCACCTTGAATAATTACGTGCTCATAATAAGGTGTAAACTGAGACAAAATATCAAAGAATGGTTGAGGGGAGCAGCTACGATTTGGAACATATGCGCAGGCAATCGAGCACTTGGTGCAACCATCACATACTTCAGCAATAATGAATTCAATGTCAAGGTCAGTCGATTTACTAATAACTGCATTTAAGAGAAGATCTACAATGTATTGCAATCCCACCACCCCATGTAGTTGTACACCTATTATTCCTGGTGATATAATAGTTCGGTATATTAAACTGTATATCACAATCATCCTGCTTAAACCATGTTTCGCAAACACAAATCACATCAACTACAGAACCAACAAATATATACTTTTAGTGCAGTCAATGAAGCATTTTAGGTCCGAATTTTTTTACTGTGAACCGATTTGCATGATATTTTGGAATTAGGCTCATCTTACCCTTAAATTCAAAAGTGAAAATGATTTGCACACCGCCACCACCCTGGGGGTGGTTGCCACCACTTCTCGCGGTGAATTTTTTTTTTTTTTGAAATAACCTCGGAAAGCGATAGAAAGCCTAATTTTAAACAAAAAAACAAATATAAAGTTTTTTGTAAAGTCCAATACGTTTCGAGTTATTGGCAATTGAAAATTCGCAATTTGTTCACGTTTTTCATCTATTTATTGCAAATATCTCCAAAACTATACGTTTTATCGAAAATTTTATAAAGAACAAAATTGTAGCAGCTAAAACAATGAACAATTTGGTTTTTTATAAAGTAATCTAAGAACAATATTAAGCTAGATATAAAAGATCAAAACCAATTTTAATTTTGTCTGAAATTTAATGGTTGTAGTCAATGTCATCTAGCGGCGAGCAGATGCATTTTATACATTCTAATACAAGTAGATGTTTCGTAGTGCTTGAAATAAGCTTTAAAATGAGCACTATTTAAAGTCTTTTGCACGTAAAATAAGTGAGCTGTAGTGCAAATAAGGGGAGCATCTAATGTTTTTTTTCTTTTAAATCAATGGCTTTCATAAGTGCCATTTCCACCAAAATTAAATTTAATCGTATTCCGCCTAAAATTAAGTTTGTTATGAAGAGTTTGATAGATAGTATCAGTTTGGCTGCTTTTGGACACATATTTTTCAAAAAAGTCACGATTTAAAAAAAAACAACAAATTTTCAAATTTTTAAAAACCCCACTTTTTTCATAATATCTCAAAAATGACGACAGATACGTATAATAGTGAAAGAATAAAAAATGTTGGTATTTTTTTGACAAACAATTTGGTCTTTTAGTTTTTTCTGTCAAACAAAAATTGACGGAGATATGATTGTTTAAAGAGCGCGTGGCAGCGCAATCACAGCCTCTCTTAAGTCCTTTAACCCTTCACCGTTTTAGCAAAAAGTTGTTTACTATATATTGCAATCAAGGATGTTTTAGCTCTTTTAATTACTTTTACAATGGTTTCTTACAAATTGTGATAGCATAAAAATTTAAGGAGTTATGGTCCAAAAACTCATTGATTTAAAAGAAAAAAACATTAGATGCTCCCCTTATTTGCACTACAGCTCACTTATTTTACGTGCAAAAGACTTTTAATAGTGCTCATTTTAAAGCTTATTTCAAGCACTACGAAACATCTACTTGTATTAGAATGCATAAAATGCATCTGCTCGCCGCTAGATGACATTGACTACAACCATTAAATTTCAGACAAAATAAAAATTGGTTTTGATCTTTTATATCTAGCTTAATATTGTTCTTAGAATACTTTATAAAAAACCAAATTGTTCATTGTTTTAGCTGCTACAATTTTGTTCTTTATAAAATTTTCGATAAAACGTATAGTTTTGGAGATATTTGCAATAAATAGATGAAAAACGTGAACAAATTGCGAATTTTCAATTGCCAATAACTCGAAGAGTATTGGACTTAACAAAAAACTTTATATTTGTTTTTTTGCTTAAAATTAGGTTTTCTATCGATATCCGAGGTTATTTCAAAAAAAAAAGTTCACCCCCGAGAAGGGGTGGAAACCACCCCCAGGGTGGTGGCGGTGTGCAAATCATTTTCACTTTTGAATTTAAGGGTAAGATGAGCCTAATTCCAAAATTTCATGCAAATCGGTTCACAGTAAAAAAATTCGGAGGTTGGGCCCTATTTTTCGCTTCATTGACTGCACTATTTAAATAATCCAATTTAGACTGATTTAAGCTACGAGCATTTAAATGGCAAAACCTAAAACCATCACGATAATTTGAAAGAATATTGAGCATAGTTTGGGTTGATTTTTCATTCACACTGTAGCTGGAAAACTCCATATTCATTAAATTAAAGACTGAACAAAAATAGGAAAGAAGAATAGCACTAAAAATATAAAATCAATATGAACCAAATTATTAAGAGTAGACAAGGAAATATAGAAAAGAGATGATAAGAAGAGTAACTATAACGAACTAAAAGATAGAGAAAAATACAATTATAAATACTAAAAAAAATACATATTATTGATGATTCGCAACAGCAGAGACATCAGCATTAACAGCAGCACCAGTGGCAATGGAGTGAAGATCGGCTGGGCATTCAATGGAGAAAACTTTCCCGTTCAAAGTCGTTTTAGCATAGACAGTCCCATGTTAGTATAGACAGAGAATAGCTGTTTTTTCTCTTAAGACTAAGAGCGCTTCGTAAAAAAAGCGTGAGTGTTTGGTCAAGCTTTCATTTAAGTAACAGTTGTCATTTGATGGAAATCCGAAGTCTTTAAGTTTGAGCACTTTATTGTTTACCTTACGATAATCGGCTACAGCTTTTAGAACAGTATTTCTGTCATGTGTTGATTTGAATTTAATCACAATCAATGGTGGGGGCGTGTTAATCGGAAATTTGTTGTTGATTGTTGTTGTTGATTGTGGTACAGAAGCTATGTACAATTTGTAGTAGGTTTTCATCAGGAAGAACAGGAACACCAAAAAGCACAGCATCACAACCAAGGTCTTTTTTCTCCAAGATATTTATTTGTTGGCGTAGAGCAAGAATTTCAGAATTACACAAAAGAGTAGAGGCGGAGGTGTCTTTTTCGATTTTTGCAACTCGTGAAGATAGGTTGGAGAACCAGCTGTTGATGGACTCAAATCGTTGTTCCCATGTTGTTTTTACTTCATCTATCTTTACAATAAATTCAGACCGAAATTTTTCAATTCCATTAACAAAGGTATCAGTTAAGGATTTTCTGAAGTCCTCCAATATTTTATCGAATACATTTATCTCAACCATTTCTCCATTCGTACACGTAGGTTTTTTCACACAGGGCGAAGTATGAGAGCTTTTGGTGACAATGTTATTACATTTGCTACGAGTAGCAGATGATGGAAAGACATTATGAGCACAAGATTTTATTATTCTTTTTTGTTTTTTATTGTTTGTTACAGAAGAAAACGAACAAACTTATATTCCGCACAGGTATAGATTTTTAAAATTAATATGTGCAACACTGTAAGGCTAAGGCCACGCAGTCAGCGATAAGCGAGCGAGCGATTGAACGATCAGCGATTAAGCGACAAAGTCGAGCGACGAGTGGCCTTTTCGTGAGCGACATTTCTTTAGCGATTAGTTGTTAAAATGCCGTTGTCAAGAGCATTACGTTTATATTTGTTGTCCACCAAACATCTGTTGCTCTTTACGCTAAGCGATAAACAAAAAATTAGAACAAGTTTGGTGACAGAGCGACGTCGTTCAGTCGCTTAAAAAAATCGCTCATCGCTCGCTCAATGCATGGCCAGTTCAATGCAATTTCATTTGTTTTAATTTTTTCATGTCGTTCAGTCGCTCGCTCGCTCGCTTATCGCTGACTGCGTGGCCTCGGCCTTAGCCGACAAAGCTGGAGCGATCAAAAACACGTCTATTCACTACAACTGCACATTCTCTTTTGTCGTCGGTTATATGTGGCAAGACCAAGAAAGCTTCGGAGTTGATGTTTGTCCTGTGGTGTTGGCCAATTTTTGACGGAGTCAACTTTTCAGGATCAGTCTTCACTCTTTGGGAAGAGATGATGTGTCCCAAATACTTTACTTCGGTTTCGAATAGTGGACATTTTTCCGGATTCAGTTTAAGGTCTCTCGAAGTCTCTGAAACACGGCTTTTAGGTTCTTGCAATGTTGGTCAAATGTTTTTCCATAAACAATGACATCGTCCAAGTAGACTAGGTACGCTTTCCACGTCAGTCCTTGAAAAACGCACTCCATCAAAACATTCGAATGTTAGCCTAAACGGCATAGCTTTAAACTGCCAGAGCCCATTACCTGAAGAAAACGCCGTCTTTTCCCGATCATCAGGGTGGATGTCAACTTGCCAATATCCACTCTTCAAGTCCAGCGTCGAAAACCACTGGGCTCCCTCCATAGCATCCAGGGTATCACTGATTCTCGGCAGGGGATAGCTGTCGTTTTAAGTCACATCATTCAGCCTTCGGTAGTCCACACAAAAACGAGTGCTTCCGTCTTTCTTTTTCACTAGCACCACTGGACTCCGATAAGACCGTCCTTCTTCATTGTTGTTATCATTTTCTCAACCTCACCTTGTTTGTCCAGTGGAAGGCGTCTTGCTAGTTGACGAATCGGTCTTTCATCTCCTGTGTTGATGCGATGCTGCTCCAACTGTGTCCTACCATATTGCCCCTTTTGCGATGCGAAGATGTCAGTATACTCTTGTCTTCAAGTTTGGATGAATTCAGTATTCTAGCCTTGATGAATTTGAGCTCCTCCGTAGTTATAGCTTTTCTCGGGGCTTCATCGGTGATCTTCGTAATTGCTGCAACGGACTCGCAATGTCCAACAACTTCTCCTTTCTTCAACCTTACATCGTACGGTCTGGTGTTTAGTAATCGTACGGGGACCATTTTGTTTTTCGGTGATACCAGTGTTTTCCCAATGATGACGCTTTGGGAGGAACACTCTGGGCCTGGTTTCACCATTAGGTATCGAAGGCTTCCAAACGCACCTTCCAGTTTTGTCCAAAGGAAGACTTCAGAATAAGGAGGCAGAATCAGATCTTCCTTGATGACAGTCCTCAGTGTCGACGTACTTTCGAATAGGTCTTGGAAGTTCCTTATTTTGGTACTTCAAAATTTTATTAGCTATGTCCAAAATAACTCCGTGTTGTTTCATAAAGTCGATTCCAATGATGCACTCGTCACATATATCTACCACCAGGAATTGAAAAGTAAACACTTGATCGGCCAGTCGGATCTTAAGACACACTTCTATATATAATCTTGCTGCTTCTCCCGTTGCGGTTCTTAGACGGTAACTATTGGTGTTATGAAGCCACGTCATTTTAACCAGGTCTCGACGTACTATGGAGGCTGTGGCCCCGGTGTCGATGGTAGCCACATGTTTGTTTCCGTTAATAGTTGTCTCCACAGTCAGACTTTTGTTGTCTCGTTTGGTCTGAGAGACCTGGATGGTGGTTTTGGGGCCATCGATGACAAGAAACCAGCCTTTGCCCCTCGAAGTTGGTTCTTACTCGTTTCCATGATGGGAAACGGGCTGATACGTAACGCTGGTGTTGTTGTTACCTTGCTCTGGGTTGGATCTCTTGCTTCCACAATGTTGACAACCGGCTTTATTTGGTGGTAGTCGGCATTGACGCTGTAAGTGCCCGGTCTTGTTGCAGTTCCAACATATTGCTAGTCCGCTCCGATGGTTCTTTTGTATTTCAGCTCTTTGGCACGAGCATTCTTCGACTATGGTTTCTCTTAGTCGATGTACTCCATGAGAAGCCTGTTCCGGTGCTTTAATTGTCAATGCGAATGCTAAAGCTTCAGAAAGAGTACGTGTTCTAGCAGTTCGCACAGACCTCTGAAGATGTATATCGGAAATGGCACGAACGAAGGACTCAACAGCAAGCTGGTTGATGATTTCTTCTCCAGCATCCGGGTATGCCAGGTGAACCAGTCTTTCGACGTCTTCTTGGAGCTGCTGTAGACTTTCACCCCTTTTCTGGACTCTGTTATTGAGTTGGACTCGGAAGACTTCTTTCAAGTGGCTATCTCCAAAGCGTTTATCTATAGCTGCCACGAGAGAACTGAAATCTCCGCTCTTACCAGCTGGAAAAGTTTGAAGTAATTCAGCTGCTAGTCCTCTAAGAGCAAGAGTCAGTGCTATGTACTTGTCTTCGTCATCCCAGCCATTTGTTGTCGCGGTTGCCTCAAATTGTCTCTCTTGTAAACTGGCCAAGAAGACTGTCCATCAAATGTCGGCGGTTTCATCTCCTTTTTCCTTGCAAACTCTCCAGCAGATTCTTGAATTTTGATTTTCCGGATCTGGTCTAATTCTTTGGACAGAACAGAGAACTGCTTATCGCATCGGTTTTCCAAACGATTCTCTACAACAGAAAGCTGTTTTTCCATACCTTCAACGCGTTCGTCAAGGGCATATACATTTTTCTCAATGTTGCCCAATTTGTCTTCTAGAATGTTTTTCTGACCTTCCAAAACATTCTGTTGCGCCTCAAGTCTTTCGAGAATGTTCTGTTGTTCCTTCTTTTGCTCATTTCGTTGCTCTTCCAAATTCTTTTGTTGTACTTCGAGTCGTTCGAGAACATTCTGCTGTTCCTTCCTTTGCTCATTTCGCTGTTCTAACAAAAGTCTCATCATACTAGAAAAATCTACAGTTTCACTTACTTCCTCTTCCTCCACTTCTGTTTCAAAAACAAAAGTGTTTACGTCTTCCCCTTGCTGTTCCAAATAGTTGCGCAAGCGCAGAACGAGCTCATTTTTCGATCCCGCTCTAGAAAGATTTCGCTTACCTAACTCACTTTTAAGCACAATGCAGTTGAGCTCTTCCAACAACCTACCCATTTCCACTGTATTTAACTTTTTTTTTAGACTTTACTACTCAAATAAGTTTTATTTACACTTCTGACACCAATGTAACGCTTAGTTCGCAAAAATAAAACTTTACCTTTCAATTTAATTCTACCACTTTTATTCAGTATCTACTTTATTCGATTTCAACTCTACCAATAATCACATTAACTCCTCTTAAGTCTTAACATTATCACTCTATAATCAAAACTGACATCTGGTTGCCTCGGCGGCCTATTTATATCGAATGACATTACATCTAGAACTTCCCAGGAATTTCCACATGTGGGGTTTTTCTTTTTTAAGCCCAGTACGCTGCTGAAACGAAAAGAAAAATCCCATACAAAAATTACAGGACCTAATCGTTAACGAAAAATTTCGCTCACCTTTCCGTCGTGCAGTACGCTGCTGCTCTGCGAAAAGGGTTCCTTAGGTGGATAGTTGTAATAGATTTTTTACTACAATTTTTTATAATTCTCCACACTTTTCCGTCCATCGTTTATCTCCCGGGACAATAAATGCTTGATTTTGACAGTTCTATTTTTATTGGTTTGTGTATTTATTCTGCGAGCAAAATTTAAATTAAAGAACTAGAAAGTGGAATAATTTTACTTAGATGAGAATATTGCATACGAGGAGGAGAAGACAAAACAAAACAAAAAAAAAGAAGCGACCTAAATTCCGAAGAAAAAAAGAAATTAGCTGCCCTAGTAATATTTAAAGAGCCAATTTGGAAGTTGGAAAATAAACTTCACAAAAATAGTATTGCGGTTGCGGGGCAAATTTTGTCTTCCTTTGTCCCCTATTATACGATGTCTCACGAGACATGTCTCATTTTTGACGTTCCTTTTAATTTTCCATCCCGTGAGACAATCACTATTACATGTTCAATTTTGAAGACTCACGTCTCAAATTTGACAATTCTTCATTTCTCTTTCAATCCTTTTCTTGTTGTCACTTTATAAATTTCAAAGTTGTATTTTTCTCTAAATAAAGTAACTTGCTTCATAAAATTACAAAAATAAATTAAAAATAGACAGATTTCGGTATGGAAGAAAAACAATTATTAGAGTTGTTAAACTGTGCATCGATTGCAGTTGAGGACATGGACACAGACAGCAGTGGAGATGAGTCTATTGTATTGGGATTGCTGAACTTGTGAGAAAGCAGCTTTGGAAAATGAAAAACCGAAGCAGAAAAGGCTTTGGGTTAAAACGTGGAGGAAAAAAAGAAGTGTACATGGTTCGTTCACCTTCGTTAAAAATGAACTCCAAACCAACGACAAAACCTCATTTCTAAATTATTTGAGCATGTCCGAAGCCACTTTTTAGTTGCTTTTGGGGCTAGTCAAAAGTGACATAGAAAAAAGCAACACTGTGATGAGGGACGCAATCTCGCCGGAAGAAAAACTGGCAGTCACTTTGAGGTTCCTAGCTACAGGTGACTCATACATGAGCATGAACTACCAAACCCGGTTATCACAGCCCTTTTTGAGTAAAACTGTGCCTGAAGTTTGCAAAGCTCTGTGGAAAAACTTGTGCCCAATATATTTGAAGGTAATAAAGGTTTAATTTTTAACATTTTATTTGAAACTAATATAAACATTTTTTTTTATTTGAAACTATAATAAACTTAAATAAATTAATCATAAAAATCAACCTCTTCATAAACTTCTTCTGCTTCCATCGACTGCTCAAATGAATCTGGGATGAATGAAGACCTTGCTCCATCTGACTGCGAAGATGGAGGACGAAAAACTTCAATACTTAAAGTCTTCAAGAACGGTTTGCCAATTGCAATGCTCACTATATATAGCAATATGAATATATTTCATTGTATCAAAATCAATTACTTTACCATTAAGATGGCCAATTACATAACAATTCCTAGGGACTTATCCAAGGGGTATATAAGAACCTAAGAAGCGAGACAAAATATATACGAGAATATGTCCCATTACCAGATGAACGTAACATTTTTGCTGCAGGACTCGATGAGATTGAGTCAGCTGTCGTAATTGTTGCCGAAGCGCTGCCAGCATTTTTACGTTTGATGGTTTTTGGTTTTGTTTGCTGTGCATGGTTGCGAGACATTTCTTTGACCATTGGAGTTGTGATATGATTTTCGCATGGCCATGCGGGAAGCTGTTGCATACGGAAATTAATTGCTATTTTCATATTTAGCATGAGCAGCTTAACCCTGCGGAAATAGGGTTAAAAAAATGAGCCCCGCGAAGCGGGCCATGCGAAAAGCTGTTGCATACGGAAATTAATTGCACATAAGTACCTGTTTTATGAATTTTAATACTTTCATTAGTCTATCTCCTAACATTATCGTAAATTCGTACGTATTTCCATAATTTTTTGAAAATAATGCATACTTCAATAGTTTTACTATTTTTCAATTATCTCAAAAACTATAAGACATAGAAAAAAGAAACTTATATCGTTTCATAAAAAATTTATTGAAGCAACTAACTACATCAAAATTTTTTTTATTGACATTTGTAATCACGAGAAACATAGTACTCAAAGTGGTTTTTTAAATTTTTTTTTCGTAAATTTTGATTTTGAAGTCAGTTATTTCAAAAACTATAAATTGAAACCACTTCATTTAAAATTTATTATAAAGTGCAAATTCCTGGCTTTCATAAAAGGTATAAATTGTATCTGTAAGTTTTCCCGTTGTTCTACAATATTTTTTTTTAGATTTTAAGTCAATTTTTATAAAATTGCCCCTACCGCCTAAACGGGGGGAGATAGACCCCCCCTCCCATAGTAAAAAATGCTTGTATTGAACCCCTCCACCAAAAACCGTTATTATTTTTTGTCGCCATAGTTATCGTACTCGTGCCGTCAGGATTAACTGTGTTGATTAAAGCTCCCGATCTTTCGGGTGTCACATTACCAGGATTACTTAGAAAATCTTCAGCACTTTGATTTGAACAATCAAATGAGGGACTGACAACACTTGCATTAGATTGAGGTTGCTCTACTTTCGGAATTGGACTTTCATTTTCAGCTCGACTTGAACCCACAGACGGTATATTTGGATATGGACTCGATGGTTCACTGTAAACACGCATATAATCAATACACAAATCACAAAAAATAGATATGTATTAAGCTTACTCCAAGTCTGAATCGTCTTCGGCGGTTGCTTCATCAAAGAGTTCCTCGCCAAGCTCATGAATTACCGGCCCACGTTCCGATCCAGATTCACTGGCTTTCCTTAGTTTAGCTTGTTCGGGGGTATCGTTGATCATTAACTGCATGTGACGTTTTACACTAGTCATATTTCTTCCTGGTTGTACAATTGTGATAAGGAATTGAATGAGCTGAAATGCAACACGAAAGTTATTATTGTTATTTTTTTTTTGTATAAATAACGTAGGCCTTTTTTGCTTACCTTGTTGACAATTTGTTGTTGTTTAGCATGCTTCTGTCTAAGAGATGCAATTTCACGCCAAAGGGCTTCGTTTTCTTGCTTCATTACAGAAAATCTAGAATCTAAGGAGTCCTGTCGTCCCCGCATTGCCTTAACATCATTCAAAACCTTACTCACTGCTTCTGGTTTTATTGTTGTTTTTTCATCAATTGTTTTGGTGTTGGCAATTTTCCTTTTGATATGTTCCAAAAGGTATGGGCAATTGCGTTTGAAACACGGATGAGAAAATTCCATATCATCACGAACAAACTTCAGACCACCATTGTCGATGGATGTTATTTTATGAAACCCATCTAAGAATTAAGTTAAGAAATGAAAAAATAAATAAGAATTAATTAGATACTCCAACAATTGTGGTGTAATTAAAAAGTTCTTACACATATTAAGCTGACGAATAAAGCTTGCCATATTGTTGTGCTTGTAATTGAGAGGTAGTAGCTCACGAGCAAATTGAGCTTGGTTTTGAATAATGAAGCTTCGCCCATCCTGCAAAAAAAAATTTATCAATCAATAATTATTTGAAATACAAATCGTTTTCCATATCGCCATAGTATAATTTTTTCGCTATTTAAGTTCTGTATACACATATCTGCTTTCAGTGTTGGAGTGATTATAGTACTTTTTTAAGATTATTTTCTTTGGTGAAACCAAAGATCTGGGTTACTATTA
Organism: Melanostoma scalare; assembly: GCA_949752695.1. Lineage (NCBI taxonomy): Eukaryota > Metazoa > Arthropoda > Insecta > Diptera > Syrphidae > Melanostoma > Melanostoma scalare. The sequence goes on along the minus strand of OX456986.1, from coordinate 65,676,939 downwards.
AAAATGTTAGCTTTTTTTCGTCTTGTAGGATGATCCTAGGCATTTTTGTCTATGGTGCATGAGAGCTTTGCAGTCTTCCTGATTATGACCCGGAAATTCTTCCTCTACACGCCTAGTATTTTAATGTTTCTCCTAAGCCTACAATGAGCAGTTCGGAAACCAGCAAGCATTCTTACACTGTACCTGCTTAGGTTTATTGCGTGTTTTGTTGTTTCATGTTGAACATATTAACCATATCTCGACTAAATTTTGAGAGTTCATTCATTTGTTCTTCTGACATTTTAATTTCGTTCTTGATGTTGCTCTCTGTTACTCCAAAAGATTCCGGTTATCTGATAGCGTTTTTCATTGAAATTCGACAGAATTACTCTCATAGTGCCTGTCCAGACGGGTTATGCTGTTAACGTTATGCTGATAACACCTAGTGTCCAGACGTTGTTATGATTCCTCGCACAAGTTCTCCATTTTGTGTTGGAAATTGTATTGAAAAAAGCATAACGTTATGAGCATAACCCGTCTGGACACGCAAAGTGTACTGCTTAGGCAGATAAATCAGATTTCATTTTGCGCATCGAGTCCCTTTCTTCCTCACCCCTTTTGCCCAGAAACGACCGATATAACGTTATGGGCATAGCACGTATGGACAGGGACATACGATATAATGCAGAGGAGGTAACCATCAAGCCGAAGTAAATCGTTCCACCGATGATGCGTTCAGGGGGTACCACGCGCGGTCGTCAAACCAGTTGTGGAAGTTATAGAATCAAGTAGCATTCAATTCAGTTTCATTTAAAGTTTCTAAAGTTAGGTGCGTTACTTAGTAGTGTAATTGAAGGCGGAGAGAATTTTCTGCAAACAATAAATGTTTATTAATTGATAGTCATTAATATGAAAAACTTACTTTATTTCGATGGCAACAAAGTGCGTCTGTCTTCTTTGTAAGAAAATAATTTTTTTTTAATGAAAAAAATGACAAAGAGATGAAAGCAACATAGCAAAAACGAATATGGGAAAAGAGAAACGTCAATATGAGACTGCTAAAAATCAGCACGGTACTCATCGGGAATTTTTTTGTGCATCTCATTTCCTCACATCTCCTTTCTTTTTCGCACTCATGTGAGACTGGGCTCGTGAGACATCGTATAATAGGGGACTTTTCAAAAGCATCATCAAAAGTGCAGATGATGAGCAAATTATTGTAGATAGAAGCAATTCTTCTCCATTGTTTAGTGAATTCATTTTATGATAAAAATACTAATTTGTTTATTTCTTCTAGTAACAATTTTGATTTGACTTTGACTGTCACTTTTTCTAAACATGTGATTATACTCTACACAAATATTTTCCGCTGAGTGTTCGTTCACGATCTCGACGTGCTCGTGGAGATCAACGAAAAATTCCGTTTCGCATCAGCAGCGTACTAGCCTTTAGTTCTGAACAGAAAAGTGAAACGTCAAAAACGTAAGAGTATTTCTTTTTCACTTCAGCAATACCTGAACGCTCAAAATTCTTTTCTTTTTTATTCAGAACACTATGTGAGCGCACTCTACGTGCTCGAAATAAAATGACGGGGCATTAAGAGCAAGAGTCTGAGCGCAGATCACTGAACACGCTCAGTTCAGAACACGTTCACGCTGTTCGTTCTCAGTTGAGTTCACTGTTCGGAATTAAAAAAGAAAAACCCCTATGGTCTCCACTTTAAACTCCTGTCAAACATTTTCCCTCCTGGTATGTTTCTACTGTCGTTTTCCAAAAATCAAATCGGGAGTGAATTGGAGAGTTGAAGTGTCAGCTTTGACATTTCTAGTATAGCTTATCCGTCAAAAAAACACTCCAACTCTCCAAATCACTCCCGATTTCATTTGGGAGTGATATTTTGGAAAACGACATACCATTGACATATCATATATGGACTGCTAGTTGCATTTCCATTTCGGACGAACCTTTAATTCAAACAAAAAAAAAAGATTTTAGACGTAAGACACAATTATCACTTAGCTGCTTGCCTGTGAAGCGAATTGTTTTTTGAGTAATAGCGACGGTAATCGCAAACTACTATGCAGCACTTCATTTTGAAAGTTATGTTAATATTCCAATTTTTAATCACTGTTTTATACACTTGTTGAAGTTGAACTTCTTTTCGTGGAACAAAAACTACTCGGATTTTGATATTTTAGCTAGGCATAAGCGAAGCTTTTATATCCTAGAAAGGAAATTTATTAGTTTCTAGTGTAATTGTACATTTTATTCTTACGTTTTAGTTTCCTTGTATTGTCTCTAATGTTTCTTTCTTTAATTTACTATTTTACGTCTATTCTTTGGTTTTAACCAATTTTTATCTTTAGCTTTAAACTAATGCTAACTTTTCGCCGGCAATTTTGTCACAAGAAAAATGAAATCTATCTAAAAGATGGCTGACTTATTGCAGAACGATAAAAATATGGCGCAAACAAAAAAAATATGGCTGACTCGGCTCGTCGGCTTGTGGCTTATTTTTTCTCCCTATTGTGGCGTATTCGGTGCTACCAAGTTCGTGTAACATTCCCCCTTGTAACCAGGTGAAGGACCTGGATTACCATCTTCTTCGAACTTGCGAACGTCGAGCACTGCAAGTTTTACAGCAGGGCGTCTGTAGATTCCTCCTGACGTCTGCACCATTGCGCTCCGGACTACGCCATCTTTACCGGTTGTTACTTCAAGGACTCTACCCTTTGGCCATGTCTTTCTCGGACTGTTAGGGTCCACCACTATAACGATGTCGCCTTCCTGGAGTGATCTTTGTGGTGCATACCACTTGGTGCGTCGGGTTAAGTCGGGCAAATATTCTAAAACCCACCTTTGCCAGAAGGCTTGAGCGTATTTTTCAGCTGCTAACGAATTTTTTCTTATAGCAGCCCCGTCCTCTATGAACTGTTGACACAAATTGTCTTGATTTGCATAGCCAACCAGTAAGTGGTTGGGGGTCAGAGCCTCACAATTCTCAATATCTATGGGTACGTAGCTTAAGGGTCGTGAATTCACAATGCTTTCTACTTCTGTCATCATACTTATCAACACTTCGTCAGATGGGTTACGATTTGGGGAAATTTCATTAAGGGTATTTTTAACTGATCTAACCATGCGTTCCCAACACCCACCCATATGGGGGGCTGCTTGTGGAATGAAGTTCCATTTTAGTTCAAGTTCAAACTCTTTGGCTAATGCGTTCTTGTTCAAGTTGTTTATGGCTTGCTGTAGCTCTTTGCTCGCTCCTCGAAAATTTGTACCGTTGTCTGAGTACACCTCTTTCGGCATACCGCGTCTCGAAGCGAATCTTTTGAAGCCTAGAATGCAGGAATCGCTAGAGAGGCTGTAGACTATCTCTATGTGAATTGCGCGTAGCGTCAGACATGTCAATAGCATGGCCCAGCTTTTTTCGAGACGTCTACCAACTTTAACGTAAAGTGGTCCGAAGTAGTCGACTCCAGTGTAGGAAAAGGGTCTCTGAAAAGGCTGGAGACGGGCGTACGGTAGTTTGGCCATGAGTGGGGGTGATGGTTTGGTTCTGTTGTTTTTACAGTGTTGGCAATTTTGCTGGACTTTCTTCAAAACGCGTCTCAAGTTCGGGATATAGTAATTTCTCCTGAGCTCGTTTACAACTGTTTCGTTAAAAAGATGCTGAAATTTGATGTGACATTCGTGGATTATTAGATGCGTGACTATGTGATCTTTCGGTAAAATAATTGGACGTTTAGTTTGCATGGAAACATTGTTTATGGCGTCGATCCGTCCAGAGATACGAACTACTCCCTGTTCGTCTAGATAGGGTGAGAGCTTATACAGCGAACTGGCTTTGTTGATGTTGACTTCGCTTCCAGAGGTTAAACCGTTAACCAACGCCTCGTATTCCTGGGGAAATCCTTCCTTTTGACATTTTTGGAAGAGGTATGTTTTGGCTGCTTCTTTTTCGTCAAGTATCGATGTGCTTAAAGCGCTTAGTTTACCCCATCTTTTTACAAAGAGCCTGACAAAGCGATAGACGTACATCATTGTTTTCAGGAGACTCTTCCATCGTGAAAATCGACTGAGGTGGCCAGGGTCATTAGACCCAGGAATAGGTGAAGCGCAATAAAAGTCTGGTATTCCATGAAACTCTAGCCTCTCCCTCTTCAAGACCGTTATGCGTTAGCAAATAACATCCTGCTCGAGGTGCCACTGCAACTTGCTTACGCAATAACCGAACATAACGGATCTAGACCAGTAAAGGTCGATAAACAATCCTCAAGCCAGTGGTTGAACAGCGACGCCGAGGGCTGAATGGCTAAGGAGATCTTAGTCGCTAGTTGCGAACTCTGGATACCTAGGCAAATCCAGTTTTAATTTATAAGTCCTTTACGTTGGCATAGGGCTCTGCCAATGGTGACCTCCTTTCCCTATTACTCGTGGGTACAAAATTGAAAATCAAAATATAAACTTTAAAGAGAGTGATGCTGGTCTAAGTGCATCCACTCCAATGGAGACAGGTCTTGACGACCTTCCACCTATTGGTTCTTTGGAGGAGGCGAAACTTCTTGACGAGGCTGCCCCTTCAACACACACTGATCAAACGATCAAAACAACACAAAAAGCGCGCGTCAAGCTTAGTGGAGCTGCTCGCAAACGCTTTAAATTCCTTCTTGCTAGCGGCCTTAACGAAGCCGAAGCCAGGGAAAGAGCCAGAACGGCTGTTCCAAAGGGAGAAAAAAGGAATCGCTCTGAATCCTTCCCTAGGGACACAAATCGTGCCAAAATATTAAAACCCAACATTGCTCACAAGCAGAGGTCTGTTGATGTGCCTTCCGCATCAAATCCGCCTCCAAATCAACAAAAAATAGAGCAACAAAATTTTAAGCAAGCGCTGGAGAGTTACAAAATAGGTATCCTTGCCTCAGACTTCCCGGAAACGCTACTTAACACTGACCAAATGACAGTAGTGCAAGACACCATCTTTGGTCTGATTTGCAGCCAAAAGACAGGGGATATCAGCCCCAAATTCTTTGGCACCAATTTCAGACCAGGATGGCTTGTCTTCAACTGCAAAAATAGGGTCACGGCTGATTGGCTAAAAGGTGAAATACCAAAAATAAAGCCTTGGGAGAATGCCTCACTGAAGGCGGTTGAAGAGGAAGAAATTCCCAAAAACCAAATTCTGGTGGGTCATTTCCCCGTTGGCCCCACCTGCACGAACGAGCAGATTCTCACGGCAATCAAGGTCCAGAATGAGGGTCTCCCCGTTCCTGAATGGAGAATTATAAGAAGAGAGGCCAAAGGTGCAGCCTCCATTCTTACCTTTTCAGTAGACCACAAATCCGCGGCTCTACTGAAAACCAAAAAAGAAGTCATAGACTTTAGGTTTGGCGATGTTCAACTCCGCCATCCTAAAGTGACTCACAAAACTGGCGCCCCCAAACCCCCACCTAACTCCCCTGTCAAGACAGCCTGTACGACTCTGACGACAGGTAATAGTGCTCCACAGCCTTAACCAACGTCATATCTACAAAACAGGCTGACAGCTCCAATAACCCTAGATCCTCCCCCCTCAGTTGTTATTGCCACAACTACCTTACCAAAGGAGTCAGCCGTGAGGCCCTCCTCACCAAAAGGTACCTCTGGCAATGCAACAACAACTCCCCCCCTCCCTGCTCAACTACCGTTGCCAAACCATCACCAAAAAGCGGTGATGCAACACCAGCTGCAAAAAGCAGCATAGCCAAATTCATGGCTCAAAAACGGGACCCCAGGCCCAAAGGTAAAGCTCGGCAGAGGCTATTAAAAGCACCAGCGAGCTTTACCTCAACCCCAAAATCAAAATGAATTACACCACCCTAAAATTCCTGCAGATAAATCTCATGCACGCCAAAGCTGCCTCAGCTGCGGCAAGCAGGGAATTTATCAAGCAGGATCTGGACTGCTTACTAGTCCAGGAACCATGGGTGGTAAGAGGCCAAATAAAAGGCCTTCCAACACAATCGTGTAAGTTAATATACGACAACACGCAACTCCAACCACGAGCTGCGCTTCTTATCCATAAAAGAACTAACTTTCTTCCCATTCCAGAATTCATCACAAATGATCTCGTTGCGGTACTAGCTGAGATCCCCACGGCAAGAGGCTTACAAAACATTGTAATAGCCTCAGCCTACTACCCGGGTGATACTACCTCCGCACCACCTGAAGAGGTTAAAAAACTTGTTAGCTACTGCAACGCAAGGGGAAGACAGCTACTACTTGGTTGTGATGCCAACTCCCATCACACCATATGGGGTAGCACAGACATCAACAAAAGAGGTGAGTCACTTTTAGATTTTCTCATGCACTCAAACTTAGATATTCTAAATAAGGGAAATGAACCTACTTTTGTCACCTCCACTAGGAAAGAAGTGTTGGATATGACAGTGGCAAGTTTTGCCATAGCTAACAACATTCTCAATTGGCATGTCTCGAAAGAGTTATCATTCTCGGACCACCGGCACATCAGATTTGATCTGTCAAGGCCGAATCACAACATTATAGAAAACAATAGGGTACCAAGACACACGGACTGGAATCTCTACACAGAGACACTTCGTTGTGAATTTGAACCATCCTATCCAAACATTGACTCTCCTTATCAACTTGAAAGGGAAGCAACACGCTTAAGCTCACAAATCACAAGCGCATACGAGTCCAGCTGTCGTATTAGACAGTCCAACTCAAATCGCGATGTTCCCTGGTGGAACAGTGAATTGGAGAAGTTAAAAAGAAAGCTTCGAAAGATGTTCAACAAAGCTAAACGAACCAATTCGTGGAGCGAATATCGAACAACTCTAACGACTTACAACTCGTTGATAAGAAGGCAAAAACGACTTACCTGGAAAAACTTCTGTGAAAGTATCGATAACTTGCCTTCTTCAATTAGAGTTCAAAAAGCCTTAGCTAAAGATCATAACAATGGTATTGGTCTCTTAAAAAAATCGGATGGTAGTTTTACCCAAAGTTACAGTGAAACTCTGAGCCTACTTTTGGCCACTCATTTTCCTGACTGTATACATACCACTGATCAATCACTAACCACAAATGTGAGTTACACTACACCTAACAGCACAACAAGAAGTCTAGCTAGAAAAATTTTTAACGAAGACTCCATTAAATGGGCAATATCCTCCCAACAGAAAGCGCTTTTCATGGCAATGAATACTAACGGAGGACTTGCCAATTCCTCGCGAAAGGCGATACCCGTAGAAAAAACATTTTTGCCTCTGGTGGGATTCGAACTCGAACCTCTGGATTAACAGGCGGACATGCTATCCATCACACCACGGGTACCACCTCCATTCCCTCACAAGGCATGGTTGTGAGAAATGCGCTAGGCCCAGGGGCTCCTCGCTCTGTTGCGCCACCCTATTTATTATTTATTTATTATCCTCCCAACAGCCTTTCAAGGCGCCCGGGGAAGATGGTATCTTTCCTGCTCTCTTGCAGTATGGAATTGATACCATAATCTGCTCACTTATACTTATCTATAGGTCCAGTTTTGAATTAAGCTACATCCCTCAAACTTGGAGAAAGGTGAGAGTTGTATTCATACCAAAAGCTGGCAATAGATCAACCTCAGACCCAAAATCCTTCAGACCAATCAGTCTCACATCTTTCTTTCTAAAGGTCATGGAAAAAGTGATTGATTTACACATTCGCAGTACGGCCTTAATAGCAAATCCTCTCAATGCTAACCAATTCGCTTACCAAACGGGTAAATCTACTGTTACAGCTCTCCATCAGCTTGTAAGCAAAATTGAGACTGCGTTTGCTAAGAAAGACATCATACTCTGCTCGTTTCTTGATATTTCTGGCGCCTTTGACAATACTACGTATTTGTCAATTCAAACCGCTGCAACTGTCAAAGGAATTGACACACCAACCATTAAATGGATTGACTCTATGTTAAGTGGCAGAATCATCTCCACCACACTAGGTCAAACATCAATAACAGTTAATGCTGTTAAAGGCTGTCCCCAAGGGGGTGTTTTATCTCCCCTGCTCTGGTCAATAGTAATAGATCAGCTCTTGGATGACCTCAATAAGCTGGGCCTTGATACACAAGGCTACGCTGATGACTTAGTCATCTCTATTCAAGGCAATCAAGAAGCACAGGTCACAAACCGTATGCAAAGGGCCCTGAACAAAGTTAATGACTGGTGCAACAAAGAAGGGCTTAAGGTCAACCCCACCAAAACAGTCATCATCCCATTCACCAGGAGACGAAAAATCGATCTCCAAACACTATCCCTAAATAGTGTTCAAATTAATTTTTCCAAAGAGGTCAAATATCTAGGAGTAACCCTGGATAATAAACTCAATTGGAAACCACATCTAGACAAAACCATAGCAAAAGCAACAAATGCTTTCTGGGCCTGTTCTAGACTTTTTGGTAAAAAGTGGGGGCTTAGGCCAAAAATGATTTACTGGACTTACCTCACTATTATCACACCCATCATAACCTATGCTTCGCTGGTCTGGTGGCAAAAAACAGAACAAGTTTATGCCCGCAAATCATTGCAAAAGTTACAAAGACTAACCTGTGTAGGTATCACAGGTGCAATGCGCACCTGCCCAACTTTAGCGTTAGAAAGTTTATTAAATTTTCCTCCGCTACATCTAAGAGTGAAGAAGACTGCTGCACTGAGCGGACTAAAGCTTCATCTCACTAACTACTCAAGAAAGGAAAACTTACAAGGCCATATGAGTATTCTGCAGGTGCTCCCAATACTGAAATCGCCTGCAGCACACTCCTCGGACTTTATGCCTAAACGCATAATGTTACACCACCCCTTTGAAGTAATCTTTCCAAACCGCTCAGCATGGAAGAACCCTGTAATTCTTACAAATAACTTCCAATACATCTGGTATACTGACGGTTCAAAAACAAACAACGGTGTAGGTGCAGGGATTTACGGTCCCAACTTTAAATCATCTACATCCCTTGGTAACACAACTACTATCTTTCAGGCAGAGGTGATGGCTATAGAATTCTGTATTAAAGAATGCATTAGAAGAAACCTCCGAAGATCAAGCATCCTAATCTGCTCTGACAGTCAGGCAGCACTAAAGGCGCTGTCCTCGAACAAAATCGAATCCAAACTAGTTTGGAACTGCCTGACTTGTTTACTTCAATTAGCTACTCACAATAAAATAACTCTTTCATGGGTGCCTGGTCATGAAGGCGTACCGGGTAACGAAGAGGCTGACCGACTTGCTAGACTTGGCTCTCAGTCTCAATTCAAAGGCCCTGAACCCTACTGTGGTCTCCCAATAAGTAGCCTAAAAAACGAATTAGCTACCTGGGAACGACAGAACATGATCAGCACCTGGAACAACTCAAATGGCCATCGTCAGTCAAAACTATTCATTGACTTATCCCACAAACGTATGAAAGAAATTCTTGACATGAGCAAACGTGACGCAAAGTTACTTACGGACTTCTTCACTGGACACTGCTCTCTCAAGTATCATCTTAAAAACATGGGCATCAGCCAAGACGACACCTGTCGTCTCTGTCTTGAAGACATAGAAACAGCTGAACACATTTTATGCGAATGCCCTGCCTTAGCTAGATCCAGGCTTAAAATATTCAATAAAGGGTTCCCCTGTCCCCTTGATATCAGAAACACCTCTTCCTCGAAGGTTCTTAGGTTCTTACATGACCTCAGCTTCGAATGAACAAACCTATACACTACGTGTACTTAAACCTAAAGGGAACAGCACAAAAGATCTTTCAGGTCGACGTGCTTGTAAAGGTAATTTTCACCTTCACCCTATTTAATTTAAAAAAAAAAAAAAAAAGAGGTCCAGCGCGAGTGGAATTGTTGAAATGTGATGCATGAAGCATTCTTTAACTTCTTCTGCACCTTCGTCGTCCCAAGATTGGTCTGGCGGATCTTTTTGCAGTGGAAGAGGATTTTGGTATAAAAACTTTGGTCCTTTAAACCATCTGCTCGAAGAAGTGAAATCACTATTAATCTTAATTTTTGATGCGTCGTCGGCAACATTATCTCTGGTGGAAACCCAGTTCCAGTTGTTCGCATTCGAACTTTCTAATATTTCTCCAATACGGATGGCCACGAAGCTTTTGAATTTTTTATTGCTTGATTTAATCCAGCGGATAACTACTTGAGCATCTGTCCAAAATGTTACACTATCGAATTTTATGGTGTGACCACTAAGTATCAATCTTGAAAGTCTAACGCCTAGTACGGCCGCTTCTAGCTCTAGCCGAGGAATGGAAAGCGTTTTAATTGGTGCAACCTTTGTTTTCGCACTGATGAGAGACTTCGACTTCGCTTTCATTTGATACTCTCAGATAGGCTACTGCCGCCATGGCTTCTTCTCCGGCATCGACGAATATATGCAGCTCGACCCGGCTGCCGCTTTCAAACTGCAGATTAGTTAGATACTTTCTATCTATATATATGTTCCTAATTCTGGGAATCAGGCTCAACCACGATTTCCATTTTTGGAATTGTCGGTCCCTTATCTCCTCATCCCAGCCTATGGCGGAGCGCCAGATTTCCTGTAGAACAATTTTCAATTGTATTGTAAAATTTGCGATAAGACCGAGGGGATCGAAAATACACCTCAGGGCTCTTAACACCTCACGCTTCGTTGGTATCTTTTCACCATTCATAATTTCACTGGGCAACTTGCTGGATTGGAACGTATAGATGAACGTGTCTGAGTTTGGAGACCACCACATCCCAAGAAGTTTCTCAAAGTCTATTTGAGCGTTTTCTGAAAATGTTTTGAGTGCTTTCGTAGCATTAGACTGAGGAGCGTGTAAAACGTTTGGAGCATTTGACATAAAGTTTCTAATTTCGAAACCAGCCTGCTTGTGAATATATATCACATCTTTCGCCAAAGCGACAGCTTCTTCCTCTGTATCTACACTATCTAATAAATCGTCCACATAGTGGTTTTCGATTATCGCTTTAGCAGCCTTCGGAAATTGATTCTCGAACTTCTTAGCATTCTTATTTTTTATAAACTGAGCGCAGAACGGTGAACAGGTAGATCCGAAGGTCATCACCTGCATTTGGTACACTTCGACATTTCCGGTTTTGCCATTTCTCCATAAGAACCTCTGACAATCTTTATCTTCTTCCAGAATTTTTACTTGGTGGAACATCTCGCGAATATCTCCTGAGATGGCAATCTTCCTTTCACGAAAGCGGAATAATATTGACGGAAGTGATGGTACATTGTCTGGCCCTGTCATAAAACATGAGTTCAGTGAGACTCCTTCCACCTTAGCTGCCGCATCCCACACTATCCGTAACTTTTCAGGTTTGTTAGGATTCGTGACCGGGAATATGGGTAGATACCATACCCGCGAACTTGGATTATTTACCTCCTTTTCTGTCAATTTTCTAGCATAGCCTTTCTTGAGATACTGTTCCACCTGCAGGTTGACCTTCTCTAATAACTCAGGTTGATTTGAAAAACGCCTTTCGAGACACCGCAGTCTTTTTTCCGCCATCATTTTTGTTGCTGGCAGGCTTATGTGTTCATATCTCCACAGCAATGGTACCGCATACGAGTCACCCAAGAAAACAGTCTTCTCTTCTAACAGTTGTAGTGCTTTGTTATCTTGGTCGGAGAGACCTCGTTTCGTAGCCTTTGTACCCGAATTTTCTAAAGAGAAGTATTGTTTGACCGCTTCATGCATCTGTGAATCCACTTGAGTTTGGCAGTCGCATAGGTGAATATTAATATTTGCGTTGTGATCTTCTTGACCTGCGTCCTTGCCCGATGCTACACCAAAGAGAGTCCAACCCAACCTTGTCTTAATTGCTGCCGGCTGCGAACCGTCTCCTTCTCGAATCTTTAGAGGCATGCCTAGCTGCCAGTGTTGTAGTCCCAATAGAATCTGTGGCTTTGCATTTTTATACGATTTTATCGGCAAGCCGTTCAAGTGTGGGTAACGCTGTGTCAGGTTGCTAATGTTGAGTGATTGTCTAGGGAGATCCAATGACTTGACTGTATGTGCATTGGCAAGTGTGTGCTTACGTTTGCCATCAATACCCGAGATTTGTAAAGTTATTTTCAAAGAGGATTCTTCACGACGATGGGTGTTGGCGGTCCATCTGAGACACAGTGGTTCGTTACTGCCTTTGGCCCCGAGAGCAAACGCAAGCTCTTCATCTATCAATGTCACTGAGGATCCATCGTCGATAAAGGCAAAGGTTTCGATAAAATTTTCATTATAATGCAATCGTACTGGAACTATTTTGAATAGTGTGAGCATCGTACTCGAACGCAGAGTCGTTCCGCTATAATGTGCGTTTTGCAAGGAACTACTCGTTGCCGGTTGCTTTATTTTCAAATCGTTACCAGCAGATTCAGTCTTTTGCTGAAAGTCACTGTTATGTAAAAGCGCATTGTCCCGGAAGGTACATCCCGAAACTCCACATAATTGGGATGACAGACAATGCCTAGAGCCATGCCGACGCAAGCAAATTCGACATACGTTAAATCGTTTCACCAGCTTCCATCTATCGGTAAGCGGAAGCTTTGAAAAATTTTTGCAACTTGACAACGATTTGCAATTGTTTTTGCATGAGATACACTTGCTATTATCTTGAAACGAAGGAGAGTTTTGGTGAACATTAATAAAGCCTCTTGTTCTTTTATCACCTTTATTTTCAAACAGATGAGGTATTGTGGATGTTACTTCCGAAGCCGCCGTGGCATACTGGGAAAGCCAGCTGTTAAAAACCGACAAGTCAACACAAGAAACACTTTGTTTGTATATACCCCAGTTTAATTTAATTTGCGCTGGCAACTTTTCTACCAGCTCTTGCAATAAACATGGGTTATTCAAATGTGCTACTAGGTTGGTGACCTCCATCATACGACACATATTATCAATCCCAAGAGAAAATTGAATTAACGTTTCTAATTTGTCGCATTTAGGTGCTGGCTCGTTTCTGACTTTCTTAATCAGTGACTGAATAATTACTTCAGGCCTACCAAACAACATTTGCAATGTTTTTATCACACCCTCAACTTGGTCTGGGTGAAGTAACCGATATTGCATAGCCTCGAGTGCTTTCCCTTTTAAACACCTTTGCAAGCGTACCATGTTTTCATTTTTACTAAACCCACAGGCCTCCGATGTGTTTCTCCACCAACTTATAAAAAGCGGCCACTCTTCTGGTCGCCCAGTAAATTGAACATGCTCCTTAGACATAAATTGTCTCGATGCAATTTGAGCCTTATTTAAATTTGGATTTGAGCTCGTTGTCACCCATAAGTCCTTTTCCTTTTCATGAACATTTGGAACTGAACAATTAGCTACCCCTAAGTCCGTTCTCTCATCTACCTTTCCGACTTTAGTTCCTACTACTGGAGATTTCGAACTATCTACCCACCGTTGAATACGACTACCGCTGATGATCGAGGATGTACTTGAAACTCCCTCTTCATCTGACTCCAATTGTTCGAGAATCGCGTATTTTTTATTTAAATACATTTTCTCTAATTGGCGTTCCTCTTCAATTTTACGAAGTTGTATTTTCATTTGTCTAGACTTAGACGTTGAAGTTGAACTTCTTGTATCAGATAATTTGTCTATGCCTTGACTATCAGGCTTTGAAACTGGCCTGCGCATTTGCGGAGCAACATTCTTATCCGTGGACTTTGCCTTCAGTGGTTGCACCTCTGTGGCAGAATTGAAATTTTGAACTGTAGTATCATCTATGGTTACGGACTTATTGATTGATAGTGCATCGATAGCTTTTTGCACTACAACATCTACCCTAGTTTTACTATTTTTCGATTTCCCCTTCCCAACATTACTCTGTTTTTGAGTTGCCAGAAGTTCTTCACTTGTAATGTGAAAATTTTTTGTCACACGCATAGCCTTTTCTTTTAATTTTACAACGCATTTGCTGCAGTGCCAATCTACTTGCTCTACCGCCTGAGTAACTCCCACACATGTGAAATGAAACCAATCTTCACAAGAACTACACTCCACCGTGGGGGACTTGCTATCTGGCGCACTACATTTCCGACAGTTGTAATTTTCACTATCTGACTCTCTAGCATTGTGAATACCTGACCCTGACCCATTACTACCAATACGAGAATTATTATAAGACATACTGACTTACCCCGTTCTTCCAATAAATGAATAAATGTGGTGCTTAGCTCGATGTGCTGGAGTTTAGTTGTAGTGATGGTGACGGATGACGCTGCAGATGCAGATGTTGATGACGATGTAGATGCCGATGTAGGTTCCGATGTAGATGACGATGTAGTTGACGACGTTGCTGAGGCTGGATGACGATGAGATGATGACGATGTTGATCGTTTAACGATGTAGGTGCTGATGTAGGCGAAGATGCAGATGACGATGTAGATAACGATGTAGTTGACGATGTAAATGCCGATATTGGTGACGATGTAGATAACGATGTAGGTGACGATGTAAATGCCGATAGTGGTGACGATGTAGATGAGACTTTATGACAATGAGATGACGGCGATGCTGATTCCAAATCACGATGAGATGGCGACAATTTTGATCGTTTGACGATGTTGATTATGCCTCGGAATATATTTTTTGTTTTTTAAAAACACTAATTGCTTCAATTTTATTGAATTTGTAACGCGTGACTAATTTCCCTTTTTTTGTTCTTAAAAACAGATTGCTTCAAGCTTATTGAATTCTTCACGCGTGTCTATTTCGTTTCTCAACGAATTCCTTCAGTTTATTTTGCTGAATATCCAATCGTATAAAACGATATAAAAGGATTGTTGAAGTTGAACTTCTTTTCGTGGAACAAAAACTACTCGGATTTTGATATTTTAGCTAGGCATAAGCGAAGCTTTTATATCCTAGAAAGGAAATTTATTAGTTTCTAGTGTAATTGTACATTTTATTCTTACGTTTTAGTTTCCTTGTATTGTCTCTAATGTTTCTTTCTTTAATTTACTATTTTACGTCTATTCTTTGGTTTTAACCAATTTTTATCTTTAGCTTTAAACTAATGTTAACTTTTCGCCGGCAATTTTGTCACAAGAAAAATGAAATCTATCTAAAAGATGGCTGACTAATTGCAGAACGATAAAAATATGGCGCAAACAAAAAAAATATGGCTGACTCGGCTCGTCGGCTTGTGGCTTATTTTTTCTCCCTATTGTGGCGTATTCGGTGCTACCAAGTTCGTGTAACAACACTTTTAATTCTGAATCACAATAAAAACACTTATACCTTCACGAGAATAACAAAAAGTGACAAGACAACATCTGTCAGTTTGACAACTCGAACAAGTGTTAGTTTAGTTCTAGATTCGACAACCAGTTGAACCCTGATGCAGCTCTGTCACTTATCGCTGGCTTCACTTTTAAGGAGCCAACTAGCAGTTCATATCTATTACGTCAATGGCTAGTTGAGTGTAATCTCCATATAAGACTGGCAAAGATTTTGAAGCCAAGCGACACTAGCCCTCTTGCTGCACCCTGTCCGCCATTTACGGCAACATTACAATTTGTTCCCAAGAATTAGGTTCCATCTACAAGTTTGCTGTGCAAACAATAGGCAGACCAACTTATATTTTTCTCTTTTTAACTAATTAAAGAAAGAGACATACATGTGAAAAATACTTTTGACAGTCGGTTTTGTAATTATTCGGGTTTTTTTTAAGGTAGTAGGCTGCGTTTTATTTTTCTTTATTGATAACTTACGGCCATGTTATTCACTCTTTAAATTTAAACCCGATAGAAATAAACCCAGTTGTCAAATTTTGTTCCCAGGTTTAAATTTTGATCCCAGGTTTAAAATAAACCCAGTTGTCAAAGTGAGAAACGTCAAATTGAAACAAAACTTTCTCGTGAACAGATTTATTTTTGAAGAAATTGTAAGTACCTAATACTTTTAATTTATATTTTGCATTGTCGATTTAATTTATATACTATCTTTTCCATGTTGTTGCAGGTTCAAGAAATGGTAACTCCACCAATTGCTGCTTCAGGTGTTGCTGAAAAGGCAACAAGGGCCAAGAAATTCACAAAATGTTTCTGCATTGCGGATGACCAAACTCCGCGAAGGCACCGCACCTGATATTACCAACGAGGATTACTTCCCAACTCTTGGCGCCTACACGACGTTAACTGAAGTTGGTCTCAGATACTCAATAATCCAAAACGGAGGCTGTTCGCCCCGTTCTGAATTCTGTTGTCAAAGTAGCTGATCATTACTAAGAAGCAGACGAGTGGGAGCGCTTTTTTTTATTTTAACAGACCACAACATGTAACCAAGTCCAAAGTAAATGATAAATGTTTTTTATTTAAATGCAATCCTTAAAATATAAACATGTAAATATACATATCGTCGCTGTTTAAGAAAACCGGCATAACTCAAAAAACTTGATTCTACAGAAAATGAGTTTGAAGTTTTTGAGTGAAAAAATTTTTCATAACACTATTTTTTTTATACCTAGAATTTTTTGTTTTCCTTTTTTATACATTGGAATAGCTACTTCTATATTTAATCTATTGAAATTCAACAAAATAACTCAAAAAAATTATGACTTAGGAGCCAAATTAAAAGATTTCCCAAACCCTCTCCGAATTAAGTCATTTTTCCAGAAAAAAGTTATGATATTCACTCTATCTTTTTTTTTTCTTTTGGAGTTAATTCATTGGTCATTCATAAGAAATAGTGTCTTAAGATAATAATTAAGAAATAAAACTCGATTTGTTAGAAGGAACTTTATTTAAATCCATTTTATAAAAATAATTAGAAAATAATATTTATTTATATATTGTTGTAAGAGCTTTTTTTGAGAAATCTTTGAGTCATAGTGCCTCAAATTGCTATTTTTAATACAAAAAATATAGGTAATACCTAAATTATTTAATAATAAAAGTAAAATTAGTTCACAGATTATTGTTCGTAAGATCTTACAGTTTAATTGACTTAGAATTTACTTACTTCAAAGGCTAAGGTACACATATAAAATTCATTAAGCCTTTTTGATACATTGTTGCAGCCTTTACATAGAGATAATGTTTATTATTTAATAGTAAAAATTAAGTTAATTCACAGATTATAGTTCGTTATACCTTAAAGATTAATTGACTTAAAATATATTTTTTACTTTAGAGGCTAAGGTACACATTAAAAATTCATAAAGCCTTTTTGTTTCATTCTTTCAGTCTTGATATAATAATAATCCTTATTATTTAATGATAAATTAATATTTAAATAAATAAATAAAAATTAATTAATAGAAATAAATTAATACATACAACGTCTTGCAGTTACAAGTTTTTATAAAAATCGCTATAGTATCGCGGAATAAGGTTTTTTTCTAAAAGAAAAATTAGACCTTTCTTTTTTTTCTCGGTAATAGGTATTTTATTTTTATACAGAGGAACAAGATTTTGTGTGCTTTTCTTAACTTGTCTGGCCGATCTTATTTCAATTTCTTGAAAAGATTCTTCAGCAAATGATTTTTTAAAGTACACAGTTTTTGGGTGTGCCTTATCGAATTTAATAATGCGTATGTCGGTGACCTTAACTGAGTTTTTGCCGAAATTTATTTCTGACTCTAGGTTTTTGATGTTCAAAAAACTGCTGAAAGCCATTTCAGTGACTTTATAAGGCCGACCAGATTTCTTTGCACTTCGAATAAGTGCATAGTAGTGATCTGGTATGTAAATTGGCCCTCCTCGAAGTGAACGAGTGATGTGTCTTTCTATTACGGAGTGGATAGAATCGCCTTCATTTTGAGTATGACCCTTGACCAAAAACTTATGCGTTATGCTGTTTATAAATTCGAAATGACTGACGGCGTATCGATACAATGCGAATATAAATTGGTTTTTATTTTGTCCACAGCAGTTATCAGTATAGAAAATAACATCAATAGGTTTGCCAATCCTTTGAGACATTTCTTCCAATTCTTCTATTTTTTTCAAAACGCAAGTACCGATTTCGTTCGCACCACGCTGTCCATCACCTTCGAACCAAACGAAGCACCGTACATCATCAGTGTCCTTAAGGTTACAAATTGTAAAATCGTATACTGACAGCTTTGAAGTGTAGTAGTAACCTGAAACATCTCCTCTAGGACATGGTAAAACAGCCTGCAGATCATAAGTTCCAACGAAGATATTATCAACATCGTTTTTCTTGTCAGCATCTTTTTCTTTCCTTGACAAATCTTTTTCAATAAGATGAGCATCGTATTTCTCACGAAGAGTTTCTTTAGTTTGGGCGTCTGCATTTACGAATGCCATACAATCTTCGCATTGATCCTTTTTGGGACGGAAAAACGAAATATTGTATTCACTTTTGAAGATATTTCTAAACAGTTGGTAATTTCCATACGAACAGTTTTTATTTCTACAAACAGAAACGTAGTCGCGATGTAGATCTGCAATGCTTTTTGAACCATCTATATACTCACGTGTTGAGTTCTGACGGCAGTAATGGCTCTCAATTCGAGGGATGGAAGAAATATGATCTCGCACACTTTGTTTGATATCTTCATTTAAATGAGAATGCTTTCCATGTTTACCTCGTTTTTCGACAAGTGTCGTCATACCGCCAGTTTTACTTGCGTTGGCGTTCACCTTTTCTACTACTGTTCGAACCGTACGTGAAGTCACTGCCAATGTGTTCATAAAGAATAATTTACAAACTCGAATTTTTGTATTCTCCAGTTGGAAGGAAAAGCAGCTGTTTTTTTTGCGGGGCGCCCGTTTTGGTTCCTCTCTTATGTACCTGTACTTAGGATTTAATGGTTCAATACTGCGAGCGAGGAATTCTCTTTGCCTTTGAAGATCTCCCATTTCCCAATAAGTTGAAAAAAAAAGTTTTCTGTCATTCTCGGTGAATTTTTTCGAACATTCTAGCCTGCATTTTTCGTTACATGGTGGTCCCATTTCTTTTCCGCGTATAAATCTTTCTGATTTCGAAACTGATTGATACGACTTACCTGAGTTTCTCAATCTTTTTGCGGTATTCTTTTTCCAGTACCTTGGATTAGTTTTGCGCTTTGGTGTTTGTTGAGATGAAACTTCTGTGACTAGACCTTCACCTCGATCTTCCGTCCGATCTTCAGCTCTTTCCTGACTTCGATCTTTAGCTACCCCTTCCCCTACCTCACCATTTCTTATGCTTGAGTGAAAACTGCTGATGCTAGAGTTGGGACTTGAGTTATCCGAGTCATCGAAGTTGGGGTCAGCATCAATATCGTCATCTGAAAAATCGCCAGATTCACTGGAGGACGTAGCTCGCGAAGTGGATGCAACAGGTGGGTTTTCGATCGGGATTGATGTAGCTCGTGATGAATTCACAGCATGAAGCATTTCAATATTAGGAGTCAAATTTAAATCTGTTTCTAAGACTTCAGTTAATTATTTTCAAATGCAGTACCAAAAAATTAAGACACACATACCTCTTGAAGACACGGTGGGCTCGTTTGCATTAAGAACGGTAAACCAATTATCCGTTGGAGCACTTTTATGTTCAGGTTCATTATTTTTCTTGGCTCTAGCCAATTTCAGAAGAAGCTGAGTACGCTGGAGCATGTTTTTGATGTTCTTCTGAGTAGGTAGGTAAGGTACTACTGAAAACACGAATAACTTAAATTAGTCATACATTTTGGAATAAAACCCGAATATATCTGGTACCAAATTTAAAAAAAATTAGAATGAATAGTGGCAAATTAAGTTTTATTTCAAAAATGAAATTAAAAATTATAGATAATAAGAAAAAAAATATATGGTAAAATGACACTATTTGAGAAAACAAATTTAGATAAAATTTATTTGATACGATAAGTCAAAAATATTATAGAGAAAAATGGCATAAGTAAGAAAAGTGTCATTGCAAAAACACATTATTTTTTAATTTATCGGGAAAAGTGACACATTTTGTGTAAAAACAAAAAAAAATTATAAAACTGTACTTACTTTATCGTGAAAACTGGTTCAGCACAAGTTAGTTCTTTTTTCAATAAAATTAAACCATAAATTCCGAGCACAACACGATTATAGTACACTTTTCCACATAAAAAACACGTGCGGTCACCGCGAACAACAGAGATAAACTAAATTGTGTCGTTATTGATCATTAACAAACAATGAAAAGGAAACATGTGACAATTGGAACAAACTCCATCTAGCGGAATTGTAAAGTGATACAGTTATGCCAGTTTGACAGAAAGATAGAGAATTTTTTTTTTAGTTGATTATCACCATTAACTTAAAAATCGAGATTTTGGAGTTATGCCGGTTTTCTTTAACAGCGACGATATATGCCTGCCAACGAGAACATTTACGACAAAAATGAATATAGGTACTCGTAAAATAAAAAACTAAACACTAAATTTTGTGATCAGCGCTGTAGCATTTTTGGAACGACCTGTTTGGTCCTTTAAGTGATCTGGTTTAATGGCCAATTCGGTTCCCAACGCGAAAAAGTATGAATATATATCGTCGACATATTTCGAAACCAGAATGGGGTTTTCCGCATTGTCAGCATCAATGTTTTGAACCGCATCAATTAAATTGGCCGAATGCGATTGCACATTTACCGATTTTGATTTTACATTCATTAGCTGATACTGTATCTTTTACTTCGTCCTGTGAATCACTTCCAATCAAAGAACCTTGCGTTGGTTTTGCAGCAGTTTGTTTAATGGCTGCTTTTAACTTTGAAAGAGAACGACGCGACAAATTACTGTCCTCCCGCCTGATTGTTGCTCCTTGTACTAGCTTAGATATAGTTCATAGCAGACTGACTGTTGTTGGCTGCTATTGGTTGGGTTGGCTTCTTCCAGTTACTGTCCACGCGTGACTTTGATTTTTAGGATCTTTTAACTCTTTTAAATCATTGTGGCCACCTCTGATCCTGGAGTCCTTGCCACTTGGGTATCTTGAGTCGTCTAATTGAAAGACTAAATTAATTCCCATTTGAGTTTACAAGAATCTATCAAATGTACTTACCTAGCAAAATGCTTTGCCAATGCAAATGGAAATTAGAACGAATATAACGCAGTCTTTTTAGCAACAATTGACTTGTAACGGCCATATTATTCGGCTCTACTTTCCTTTAACCCAGCATGATTTCGCACACAAAACTAGTTTAAGTACAAAGATTATCACTTAAAAAAACTCTTTTTAGCAATCTTTAATTGAGGAAACACTTTTTATTATTATAAATCAATTAATAAAGTTGTGAACTTTTCACTGTAAAATGACAGAACAATGTGTTTTTTTTCTGATGACATGCACTTCATGGCTGTATTTTGACAGTTCAGTTTTCTTTCAGTGATACCAGATAAGGTTTTTTTGTGGTATTTTATTAGGAATTGTTCGCTTTTTTGTTAAATTTTGAAGGAAATTCTTTAAAAAGTCAAAGGAAATTATTGATCCGAAGTATTTAATAAAAATATAAGTTGTTATTGAGTTTGTTTATTATTGAATAAAAAACTGTTATTTTAACGGTTGAAAATGTTGAAATTTATGTCAATTGTTGATGCATTTTGCATTCGCAAATCGCAAAAAATGGAAAGTACAAGTGTAGCTGGACCATCTCACCGGGAATTGGATTCATCCGAGAACGAAATCCTACAACCGGATAATTTAAGAAGTCAATGGTATGTATAAAAAATATAGTATTCACATATGTACAGCAAATACAGCTTTTATTAATTGTTTTCAACTCCTTAAGGAACTTTTATAAATTGGGTTGTCGGACGGCAGTAGAGGCTGATGCAGTGAAATTTGCTGAGGAACGTGGGTTGCTTCCAACGGAAAAAAAATGTAGGTTGCATAGATGTCCTATGAAGATATATACGAGAAACAACCATATTGGATATTTCCAATGCAACAAGGGAGTTTGCCATGGCAAAAAGAGCGTTTCTCGTGCAATTGGGACGTGGTTCGAACAATCTCGGATACCTGTTTCGAGGGTGTTCTTTTTAATGTACTGCTTTTCGAAGAAATGTTCTTATGAAGATGTTCAGGTGGAGGATTATACATCCCCTGTTTCATCGTGTATATCCTCGAGGACTATAGCCGATTGGTATAGTTACTACCGAGAGGTGATAGTGGACATTTTTTTGGAGACGATGGAAGATCAGGAAAAAATTGGAGGCCCTGGAAGAGTTGTTCAGATTGACGAAAGCAAGTTTGGACGCAGAAAATATAACAAAGGTTAAGTGTTTTATTTACATTTAAATTTACTCAAATTTAATTTTATCATTTTGTCTTATAGGTCGTCGTGTGGAGGGACATTGGGTTCTTGGGATGATTGAGGATGGGTCGGAGGACCTTAGGTTAGAAGTTTGCACTGATAACATAAGAAGTGCTGAGGTAAATTTTTTTTCATTACACAGTTTCTGAACTGATAAATTTTATTTATTAGGTATTGATCCCGCTTATAAAAAAACATGTGAAACCGGGAACCACAATTCACACGGATTTTTGGAAAGCGTACGATTGTTTGAGTGAGCATGGTTTTATTCACAAAAAAGTTAACCATAGTGATCCAGACAATCCCTTTGTGTCGGAGGATGGAACGCATACTCAAAGAATTGAGTCCCAATGGAGAGTTGTCAAGAGATGCTTTTACAACGACAATTATTCAAATAATTTTGCTGATTGGGTTATAGAATATCAATGGAGGAGAAACATGAAGAAGAAAAAAAAAGATCCTTTCGAGGAAATTATTAAAGGCATTATACACATTTATGGTGACTTTAAAACCACTAGTTAATAAATACTAGACACTATTTAGTTTTCAAAATTTGTTTTTTACTTTTGGGTTGGAATGACTTCTACGTTTTTTTACTGTAAGTTATGTACTGTATTCCTTTATAGTTCAATGTCAAATAAATTGGAGTTAGAAAAACAATTGCTATTCCCATATTTAGCATGAGCAGCTTAACCCTGCGGAAACAGGGTTTAAATAATGAGCCCCGCGAAGCGGGCCATGCGGAAAGCTGTTGCTTACGGAACACAATTGCTATTCCCACATATAGCATGAGCAGCTTCACCCTGCGGAAACAGGGTTTAAATAATGAGCCCCGCGAAGCGGGCCATGCGGAAAGCTGTTGCTTACGGAACACAATTGCTATTCCCACATTTAGCATGAGCAGCTTCACCCTGCGGAAACAGGGTTTAAATAATGAGCCCCGCGAAGCGGGCCATGCGGAAAGCTGTTGCTTACGGAACACAATTGCTATTCCCACATTTAGCATGAGCAGCTTCACCCTGCGGAAACAGGGTTTAAATAATGAGCCCCGCGAAGCGGGCCATGCGGAAAGCTGTTGTATACGGAAATTAATTGCACATAAGCACTTGCCTGATGAGTTTTTATACTTTCACTGCTCTATTTCCTAACATTTATTGTAAATTTGTATGTATTTCCATCATTTTTTGAAAATATTGCATACTTCATGGCGCATTTCATAAGGTAAAATTGGAAAACTTAAACATTTTTTAAACCAATTTAGGGGTGTTTCCTCATTGTAATATTTTAAAGCTGTTCTATTGAAACCACCCCCTACCCAAAAAAAAAAAAAGTCCAATTTCAACTCATGCTGGGTTAAAGGAAAGTGGCCCCCAAATCCATATTATTCACTCCAAATAAACCCGATGGATTTAAACCGCATTGCGTTGTCGGGTTTAAATTTTTACATCCGGATGTATTTCGGGTTCGTTCGCATACTATAGGGAAATTATAAATATTGCAGCCAATCCAAGCAAACTTACCTAGATTTTGACATAAAAAGTGTGCTTTATATATGTTACGCGAACAGACCCAACCCAATCTGTCAAAAGTAAAAGGTGAAGTAAAAAAAATTATTTGTTGTATTTTGTTCTCAGATTATTTATTGGAATTGTTTTACTTCTTTTAGCTTACAACTGTGACAACACCTATGTACAGGTCTCCAGAAATGCTAGACACTTGGAACAATCATGTGATAGGACCGCAGTTAGATGTGTGGGCATTAGGATGCATTCTTTACTGTCTGTGTTTTCAAAAACATCCATTCGAGGACTCCGCTAAACTTCGTATTGTAAATGGAAATTTTACAATACCCTCGGATTCTAGATTCAATTGTTTCCATGATGTAATCAAGGGATGTCTCACAGTCAACCCATCAAGTAGATTCAATGTATCTACAATATTGGACCGACTTGCAGCGATAGCTGAGACAAGGAATTGGTCTCTAAAAGGTCCAATTGAATTGGTGGTAGGTTGTGTGGTGTTGTAAACTGCGTTATATTCATTCCAACCAACCAATAGCAGCCAACAACAGTCAGTCTGCTATGAACCATATCAACACGGCCAAACCGAAAATAGTTACACCGTCAAGCTAGTACAAGGAGCAACAATCAGGCGGGAGGACAGTAATTTATCACGTCGTTCGCTTTCAAAGTTAAAAGTAGCCATTAAACAAACTGATTCACAGGACGAAGTGATGCCATTGAGAAAGTGGATGAAGATATTTCTGACCACCACTGGAATATGTTTGTCGAGCTGTTGTGTTTTATTCTCTCAGAGTTCTATTAAACGGTAAAGTTTTTTAATCAATCATCGAAAAATAAATTTTTATTTGCGGTTTTTCAGAACCTTTTTAAGAGGTCCGTTTCCCTAGCGTTTCTGGCTACATCAGACCGGATTGTGAGGGCGGCTGATGTGCAATCCCACTTAGAAGAACTCTACTCTCGTCAATTGTACTACAGTCACTCGCATCTAATCGAGGATCAGGTTGAACACATTTTTACGGCAATAGCACAAATCGTCGTCAAATGCACGGAACTGCAATTTGAAGATTCTGGTTAACTTCATTCATCTGGACGTCACAGACAAGAACACAGTATTTTCTCAGAATTTCCTGAGAGCCTGTAACGATAATCTTTCTTTTAAAAGAAACAAATACCAGAATTTCTCATTAAATCTGTTTTACTACTTAGTCAAACTCTTGTTATTTCCAAACACACTTGACTTCAACAAGAACTTTGTTGACGTCTTCCAAAAATTTGCTACATTCTTTGGCTGCTCTGAACTTTGTGGTAAGCCGTCATTTATGAACACTATAGTCACCATGACGAGAATTCTGAACACTTTCAAAGCACAAAAACATTAATTCAAGCCATGAATTATGACAGACACAAGGAGGTGTACACTTTGATTGGGAAGCTCATGAAATTGACGCATGGCGTCAACGACGAAAGTGGACTCTGGACGTGTGGCAATAGTTTTCGAAAATACATCATCTTCAAACTGTGCAATATTTAGTTGATCATGTTCGAGACTGTCGTAGAGCAAGGCTTCACCAAACCTGAGCTGAGTCTAAGCGTCTACACAATTCCTCTCTCCGTGGCAGAGAACTTCAAGTGTAGCACCGTTAATTATGAAGTTGCATTGATCATGAACGGCTTAGCGCGTTGTTCGCAGAATATAAGAACCAAAGTTAGTGATAACCTGCGGGGACAGTTGGATGTATACGCGTTGTACACATTGCTTATTTGGTCGAGTCAAAGTCGGACACGGAGCTTATTAGGAATTATATTACGGCATTCTATTCAATGGAGCCCTGTGTGTGTGTTTTGGAAACGTTGGACAAGTGAAATTCTCCAATGAAATCGCATAAATTCAGTCGTGGCTTTTTGCATTCAATGGTAACAGGAGTTTTCTTCAAAATGCGAACAAACAACATTCTAGTCACTACCTCACTTCTTAAATCAGCGCCTTCAACTATCGATTTAGTTCTTGTGGCTCGTCAGTGTTCTCAGGTAAAAACGTCCGTTGAGTTAGAACGGAAGTACAACGAACTGAATTCCAAGTCTAGTCTTACACCTTTGGAGTACCTAGCTATGGGTCGAACTTCTTCAAATGCGGGTTCGTTCTTCTTTTTCTTTTGCTCCTCGGGTCGTGCGGCGCCAAGAGTTGGGAAGTAATCCTCGTTGGTAATATCAGGTGCGGTGCCTTCGCGTAGTTTGTTCATCCACAGTGCCGAAGCATTTTGCTGGAAATATTCATTAAAAATAAAAAGACATAATTTTGAAGTGTTTGAATTTATTTTAATCATATTTGATTATAAATACAGCACTTTCAACAATTTGACGTTTCTCACTTTGACAACTGGATTTATTTTAAACCTGGGATCAAAATTTAAACCTGGGGTCAAAATTTGACAACTGGGTTTATTTCTATTGGGTTTAAATTTAAAGAGTGAATAATATGGCCGTAAGACTCGAAATACATTTAATTGTTGGCTGTAAGTAAATCAAGTGATTGTCGGCACTTCGTCAGATAGTAACAAAAATACAACAAATAATTTCTTTTACTTCACCTTTTACTTTTGACAGATTGGGTTGGGTTTATTCGCGTAACATATATAAAGCACACTTTTTAAGTCAAAATCTAGGTAAGTTTGCTTGGATTGGCTGCAATATTTGAAATTTCCCTATAGTATGCGAACGAACCCAAAATACATCCGGATGTAAAAATTTAAACCCGACAACGCAATGCGGTTTAAATCCATCGGGTTTATTTGGAGTGAATAATATGGATTTGCGTTTGACAACTGGGTTTATGTGATTTTACATCCGGATGTAAATTTAAACCTGGGTTTATTGGGTGAATAATATGCCCGTTAATCAAATATTTTTTTCTTTTGTTTTTTTAAGCAGAATTTTGTACAAGACTTTGGTGATAGCCGAAGAGATCTAATGCTAGACCAGCAGCGGTCTATATACACCCCAGACTTTCAAATGGTTGGATCTGGAGGCGTACAAAACTCAATAGTGTCATCAAATATATCATTGGAAACGAGTAGTCACCAAAAGGCATGTCACCAATGGTTTTTATCTCTATTTTATTTTTCTCTCCACTTTCATCTGTCATACGCTACAATCAATGGCCACAATGTTACAAAAAATGAAGCCATCTGGTATCGAAACGTAGTTTGCCGGGCTTGCTAGTTAATGGGGGCGTTCAAGAATCGTATGCGGATAGCTTTTTGTTCTTGCTTGCGTCTTAAAACTTTTAGCAGAGTCACAAACCCACCTATACTGAAAGCTATCTAATGGTAGGCGTGTTTTTTTTATGCCAGTATATAGTACAGCATTCGAGTTAAAAAAACGATCTGTTAATAGTATTTTCAGTTCTATTTTCAGCAACAAGATGGAGCTCAACGTCAAAGCTTGCTGTTACTTTTCAAAGCTCTCTGTGAAATTCAAGATGAAACAAAATCAAATTCATACCAGGTTTCTTTCGTTAATCGTTCTATCAAATAAATAACGAAACAAAGCCAGGTATGAATTTGTATTTTTTTCTTATTTTCCATACATAAGGACTCTCTCACATCTTTTTTTTTTTAATATTTTTGGAGGCATCGTCCAGCAGCGAAGAAAGCTCTATGTCAAAGTCAGCTGTTTTGTTGAAAAAAACTTTCGGGTATGTTCAGGGAGTATGTAAAAAGATATTAAAAACTAATCTTTTATGAGATTTTCCATTGTCCCTGTCCACACGTGTTATTCCAATAACGTTATATCGGTCGTTTCTGGGCAAAAGGTGTGAGGAAGAAAGAGGCTGGATGCGCAAAACGAAATCAGATTTATCTGCCTAAGCAGTACACTTGGGGTGTCCAGACGGGTTATGCTCATAACGTTATGCTTTTTTCTATACACTTTTCAACACAAAATGGAGAACTTGTGCGAGGAAGTATAACAACGTGTAGACACCTAGCGTTAACAGCATAACGTTATTGAAATAACCCGTCTGGACAAGCACATTGGCAAACAGAATCAATTTACTTTTTATCCAAATCTTTGGGAAAGCAATTCTACGCTATTGGCCAGTCTTTTCGATAGGTTAAGAAGGAAAATAAGTTGTTTCTATTTACAAAACCGTGAAATTGAACTATAATACTACCGCACAAATAAACACAACCCAAATTAAATAAAGTTGAAACACGTACTGCTAGCCCCAAACTTGGATTTCTATTGAAGAATGTTTAATTTTCATACTGTAATGAACACCCAACATTTATACCAACTTCCTAATCGAAACGTTTAACCGAAAACACAACTGGCAACACTATAATGGAATGGTATGAAATGACAGGCATTGCTTGTAAGCCAGTGTGTGCGAGTGTAGAGATTTTTGACAGCAAATGTGGAAACCATGGAGAATAAACTGGAACGCTCTAGATGAGTGTTGTTCTATATAAATAGGACCGCTGACGCAACGAGCAGTCAGTTTTGATTATAGAGTGATAAAGTTAAGAGTGAAATGTTGTTAACCAGTGGTAGTCCAATAGTCGAGTTGAGTTCGAATAATAAAGTATAGATACTGAATAAAAGTGATAGAAATAATTTGAAAGGTGAAGTTTTATTTCGCGAACTAAGCGCACGTTACATTGGTGTCAGAAGTGTAAATAAAACTTATTTGACTAATAAAAGCCGCGTTTTATTAGCCGCGTTTTATTATTGATCTGATCCGGATCAGATCATGGGTTTATTAGCGTTACAACAACAAAGCGAAATCCTGCTTTTTAGTTGGATCTATTTTTGTGATCTAAAAATTAGTTCTTCTATTTCACACAAGAGGAGACTTTCCATTGAAACGTTGGTATCATTTCCAATATTTCCAATAACAACAGTATTGCCACATGAACATTTTTATCTGTGTGATATGAAATATATTTTAGATAAATACCGAAAAACTTCACATTTATTCATTTTTGTATAATACATGACATAATGAAAAAGTTTTACAAAACAAAACATATATTCGTGAAATTAATAAGAATTAGTGCAAAAAAATATATATTTGACAAAGTGGATGAATATCATTTTTCCCTAAAAAAAAAGAACAAAAAATTAACCATTGAAAAAAAAGTTCGTATGGCAACTCTGCAACTCTTTTGAAATGTCAGTTGAGAGAGCGAGTCTCTCACAGCTTCCAACTGGAAATATGATGATCTAAAGCTGTTTTATTATCAAGATCTGATCCGGATTGGATCATTGTGATAATAAAACGCGGCTATTATCACAATGATCCAATCCGGATCAGATCTTGATAATAAAACAGCTTTAGATCATCATATTTCCAGTTGGAAGCTGTGAGAGACTCGCTCTCTCAACTGACATTTCAAAAGAGTTGCAGAGTTGCCCTACGAACTTTTTTTTCAATGGTTAATTTTTTGTTCTTTTTTTTAGGGAAAAATGATATTCATCCACTTTGTCAAATATATTGTAATGACCCATTACATATTCGCTCCTACAAAACAAAACAACAGCAAAATAAACCACCAACAACACCGATGCCAGTGGAATTTGGCACTTACAAACACAGACAATGATAATAGTGACCATAACATATAGCAACAACACCACCAGCAGCTTGCCATTGACTCCACGTGGAGTACCATTTCGTTGACTGATACAGCTCACATTCACTTACTACCAAAAGGTGTATAAGGGAACCAGTGAAATACATGAAAATCAGTTCTGGTCCCGGCAAGTGGACAAATTAGGAACTCATCATCCTAGTACTCGAGCAAGAGTAGGATTCCGGTACCGGCAGCGCAGAAGCAGAGTTCAGGAAGCAAGACTGGGTGAGTAAATAGTGTCCAACGCTAACTCGTTGTGAATTTATAGTGTCCAACGCTACCTCGTTGTGAATTTATAGTGTCCAACGCTACCTCGTTGTGAATTTATAGTGTCCAACGCTACCTCGTTGTGAATTTATAGTGTCCAACGCTACCTCGTTGTGGATTTATAGTGTCCAACGCTACCTCGTTGTGAATTCATAGTAAACCATAATCCACGTGGCCCAAGACCAACCCAGGACAGGAGATCATCATCCGACTGGCCCAAGGACCAATCCAAGAATCTGGTCGTGAATCCCGGACTAGACCACATCCCAGCCGAACCCCAAGTGAAGCTTCACCCGAAGAGGAGGGAACAGGGAAATCTGCCCTCATCAATGAAGACTTCGAAATAGACACTTAAATTTGAAATATAAAACATTGTATAACATGTATTAAACCAAAACTATTTATAATATCGGTAATAAACAATAAACTAGCTTCAATAATCTAAAGTTTTGCTGCTTCTTTGGAAGACTCTGGATCCACTGAGCATACCTCAGCCTTTGACAAAAAGCAACCTCACAATGGCGCCCGAGCAGGGACTTCTTTGAAGTTGGTTAACCGATTTACCGACCGACCGTTCCAGAAGGATCAACTTGCTAAGAAGTCCATCCCGACTAACCTAGAGATTGACCCAGTCAGAGGAGTTACTTCTTATCCAGATTTACCGACCGACCGACCGTTCCAGAAGAACTAACTTTCTGAGGGATCAAACCGACCGATCAAATTAGAGGAGCTCACTACCGAGCCACAGAAGAACAGGAAAGAGAAGCTCAAGTTTCAAGCCGTTGCCAGTAATTTAGAACCATGGCAAATACCGACAGTAATATCGACATGGACGTCGAAGAAAATCTTGCGTCCATCTACTTGCTCAAGAAGACGGAACTCATTGAGAAGATGGCTTCCAAAAGATTGGATACCAAAGGCACTGTGTCCACATTACGATCCCGCTTGAGCACGTATATCAAAGACTCCAGGACTCACCGTTCAACACAGAACCTGTGCACAGAAATTGCGCAGTTGGTTCAAGAACGGGAGTATAAAGACGAAAATGAAGCATCAACGCAACCAGCCAATATAACCGAGACGACGGAAGAGCCTAGCGCCCAACTCCAGTTACGTGTACCTCCAGCCGTAGGAGGACGGTACCACCAGACCACTGGAGCCGGCCCTGCAACTAGTTTAAGCTCAACCACCGCGCGTTCACCAACTCACTATCCGGAGTTAGATAGCATAAACCAACCCGGTCCATACAGAATGTACCGAAGTCCCGAGGCCGAAACCATGAACACCGTCCGTAAATGGGGCCTTAAGTTCGATGGTTCGGGAAATGCTCTCGAGTTTATGGAGCGCCTAGAAGAGTTGGTGAATTGCTACTCCATACCAGCAGAACACATCCTCCGCACCTTCCCGGAAATCTTCAGAGGTTCCGC
Organism: Melanostoma scalare; assembly: GCA_949752695.1. NCBI lineage: Eukaryota > Metazoa > Arthropoda > Insecta > Diptera > Syrphidae > Melanostoma > Melanostoma scalare. The sequence continues at coordinate 65,645,825 of OX456986.1, read as the reverse complement.
CCTAGAGTGGTTACGTATCCATAAGGAGAAATTTCGGATATGGGAAGAATTTCGCCAAGTATTTCTCAATTATTTCTTGCCACCACGATTTGTCCATAAGTTAGAGGAGGAAATCTGGCGAAAGAAACAAGGACCGCGAGAAAAGACCAAAGATTTCATTCGAGCTATGCAGTACCTTATTAGGCAACACCCTAAGATGAGTAAAGAAGATAATGTCGATAGGATATACGACAGTCTCCGCCCGGAATACCGACTTTACGTCCGAAGGAACGATTTCCAGACGTTGGAGGAGCTCACCAACCTAGCCGAGGAGTACGAGTACGTGAAGACCGAAGAGAGAAATACAAAACCCGCCTTGGCTCCACCTCCAGCACAACGAGCACAATTTGGGTCAACATCGGTGCCGTACGACCCCAATACACATTGCTGGAACTGCAAGCAACGGGGGCACCAAAAAAGAAATTGCCATCGACCATTTCGGTTGTTTTGCTCCAATTGTGGAGAAGACGGATGGCTAACTAAAGACTGCCCATGCCGTCGACACAATCCGCCAGCAGAAAACTGGAATAATAGAACTGCTGCCATATTTGAAGCTGAGCATCAAAATCCAACAAATAACCAAGGCCTTACCCAGATAGCAACTATTTTAATGCCTCAACCAGATGTTATAAATAAGCGAAGTCCGAACCGAAGCAACAGGAAACCGAAAAAGCCTACAACCGCCAGTCGATTTACCAGTTCGTGGGCACGGTATAATAAACGCTGTATACAACATTCGCATACCGAAACGGTTGATTTGGATGCATCAGAAAACCAAGTAAGGCCAGAACAAAGCATACCGAGACATCCTAATACCAAACCCTGCAGTGAAAGTAGGGTATTTATACCGATAGAAGTTGAGGAAAAGACTTTCAACGCAATAGTTGACACCGGTTCTACAAATTCGTTTGTCGGTCCAGTACTAAGAGATAAGCTCAGAGCTCTGAAGGCTCCTGTGCGTTACCAGGAACGTGAAATTCATTTAGCCGACGGAAGTCGCACTACTACCAGAGAGCACTATTCGGCCACTTTTAGTCTAAGAGAATGTTTGGTTCCGGGAGAAGTCACATTTTTACCAGAATTAACCAGTGATGCAATCCTTGGAATGGACATTTTAGGCCAAAAAATTTTTTCTATGTGTCTTGCAGGACAACCCCTCGAGAAGAGAAGATCGCAACGTCCCGGACCTGAACCCCCACCCTTTCGGGATTAAGGTCGTAGCTTAGCAGCTATACTTCCCTCCATCACCCGTAGGCCACCAGTCAAGACGAGAAGGTTCTCGTCTCCGTAAGAAAGGAGGGAGTGTAATGACCCATTACATATTCGCTCCTACAAAACAAAACAACAGCAAAATAAACCACCAACAACACCGATGCCAGTGGAATTTGGCACTTACAAACACAGACAATGATAATAGTGACCATAACATATAGCAACAACACCACCAGCAGCTTGCCATTGACTCCACGTGGAGTACCATTTCGTTGACTGATACAGCTCACATTCACTTACTACCAAAAGGTGTATAAGGGAACCAGTGAAATACATGAAAATCAGTTCTGGTCCCGGCAAGTGGACAAATTAGGAACTCATCATCCTAGTACTCGAGCAAGAGTAGGATTCCGGTACCGGCAGCGCAGAAGCAGAGTTCAGGAAGCAAGACTGGGTGAGTAAATAGTGTCCAACGCTAACTCGTTGTGAATTTATAGTGTCCAACGCTACCTCGTTGTGAATTTATAGTGTCCAACGCTACCTCGTTGTGAATTTATAGTGTCCAACGCTACCTCGTTGTGAATTTATAGTGTCCAACGCTACCTCGTTGTGAATTCATAGTAAACCATAATCCACGTGGCCCAAGACCAACCCAGGACAGGAGATCATCATCCGACTGGCCCAAGGACCAATCCAAGAATCTGGTCGTGAATCCCGGACTAGACCACATCCCAGCCGAACCCCAAGTGAAGCTTCACCCGAAGAGGAGGGAACAGGGAAATCTGCCCTCATCAATGAAGACTTCGAAATAGACACTTAAATTTGAAATATAAAACATTGTATAACATGTATTAAACCAAAACTATTTATAATATCGGTAATAAACTAGCTTCAATAATCTAAAGTTTTGCTGCTTCTTTGGAAGACTCTGGATCCACTGAGCATACCTCAGCCTTTGACAAAAAGCAACCTCACAATGGCGCCCGAGCAGGGACTTCTTTGAAGTTGGTTAACCGATTTACCGACCGACCGTTCCAGAAGGATCAACTTGCTAAGAAGTCCATACCGACCGACCTAGAGTTTGACCCAGTCAGAGGAGTTACTTCTTATCCCGTTTTACCGACCGACCGACAATTCCAGAAGAACTAACTCTCTGAGGGATCAAACCGACCGATAAAATCAGAGGAGCTCACTACCGAGCCACAGAAGAACAGAAAAGAGATGCTCAGATTTCAAACCGTTGCCAGTGATTTAGAACCATGGCAAATTCCGACAGTAACATCGACATGGACGTCGAAGAAAATCTTGCGTCCATCTACTTGCTCAAGAAGGCGGAGCTCATAGAGAAGATGGCTTCCAAAAGGTTGGATACCAGTGGCACTGTGTCCACATTACGATCCCGCTTGAGCACGTACATCAAAGACTCCAGAACTCATCGTTCAACACAGAACCTGTGCACAGAAATTGCGCAGTTGGTTCAAGAACGTGAGTATAAAGATGAAAACGAAGCATCACCGCAACCTGCCAATACAACCGAGACGACAGAAGAACCGAGCGCCCAACTCCAGTTACATGTACCTCCAGCCGTAGGAGGACGGTACCACCAGACCACTGGAGCCGGCCCTGCAACTAGTTTAAGCTCAACCACCGCGCGTTCACCAACTCACTATCCGGAGGTAGATAGCATAAACCAACCAGGTCCATATAGAATGTACCGAAGTCCCGAAGCCGAAACCATGAACACCGTCCGTAAGTGGGGCCTTAAGTTCGATGGTTCGGGAAATGCTCTCGAGTTTATGGAGCGCCTAGAAGAGTTGGTGAATTGCTACTCCATACCAGCAGAACACATCCTCCGCACCTTCCCGGAAATCTTCAGAGGTTCCGCCCTAGAGTGGTTACGTATCCATAAGGAGAAATTTCGGACATGGGAAGAATTTCGCCAAGTATTTCTCAATTATTTCTTGCCACCACGATTTGTCCATAAGTTAGAGGAGGAAATCTGGCGAAAGAAACAAGGACCGCGAGAAAAGGCCAAAGATTTCATTCGAGCTATGCAGTACCTTATTAGGCAACACCCTACGATGAGCAAAGAAGATAATGTCGATAGGATATACGACAGTCTCCGCCCGGAATACCGACTTTACGTCCGAAGGAACGATTTCCAGACGCTGAAGGAGCTTACCGACCTAGCCGAGGAGTACGAGTACGTGAAGACCGAAGAGAGAAATACAAAACCCGCCTTGGCTCCACCTCCAGCACCACGAGCACAGTTTGGTGCAACATCGGTGCCGTACGACCCCAATACACATTGCTGGAACTGCAAGCAACGGGGGCACCAAAAAAGTAATTGCCATCGACCATTTCGGTTGTTTTGCTCCAATTGTGGAGAAGATGGATGGCTAACAAAAGACTGTCCATGCCGTCGACACAATCCGCCAGCAGAAAACTGGAATAATAAAACTGCGGCCATATTTGAAGATGTATTAAATAAGCGAAGTCCGAACCGTAGCAGGAGGAAACCGAAAAAGCCTACAACAGCCGGTCGATTTACCCGTTCGTGGGCACGATATAATAAACGCTGCATACATCATTCGCATACCGAAACGGTTGAGATGGATTCATCAGTAATTCAAGTCGAACCAGAACAAAGCATACCAAGACATCCTAGTACAGAACTCGGGAGTGAAAATAGGGTTCTTGTACCAATAAAAGTTGAGGAAAAGAGTTTCAACGCGTTAGTGGATACCGGCTCTACGAATTCGTTTGTCGGTCCAGTACTAAGAGATGAGCTAAGAGCTCTGGAAGTTCCTGTGTGTTACCAGGAATGTGAAACTCATTTAGCCAACGGAAGTCGCACCACTACCAGAGAGCACTGTTTGGCCACTTTTAGTCTTAAAGGATGTTTGGTTCAAGAAGAAGTCGCATTTTTACCAGAATTAACCAGTGATACGATCCTTGGAATGGACATCTTGGGCGGAAATTTTTTTTTCACAAGTCTTACAGGACAGATACTCGTGAAGAGAAGATCGCAACGCCCTGGACCTGAGCCCCCGCCCTTCCGGGATTAAGGTTGTAGCTTTTCAGCTACACTTCCCTCCAGCACCAGTAGGCCACCAGTCAAGACGAGAAGGTTCTCGTCTCCGTAAGAAAGGAGGGAGTGTAATGACCCATTACATTTTTGCCCCTACGAACCAAATTCAACAGCATTATTCGCCACCAACAACACCGATGCCAGTAGAATCTTGCATGTACCAACACAGGCAATGATATGGTGACGATAATAGATAACAACAACATCACCAGCAGCTTACCAATGACTCCACGTGGAGTCATATTTCATTGACCTATACAGCTCACATTCACTTCCTACCAAAAGGTGTATAAGGGAACCAGTGAAATACATGAAAATCAGTTCTGGTCCCGGCAAGTGGACAAATTAGGAACTCATCATCCTAGTACTCGAGCAAGAGTAGGATTCCGGTACCGGCAGCGCAGAAGCAGAGTTCAGGAAGCAAGACTGGGTGAGTAAATAGTGTCCAACGCTAACTCGTTGTGAATTTATAGTGTCCAACGCTACCTCGTTGTGAATTTATAGTGTCCAACGCTACCTCGTTGTGAATTTATAGTGTCCAACGCTACCTCGCTGTGAATTTATAGTGTCCAACGCTACCTCGTTGTGAATTCATAGTGTCCAACGCTACCTCGTTGTGAATTTATAGTGTCCAACGCTACCTCGTTGTGAATTTATAGTGTCCAACGCTACCTCGTTGTGAATTTATAGTGTCCAACGCTACCTCGTTGTGAATCCATAGTGTCCATTGCTACCTCGTTGTGAATTTATAGTGTCCAACGCTACCTCGTTGTGAATCCATAGTGTCCAACGCTACCTCGTTGTGAATTTATAGTGTCCAACGCTACCTCGTTGTGAATTCATAGTGTCCAACGCTACCTCGTTGTGAATCCATAGTGTCCAACGCTACCTCGTTGTGAATTTATAGTGTCCAACGCTACCTCGTTGTGAATTTATAGTGTCCAACGCTACCTCGTTGTGAATTTATAGTGTCCAACGCTACCTCGTTGTGAATTCATAGTGTCCAACGCTACCTCGTTGTGAATTTATAGTGTCCAACGCTACCTCGTTGTGAATTTATAGTGTCCAACGCTACCTCGTTGTGAATTTATAGTGTCCAACGCTACCTCGTTGTGAATCCATAGTGTCCAACGCTACCTCGCTGTGAATTTATAGTGTCCAACGCTACCTCGTTGTGAATTCATAGTGTCCAACGCTACCTCGTTGTGAATTTATAGTGTCCAACGCTACCTCGTTGTGAATTTATAGTGTCCAACGCTACCTCGTTGTGAATTTATAGTGTCCAACGCTACCTCGTTGTGAATTTATAGTGTCCAACGCTACCTCGTTGTGAATTTATAGTGTCCAACGCTACCTCGTTGTGAATTTATAGTGTCCAACGCTACCTCGTTGTGAATTTATAGTGTCCAACGCTACCTCGTTGTGAATTTATAGTGTCCAACGCTACCTCGTTGTGAATTTATAGTGTCCAACGCTACCTCGTTGTGAATTTATAGTGTCCAACGCTACCTCGTTGTGAATTTATAGTGTCCAACGCTACCTCGTTGTGAATTTATAGTGTCCAACGCTACCTCGTTGTGAATTTATAGTGTCCAACGCTACCTCGTTGTGAATTTATAGTGTCCAACGCTACCTCGTTGTGAATTTATAGTGTCCAACGCTACCTCGTTGTGAATTTATAGTGTCCAACGCTACCTCGTTGTGAATCCATAGTGTCCAACGCTACCTCGTTGTGAATTTATAGTGTCCAACGCTACCTCGTTGTGAATTTATAGTGTCCAACGCTACCTCGTTGTGAATTTATAGTGTCCAACGCTACCTCGTTGTGAATTTATAGTGTCCAACGCTACCTCGTTGTGAATTTAGTGGCTCCTGCTACCTCAGAGCAAATCATTAACCCCTCTTCCTAGTATCTTTACAGCATCCACTGTACCAAGGAAGAGATACCAAGTCTCCAGCGTTACTCCAAATCTGAAACCTAAAATTGGAAGCCTCTAATTCAAGACTGGCAACCTGAATCCGAATCCAAGAGCTGGAAGCACATAACCCCAGATAGGAAACCATAATCCACGTGGCCCAAGACCAACCCAGGACAGGAGATCATCATCCGACTGGCCCAAGGACCAATCCAAGAATCTGGTCGTGAATCCCGGACTAGACCACATCCCAGCTGAACCCCAAGTGAAGCTTCACCCGAAGAGGAGGGAAATCTACCCTCATCAATGAAGACTTCGAAATAGACATTTAAATTTGAAATATAAAACATTGTATAACATGTATTAAACCAAAACTATTTATAATATCGGTAATAAACTAGCTTCAATAATCTAAAGTTTTGCTGCTTCTTTGGAAGACTCTGGATCCACTGAGCATACCTCAGCCTTTGACAAAAAGCAACCTCACAATGGCGCCCGAGCAGGGACTTCTTTGAAGTTGGTTAACCGATTTACCGACCGACCGTTCCAGAAGGATCAACTTGCTAAGAAGTCCATACCGACCGACCTAGAGATTCACCCAGTCAGAGGAGTTACTTCTTATCCCGTTTTACCAACCGACCGACCGTTCCAGAAGAACTAACTCTCTGAGGGATCAAACCGACCGATAAAATCAGAGGAGCTCACTACCGAGAACAGAAAAGAGAAGCTCAGATTTCAAACCGTTGCTAGTGATTTAGAACCATGGCAAATACCGACAGTAATATCGATATGGACGTCGAAGAAAATCTTGCGTCCATCTACTTGCTCAAGAAGACGGAGCTCATAGAGAAGATGGCTTCCAAAAGATTGGATACCAGTGGCACTGTGTCCACATTACGATCCCGATTGAGCACGTATATCAAAGACTCCAGGACTCACCGTTCAACACAGAACCTGTGCACAGAAATCTCGCAGTTGGTTCAAGAACGGGAGTATAAAGACGAAAATGAAAATGAAGCATCAACACAACCTGCCAATACAACCGAGACGACGGAAGAGCCTAGCGCTCAACTCCAGTTACGTGTACCTCCAGCCGTAGGAGGACGTTACCACCAGACCACGGGAGCCGCCCCTGCAACAAGTTTAAGTTCAAACACCGTGCATCCACCAACTCACTATCCGGAGGTAGATAGCATAAACCAACCAGGTCCATACAGAACGTACCGAAGTCCCGAAGCCGAAACCATGAACACCGTCCGTAAATGGGGACTTAAGTTCGACGGTTCGGGAAATGCCCTAGAGTTTATGGAACGTCTAGAAGAATTGGTACACTGTTATTCCATACCTGCAGAACACATCCTCCGGACCTTTCCGGAAATCTTCAGAGGTTCCGCCCTAGAGTGGCTACGAATCCACCGAGGAAGTTTCCAGACGTGGGAAGAGTTCCGTGAAACATTCCTCAATTATTTCTTACCGCCACGATTCGTCCACAAGTTGGAGGAGGAAATCTGGCGGAAGAAACAAGGGCCTCGGGAGAAGGCCAGAGATTTCATCCGTGCTATGGAATATCTCATTCGACAACATCCCAAGATGAGTCAGGAAGACAACGTGGATCGAATATACGATAGCCTCCGACCGGAATACCGGCTTTTCGTACGAAGGAAAGATTTCCAGACGTTGGGAGAACTTACTGACTTGGCCGAGGAGTATGAATATGTTAAGAATGAGGAAAAGAACGCGAAACCCGCCTTGGCTCCCCCACCTCCAGCACCCCGAGCACAATTTGGTGCAATATCGGTACCATATGACCGTAACACGCATTGCTGGAACTGCAAGCAACGGGGACACCAGAAGAGGAACTGCCACCGACCTTTTCGGTTGTTTTGTTCAAACTGCGGGGAGGATGGACGTTTAACCAAAGACTGTCCTTGCAAACGCCATCCTCAATCCACCCAGAACTGGAACACTCGACCATCCGCCATTTTGGGAGTTGCGGAAAACCGAACGGAAGGCAACGGAGCACGGTATACCAGGCACGAGGAAAGGAATCAGCCCAGATTGGCTGTCCTCAAAATTGCTACACCTGAATCACCGCAGGCCCAAGAGCCTGTTCAGAAGGCCGTAACCCGCGGACAGCCATGTTCCTTGGTTTGTCACCGTAACCGATGGTGGCTGAAGAGATACCAACCCTTTGCTCAGTGGGCACCTCACCATAAGCAGACACCTCACCGGCTGATCGCTGAGCCAATTCACTTAGAGCCAGCAGTCGTAGTAGAACCACGGCAACCACCCAACCCGACTCCGTCCCATTGGTATGATCCCCGATATTTCGTCCCCATAAAAATGGGAGGACAGATTTTCAATGCCCTCGTGGACACGGGTTCTACCAAGTCTTTCGTTGGTCCAGCGTTACGGAACCAATTAAGATCCCTCAGACTACCCGTTCGATATCAAAGACGTGAAGTCCAGCTGGCTAATGGCAATCCGGTTGTTACTCGGGAGCACTACTCCATAAGGTTCAATCTGAAAGGAGGGCCAGTAGAAGGAGAGGTAACCTTTTTGAGCGAATTAGCGGAGGACGCCATATTGGGAGTCGACATACTAGACCGGGCGAAGTTCTCTATCACCCTAGCAGGAGAACCATTGACGAACCGCAACATACCGCGCCCCTTTAGTGAACCAATCTGCACCCTGGTCAACAATGTGCAGTTGCCTAGTGGAGATAAGGACGCTCTAGGCAAATTTTTGGCCAAGGAGTTACCACAGTTTGAAAAACTAGAAGGACCATCCAACGTCGCTACCCATCGAATCCGACTCACAACCGATCAACCATTCAAACAACGATACTACCCGAGGAATCCTGCTATGCAGAAGGTCATCAACCAAGAAATCGATGAGTTATTGGAAAATGGAAGAATCGAACCATCCAAGAGTCCATTTAGCTCCCCGATAGTGCTAGTAAAAAAGAAGGACAACTCCTGGAGACTGTGCATCGACTATCGCCAGCTGAATGAGATTTCAGTCAAAGATGCTTACCCGCTTCCCCAAATCCAGGCAATCCTCGACAAGCTACGAGGAGCCAAATTCATCTCGACCATTGACCTGAAACAAGGTTATTGGCAAATCCCCTTAGAGTATGAATCCCGAGCCTATACGGCTTTTACCGTGCCCGGACGTGGATTATTCCAATGGAAGGTCATGCCATTTGGATTACATTCAGCCCCGGCAACTTTTCAGCGGGTACTAGACCAGGTAATTGGTATTGACATGGAGGAGTATGCGTTTGCATACCTAGATGACATCATTGTCATTAGCAAGACCTTTGAGGACCATCTGGGGCACCTTGCTAAAGTTTTTGAGCGGTTGCGAAGAGCCAACCTAAAAATAAATTCTGAAAAATGCGAGTTCTGTAAGCCAGAATTAAAATATTTAGGGCATGTGGTGAGCCGACAGGGCATCCACACTGATCCCGACAAAGTAGCAGCGGTGAGGGAGTTAAAAGCCCCCACCAATGTCAGAGAACTGCGACGAGTGTTAGGAATAACATCCTGGTATCGGAGATTCATCCAAGACTTCTCCACGGTAGTGTCCCCACTGACCAAACTGTTGAAGAAGAATCAGGGATGGTCGTGGCAAGCCGAGCAAGAGGAAGCATTCAATGCGCTGAAAGGGAAACTTACTTAAGCTCCCGTTTTAACCTGCCCGAATTTCAACGAACCTTTTACGCTACAAACTGACGCTAGCGACTACGGCCTCGGGGTAGTCCTGTCCCAGAAGGAAGAAGGCCAGGAGAAGGTCGTGGCATATGCCAGCCGCACGCTGACAGAGCTTGAGAAAAAGTACACGGTCACGGAGAAGGAATGCCTGGCCATACTATGGGGAATCAGGAAGTTGCGGCCTTACTTGGAAGGATACCACTTCACGGTTCTAACCGACCACCATTCCCTCAAATGGCTCCATTCACTGGAAAATCCCTCCGGGCGATTGGCCCGTTGGGCAATCGAGCTCCAGCAGTATGACTTTGACATACAATACCGTAAAGGCTCTTTAAATGTAGTGGCCGACGCACTGTCCAGGGATCCCCTACCCATCACCACTGTTGACTTCTTGGCGGCCAGCGTGGATTCGAAGGTAGACTGGATCCTCCGACAACAGCAATTAGTATCCCAGCATCCGAACCGCTTCCCTGATTATCGGCTCGAAGGTGACCAACTGTTCCGGAAATTTCACAACCGGAACCCACTTAGCGACCCTAACACGGAATGGAAACTATGTGTTCCTAAACATAAGCGACGGGAAGTACTCCAGAACAACCACGATTTAGACACTGCCGGACATCTAGGAATGGCCAAGACCACGGAAAGAATTGCCCGACATCATTATTGGCCTGGACTGAAAGCGGAAGTGGCTAAATACGTCGGCCAATGTATTAAATGTAATCAATACAAGGTACCCCAGCAAAAACCTTGTGGTCAGATGCACACCATGGCAGTGGAAGGACCATGGGAGGTGCTATGCATAGACTTCGTTGGACCACTGCCAAGGTCGATGAAAGGTAATACCATGATGCTGGTCATGGTTGACAAGTTTACCAAATGGGTGGAAGCCGTACCACTCCGGGCAGCCACCACGAACGGAGTCATCAAAGCTCTTCGGGAAAGAGTCTTCACACGGTTCGGGGTACCAAAAATTATCATTTCGGATAATGGCACCCAGTTTATTAGTCAAACGTTCAAAGAATTTTTAGATGACGTAGGCATTCAACAACGCCTAACCGCCCCCTATACCCCTCAAGAGAATCCCACCGAACGCGTTAATCGTGTAATCAAAATCATGATAGCGCAATTTGTACAAGAAAACCACCGCACTTGGGATGAACACCTCCCCGAATTCACCTTCGCCATAAATACGAGCCAGCATACATCAACCGGTTTCTCCCCCGCTCTACTCAATTTTGGTAGGGAAATCCGAGGACCAAAGGACCCCGATATCCCCCCTGCACTCAACGGACCCACAACTGACTCGTTATCTCTTCGGCAGGAAAGAATGAAAGCCCTCTACCAGCTAGTCAAACTGAACTTGGAAAAGGCGGCAGAGAGACAAGGTAAGCACTATAACTTACGAAGGCGGCCGTGGAAACCGAGCATTGGCGAGCGAGTGTATAAGAGGAACAGAGTACTCTCGTCAGGGGTAAATTATTTCGCCGAAAAGCTTGCACCCAAATACGATGGACCATATCGTGTGATGAAATTTATTTCCCCTGTTATAGTCGTGCTACAGAGGGAAGGAGACCAACATAAAAATAAGAAAAGGAGAGACGAATGTCGAGCTCATGTGCAGGATATAAAAGCCTACCAGACCAACGAAGAGGTCATTAACTCAGCAGCCATGAACACGGCAAGTAGTACACGAAAAGTAACGCGTAAAACAAATAAAAAACCTAAAAACAAAGTGCAAACAAAAGTGACCGATAAGTCCACACCCGATGGAGTAGCAACATCACCTTTTGTGCGACTAAGCAGCGTGCCAGCCAAGATGAAGCCACCATGTCTTCGACCAGCCCAGCCAAAACGCAGTCCCATCCATGTGGAATCCGTGGTGGTAATTCGGCCACCAGTACCCATCATGGACCAAATGATGGCCATCAGGGAGATGCGGCGACTGGCAGAGCAGAAGTGGGCAACACGTGCTGAATGTGAGGAGGGAACCCCAGTGGCTGAGACCACTACCAACGAGAGGCAACCAACATCAAGGCCCACACCACCAGGGTCCCCAATACTAATTTGTGACAGCCCGTCCCCGACCCACGGCGGCGAACTACCCCCAACTCCGGGAAGGAATATGCCGGATGTCAACCTAGACGAGGACCAACGACGGTCGCAGACGGTCTCCAGCTCAAACCAAATCCGCCAGGGCTCCACCGCCAGCACCCCGAGTAGCTCAACCTACTGTTGACGCCCAGCCCAGCCAATCCATTTGCCGGCATCAACATCATAAAACACCCTTTATACCGACCCGGTGCAAAGAGGCAGCGGTTCGTGATCAGACGACGATTTGGATCAGTGGTCGTCAAAATCAGCAATAAACAAGCGATCCTCACCTATCAAGACCAGCGGAGAGTGGAACTCTTGAGGCATTAAAGGACGTATTACTATGAAAAATTTTTTTTTACCTTTGCCCCAGAAATTTTTTGTTTGTTAAAAAAAAAAAAAAAAAAAAAAAAAAAAAAAAAAAAAAAAAAAAAAAAAAAAAAAAAAAAAAATTAAATAGAAATAATTTTTTGTTTACATTCGCCCCAGAGGAATTGTTTTTGTAAGGAAAAAAATAGATATATAATTAATATAATAAAGAATTGAATTACCTAAGTTAAAAAAAAAAAAAAAAAAAAAAGCCATGACTTTTTTTTATGTAAGGAAAAGAGGGATAAACACCTCGACAACATCAACAACTCGACATCGACAGCTAAGCAAAACAGTCGACATACCAACATTACGCTTGGTGGAATGGTCCACATATCAACACTCTTGCACTTACCGAAGTCTCCGATGCGAACGAGAAGGTTCTCGTCTACGTAAGAAAGGGGGGAGTGTAATGACCCATTACATTTTTGCCACCAACAACACCAATGCCCACAGGAAAGTACATATGTCCCATCATGTGTTTGCCACCAACAACACCAAGGCCAATGGCAGAATGCATAAAGACCAACACAGGCGATGATAAAGGGGACGGTAACATATACCAGCGACTTACCATTGACTCCACGTGGAGTGACATTTCACTGACTGGATACAACTCGCAGTCACTTACTACCAAAAGGTGTATAAGGCGACCAGTGAAATACATGAAAATTCATTCCGGTACCGGCAGCGTAGAAGCAGAGTTCAGGAAGCAAGACTGGGTGAGTAAATAGTGTCCAACGCTAACTCCTTGTGAATTTATAGTGTCCAACGCTACCTCGTTGTGAATTTATAGTGTCCAACGCTACCTCGTTGTGAATTTATAGTGTCCAACGCTACCTCGTTGTGAATTTATAGTGTCCAACGCTACCTCGTTGTGAATCCATAGTGTCCAACGCTACCTCGTTGTGAATTTATAGTGTCCAACGCTACCTCGTTGTGAATTTATAGTGTCCAACGCTACCTCGTTGTGAATTTATAGTGTCCAACGCTACCTCGTTGTGAATTCATAGTGTCCAACGCTACCTCGTTGTGAATCCATAGTGTCCAACGCTACCTCGTTGTGAATTTATAGTGTCTTACGCTACCTCGTTGTGAATTTATAGTGTCCAACGCTACCTCGTTGTGAATTTATAGTGTCCAACGCTACCTCGTTGTGAATTTATAGTGTCCAACGCTACCTCGTTGTGAATTTATAGTGTCCAACGCTACCTCGTTGTGAATTTATAGTGTCCAACGCTACCTCGTTGTGAATTTATAGTGTCCAACGCTACCTCGTTGTGAATTTATAGTGTCCAACGCTACCTCGTTGTGAATTTATAGTGTCCAACGCTACCTCGTTGTGAATTTAGTGGCTCCTGCTACCTCAGAGCAACCATTAACCCCTCTTCCTAGTATCTTTACAGCATCCACTGTACCAAGGAAGAGATACCAAGTCTCCAGCGTACTCCAAATCTGAACCCTAGAATTGGAAGCCTCTAATTCAAGACTGGCAACCTGAATCCGAACCCAAGAACTGGAAACACATAACCCCAGATAGGAAACCATAATCCACGTGGCCCAAGACCAACCCAGGACAGGAGATCATCATCCGACTGGCCCAAGGACCAATCCAAGAATCTGGTCGTGAATCCCGGACTAGACCACATCCCAGCCGAACCCCAAGTGAAGCTTCACCCGAAGAGGAGGGAACAGGGAAATCTGCCCTCATCAATGAAGACTTTGAAATAGACACTTAAATTTGAAATATAAAACATTGTATAACATGTATTAAACCAAAACTATTTATAATATCGGTAATAAACTAGCTTCAATAATCTAAAGTTTTGCTGCTTCTTTGGAAGACTCTGGATCCACTGAGCATACCTCAGCCTTTGACAAAAAGCAACCTCAGTTCTATTTTGCGAACTAAGCGCACGTTACATTGGTGTCAGAAGTGTAAATAAAACTTATTTGACTAATAAAAGCCGCGTTTTATTATTTATATTTTATTATAATAAAACGCGGCTATTATCACAATGATCCAATCCGGATCAGATCTTGATAATAAAACAGCTTTAGATCATCATATTTCCAGTTGGAAGCTGTGAGAGACTCGCTCTCTCAACTGACATTTCAAAAGAGTTGCAGAGTTGCCCTACGAACTTTTTTTTCAATGGTTAATTTTTTGTTCTTTTTTTTAGGGAAAAATGATATTCATCCACTTTGTCAAATATATATTTTTTTGCACTAATTCTTATTAATTTCACGAATATATGTTTCGTTTTGTAAAACTTTTTCATTATGTCATGTATTATACAAAAATGAATAAATGTGAAGTTTCTCGGTATCTATCTAAAATATATTTCATTTCACACAGATAAAAATGTTCATGTGGCAATACTGTTGTTATTGGAAATATTGGAAATGATACCAACGTTTCAATGGAAAGTCTCCTCTTGTGTGAAATAGAAGAACTAATTTTTAGGCTGTGTGTGAATTGGGTTAAAATTTCTCACCTTGGTTAAATTTTGACATTTGTTTTGCGGTGGATTCAGATGTTAAATTTTTGCTGTGTGAATTGGGTTAAAAGGGTTTTTTTGAAACACTATTTTCTCTAAAATTCCTTTATAGTTAAAGAAATTTCCCTGCAAAATTCCTTTTTATCATTGAATTTAATTTATTTTTTACTTTAAATAAAGCAACTTTAAGAATGTAAATTTAATATTACGTTCCAAAAAGTGTTAAGATCTCCATTTTGCATATTTTCTCTTGTTCTTGTACTACTATTTTCATATGTTGAGACAATAGTCCCGCATTTTGTCAAAAATATTTCCCATCACGGATATTTTGATAATGGGTGTATGAACACTTGTTTTTGCAGCACTGACAACAACAGCAAAAAAAATCATCGATTTGAGATCTGTTTACAAAATGAATAACAATTTGAAGAAATGTTTTACAATAATTTTATTTATTTAAATGTCTTATCAATTAATTCTATTGAACCGCAATGAAAAATTCTTGAATTATGTTTGAAAATATAATTTTGCATAGATACATTCATGTTCGCATTTGTTGCTCAATTCGTATTTGAATGAGTTTTAGTTTTTCTTCGGGAAACCCTAAGAAACAGTAATTTTATTTTTATAAATATGTACATATGTTTTTCGATAAAAAAAGGTCAAACTTACATTTATTGTAAGGTTTTCACGTAATTATTTCTTGTTGTCCAATTTTTCGTGTGCCGTCCATACTGCTAAAAACTACTTTCTGCTTTGTTTACTGTTTGTTCGACAAAAAAAAGTTATGAATGCAACAAGAACTAGACACACCTCTCTTTCTTGACAAACGTCAAATTTTAACCCATTTTAGCCTGCTCCGCGAGCAGGCTAAATGGGTTAAAATTTTATCCCATCTTTTTCACCACGCTAGTGTCATATTTTAACCCATTTAACCCAATTTTAACCCAATTCACACACAGCCTTAGGCTAAGGCCACGCAGTCAGCGATAAGCGAGCGAGCGATTGAACGATCAGCGATTAAGCGACAAAGTCGAGCGACGAGTGGCCTTTTCGTGAGCGACATTTCTTTAGCGATTAGTTGTTAAAATGCCGTTGTCAAGAGCACTACGTTTATATTTGTTGTCCACCAACCATCTGTTGCTCTTGACGCTAAGCGATAAACTAAAAATTAGAACAAGTTTGGTGACAGAGCGACGTCGTTCAGTCGCTTAAAAAAATCGCTCATCGCTCGCTCAATGCATGGCCAGTTCAATGCAATTTCATTTGTTTTAATTTTTTCATGTCGCTCAGTCGCTCGCTCGCTCGCTTATCGCTGACTGCGTGGCCTCGGCCTTAGATCACAAAAATAGATCCAACTAAAAAGCAGGATTTCGCTTTGTTGTTGTAACCACAGAGTAGATAATACAGAGTATCCACTTCCACCCCTTCAACCCGAAACACCCGCAAAAAAATTTTCAATATGGCGTCCTATTTCTGAGTTCGAGGCTCTGTGCTCACTAGTATGAACTGTAAAAACTTAACAAAACGCCTGCATCGGTATGAAATTTTTTACTAATTTTTGTCTTTTTCAGTGAAATACTGGTCAAAATGGAAAAAAAAGTTATTTCCTGCAACTTAAATTCATTTTTCTAAATTCTAGGTTGTATGAAAATTAAAAATTATCGATTTTTTTTGCAACCAAAAAAAATTTTTTTACTTTTCAAACTCAACTGACTTTGATCTGTGGGAAGTGAAGGCCAGTGAGATCATCCGGGTGGGGTCATCCGGTTTAGTTTAGCTTGTAGGCAAAACGCACTACCTTGCTGAAGTGGACTCTCTGGTTATACTCTGTGGTTGTAACGCTAATAAACCCATGATCTGATCCGGATCAGATCAATAATAAAACGCGGCTAAAGTGAAAAAAAAAAGTAAAAAGAAAAATAATAATTATATACAGTGAAAATGGGTAAGATGTTAGAAGAGCTCAACTGCATTGAGCTTAAAAGTGAGTTAGGTAAGCGAAATCTTTCTAGAGCGGGATCGAAAAATGAGCTCGTCCTGCGCTTGCGTAACTATTTGGAACAGCAAGGGGAAGACGTAAACACTTTTGTTTTTGAAATAGAAGTGGAAGAAGAGGAAGTAAGTGAAAGTGTAGATTTTTCTAGTATGATGAAACTTTTGTTAGAACAGCGAAACGAACAAAAGAAGGAACAGCAGAATATTCTCGGACGTCTGGAAGAGCAGAGAAACGATCAAAAGAAGGAACAGCAGAATGTTCTCGAACAACTGGAAGCACAACGAAACGAACAAAAGAAGCTGATTGAAGAGCAACGAAACGAGCAAAAGAAGGAACAACAGAATATTCTCGAAAGACTTGAGGCGCAACAGAATGTTTTGGAAGGTCATAAAAACATTCTAGAAGGTACATTGGGTAACATTGAGAAAAATTTATGTGCCCTAGACGAACGCGTTGAAGGTGTGGAAAAACAGCTTTCTGTTGTAGAGAATCGTTCCGAAATCGTAGAAACCCGATGTGATAAACAGTTCTCTGTTCTGACCAAGGAATTGGACCAGATCCGGAAAATCAAAGTTCGAGAATCTGCTGGAGAGTTTGCAAGGAAAAAGGAGATGAAACCGCCAACATTTGATGGACAGTCGTCTTGGTCAGTTTACAAGAGACAATTTGAGGCAGCCGCGACAACAAATGGCTGGGATGACGAAGACAAGTACATTGCACTGACTCTTGCTCTTAGAGGACCAGCAGCTGAATTACTTCAAACAGTTCCAGCTGGTAAGGGCGGCGATTTCAGTTCTCTCGTGGCAGCTATAGATAAACTCTTTGGCGACAGCCACTTGAAAGAAGTCTTCCGAGTCCAACTCAATAACAGAGTCCAGAAAAGGGGTGAAAGTCTACAGCAGCTCCAAGCAGACGTCGAAAGACTGGTTCACCTGGCATACCCGGATGCTGGAGAAGAAATCATCAACCAGCTTGCTGTTGAGTCCTTCGTCCGTGCCATTTCGGATATAAATCTACAGAGGTCTGTGCGAACTGCTAGAACACGTACTCTTTCTGAAACTTTAGCATTCGCATTGACAATTGAAGCAGCAGAACAAGCTTCTCATGGAGTACATCGACTTAGAGAAGCCATAGTCGAAGAGTGCTCGTGCCAAAGAGCTGAAATACAAAAGAACCAGCGGAGCGGACTAGCAAGATGTTGGAACTGCAACAAGACCGGGCACTTACAGCGTCAATGCCGACTACCACCAAATAAAGCCGGTTGTCAACATTGTGGAAGCAAGAGATCCAACCCAGAACGAGGTAACAACAACACCAGCGTTACGTATCAGCCCGTTTACCATCAGGTAAGAACCAACTTCGAGGGGCAGAGGCTGGTTTCTTGTATCGATGGCCCCAGAACCACCATCCAGGTCTCTCAGACCAAACGAGACAACAAAAGTCTGACTGTAGAAACTACTATTAACGGGAACAAACATGTGGCTACCATCGACACCGGTGCCACAACCTCCATAGTACGTCGAGACCTGGTAAAGACGACGTGGCTTCATAACACCAATAGCTACCGTCTAAGAACCGCAACGGGAGAAGCAGCAAGAGTATATGGAGAAGTGTGTCTTAAGATCCGACTGGCCGATCTAGTGTTTACTCATCAATTCCTGGTGGCAGATATATGTGACGAGTGCATCATTGGAATCGACTTTATGAAACAGCACGGAGTTATTTTGGACATCGGTAATCAGGTTTTGAAGTACCAAAATAAGGAACTTCCAATGACCTATTCGAACGAAAGTACGTCGACACTGAGGACTGTCATCACGGAAGATCTGATTCTGCCTCCTTCTTCTGAAGTGTTCGTTTGGACAAAACTGGAAGGTGAGTTTGGAAGCCTTCGATACCTAATGGTGGAACCAGACCCAGAGTGTTCCTCCCAAAGCGTCATCATTGGGAAAACACTAGTAGCACCGAAAAACAAAATGGTCCCCGTACGATTACTAAACACCAGACCGTACGATGTAAGGTTGAAGAAAGGAGAAGTCGTTGGACGTTGCGAATCGGTTGCAGCAATTACGAAGATCACAGACGAAGCCCCGAGAAAAACTATAACTCCGGAGGAGCTCAAAACCATCAGAGCTAAAATACTGTATTCATCCAACCTTGATCACCAACAAACAAGGATGGCTGAAAATCTCCTACAAGAGTACAATGACATCTTCGCATCGCAAAAGGGACAATATGGTAGGACACAGTTGGTGCAGCATCGCATCAACACAGGAGATGCAAGACCGATTCGTCAACCCGCAAGACGCCTTCCACTGGCCAAACAAGGTGAGGTTGAGGAAATGATAACAGCAATGAAGAAGGACGGGCTTATTGAAAATTCCAAAAGTCCTTGGGCTTCACCAGTGGTGCTAGTGAAAAAGAAAGACGGAAGCACTCGTTTTTGTGTGGACTACCGAAGGCTGAATGATGTGACTAAAAAGGACAGCTATCCCCTGCCGAGAATCAGTGATACCCTGGATGCTATGGAGGGAGCCCAGTGGTTTTCGACGCTGGACTTGAAGAGTGGATATTGGCAAGTTGACATCCACCCTGATGATCGGGAAAAGACGGCGTTTTCTACAGGTAATGGGCTCTGGCAGTTTAAAGTTATGCCGTTTGGGCTATGCAACGCTCCGGCAACGTTCGAGCGTTTGATGGAGTGCGTTCTTCAAGGACTGACGTTGAAAGTGTGCCTTGTCTACTTGGACGATGTCATTGTTTACGGGAAAACATTTGACCAACATTGCAAGAATCTAAAAGCCGTGTTTCAGAGACTTCGAGAGGCTAACCTTAAACTGAATCCGGAAAAATGTGCACTTTTCAAAACCGAAGTTAAGTATTTGGGACACATCATCTCTTCCCAAGGAGTGAAGACTGATCCTGAAAAAGTTGACTCCGTCAAAAATTGGCCAACACCACAGGACAAACATCAACTCCGAAGCTTTCTTGGTCTTGCCACATATTACCGACGTTTCGTTAAGAACTTTGCTGGAGTTGCAAAGAGTTTGCATCAGCTCACCGAAAAAGGGAAGCAGTTCAAATGGTCAGGTGAGTGTGAAAAATCTTTTCAGGAACTCAAATACCGCCTCTGTAACGCTCCAGTGCTGGCACATCCAACACCTGGCAAAACATTCATCATCGACGCAGATGCAAGCAACGTTGGAATCGGGGCGGTACTATCCCAAGTGCATGATGGCGAAGAGAAAGTGGTGGCATATTATAGTAAGGTCCTCTCGAAGCCTGAAAGAAACTACTGCGTGACCAGAAGGGAACTGCTGGCTCTTATCTTGGCAACAAAGCACTTCCATAAGTACATCTATGGACAGAAATTCCTTCTGCGGACAGACCATGGTGCTCTGAACTGGCTGTTGAACTTCAAAAATCCAGAAGGTCAAGTCGCAAGGTGGATAGAAAGACTGCAGACTTATGACTACCAGATTCAACACCGCAGAGGAAAGCTGCACTCAAACGCCGACGCATTGTCCCGAAGACCTTGCAAAGAGGATTGCAAGCATTGTAGGCGACAAGAAAACGAAGAAAATATTACCGCTCAGCGACTAAGAGCTGACCCCATATGCGGATGGAGCAATGAGGAAGTGAGGACCGCTCAACAGGAGGATCCAGATATCGAACCCATTCTCGCATGGAAAGAAAATGAAGAGAAACCAGAATGGGGAGACATTTCTGACCGGAGTCCAGTTCTCAAAGCCTATTGGGCACAGTGGGACTCACTATATGTGCAAGAAGGTGTCCTCAGGCGAAGATGGGAGTCCGTTGACGGTAAATCATATGTGATGCAGCTGATCGTACCGCAATCGAAAGTCAGTGAAGTTCTTCGGGAGATGCACGACGGACCATCTGGAGGTCACCTGGGAGTTAACAAAACACTGGAGAAGGTGCGACATCGGTTCTACTGGTTACATGCTAGAGACGACGTGGAGAAGTGGTGCCGAACATGTGACAAGTGTGCTGCAACCAAAGGACCTGGTAGGAAGATTCAAGGTAAGATGCATCAGTACAACGTTGGATCGCCTTTTGAGAGGATTGCAGTAGATGTGGCTGGGCCTTTTCCAGAGACCAACGCTGGAAACAAGTACATTCTGGTTGTAATGGACTATTTTAGCAAATGGCCTGAGGCGTATGCCATCCCAAATCAAGAAGCCAAAACGGTGGTCGACCAGATTGTGTTTAACTGGGTAAGTAGGTTTGGCGTACCTATGGAACTCCATTCCGACCAAGGGAGGAACTTCGAGTCAAACATCTTCCAAGGAGTGTGCGGACTACTTGGCATCAAGAAGACCAGAACCACACCGCTTCATCCAAAATCTGATGGGATGGTTGAAAGATTCAACCGGACCTTGAAAGAACACCTCACCAAGGTCGTAGGCGACTACCAAAGAGACTGGGATAGGCACGTACCGCTATTCCTGATGGCCTATAGAAGTGCGGTACATAGCTCGACAGGACAAACACCATCTGACATCCTGTTCGGGAAAACCATGCGGCTGCCCAGCGAACTTATAGTGGCGAGGCTGCAGATGGAATTATTCGGGACGAACAATCTTAAGGAGGGGGCAGTGTAATGAACACCCAACATTTATACCAATTTCCTAATCGAAACGTTTAACCGAAAACACAACTGGCAACACTATAATGGAATGGTATAAAATGACTGGCATTGCTTGTAAGCCAGTGTGTGTGAGTGTAGAGATTTTTGACAGCAAATGTGGAAACCATGGAGAATAAACTGGAACGCTCTAGATGAGTGTTGTTCTATATAAATGGACCGCTGACGCAACGAGCAGTCAGTTTTGATTATAGAGTGATAAAGTTAAGAGTGAAATGTTGTTAACCAGTGGTAGTCCAATAGTCGAGTTGAGTTCGAATAATACAGCCTTATTTATAAACCCGTATTATCGGCGGATTAAGGTTACTACGAACTTAATACTCCACTAATACTCCAAACCTTATTTATAAAAAAAATACACCAGTATTAGCGGCGGATTAAGCTAATACTGGTTCATAGGAGTTTTAAGGGAGTATTAAGGTCGTATTAAGGTCTAAATGTCATTTTGTTCAAATTTTTGGAGGAAAAGTGGAAAATTATTTTGGTTTTGTGAATAATTTTAATTCTTTTTCCGCCTTAACTACGAGATAAATAAATTAATAAATGAAAACTAATATTTCTTGTTTTGTTTTGTTTAATATCCACTTTGGAAAAATTTCCGCCAACCACAAAAAAAAATAATCATAATGGTGTTCAACGCAATAAAGTTTTTCAGATAATCTAACTTTTTTTGGCCTCTGATTGGTCAAAAATCACGCATCAAAAGAAAATCTAAAACTTTGGCCAATCAGAGCCCGAAAGAAGTTAGATTATCTGAAAAAACTTAATGCATTGAACGTGCAAAATGAAGTCAGCTGGGATTTGTTTACGTTTATAGTAACCAGAGCTATAGATGGGTAATTTTTTTGATGAAAAATTTGACATAAGCAAGTATTAACTAATACGGGTTGGAAAATGTTTTATAAATAAGGATTCGCTCGACCTGGCGTAAGGGAGTATTAAGTGCTAATACTAGTATTAACTAATACCAGGTTGAACCGAGTATTAGCGAAATCTAATAAATAAGGCTGATAAAGTATAGATACTGAATAAAAGTGATAGAAATAATTTGAAAGGTGAAGTTTTATTTTGCGAACTAAGCGCACGTTACAATACATATATCTTTCCCTTTTGATCATTTTTGACTGCTTTGTTTGTTTGTTCGATATTGTTTTTTTCTTACATTGGGCTATATTTTTTAGCCAAATAATTCCATGAGAAAAGCCATTAGCTTCAGCAAAAAAGAACTAGTGCAAAATCCTGTATTATATACACCACCAGGTAAGAAACAGGGCGAAAATTCAATATGAATATAGTTCTTATTTCTTTAATTTTTAATCGAGAGAAAAAATTTCTTTGCAAATACCACATTTTTTTTGAACACGTCCTTTCGAAAAAGCTTTGATGAACTGAAACTTAGATTAATAAAGAGTGTTGAGATCCGAATATAAAGTGGTTCAAGTGAGATTCTGTTTAAGCCCAGTGTTGAGATCCGAATATAAAGTAGTGCTAGTGAAATTTTGTGAATGAGTGCGTGCACCAGCTTGTGGGGAGGTATCAATGTGTTAGTGTGGTTTTCCATCTTGTTCTTTATTAATCTAAGATACTAGCATAAAAAAACACGCCTGGTATGTGTCGTATTACACCCAGACGGTTTTGCAAAGACGCAAATAAGTGCGAAAGAGAGAGCAGATGAAATAGAAATACTTTGAAAAGTCTCTACCCGCAAAGTTTTGGGTTGAGGATTGTCCAGTTGTCTTGGATGGTTTTTGACGTTTCTTTTTCTTATCTTTCTTTGTTTCTTGTAGTTGCTTTATTGTGTCTTCTAATGTTCATGAGTAAAGAAGTAGTATGTCGTCGGACAATTTCTTTAATTTTCCATGTATTTTCATGTATTTTCCATATCCATGATGTCAATAATCATTGCTGCAAAATATAATTAAATTATTTACCACTTCAAATGACATTTTGCTCTTTATGAGATTATTTTTATGGATTTATAAATAATGCAGCTGAGCTTCTTTGATTATTATCACACTTTGACTCTGTGGGTGAGAACAAAAAATTAAAGAGAAGTGTCAAAAAACACGCAGCCGCAAAACGACTGAGTGTAATAATGAGAGACTGACGGGATGAGGGTTTAAAAGAAAATATACGAAACACGCAGCAGGCAGACAGTCTGAATGTAATACGGCTCTATCCGAGTATTTTTGGTATTCTATTCAAGTGATCAGCTGATAGAAATTTTTTTTTTTTTTTTTTCATGTTGATTTTTTGTTTTGGTGTGAATTTATTTCAGCATTAAGCCTTGCGCAAACCAGCACGATAAGTGCGCGCGATGCAATTGCGTTAAGTCAAACCTACATAAGGTTACATCTTACATGTATTTCATTTTGCCAGAAATCGCATCGCACGACGTTATCGCGCTGTAATCGAAAAAAATTAATTATAATCGTCTAGCAAAGATATTTTGAATGTTTTTCTGTTTTCAAAAGTCGAATTTTAATATTTCACAGCTGTTGTCTGCAGCTATCTGGAAAAAGGTATCTGAACCGTTAAAAAACATATCTAGATACGGCTATCCGATAGGTTCTTGAACGCGCTCAATGAATAATCAACTGAAAAACTGAACGTTTGACCAGTCAGAAGCCGAGAAAAGTTACAAGCCTAGCTTTTCATGAATGCGCTCATCTTATTTATTTATTTTTTTAAAACAAAAGCAAATCTAACTCTTATCTTCGATAATTTGCATACATTACATATTACGTTTGAACAGACATTGTCAAAAATTGCTTGATCAACTAACGTATAAAATATCTAGGGAATGGAAAGAAACAACACAATAGAATGAATTATCAGCAGTACAAAATGGAAATGATCAACCAAGTGAGTTAATTTATAATTAAATCATTAGGTTTCAGTCGGGCGGGTAGAAATTTATGGAATGGGTTAACTGAGATGGGGTGTTCTCAACTTCTTTTTGATTTTTGGCTGCACGACTGAACGAATATTTGTTGATTTTGACCTCGTTATAATTATATTTGCATTAAGATTACCACATAATGTACATAGGACGGGTAGGCTGACAAATTACTTTGAGCTGATATATTATGTATAAATATGTAGGTACCTTTACAAGGCTTAAAAAGTGTTAAAATTTGAGGCGGCTGCTTGACGACTTACTATACTCCAAATTTGATATTTTGCAGGAAATGTAAGTGTATATATATGTACATATGTGTGCATATATATAATATTTGCAATATGGACAAAAGTATCGTCAAAACCGACCAAACTAAATGAAAAATTTGTTTATGATGTTGGGGCGCTTACTAGTTATGTTACTCGATTCTAATTCTTAAGAACGTAGAGGTAAAAATGAGACTTCGCCTTGGTAAATTTTGTGAAAAGCAGAACTCAATTCCACTCTTATTCTTATTTGAAAGCATTTGAAAGTAATAAAAAAAAAAAATAATTTCCGAATGTTTGGAAACAGAAATAGAGTAGAATTAAATAGGGCCCCTTTACTTTCATGTATTCTATTTATATTTATCTAACGAGTCAAAGCCAAACTTAGCTGTCTTAGGAGAGGTGGCCCACTTTTTTACATAATTTTTTGAATACCTATGTGTCATAATTGTTTACCTGTATTGTAAATTGGTATTCAATATATAATTAACGGCATAAAGTAAAGTACCTAGGTCATTGTATACCGAACATAATCTTAACTCGGGCTAGATTAAAGTACCTAGGTCATTGTATACCGAAATTATAGTAGGTGTGTATTATAAATCGCATTAGTGGTGTTAGAAAGCCATTTCTAAAACGTTTTTATGATATAAAGACTAGTGAATCAAACACACTCTTTTAATCCGTGCCAATTTAATCTCGGTTTTCGTCTTAAATCCGGTCCAGCCAGAACAGACATTGATAACCCTGCCGCCGTATTAGCAATTACCTTTTTGATGAAAATACAAGTTCTGAAATGAGTAGAGTTTGGAGATTATAGTTACCCAGAAAGTTTCAAAAGAATATTAGAAGAATAATTTACATACTTCCTCAAGTGGACATTTCACTTCGGGGTGAACCTGAGCCTCAACCAACATCTTTCTCCAACATTTTCGGTCGAGGTCTTCTTTCACTTCATTGCGCCACCTAAGACGAGATCTTTCCCTTCCGCGATTTCCCTGCAATAAGCTTTCAAAAACCCGTCGAGCCGGAGCGTTGATGTCCATCCGCTCTACATCACCCAGCCATCGTAGTCTCGCGATGCGTTTTTTTCTAACTATGTATGTCAATGTCGAGGTACAGCTCATACAATTCGTTGTTGAATTTTCGTCTGCACAAATTATTTTCACAACAGGATCATTCGGAGTATTTTTCTTTTGAAATCAACAAAGATGTCTTCATCCCCTTTAGACAAGAAAAATGCTTCCGCGCCGTACAGCAGGACTGGCATAATCAAGATCTTATAAATGGTTACCTTTGCTTTTTTAACCCAAAGAATTAACACTTCTCAAGACTTATTCTCCGTTTGATCTACGCACTGATGTTATTTGCCTTTACTGCTTCGAAGTTATGTCTGTCTATTGTTACGTTTTGTTTAACTGGCTGAACACAATGCAGACGGAGCTGCAACTGGAACTGGAACTGGAACAGCTGTCAAATTATTGAATACACACAAATTCAATAGCGCGAACACAATGCGACGGAGCTGCATACGCAACTGGAATCGGAACTGGACAAGTTGACGAACTTTTAACTTTTGCTGGACAGCAAATTTGACGTTTATGATTTTGTAGGAAAAAAAAAAACATTTTGTGTGTAAATTATTGTGTGACAGCCAAGTGTTAAGGCCTCAACCCATAGAATCCGTTGCGTCCGTTCGCTCTCGGATTCACCTGACAGCTCGATTAAATACACACGATCTTATGAGAGGTGACCCATAAGCATCGGATGCAACGGACGCAACGCAAAAAGTAGCCCAACTTTTAACTTTTTGCGTCCGGCAGAAGAGAGACATGCGCAGTAAGAACCAATTTGAAATTTTCTCTCTGATGACATGCGCAGTAAGAACCAATTTGAAATTTTCTCTTCTGCTAACATGAGTGGTCTTGTTGAGTTGAGACACCGCAACGGATTCTATGGGTCACCCCAATCCGTTGTGTCCGGCAAAACTCACAGCTGTCAGGTGAATCCGGCAACGAACGGACGCAACTGATTCTATGGGTCGGGGCCTTAAAGTAAAGGCCTCTTTGTCTCTCTTCTGCCGGACGCAAAAAGTTAAAAGTTGGGCTACTTTTTGCGTTGCGTCCGTTGCATCCGATGCTTATGGGTCACCTCTCATAAGATCGTGTGTATTTAATCGAGCTGTCAGGTGAATCCGAGAGCGAACGGACGCAACGGATTCTATGGGTTGAGGCCTTTAGTTTTTTTGTTTTTTGGTTTTTACTTTCAATTTATAACAATTTTGTGGTGAGTTATAATTAATGAAAGGTTTGAGTGGTTGGTGTACTAATTTTGTTTTTTTTTTTTTTTTTTCAAAGTACCCTTTCGTTCGTCTCTCTTGATACAAGGGCCGCACCCACCACCTCCTATTTCTTTTTTTATAGTACTTTAAATTTCTGATAATTGGAACAAGCAACACAATACCATTTATTTCCTCATCCATAGTAACAATATCAAATTTGTTTTGTTTATAAAATACTCAAACCGACTTTATAAAATACAAAATAATGTGTCAAATGATGGAAATGTCAAAAGCTGTACAGCTGCATTGTGGGCCCATTAAAATCGAAACGTACAGCAATTTTGACAGCTCATCCAGTTCCGATTTTGCAGTCCAGCTCCGTTTTTGCATTGTGTTCAGCCAGTAATTCGTCGGTGTGCGTAACATTTCCCGCATTCAGTTTTGTAATCACTACGTAGTGGAAAGTTGACTAGCTTTGTGAATGCAAAATGCACTACAAACGTAGGCAACCCTGAAGTTTGAAACTTCAGGGTTGCCTACGTTTATAAGCACACAAAAAACACGAAACAATTATTGCGTTTTGGGAACTTTAAATAATCTTGTCTTTTAAATTAAGCAAGTTAAATTACATATCTCTTCACTGCCTTCAATTTGATAAAAATTGTCATAAAAATTTCATTTTGCTCTTTAATCTTTCGTGTGTTTACCCAACAGCTGATTCTCAAACGTCAAACTAACTTTAATAGTGTTCAATGACCTGTTCTAGAACAGTTTCAGACAGAAAAGATCAGCCTTTTGGTGTTCAATGAGAAATTTTCTGTTCTTTTCTGATCTTTTCTGATCTTTTTTTGTGTTCAATGATCTGTTCTAGAACAGTTTAGCACAGCGTTTTCTGCACCTCCTCTTGAGCAAGTGCAAGTTTGGTGAAAACTGTCAAAAGCAGCTGTTGACTTTTTGCTCGTAGTATTTTAAGCGCATTGTAATTTTAATTTGTTGTAAAAAGTTCAAAATTTTTTTAAAAAATCAGGAAAATAACACCTAACCTTTTGCTGAAAATAAAATTACTGATTCGTGACGAAAATACGCTAAATTAAATTGATATCAGAAAAAGAGAAATTGGTGGTTGTTTTTTTTTTCGTTTTTGTTGTTGCTTTTTTTGACAAGTTTGCTTGTTCTAACTTGCCTGACGTTTTTCACTGCTTCTGTGCTGTGCTGTTCTGATCTAAAAAAAAGCCATTGAACACATCTTTTGTAGCTGTGATTTTTGCACTACGTTTGAGGGGAAATTTCAACTCGTTTCGTAGTTGTTTCTAACCAATCAGAAGAGTTCACTATGTAGTGACTAGAAAACTGAATGCGACCATTGTATATACATATAAACTATTGTATATATAAACTATAGTAGCATTATGGAGGGGAAATCGATGCTATCACCGTCTATACTCTCCATTTAGCATACCACCTTCTCAAATCGGAAAAAAGGAATCGTATTTGTTATAATATGTACCTATTTGTTTTTAAAATTAAGTTCCCCTGAAGAAGGTAACAACCCTTATTAAAACGCCTTAACGTCTAACTTAAAGTGTTTGGTCACTTTAAGCCGAAGGAAAATATATTTTCTACCAAAAATATACAAATGAAATTGGTCAATATATCGCTTTACTTACTTACTTTGGTGGGCATTACAATTCGGGGTGAACCTGAGGAGCCTCGACCAACATCTTACGCCAACAATATTCCTTTCGGGCGAGCTCTCTCTAGTTTGCACTCTAAGTCGGTTTAGGAGTTCTTCCACTTGATTGCGCTACCTAAAATGAATGGTTCTCTTTCCATGATTTCTTTGCAATGTGCTTTCGAAAACCCATTGCGCCAGAGCGTTTGGGTTCATCTGCTCTACATGGCCCTGCCATCATAGCCTCGTGATGCGTACTCTTCTGGCTATGCCTATGTTGCGGTTAACAGTTGACAGTTAATACAGCTCGTTGTTGTATCTTCTTCTCCACACATTGTCTTCGCATACGGGACCAAAGATCATTCGGAGAATTTTTCTTTCGAAACAACCAAGGGTTTCCTCATCCGCTTTCGATAAGTTCCAAGATTCCGCGCTGTAAAGCAGGACTGGCATGATTAAGGTCTTATAAAGACTTGGTTTTCCTAGAGAGGGTTTGTTTCTCGATTGCCTTCATAACCCAAAGAAGCAACGGTTGGCAAGAGTTATTCTCCGTTTGATCTCCGCACTGATGTTGTTTTCACGCTCTTCATAATGTGTATTTGGTGATACAGGGTTGCCAACTCAACATTGATTATGTAAATTGAATAAAATCGCAAAAAAATAGAAAAAAGATATATTAAATATTCCAGAGGTTTCTAGCGAAAATCTAATACGCCACTTTTAACAGTTTTTAATACATACACACTGAAAATTTAATGAAAATCGTTAGACAAGTTTTCTTTAAACACGGTTTTTTATTTTTCACTTCTTTGAAAAATTAAAAGATAAATAGGGTGGCGCAACAGAGCGAGGAGCCAGTGGGCCTAGCGCGTTTCTCACAACCATGCCTTGTGAGGAAATGGAGGGGACCTGCAATTTTATGCCGGTTCCGAACGGCTAATTGAGAATTCATGGCAATGAATTTACTAACGGAGGACTTGCCAATTCCTCGCGAAAGGCGATACCCGCGAAAAAACATTTGTGCCTCTGCTGGGATTCAAACCTCTGGGTTAGCAGGTGGACATGCTAACCATCACGCCACGGGTTGAAAAATTAGTTTTTTAAAAATCAAGTATGCAAGTCTTAAACCTTGCCAGAAAATGTTTTGGCAAAAAAATTGAGAATAATCAAAGACACTGTGTTTTTTACAAAACCAGTAAAAATTTCAAAAATTTAAATCTTTCAAGTCTTTTTTAACCCTTTGTTGACTAAGCTACGAAAAACCTCAAAAAAAGAAAAGAATTTTTTTTAATAATATTTGATATTACAGCAATTTAAAGCACATTTCAATATTTTGCATGGACATCTAAGGACTCAAATTGATAATAGTACTCAAAAAATCCGTGGGGCCATAGAAAATAAAAAACATCATAAGAATGTTCAATATTTGCTTCTTTTTTAATTCAATATTATTCTCGTATAAATACACTGTCATCATTTATTGCATATTTTATTACTCACAATCACGCTCTTCAAAAGTAAACTTAGATAAGAACAAACAAAATTAAAACATAGAGATTACATAGTTCTTAAAAGTCGCCAATAGTGTCAAATTTTACTCATATAGAGATTTTACCTGAAGTAACATTAAATGGCAGGTACTCACAGGTACCGTCGGCCAACAAAGATTTAAACCATCTAGGACAGCGGTATTCAACCTTTTCTTGATGAGGGCCACAAACACGTGTTAGCGTGTGTGTCGCGGGCCCTATTAAAAAAATGAGGTGTTATTAAAAAACGTAGTACAATATTCAATTTTTAAAGTTCAATTTTATTTATTATAATGAGAAGGTGAAAGATAGGAAAAAACTTTGTACACAATTTTAAATTTAAAGTTGAATTTTATTAATAACTAGCGGCCCGTCCCGGCTTTGCACGGGCACTAAACATGACATTTACTACACACATATTCACAATTTTTCGCGTCGAATAAAAAAAAAATAGGAAATTTAATTCTTAGATATTGTTTAAAAATTTTTATTGCAAAGAGGTCATAACCCCAAAAGAAAGGCGTTTTATTGTGTTAGAGCTTCCCTGTAAACAATATTTGTTGCTGTTTTATTTTGTGGCAACAAAATTAATTGATTTTCATGGGCTCTGACCTAGTTCAACATACAGTTGACCATGAGTAAAACATTTCTTTCGCAGTTTGATCCCTATCAATTCGAAGGTTTGGCCTTGGGACTTGTTAATTGTTAATGCGAAAGATGTTTTTACCGGAAACTGAAGCCCTTTAAATGGGATTGGCAGATCAGTCGGGATCATAGGTATCCTCGGTATATGAGCCAGTTGACCAGCTGCCAGTGATAATAGTTGCTACAGTTAAATTGTCCTTTAACTCTTTAATAAGCAGCAGGGTTTAAATTTCTTAAAAGCATTATTGGGATTCCAATTTTTAATTAAAAATTCATGTGGTGGCAGTCCAGAAGGGTTCAACGAATTTAAAAATTCCTGTGGATAATGGACTGCGTCTTCGATATTAGTCACAGTGTCGATCGATTTGTATGTTTTTATTTGACCGGGGACTTTTTGAACTATTAGACTGTTTATTTCATTAACAGTATCATTCTTAGATGACACTATAGCCCTAGAACTTAGCCAATGAAAGTCCTTTTCGTGCAAATTCTCGATATCAGGGTATATAGCATTAAGTTTTCCAAATTATGGAGTATTCGACCTAGAGTTTCATCCAGAAGAATGTCACAATGACCGCTTAAATTTGGAGTGGAAAAAATTCCTTCTCCAAGTTTTAGCAGTTGTTGTGCGAAATCGCAATCAGTCATTCTATGAACATGAGCTCC
Organism: Melanostoma scalare; assembly: GCA_949752695.1. Taxonomy (NCBI): domain Eukaryota; kingdom Metazoa; phylum Arthropoda; class Insecta; order Diptera; family Syrphidae; genus Melanostoma; species Melanostoma scalare. Next base: position 65,614,258 of record OX456986.1, on the reverse strand, counting down.
CATATTCGTTCGTAATTTCAATGTTTCAATCGAAGCCCATAAGGGTGACGATTTCAAGCATACCTTGATGATATCTGCTCGCGTACCTCTGTTCATAACAGGGAGAGTTTGTCGGAAATCTCCCGCAAAAACAAAAGTAATCCCGCCCATGACTGCAGAGGAGTTCCTTAGATCCTGTAAGGTTCTGTTCACGGCTTCTATATGTGCTCTATGGCTCATCTTGCATTCGTCTCAATGAGGCATCTTGTAGTAATTTACCAAGAGGCCCATTTTTGCGGATAGAACATGTAGATTGTTGCTCAAGATTTACGGATAGCGGAAGTTTAAAAGTAGAATGAGCAGTTTTTCTATCCGTCAAGAGAGTTTCAGCAATTCCTGAGGTAGCAACTGCTATTGCTATCTTCCCCGATTCTCTTATCTTGGCAAGTATCCAATTATCAAGAAACATCTTTTCTGTTCCACCGGGTGCATCCAAAAAGAAAACTTTTCTTTTGTCATTAATGATGCTATCGACTATAGTTTCAAAAGCATCTCTTTGATCTGGGACTAATTTTGGCAGGTTTTCATTAACAAAAGCGGTCAAATTATTTCTATCATAGCGATTTGTCATTTTCTCTGCTCCATTATTTTCTGTACGAACTGAACATGGTAATCCAAAGTCACTTAGGCTTTTGTATTTGTATCAAATCTTGGTTGTAAATTTTCGCAATGTATGGTAAGGTGAAGTTTAGATTTTGCTGTCTGATTCTGTGTCTAATATCTTCACATAAATCGGCTTTGAAAATGTCCCATAATTTTAATGGTTCCGATGGCTGACAAAATAAAAGTATGACTACAAAAAATTCTCTCAGTTGTTGAGAAAGCAAAGCTTCTCTGAGAGTATTTTCCCAATGGTCATCGTTTTCTAGCAAACCTCTAGCACGGCAAGTAGCTTGATATGTTTCTTTGAGAACTCCGCCAACGGTTTTCAAGTACTGGAATGAGATTGGGCCCCGTACGTGATATATCAACATCCTAAGAAAGAAACACTTGGATTGAGAAGGATGGACACCGTAGACTCTACCTAAAGCTGAATCTTTTTTATGCCTGGATGGCCAACTACGTTCTCACCACGCTTCCTTCTTGTGAACTTATTATTGGCCCATGTATAGTTTTGCGTGACTTCGTGGTATAGAATTGAAATAAATAATTACCTGTCATATCTTTGGGCTACTTACTGTTACTACTGCCTACTTTAACAGTGTACACAACTAAGTAAGATTAATAGTTATTGGTGTGTTGGTAAGGAACTCTATTTTTTTTTTTAAACTAAATATAGCCTATGTCACTCAGGGATAGTGTAGCTTCCCAACGGTGAAAGAATTTTTCAAATCGGTGCAGTAGTTTCGGAGCCTATTCGAGACAAACAATCAAACAATCAAACCTTTCCTCTTTATAATATTAGTAAGAAAATTTTCTTTGGATTTTTTCGATTCTCACACTCGAGTTTTTGTAGCAAGGGTTCCAAACCGTACAGCAATACTCCAGTCCAGATCGAACCAAAGATTTAAAGAGATATTTGAGTGAGCCAGCCTCATCGGGAATTCCTTGGGAAATATTTTTCCCAAAAAATGTTTCCCTTCCCGGGAACAAGTTCCTACTATCGGGAATTCCTAACGGAACTTGTTCCCATGGGAACAAGTTTTTTCTAAGGAAAAACACAATATTTCCCATAATAAATGAGTTCCGGATAGGTTAATTTCCCTAGGAATTTTTACTCCCAATTTCGAAAAGAGTTCCCGATACCAATTTTTCGAATTTGGGAAAAAATCCATGGGAGAAAAGTTCCCGATAACCCTAAGTATGAATCGGTGAATTCTTTTGTATTTCTAATAATAAACCCAAGCATTTGGTTAGATTTGTTTATTATATAATTAATATGAGATAAAAAAGAAAGCTTAGCATCTAGATTACCCCCAAATCTTTTTTTTGAGTAACACATTCCAGGTCAGAATTATTAATCTGATGATTAAACTAAACAGGTAGAGTTTTATGAAAACGGGACATAGCTTGGCATTTTGAAACATTCAAATGGAGATAATTTTTACAACACCAATCAGCCAATTTTCCTAAGTCATCATTAAGCAAAACACAATCTTCAACACTCCTAATAGTGCGGTACAGACAGACAGGGTTGACATTTCAACTGTCAAAGGTTAAGTGTTAAAGTTTTTAAGCTCCCGAGTTTTTTCATCAAATTATAAGCTAAAATCAAATAAGTTTTAAGAAAAGTCATTAATAAGTGTTGCTTTAAAGGTCTAGTTTATTTTCATTTAATTTTTGTGTCCAAAGTTAAAGTTTTTAAGCTCCCGAGTTTTTTTATCAAATTATAAGCTAAAATCAAATAAGTTTTAAGAAAAGTCATAAATAAGTGTTGCTTTAAAGGCCTAGTTTATTTTCATTTAATTTGTGTGTCCAAGTTACAAGCTCTGTCTAACGGTTAGACCAAGAAACTTTTTCATTCCTTATGCAAAGCAACCGAAACAAGCGCAATTTAGCAGACACTTCTCCCGAACTGGATATTAACCGTAAGAAATCTTTTGTGCCAAGCATGGATAAACTAGTCTCTATTACCGAACTAAAAGAAACTCTCGACGATATCTTATCCGAAAAGTTAAAAAACCTTGCCTCAAAGGACGATCTGAAAGGAATTTGTGCTGAAATGATCTCTCTGAAAGCCGCTAACAATCAACTGAACCATCAATTTAATTTGATGTTCGAGCGATGTGAGCTTCTGGAAAGTCAGCTAGAAAGTATTTCAGGAAAGTAAAATGAGAGCAGTATAGTAGTTCACCTCCCTTTAAACGCAGAAACCGAAACCGATCAAGTAGCGATACAGACTTGCAAGGGGCTTCTCAGGCTAAACGAAGGTGATCTTTTCGAGGTAAAGAAATCCCGTGAAATTGGCAACAACAACACACAACGCGGAACTGTCATAATGGAACTTCCTTCGACAGAGACGACAAACAAAATAATTTATTCGGCTCATCAACTTCAAAACACTGGGATAAGCATTTTCCGCGAGCAATCGCTTCTTTTCCGTAAAAAGAGACAAACTTTCATTGAAATCAAACGAAGGCTCAGCGATATAAACCAAAACCCTAAAATTATGGTCAAAGGCGATAAAATACAAATCGGATCTCACACTTTTAATTACAAATTTGCACGAGGACTATGTGTAAAATGGGCGCGTTCATCACAATTCAGATTTTCAGATTAACTGAAAAACTTATTCAGTTTTGCGTTGAACGGTTATCTAACAAGATATGTCAGGTGCGACGGTTTTGATTAGCATATGTAAAAAAAGGTCATTAACTTGTTGACTTTACTGTGATAAACACTTCATAAGGGTAAAAAATAATCAGTAATGGAGTTAGAACTAATTAATTGTATTTTTTTCAATAAAAATCACGCAAAACAAAATCACCATCACTTGGCAAGTATAAATTTTTGATGTCACTTCTCACTTATCGCATCTGACAGCTTAATAAACTGAATCTAGATTTTCAGCCTTCTTTTCCTGACTGAAAAACTGAATCGGTAAAAACTAACAGCTGACGAGTTGTCAACTGAAAAACTTAACGTCTGACCAATCAGAGGCCGAGAAAAGTTAGTTAATCTGAAAATCTAACTTGTGATGAACGCGCCCGATAATACAGAGTATCCACTTCCACCCCTTCAGCCCGAAACACCCGCAAAAAATTTTTCAATATGGCGTCCTATTTCTGAGTTTGAGGCTCTGTGCTCACTAGTATGAACTGTAAAAACTCGATAAAACGCCTGCATCGGTATGAAATTTTTTACTAATTTTTGTCTTTTACAGTGAAATACTGGTCAAAATGGAAAAAAAAGTTAATTCCTGCAACTTAAATTCATTTTTCTAAGTTCTAGGCTGTATGAAAATTAAAAATTATCGATTTTTTTTGCAACCAAAAAAAATTTTTTTACTTTTCAAACTCAACTGACTGACGGCAGTGGTAAGTGAAGGCCAGTGAGGGCATCCGGGTGCGGGCATCCGGTCAAGTTTAGCTTGTAGGCAAAACGCACTACCTTGCTGAAGTGGACTCTCTGGTTAGACTGCTATTATACGGTGAAATTTGTTTCATGAAACTGTTCGAACACCATTAGTGCAAAAGAGAACGAAAGTTCGAAAAACAGAGATGGACAATGTGCTACCGTGTGTCGCATGGGTTATGGCACAGAGTATAACCACAGAGTATAACCAGAGAGTCCACTGCAGCAAGGTAGTGCGTTTTGCCTACAAGCTAAACTAAACCGGATGCCCGCACCGGATGCCCGCACTGGCCTTCACTTCCCACAGATAAAGTCAGTTGAGTTTGAAAAGTAAAAAATTTTTTTTTGGTTGGAAAAAAAATCGATATATTTTAGTTCTCATACAGCCTAGAATTTAGAAAAATGAATTTAAGTTGCAGGAAATAACTTTTTTTTCCATTTTGACCAGTATTTCACTGAAAAAGACAAAAATTAGTAAAAAATTTCATACCGATGCAGGCGTTTTGTTAAGTTTTTACAGTTCATACTAGTGAGCACAGAGCCTCAAACTCAGAAATAGGACGCCATGTTGAAAAATTTTTTGCGGGTGTTTCGGGTTGAAGGGGTGGAAGTGGATACTCTGTATTATCTACTCTGTGAGTATAACCAGAGAGTCCACTGCAGCAAGGTAGTGCGTTTTGCCTACAAGCTAAACTAAACCGGATGACCCCACCCGGATGATCTCACTGGCCTTCACTTCCCACAGATCGAAGTCAGTTGAGTTTGAAAAGTAAAAAATTTTTTTTTGGTTGCAAAAAAAATCGATAATATTTATTTATTTTATTATTATTATTTTATTTTTTCATCTTCAGTATACATATGATTTGAATATATAAATTTCCATTAAACAACTTAAAACTAACAAAATGAGGATTTATATTTACAAATATTATTTTTTAAGAATCTTCAAGTTTAATATTAATTAAAAGTGTTTAAAAAGCAAAAGCTATGAAGTATGAAAGATGCACTCTGTTGTCTATGACAAGTATCGAATGCAACTTGGTTAAATAATACGAGAAAAAATGAGAAATAACTTATACAATTTGAGAAAACATAAGAAGTAAATAAAAGTTGTAGGGTATCTAATGTATCGAGATTAAATATTGTATTTCATATATAATGTATTTTATTTTTTATTTTTTCAAACTAAAATTCTAATTATGTTGTTTATTTCATTTAAGTCGAAGCTAAAAAGCCATTGCTTTACTTTGATAAAGAAAAGGGTTTCTGAGCCAATGGAACGAATGTTTAGAGGTAGTGCATTATATAGTCTAGGCGCTACTGATGTGTAAAATTTTAAAAGGGTTGAGTATTATGACGTGGAATATGAGCAAGATATCTCTCATTACTGCGTAAGGATGAATTACGGTTCAAAAGATAGCCACTTCTTAAATAAAAGACTTTTAAGACTTTGTAAAAGTAAAGATGCTTTAGAGGTAAAATCTTCGAGCTCAAAAATAACTCGAAGCTATGTTCAGTACGTCTTTTTTTTCCAAATAGTTCTTAAAATATGCTTTTGAGAAATAATTAAAGGTTGTAGGTAAGTTTTAAACGTTCCACCCCAGCAAACTATACCATATTGTAACTTTGATTGAACCAAACCAAAATATATTGTTTCCAAAAGTTTTTTACAGCAAGTATTTTTAAGATGATACATAATGTATGTTGCAGATTTCAAATAATTTTTTAGAGACAAAGTATGAGCTTTCCAATTCATGTTACAATCAATGGTTAATCCAAGGTACTTGAATTCAGTTACAATATCAATTGAAAAACATTTAGATGAGCAGTTAACATCAGACTTATAAGTTAAATTATTGTTAGATAATGAACAAGTACTTAAAGGACTATTTTTGCAGTTGTAACTATGGTAAGTAAGATGGGGAGGATTTTGCTCAAAAATAGGTAATTTGAAAAACATTAGTTTTGTTTTTTCACTTATGACTAGTTTATGAACTACAAACCAATGCCTAATTAAATCTAAGTCATAATTAATATCAGCAATCAGATCTAAAACTGAAGAACTGGAATAAACCAGAGCTATATCATCAGCAAAACCAGTAGCCTTTCCTTTTAAATTCAAACTAAAGATCGAGTTTATATAGATCAAGAACAATATAGGTCCAAGAACAGAGCCTTGAGGTACACCAATATTGATATTTAAGTTTTCACTAAAAGTTTCCCCAATTTTAACATACTGTTTCCTACATTTGAGAAATGAAGCAAACCATTCCAAAATAAACCCCCTGAATCCAATTCTTTCTAACTTACTTAATAAGATATCATGATCTACAGAATCGAAAGCTTTTGTTATGTCGATATATAAAGCAGCAGTAAATTTTTTCAAGTTCAGGCTTTGATGTATTTGAGTAGAAAAAGTAAGCAGTGCATCTTCAGTCGACTTCTTAGCTCGAAAACCAAATTGTTTTGAGCTAAAAAACGATATGTTATCTAAGTATGCTAACATTCTTGCTTTTATAATTTTTTCAAATATTTTAGAAAATACTGGGAGGAGTGAAATAGGCCTATAGTTCTTAATAGAATTTCTATCACCTTTTTTAAAGATAGGAATAACTTCCGCTATTTTTAAGTTTTCCGGAAACCGACCTTGAAAGATACTTTTATAAAGCAAATGTGTTAAGGCATCCACTAAATTTAGGCAAACTTTTTTGATAAAATTATTTGAAAAACTATTTTTTGTAAACGAATCTGATTTATCTAAGGCCATTATAGTTTTATAGACGTCAAAAGAAGAGATTGATTCAAAGTAAAAGCTATTTGGATAGTATCCTTCATTAAATAAATTTATCGGGCAAGTGCTAGAACTTTTGTTGAACCCAGCTTCAGAAAGAGTATCAATATCTATTTTAGTAAAATATTCATTGAATAGTTTAGCAATAATGCAATGATCAACAACATTTGAATTTTCATGTATCAATTTAACCGGAGCATCTGAATTACAATTTTTATCAAAATGTTCGTTTACTATTTGCCATTCCTTTTTTAAATTTCCGCGGGCGTTATGAAATTTGTTGGCATAGTAATTTTCCTTACACACGGGAACCTCAATACAAATCTCCTCACATAAAAGATTATAATTATTTCGTAGATTGATGTTATTAGGCTGTTTTTTACACTTTGCCCATAAAGTGTGTTTTTCTTTAATCTTTCGTAACAGGTGCATAGGCATCCATGGCTTAAGTTTTTTTAGTTTGTTTTTTCTGGTACTAAAAGTTTCAGAGCTTTGGATTACATAGCCGTTAAGTATGTTCAGAAAATTTTCAAACGCTAAAGAAGAATCAGATTCAATATAAACTTCTAACCAGCTTTCCAGAAACAAGTAAGAATTCAATAAATTAAAATTTGTTCGTATTGTAGTTCTAACAGAATCAACTCTTACACTTTGGTTTTTTTTCATTTCCATAAAATTAAAAAACAGACAAGTCATACAATGATCAGAAATTTTCAAATCTAAGATTGAGCTAATGAGAGATAGATTTGCTTTAAGGTCAAGTCTAGCGAAAATATGATCAATGCAGGTATTAGAAGTAGGAGTTATTCTAGTTGGCACATTAATACATGATTCTAATCCATTAGCCAACATCAACGACTTGTAGTGTTCAATGGAAGAAGATTCAATTAAGATGTCTAAATTAATATCACCAACTACAAACAAATTTTTAGCGTTTTGACTTCTAAGTATATTTGCAAGCTCCTCAATAAAAGCATCTTCACTAATAAAATGAAATCTATAAATACATATAAAGACCAATTTGAATGAACTAATAATGAGAGAAATCTTAAGCATATCACAACTTAACAGATCAAAACTTGTATACTCACAGTTAATTTCATCATTAATAAACACAGCAGTACCACCAGACGCATAAGAATTATTGCACTTTGCATACATTTTATATCCAGGAATATTAAAAAAATCTTTTTCGTGCTCAAAAATCCATATTTCAGTTAGAAAAATTATATCAGGCTTGTTAACGAACGACTCCATATGAATCAAAAACAAATCAAAATTTTTTCTCAGACTTCGAATATTTTGTTGAATAATGAAAAATCTTTTTTCATAATAATCAGAATTTAAAACATTATCATGAAACTTTCTATCAAAATGGCAAAAAGGAGTAATAAGTGAAGAAACATTCAAATCTATATCAATATTATTATTCATTTTTAAGTTATTTTATTTAGATCTTCAAATGAAGATATACGAAACGACTTTCCTCCATCATGTTTCTTCATTAAAATTACCCCTCTTTTAATCCATAAATATGAAAATTGTTTTTCTTTTTTTATTTGCCTAGCTTTGTTGAACAGATTTCTATTTAAACTAGTAAGAGTTTCATTAATAAATATAGGTTTCTTATTGAACTTATTACCAAAAATACAAGATGATAGTTGTCTTTTTCGCTGATTAGAAGTGATCTTTTCCTTACATTCAATGGATTTAAATTTAACACGTACAATATCCAATGATTTGGGAGATTTATCTTTGTTGTTTATTATTGTTGCATTGTTCTTAGTGACAATTGATTTTACATAGCAGTGTTCGATATCAGAACCACTGACATCAGCATCCAGGCCTTCTGCAATTAGCTTCACTGCCAGCGGCAATACATTTTTTTGGTTGACAAGAGGTATTCCTACAATGTCAATGCATTTATTAAGTGATTTTTGTTGTAATGCATTCACTTTATAATGCAATTTGTCAACTTTCATGTGCAACGAGCGATTCTCATCTTGAAGAGTATTGATAAGAGATAATGCACTTCGATTCATTTCCTTAAGAGTAATTATCTCTTTGTTCAATGCCAAAATCTCTCTATAAACTACTTCCAGCGTGATAGGTTTAGTGAGATCGGTAGCATTCGGCATCGGCATAGTATTGCAATTGAGTAGGCCACTTTCTTTAGAACATATATGCAGCGGGGGTGGCGGAAACGATAGTGTAGATGTAGACGATATAGGTGTCGGAGAGATGTGATGATTTAGTGTGTTAACATTGCCTTCGTAGATGAGCTTAGAGTTTTGCGTTAAAGCAACTACGTTAGTCGGTGATAGTGAGGTTGATTGATCTGTTGTTGTTTTTGGTGGTGGAGTGTTTGCATCATAAGTTAACGTGTTGGTAGAATTTTTATTTAGAAGTGATGTTGATGATGATGATGATAACGGAGGTGGAGATGGAGATTGTAATACTGTTGAGGATGTTTTAGGAGAGACATCCCCAGTTAATTTGTCAGAATATGAAGATGTTGGCGGAATGGTAGGTTGAAGCGGGGGGTTAAGAGACTTTTTGCCATCACAGTTTGCGCCAGATGTAGTCAACATAAGTGAGGCTACTTGAGGTTGTGTTGGTGAGTGACGAAGAGAGTCCCTTCTTTTCTTGTTGCACTTTGGACAGAAAAATGGTATTTTATTTTTGATCATATAATCTCTGTCAGCAATTTTTAATTTAACACAATTCAAATGTAAGAAAGTCTTGCAATTTTGGCACTGAATTCTAGGATCCCGACTTCCAACTTTTAGATCACATAAGCAATACATATTTTTAGTTTTCAAATTTAGTTAGTTAAACAAGATTCTCGACACAAGTATACCCCACAACGTCACGAAGAGAACTGTAGATAATTTTAATTTTCATACAGCCTAGAACTTAGAAAAATGAATTTAAGTTGCAGGAATTAACTTTTTTTTTCCATTTTGACCAGTATTTCACTGAAAAAGACAAAAATTAGTAAAAAATTTCATACCGATGCAGGCGTTTAGTTAAGTTTTACAGTTCATACTAGTGAGCACAGAACCTCAAACTCAGAAATAGGACGCCATATTGAAAAATTGTTTGCGGGTGTTTCGGGCTGAAGGGGTGGAAGTGGATGCTCTGTATTATCTACTCTGTGGGTTATGGTTTCGTGAAACAGCTTTGACGTTTCTCTTTGGGCGCGTTCGAGAACCTATCGGATAGCATATCTCGGATAGCCTCGGATCCAGATATCTTTTTTCAGATTGCAAACATATTAAAAACAGCTGTGAAATATTAAAATTCGACTTTTGAAAATAGAAAAACATTCAAAATATCATTGCTAGACGATTATAACTTATTTTTTTCAATTCCCCATCCGTTTTAAAAAACTCTAATGCTGAAATAAATGCACACCAAAACAAAAAATCAACATGAAAAGAAATAAAAATTAATTTTCTATCAGCTGATCACTTGATTAGAAAGGTATACCAAAAATACTCGGATACCTTTAGATAGCTTTTTAGTTGAAATGGGAGACAGTTTCATGAAACAAATTTCATCGTATAAAAGCAGTCATAGACTGCTATTATACGGTGAAATTTGTTTCACGAAACAGTTCGAACACTATAAGTGCAAAAGAGAACGAAAGTTCGAAAAAGAGAGATGGACAATAAGCTACCCTGTGTCGCATGGGCTATGGTTTCGTGAAACAGCTTTGACGTTTCTCTTTGGGCGCGTTCGAGAGCCTATCGGATAGCCTATTTCGGATAGCCGTATCTTGGATACCTTTTTGAACGATCTGCTGTGAAATATTAAAATTCGACTTTTGAAAATAGAAAAACATTCAAAATATCATTGCAAGACGATTATAACTTATTTTTTTTGATTTCCCATGAGTTTTAAAAGACTTATGCTGAAATAAATGCACACCAAAACAAAAAATCAACATGAAAAGAAATAAAAATTAATTTTCTATCAGCTGATCACTTGAATAGAAAGGTATACCAAATATACTCGGATACCTTTAGATAGCTTTTTAGTTGAAATGGGTGTGTGACTCTGCTAAAAGTTTAACAAGTAAACAACAACAACAAGCTATCCGGATACGATTCTCGAACGCCCCCTTTGTCTTTGTTCGTGTTTTTGTTTATTCTGTTTCATTTGGTTCAAAAATAAGAAATAATACTAATAATAATGACTTTTTTGTTTTTCAATTGCCAATAAAAGAGGTTTTGAAGCAACCAGGCACTGCTAGATAACTATTTTTCCCCAAAAATAAAAACACCGAATGAAAAATAAAGAGAAATGTGAAACTAGTTTCATGAAACTGGATTTCATCGTGTAATTACACTTGCGACACGGAATGACAGAACAAAGAAGAATTCGAAGTTGTTTCGTGAAACAAATTTCACCGTATAATAGCAGTCATAGCAGTCTTATACTCTGTGGTTGGAACGCAACAAGTTTATATCCCTACCGATGCAAACGCCATCTATGAGTCATCGTCCAGATGCTCTAAGGATGGCAACCACAGAGTAGATAATACAGAGTATCCACTTCCACCCCTTCAACCCGAAACACCCGCAAAAAATTTTTCAATATGGCGTCCTATTTCTGAGTTTGAGGCTCTGTGCTCACTAGTATGAACTGTAAAAACTTAACAAAACGCCTGCATCGGTATGAAATTTTTTACTAATTTTTGTCTTTTTCAGTGAAATACTGGTCAAAATGGAAAAAAAAAATATTTCCTGCAACTTAAATTCATTTTTCTAAATTCTAGGCTGTATGAAAATTAAAAATTATCGATTTTTTTTGCAACCAAAAAAAAAAACTCAACTGACTTTGATCTGTGGGAAGTGAAGGCCAGTGCATCCGGTTTAGTTTAGCTTGTAGGCAAAACGCACTACCTTGCTGCAGTGGACTCTCTGGTTATACTCTGTGATGGCAACACAATAGGAAATCTCTGTCGTCTGCCCTACAAGTAATGTTTTTCAAAATTTTAAAATATGCGCTTATAAAATCTCAGGTCTAAAAAACAAACTTTTGCAACCTGATTTCTTTAATTACATTTTTTTTCATCATTTTGATATTATAATCCTCTTAGAAATTTTTGTAGAGCAAAATAATGAAACTGATTTTATGAAGTATTTTAAGAATTTCAACATTATGTTTGAACCAGCAATTAGAAATAGTCGGTATGGTAGAGCTAGTGGTGGAATTTTATGTGGTGTGAAAAAAAATTTGTACTTTGTCAAGCTTTGCTCTCTACATAATAGATTAGTATTCCAAATATCAGTCGGTGATAGAAAGAAACTCATTATTCCAGTATATCTAAATTGTAATAACTGGCAGAGTGATTTTGATAATTTAGTGAACTTCGTTAATGATTGCAATTCTGACAATCTAATGATATTAAATAAATAAATAAATAGGGTGGCGCAACAGAGCGAGGAGCCCTTGGGCCTAGCGCATTTCTCACAACCATGCCTTGTGAGGAAATGGAGGGGACCTACAATTTTCTGCCGGTTCCGAACGGCTAATCGAGAAAGCGCTTTTCATGGCAATGAATACTAACGGAGGACTTGCCAATTCCTCGCGAAAGGCGATACCCGTGGAAAAAACATTTTTGCCTCTGTTGGGATTCGAACTCGAACCTCTAGATTAACAGGCGGACATGCTATTTTTTTTTTTCATTTTCAATTCATTTTTATTAACTTTATCTTATATCTACTTACATGCTAACAAAAATGTGTAAAATTAGCTTAAATAATAACTTAATTAACTTACTGACCCTAGGCGGGTACTCTAAATTATTCAATATCTTACTACTAATGCCTTTCGGCCTTATGATACCTTATTAATTACAAACTAGAACTAGTTAAAACTAAGAAAATTTTTTAAAAAAACTTAGCTTTCTTGATCATTTTTTTTTTTTTTGTTTTCTTAAAACTAATTAAAACTAATTAAAACTACTTAAATCTACTTAAAACTAGGGCAGCCACAGAAGCTTTTGGTTTTTTGTTTTTTTTTTTTTGTATTTTGTATTTTATAATTTTTTTTTGGATTTTTGTATTTTTAAATGTTTTTTTTAAGTTTTTTGTAATTTGTTATTTTTTTTTTTTTTTTTGATTTTTTTGATTTTATGTTTTTTTTTTTTTTTTTTGTTTTTTTGTGATTTTTTTGTTTGCCACTGTGCCCACCCCCTATACCCTAGGACTTACACGCTAAACCTGTGTAAGCCAGCCATTGGCGACTCGCTATCATTATCAAATTCTTGTTGTTGCTCCGACAACCACCAGAACATATTCGACGTTTTAACAACGTCACGACGATCGCGATCTGAAACCGCCCTACTGAACCGGAGGAGCTCTACAGCTTCTCCGCCTACTGCGGTGACGTCTCGGTTGTAAAGGAGTCGTCGTTCCACGGACTTACAGGCCGCCTCCACCTGCAAGAATTTTCGTTATGTCGGCTCGACTTAACATCAAATGTTACGTGGAGGCGGGTCATTTGACGTCATGTCGCAATCTCTGATATCTCTGTCTTCGATTTTGTCTTGACAGAGTCAGCTTGACATCAAATTTGACAGATGCAAGTTTTTTGTGCGTGTTAGTGGAAAATGTCATTTTTTCTCATAATTTTTCGTCTTTCATCAGTGTCGGTTAGTATCGGTAGCTCATATTACAACCTAAAAAAAGTTTTTCTCAACATTTTTTTTTTTTTTTGAGTTTGCAATACAGTAATACAATTATGACTGATTGGAAAATTTCAAAATAAAAATAAAAAATTTCAATGTAAAAATTCTTGTCTTTGCTTTCATTCCGTTGTCAAAATTCTGCATCCACCATCGATGAGGTTCGAGTACAAAATGAAATGTCATAACATTATTTGCCCAGTCACGCTAACGTTGATTTGTGTCTTTGATGTCAAGTCGAGTCGACATAACGAAAATTCTTGCAAGTGGAGGCGGCCTGTTACGGCAGACGTGGTAGATTAGCGGAACCGCCAATCTATCCTGAATCAACCCTACCATATCAAAATAGAGGAAAGCCTCCGGTGGGACAAATCCACTGAAGCGCGTTTTCTCCATATATTCAGTGTTGGGGTAATAAGCCCCAAAAATCAGGCCATTGGTCGAGGTCATCGCTCTTGCAGTGTGACCACGAGTCAGTTTTATAATGAAGTTGTCGATCCTGTTTATTTGAGCCCCGTTGTAAAGGACCTCATTAGGATAATATTTTCTGTACTCCGACTCTGGTGTTCTGTGCAATCCAAGACAGGTACGCAGACACTGTCTCTCAAACACCCGAATCTTTTCCATTTGAGACGCTGTAACATTGAACCACACGGGGCACCCATAGACAATCATTGGCCTTATGAGGGCCATGTAGCAAATCACCTTCACTCTGCTATCAAGTTGACTGCTGTGAAACAGTCGCTTTGTCAGAGCAAAAGCTCCCCTAGCCCTGGCCAGAGCCGCATCCATATGTTTGTTAAAATATAGATACTGATCTAGCCAGATGCCAAGGTACTTGACTACTACTTTGTTTGGCAGTGGGTGGCCATGTAGATCAACGATCACCAGCTTTCGCCAGTTCTTTCTCGTATCCCATGAGGCCCGAGCCAACGAGGTTCTAAACACAATTGTTTCCGATTTCTGGACGTTGATTTTCAACTTCCAGTCATCGCAATATTGCTGGATCTTATCGAAGTCACGCTGCAAAAGTATTCTGATGACTTCGATCTTTGGACCTGTTCTGTACGCAATAAGGTCGTCGGCGTACGCTATAGCATGGTGAAGAGAACCAATTAGATCGCCGGTGAAAATGCTAAATAAAATAGGTGAATTCACCGCCCCCTGTTGTAGACCGTTCTGTATTTTAAAAGTTCTGGTAGAAGTTGTGTTGCAACTTTTCACAACAAACGTTCTACCATGAAGCATGTCATTTAGAATATAAAGCAGTGGTTTACTCATGCCATATCTGATCAACTTATAGAAAAGACCGTCTAACCAAACGGTATCGAATGCCTTCTCCAAGTCAACCAGACATGCACCCGTACACTGATTTTTAGCTTTGTTCCATTGAATATCTGATACTAGTTTAGACGCGGCATGTGTGGTATCATGGCCCGCCTTAAAACCGAACTGATTTTCTGGAATAATATGTTTGTCCTCAGCCCATGTGGACAGAGCTCTATTGAGAACTTTCTCGAATACCTTGCTGATACTCGGGAGAAGACTAATTGACCGGAGATTTGCTGGATTGGAACCATCCTTCCCTTTTTTAAGGAGAGGATGGACCACTGCCGTCTTCCAACGCACTGGATAATATGCATTATTCAGCGCATTGTTGAACAACGTGGTGTATATGTCCACCACTTCCGAAGGGAGGTTTCGCAGCACAACATTGGGTATGCCGTCGACTCCTGCTGACTTCTTTTTCTTTATTTTGTGAAAGATGTCCAAGAGGTCCATCTTAGTAACGAACAGGGTGTTATCCCCGTTTCGCTGGGCGATGACTGCATTTGCAAGTCGGTCGTCATTGAACCTAGTGAAACCAGGATTCTCGGATCGCCAATGCGAGATCTCGTCTCTAAGATAGAAGTGTCCAACGAAGGCTCTATTCTCAAGGTCGTAATTCGGGCGAATACACTCATTCACCTTATATACTCGCTCGAAAACAGCACCCACCGTCTCTACCTTCTCCTGAGCATCTTCCACTATAAAGTAGTCATCATCCAGGATGGCCTCATCCGGATCTATCCCTATTGTCAAAAGTAAGTTTTTGTTCTCTGTCGTCCTTTGGAGTTTAATACCCTGAATGTCATTTTGATCTTTTCTCCTAAAAATTTTATTTATTTCCGGAAACATACTCGGGTTGTTGGACTGCACAGCCCGAATTTTATTGTTCCAGAAACATGAAATGGAAATTCTATAGTTTTCTTTAATAAGTTGTTGGAGATTTTTGATCTGTGACCTCAGAGTTCTAATCTCCAAATCGTGTCGGTCAGTAAACCTCCTGTGCAAGAGTTTGAGTCTCGACAGGAGTCTACTTTTTTGTTTGTAAAGTGCGTCAATT
Source organism: Melanostoma scalare (assembly GCA_949752695.1). Classification (NCBI taxonomy): domain Eukaryota; kingdom Metazoa; phylum Arthropoda; class Insecta; order Diptera; family Syrphidae; genus Melanostoma; species Melanostoma scalare. Next base: position 65,598,331 of record OX456986.1, on the reverse strand, counting down.
GTCGCGTTTCTGTACATGTTCGTTGGATCGTTTTGCCTATACTTAGGAATTGTCCTGTCCATTGTACTACGGATTGCATCCTCCATACGTTGCAGGTACCCATCGATCTCAACGTTCGACAGATTCCTGTTGCATGGCGGCGCAATACCGTTCGAACGAAGTTCCCTTGAGACGGCACCGGAAAAGCGCGGCCAACGTGTCTTACCGTAGTTGTAAGAGTGCGTCGGCACGTACTCCTCCAGTTCCACAAGGTCGTTCGGAAGCAGTATGACGGCGGCAAGTCCACAGTGGTCACTGTCGTACTCAACCGTCGTCAAACAATTTTTCGTCCGTCGAAGAAAGTCGTCGGTCAGTGTCAGTCTTGAGTCTAAAAGCAATAGATCCAAATAAGAGCCACTTCGAGGATATGAAGGCCTGTCAGTAGCCAGCAGATCGACTTTACACTCAATGCTGTGGAGCCCCAGCCAATTGAATAGCTGGGTCCCCCTTGGATTGGCTAATTGATTTCCCCAATCTTGGTGTTTAGCATTGTAATCACCGGCCAAAAGGAAATAGTTTTCATCCGAATTCAGTTTCAGACATCGAAAAAGTGTTTCGACCTCTGTTATAAAACATGAATTTTGAGAAGCCTCCGGCGCATAGATCGCGACCACATACAACCGCCTCCCCTGTTGGAGAGGAATGCATACGATACACGCTTCAAGCAACTGGAATCGGCGTACTTCACCACTATATATTACTTTATGAGCAATGCCCTTACGTATGAAGATCGCAACCCCACCCGCGAAAGTCGAGTTGGGTCGGTCCCTCCTTACGATAATGTAATTATTATTCGTCAAATTGTGATGCTGGTTTAGCCTAGTTTCGCTAACCATACATACATCGGGACGTTGGTCTTTTAACAACTCAAAGAAGTTGGTTCGTCGTTCTATCCTAACTAGCGAATTCACATTCACGGCTAGGATCTTAAAAGGCCTCTCCGGCAGCGCGCCCGTTAACCTAAAAATTGCGCAAGCGACGGCACTGCACGGTAGATCAAGTCCACCCTACGCGCCTGCTCACTTATTTGCCGTGATAGTTCACTCATTTGTGCCTGAATGACACGCAGAGCGACCATCACCTCTGACTCCCCAGTAGCTGCCTTTGACACAGATGGCTGTGCGGCCGCTTTCTGAGGAGGCTGTACCGTTTTCCCAGCCCCCCACGCCATTTGGGCGTAGGAGACTTCGGGAACGACGGCCCTTGGAATTGGTCTGGCTGTTTGCCTTCCCTCATCCTTAGTTGCTGTTGGAGCAGCTTTTTTTGACTTTTTAATAATTTGGTATCGAGGACAACCCCGATAATTAGCAGGGTGCCCATCTCCACCACAGAGAACGCACTTCAGTAGGGTCTTGTCTTCGACCCTTGTCTCACCGAGCTTACACTCTTTGTCGTTGTGGTTCTCTCCACACTTGACGCACCTCGACTGCATTTGGCAGTTGAATGCGGCGTGACCGAACCGTTGGCAACGAAGACATTGTAAAATGTCCCCGTGCCTGTTTAATTTTTCCCATCTTACCATCTGGTAGTCCAGGACGGAGATTTTCCTTAGACTCTCCAGACGGCTATTGGGTGATAGGGTGACGAGGCGGACATGCTATCCATCACACCACGGGTACCAATCTAATGATATTGGGTGACTTAAATGCTCGAATTGGGACTTTTCAAAACACTTCACTGAGCCAGCTGTACCCCCAAACCTCTTTTAGTGTTAATCGTAATTCCAAAGATCATATACTTAACCGAAATGGAAGGTTGTTAATTGAATTCCTCGAAAATATGGGGATGTTTGTGCTGAACGGTACGTCAAAAGGGGATGTGTCGGGTGAATTTACGTTTATAAGCGGTCAAGGTCAGTCCGTAATCGATTTTGGAGCTATTTCTGGTGAGTGGTTGAGCTATGTCACAGATTTTAAAGTGGAAGTAATGAACTTTTCATCACATTTACCAATAGTAATCGACCTCAAACTAGCTCAAAGCAATACACAAACTCCATTAAACAGCTTCGCACGATTGAAATGGAAGGAACGAAATGCCAGTCTTTTCAGAGTGCGTCTTAACCAAGAGTTTAGCACTATCCCTCCTCACCCTGAATGCAGATTGGAACAGTGCGATGAGCTTATAATGAAAACTATCAAATCAGCAGCTTCGTCATCACAAAATTTCCGCAATCCATCGTTTACCCCCAAGAAGGAATGGTTCGATGAAGACTGTAAAAAACTCCGGAAGCTATCTTTTGTATATCTAAAGTTGTTCAGGTCAACAAACGCACTGATTTTCAAAAATATGTACCTACAAATAAATAGGGATTATAAGACTCTTTGTATTAACAAGAAAGTCAACCATCTTAACAATTTGGCAAAAAAATTAATCAATTGTAAGAATTCTAAGGATTTCTGGAACAATGTGCGTGAAGTGGGAGGTCGTAACCGAAATATGGAGAATCTGAATGCTCTCGATGCTGAGACTCTTGCTGCTCATTTTAAAACACTTCTGTCGGCGGATGAGAGCCAACTAACTTTTTCCTACGCAATTCCCAATTTTTTCTCGAGTGAATTGGATGTTCCGATCTCAATGAATGAACTGGAATCTAGTCTGAGTAAAATTTCAAACAAAAAAGCTCCAGGAATAGATGGTATTCCGGCTGAGTTCTACAAATATAGTACTGATGGTTTAAAAACCTATGTTTTAACTTACTTCAACATGCTATTCAATGAACCGTTTGTACCACCTAGATTAAACAGAGGAGTTATTTTTGCTATTCCCAAGAGAGGCGACTCAAGTAATCCTGAAAATTATAGAGGAATCTCTATCCTTAGTTCCATATAAGTGAAGTGGAAATCTGTTTTTCCGTCGGCTTTTTTGGTCACATTGAATTTTGTAATGAAACAATGAAGTTACATTAACTTTCCCAACGTTTCGGCAGGGGTTGCTGCCTTCTTCAGGGGAACTTTATTTGAACAAAAAAACAAAAATATGTAAACATTAGTTGTTAACAAAATGACAATAAGTACACTCACTTGTATAAAAAAGAAGAAATAAACAAAAAGGAAAAAAAAGGAAAAAAAAAAAAAAAATGATATACATATTAAATCATTGAAAAATTTAACAAGCTACTTCTGATAGTGAAGTTTAGTCTGTACTAACTTAGACAGAGAAATTTAGGACAGGAGTGAACAATAAACGGCCGAAATGTTTTGTGTGTCTTGTTTTCTATTCATGTTGTTGTTGTTGTTGAGAATATGTAATGTTTCTAACGTGTATCTTTTGGAAACATGTTTCTCCGTCTGTAAAATTTTAACGCCATCAAAGTCTGGAGAATGACCGCTCTCAATGCTGTGATAAGACAGAGCTGTTTTGTCCGGATTTTTTTGTCTTATGTCTGACTTATGATTAGACATTCGTTGTCGAAGAAATTGTTTGGTGGTTCCGATGTAGCAAAGATTGCACGGTTCGTTGGGTTTGCCTTTACAATTTATTTTGTAGATGACATCAGTTTGTCTGTCCTTTTCAGTTTTTGTTTTAAGTTTTTTGAAGCATTGGTGTAATGTTTTATTCGATTTGAACGAAAGACGAGTATCTGTTAGATTTTTAGTAACAGTTTTTTTGAAATTTTCAGTCAGCGCTGGGACGTATACCATGCTTTTATGGTATACGTTAACTGGTTCTGGAGTATTGTTACCCCGTGAAATTTTTGTTTTGTGCTTCCACAAAAGACTGCGAATAACTGTAGACGGATAGTTATTATCGCTAAGGATTTTGATTACTTTTTTCTCGTTGACAGGGTGAAACCCAACGAACCGTGCAATCTTTGCTACATCGGAACCACCAAACAATTTCTTCGACAACGAATGTCTAATCATAAGTCAGACATAAGACAAAAAAATCCGGACAAAACAGCTCTGTCTTATCACAGCATTGAGAGCGGTCATTCTCCAGACTTTGATGGCGTTAAAATTTTACAGACGGAGAAACATGTTTCCAAAAGATACACGTTAGAAACATTACATATTCTCAACAACAACAACAACATGAATAGAAAACAAGACACACAAAACATTTCGGCCGTTTATTGTTCACTCCTGTCCTAAATTTCTCTGTCTAAGTTAGTACAGACTAAACTTCACTATCAGAAGTAGCTTGTTAAATTTTTCAATGATTTAATATGTATATTGTTATGTACTGACAATCAGTGTTATGTACTGACACAACCTGTACAGTACTTTCGTTGTACATACACACACAAGGAATCATCGTCTCGCCACTGCAACTCCGATACATAACAACAGCTAAGCATCGCATGTTAAATGACGTAACATTGTAACACCACACTTTTCATAGCGGCTTTTTCCATCGCACATAGCGGGCAGCACGACAACGGCTGCCACTTCTTGTCAGACATCGTGGGTGATCGGTTGGTTTCTTGTGCGACATTTTATAACTAAAGTTATCAATTAGAATTTAATAAAGAGAAATAAAACCCGAGTCCGAGTATTTATTATTGGCGCAGTCGGTAGTCGCTATTTATTGAAAAAGCGAAAATCGAATCAAATTTTTTTCTCTTATGGCCACGAGTAATAGTGAAGAGGATAAGAAACCCGTGAAAATGGCAACCACTCCTATCACATCATCTCTTGAACAATTTAATATCTCCCAACCTGAAAAATGGAATTCGTACTACCAAAGGTTCAAATTGTTCCTGCTTGCCAATGAGATACAGGGCGACGGAAGACAACGAGCAGTTTTCTTAACCGTTTGCGGGTCACAGTTATATGACCTCCTGTGTTCATTGGCAGCCCCAAAAGAGGTAAGCACCCTACCTCTTAGTGAAATAGAGATAATTCTTAAAAAACATTTTTCTCCCATTCCGTCGGAAATCGCCGCCTTCTACAAGTTCTTTAAAAGGGACCAACAACCTGACGAATATTTTGCCTCATACGTTGCGGAGCTGCGGAAACTGGCAATCGACTGCAATTTTGGCGTTGCTCTGGACCGCATGCTTCGAGACAGAATTGTTTGTGGCCTGCGAGATGAAGCATTGCAGCGCAGTCTTCTTGCAGACGACAAACTCGACCTCGAAAAGGTCATCAAGAAAGCATCGTCAGCGGAGACAGCCTTAAAAAATCTTCACGAAATTCGCCATCCAGATCAATCCGTACAGTTCATAGGCAAACCAAAGTCGCGCGCACAGCAGAACACCAAGACAACAGTACCAAATTGCAATGGTTGCGGTGCTCCACATGTCAGAATCAGCTGTCCTTTTCGTGATGCCACCTGCTCAAGTTGCGGAAAAACAGGGCACATACAACGCGTTTGCCGATCCAAAAAACCTACATCGTCCAACAAAGCAAGGAACAGAAGTCAATATTCAAAAAACAAATCAGAATCAACAGTTAACCACATCAATCCGTTAACCGATTTAAAGAAAAGGGTAACCATCGGTGTTAACAACGGAGAATACAGTTTTGAAGTGGACTCGGGCTCCAGTTTTACAATTATCTCCACATCAACGTTTAACAAAATTTGGCCGGATAAGCAACCTCATTTTAGTAACTGTGACCTAAAGCTAGTGGACTTCCAACATAACCACATTCCAGTTATCGGTGTTATTGATGTAGACATCGTGTACAATCAAAAATCTGTGTCAGATCTTCCACTCGTTGTCGTAGATGGCAACAAACCCAGTGTGTTAGGCTGCAATTGGTTTGCACCATTGGGTATAAGCCTGCAAGGTGTCAACAGAATATCAGAAGACACCCTTATTAAGGGTACCGTTGCAAAATTTAAAGATTTATTTACTGATGAGTTAGGGTGTTACACAGGCCCTCCCATTTCATTGGAAATTGATCAACAGGTGCCTCCAGTACGACTACCTCCACGCCGTGTGCCTCTTCCACTTAAAGCTAAGGTAGAGGCAGAGATTCATCGTTTACAGCAGGAAGGTGTTTTGGTGCCAGTTGAGTACTCCGATTGGGCCACGCCTATTGTTCCTGTCGTTAAATCAGACGGCTCCATACGAATTTGCGGGGACTATAAGTCCACACTCAACAAAGCTATAAAGCCACACTGCATGCAGATTCCGCCCATTAGTACACTGCTGGCGTCAATTCAAGATGGTGTCGTGTTTGCCAAGTTAGACTTAAATCAAGCCTACACACAACTTAAGGTTGACGACAAATCTTCGAAGTATCAAACCATCGTCACCCAACTAGGAGCGTATCGTGTGAATAGACTTCAGTTTGGAGTAAGCTCAGCACCGGGAATTTTCCAGACGTTCATCGAAAACACACTCCGGGGCATCGAGGGGGTACTACCATACTTTGACGACATCGTTATAACCGGTCACGACTCAAAGCAGCTATCGGAACGATTAAACGAAGTTTTCCTTAGATTCAGGAAGCTGGGTTTGCGACTGCGCCTCGCAAAATGCCAATTTGGTCTTAAATCCGTTGAATTCTTAGGGTTCAAAATCGACTCACTCGGTATCCGTCCTAAGGCCGACAAAATTAGGGCAATAAAGGAAGCATCGGCACCAAGCGACAAGAAACAGCTTCAAGCGTTTCTTGGGATTCTGAATTTTTACCACTCTTTTCTTCCACAGAAAGCAAGCATCGCAGAACCTCTTCACCGACTGCTCGACAAAAATAAGAAATGGGAATGGTCCGAGCTTCACAACACCTCATTCAACAAGTTGAAAGACCTCATTTCATCAGACCAACTGCTTGTCCACTATAACCACAAGTTTCCAATACGCATCGTTTGTGACGCTTCACCTTACGGAGTAGGCATCGTCTTATGCCATTTGTTTGAGGATGGATCAGAAAGGCCAATATCCTTCTACTCAAGAACTTTAACGAAGGCCGAGAGGAACTACTCACAAATAGATCGTGAAAGCGTCGCCATCATTGCTGGTATAAAAAAATTCCATGAATTTTTATACGGAAGGCGATTCACTATAATCACCGATCATCGGCCTTTATTAGGAATATTCAACCCTAACAAACAGACTCCAAACGTTTTGTCAACTCAGATGCTACGACGACGAATTTTTCTCAACGCGTACGATTACGACATCGTGCATCGGAGCGGAACTAAAATGGGTAATGCTGATTTTCTTAGCCGTTTCCCATTACAGAACGACCGTCAAGAAACTGAGGAAAGCGAAGAAGTCTTAATGCTGGAAACATTGACAAATCCTGTTCTTACCCCCGACGAGATAGCCAAGATGACGTCAAAAGATTCAACATTTTCCCTAGTTCTCAGCTGGGCGTTAAGGGGATGGCCTGTTAAACAGCCAACTGAAGAGAGATTCCGAGCGTTTTTCCAGAAACGAAATGAAATTTCAACCCTGAAGGGATGTTTGCTATGGAGAAACCGTACAATGATTCCTAAGGCAGGACAAAAGACAATACTTGCAGCGCTTCATGCAGGACACCCAGGCATTGTGCGAATGAAAGCATTGGCTCGCAGCTATGTTTGGTGGCCCAACATCGGCGAGGACTGTGAGCGCATGGTAAAGATGTGTGAAGCATGTCAACAGTCTAGACCGGAGGAACAACCACAAAGAACTATTCCTTGGGAGACGACAGAAAACCCTTGGTCTAGACTTCATGTTGACTTCGCCGGGCCTTTTCAAGGAAAAATATTCTTCCTGGTTGTCGACTCTTACTCTAAATGGCTCGAAGTTCATCACGTAAGTACAACGTCGTCTAAGTGTGCTTGTAGTATTCTTCGCATGCTTTTTGCAACGCACGGTCTGCCAGACAGCAAAGTCTCTGACAATGGGACGGCGTTCACGTCTAAAGACTTTCAAGATTTTTGCAGCAACAACCTCATTCGGCACATACGAATTGCCCCATTCCATCCATCTTCAAATGGACAAGCGGAACGAATGGTGCAGACTGCAAAGAATTTTTTAAAAAAGATGCCTGACGACTTAGACATTCAACTAAAGCTGTCACGTTTCCTGTTGAGCCAACATATTACACCATCCGCCACAACAGGACGATCTCCATCCGACCTCATGTACAATCGCCAAATCAAAACAATTTTCGACAAAATACACCCCAACGAAATTTCCTTAAAGATAAAAACCCCAACATTTGCTAGTGACACGCAAGATGATGTCCAGAAGCAGTTTGACGTCAACGATTTAATTTGGACAAGAAACTATTCGCGAGGACCCAAATGGATCGCTGGTATAATCAAAGCTCAGACAGGCCCGTTATCATACAAGGTTCTCCTGGAAGGTGGGCATATTATTAAACGACACGCGGATCAGTTAAGGCAACGTCAAAAGTATACTTATGAACAAAACATCACAGCTGAGCCACAAGAAAATACGAACTCTCCACGCGTAAGATCCCCAGTAGAAAATTCTCAGCAAGAACAACAAACACTTCGAAGGTCATGTCGAGAGCGAAGAGCGGTCCAATTCTATGGAATTGATTAGGCGTTAAGGAGTGTTATGTACTGACAATCAGTGTTATGTACTGACACAACCTGTACAGTACTTTCGTTGTACATACACACACAAGGAATCATCGTCTCGCCACTGCAACTCCGATACATAACAACAGCTAAGCATCGCATGTTAAATGACGTAACATTGTAACACCACACTTTTCATAGCGGCTTTTTCCATCGCACATAGCGGGCAGCACGACAACGGCTGCCACTTCTTGTCAGACATCGTGGGTGATCGGTTGGTTTCTTGTGCGACATTTTATAACTAAAGTTATCAATTAGAATTTAATAAAGAGAAATAAAACCCGAGTCCGAGTATTTATTATATATCATTTTTTTTTTTTTTTTCCTTTTTTTCCTTTTTGTTTATTTCTTCTTTTTTATACAAGTGAGTGTACTTATTGTCATTTTGTTAACAACTAATGTTTACATATTTTTGTTTTTTTGTTCAAATAAAGTTCCCCTGAAGAAGGCAGCAACCCCTGCCGAAACGTTGGGAAAGTTAATGTAACTTCATTGTTTCATTACAAAATTCAATGTGACCAAAAAAGCCGACGGAAAAACAGATTTCCACTTCACTTATATATCTAAAAATTGGTCAATAAATCAACTATTATCCTTAGTTCCTTAAGGAAAATTTTTGCTTCAATTTTATATGAGAGACTAACGAAGTGGATTGAAAATACCTACAGTCTTAGTAAATTTCAAGCAGGTTTTCGTTCTGGTTTTTCAACGCTGGATCATATCTTCGCATTATCTAGTATTGCAAGAAAGTCCATTGATAAGAAGAAAAAAACTTACGCATGTTTTGTGGACTTTAAAGCTTGCTTTTGACAAAGTAAATAGACAGGCCTTGATGTACAAACTCTCGTCTCTAGGAATCTACAGAAAATTTTTTATTAATATACGCCGAGCTTATGAAGTCATCTACCGCCGCGGTTTGGGATGAATCGCAACATTCTAATTGGTTTGATACGACAATGGGTCTTCCACAGGCCTGCATCTTAAGCCCAATTATGTTTTCCTTGTTTATTGATGACATATCTGAAGTACTTCCAGGAGGAATAGTCTTCGCCGATAATCTTGTTAAAGTTCTTCTCTATGCAGATGATCTAGTTCTATTAGCCGACAATCCGTTCACGCTTCAACTTCAAATTAACCGGCTGAATACGTTTTGTGAAACATGGGGACTTCAGATAAACATAGATAAAACAAAAATAATTATCTTTGAAGCGCGATAAAGAAGAAGACTGCCTGAAGAGACATGGTCGATCAATAATTTACGCATCGAAGTAGTACCGGAGTTTAAATATCTTGGAGTTTGGCTCACCCATAACCTCAATTACTCGAAACATGCTAAAGAAAAGCCAAGGAAGCTAAAATGGCGATAAGTATGATGTGGCCAACTTTTTTTGGTAACTTAAGACATGCATCCAAATACCGAGCATTCCAAGCAACCGTTAACTCATGCCTGTGCTATGGTACTCAGATTTTTGGATACCACCATCTTGATCAAGCATTCAAAGACATTTTTTCAAACGTTTGTTTAAACTACCTAATTCGACTCCGAACTATGCTATTTACGTGGAATCAGGCATCACACCAATATATATTCAAAACCTGAAAATGAACTACGAATATATTATAAAAGTTATGAAAAGAGATCAAAGAAGTCTTCACAAATCCTTCATGCTAAGATTGCTCCAATCAAATTCGACCCCCTTTAAGGAATGGAGACAGTTAGCTTCATAACATGGTGTTCACTTGTTGCTAACGGAATCTAACGTGAATTAATGGAGGAATATGTTCGGAGATATTACTGCCAAGTTTGACGAAAGCATTTACAATCAAAGTATTGCCAGAGCATCAGCATCAACAACCAGAAGCACTTAAATACACCTGAACCACCAGTTAACATCAGAAGTAAACTACTTCAATATTAAACTGCCGATCGAAGCAATAAGTTTTATCTTCAGGGCACGAGTGGAATTATTAAACCTAAACTATTGTCCCCATCGAGCAGATCTACCAGAAATCTGCAGTTTATGCAACAGAAGAGAAAGAGAAGACACACACCACTTTATTGCGGTTTGTCCAATCTTACAGGAAATTCGCCGACTACACTTTGATGAAAGTTTCATTACAACGAGTAGACTCCACGACATACTAAATGGAGCGGTTGATTGGTGTACTTTGTATAACTACTGCAAACACGCCTTAACTTACCGATTTCCTTGTTTCTTTATTCATTCTGGAATATTTGGAATGCATTCTTTTCATTCCTAGTCAAGAGGTGGTTTAAATGGAATATTCTGTAGTTTGACAGATACCTACACACTTTCATTGTCAGCTTCGAGTTTCTGTTCAATTCTGTTTCTTTATTTATTCTATTCTGGATATTCTGGATAGATATTTTTTCTTTTCTGTCTTTTCTATTCCTTATCCGGAAAAAATAAAGATAAACACTCTATATAAATTTACTCTTATATCTTCACAATAAATGAACACTAAATCCAATATATTTCCTAAAGAATTTGGGATATGATTAAATTGCATCAAATTTAAAGAATATAGATAATCTATAAAAATAATTTCAAAATTTTGTTTCATGTTTAACGGCAGAATCATATTTTCAGATTCTGAATAGTTCCACTTTAATTCAGATAAGTTAAAGTCACCTAAGACACAAATATTGTCTGAGTCAATGCAAATACTGTTGATAAAATAAATATTGGATACATATATGTTTTTCATAAAATTCTATAGAGCTACTTAGCGGCACATAACTTACAATAAAGAATAGATTTGACTTATGTGGCATGTTTACTTTGAGAGAGATGCAAACCTGTTCAATGTCTTCTTGTTACATTTTTCCTCGAAATCTATTCAAATTGTGGTTATTCGCATATTTCTAAACACAAATATTGAAAAAAGAAGCTGCGGACTCTAGTTATTACTCTTTTGAACCAACTGTAAGAAATTAGTTATTTCTCATCAGATCTCTCCTCGCAGAATTGAAAGGTGAACCCCAATACAATTTTAATCTGACATTAAACTTAGATGACCATCCAACGCAAAACTGAATAAGTTTTTTAGTCAGTCTGACAATCTGAATTTTTATGAACGCGCTCAATCAGATTTAAAAATGAAAACGTTATTTGTATTATTATCATGATAATTTCTTTAAGGAATCTCAGCAATAATGTTGTCAACACTCTTTATTTAATAATTATTAAATTCAGACGCAATTTCGTTACTAGAGTAACACATATGCCGGCTAAATAAAAAGTTTTTAATGTCACAATGCTTCGTATTTAACACAAATTTTTTAATATTACACCATATTTTCTGAATGTTTGAAGATGAATCAGTTTTTTGAATTAAATTATTTATGCGATTCGAAGCTCTTTTCTAGCGAAGTTCTTTTCCTCTTTTCTGAGGAAAGCGATGTGAACTAGTCGAGCGACTGGAACAAAAAGAGCAGAACAAAGCATGTGCTTTTTGAACTTGTCAAACGCCACCTGTCAAATGTCACCGTGTTGACATTTGTGAAATGAATGTGTTCCGCCACAGTATTCTTATGTCGATTTCCTTTGCAAAAACAAAAGCACTCTAAAAAAGTGCTTTTTTTTCGTGCTCACTGGAAACGAAAAGACAAAATTCTTTTTTTATCATTGTATGTGTGCTATTTTTGACAGCCAACTCTTGCCGTTTGTTTTGTTCTGCAATTTATATAGAAAGAATGTTTTCGAAACTTTATTAATAAATGCACTAGTAAGAAACCTCCTCATCCGAATAATTATACACAACACTTTCAACAAAATTATTCACAGAATGCCTTTCGTTTTGTCCAAGCAATTTTAGAACATCAAACACTTCTTCGTCAGAATCGGAACTAGACGACGACTGATTATAATATATATTTTGATAAATTGCAGCTAAAATTGAGCGATCCATTTTCACAAAATAGTTTATTGTTTATTTTTATTATCTCTCTTTCACAGTCCTTTAACCAAAAATGCAAATGCAAAATAATCAGACTTCAAACTGGTAAACGTCAAATGTTTTGTGTTGGTGTGCGTGAAAGTGCGTGTAAATCTTGCCTCTGAATCGAGATTCGTAAAAGTGCTTTTTCGGGGTAAAAAAAAAGTGATCTAGTGCCTCAATGTAACATATTTCGAGCAAAAAAGCACTTTTAAAAGTGCTTTTGTGTACCACTGGAAATCGACATTATTTGCGATTATAGGTACTATAAGGCAAGTTTTGCAACCATGCAGAACAAAAATTTTGAGATAAAAATTAAATATGACATTACTATGATACACAATACGAAAAAAGTGGGTCCTACAATGTCTGTCCGTGTCTGTCTGTCCGTGTGTTTGAACATTAACCTACAGCCTGAACCCCTTGACCGATTTTATTCAAATTGTGCAGTTAGGACCTCTATCGATGGGGGTCGATTGGTGACAACCTACAGAGGCATTTTTGGAATTGGGTCTATAGGCATTGAAATAACGTTGCCTGTCGTACAATTTTTATGATATTATTTATTTTTCTCGTAAACAGCTATAACGATTTCGATAAAATTTAATGTGAAGGATTAGGTTTTAGAGATCTTTCTTATTACATAACTTTTTTTTTGGAATAGTCTAAAAACAGTACCTCCCATAGTACCGTTTCTCAAAACTGACTTTCTTGTTAATGGCTGACACGATTTTGACGTGATTTTATCTGAAAGAAGTCTCAAGTGGGTTAGCAAAGATTGCATTCAACATTAGAAAAATTTAAATTATTTGGAATTTCTACAAATATTTTTAATTTTCCGAATATTTTCAAAAGCATCTAAATTTTTTTTTTCTTGTCGAAACATCTTCTAGCGCCATCTAAAAACTTGAATATTTTATTTTTAAAAAGCTTATTTAAAAAAAATAAAAAAATAAAAACTGGGTTTTTAAGAAACTGCTCTAACGATTTTGATTAAATTTAAAGCGTTTATATGTGTTGGCAACTGTAAAATATGGAGTTATTAGATTTTCGCTTTCTTTCAATATTTTATGTGATTTTATCCAATTTTTATAATTAATGTGTAGTTTGCGATCCCGTACCACCAAGTCTATTATGAAGAGCGAATACGTAAACCTTAAAGTCATTTTTCGCCTTACTCTTTGGTCATGTATTATTTGGTCATTTGGTCTTATTTATGTGAATGTTGCAAATATTCTTTGCCCGTTTGATGATATTCCGGGTCGATTTTGTACTTACTAAAACATTCTTCTCTATCCCTGTTCACCTCTTTACAGCTTGAATCAAACAAATCTTTGCGGATGAAGCTTTTTCTGTAAAGAACAACGTTTTTGATGCCGATAAGACTTATGATACATATCATATCAGGCGAAGCGTCAACGTTTCCGCCGAGAAAGCACAATGACCACTTAAAGTTTCGAAAAAAATTATTCAAGCCGTTGTAATTAGCTTTCTCATATTGCCACACAGTTCTTTCAGTGACTTTATCTTTTTTTACCGTGAGAGAATAAGTAGAATACGTTAAACGCATGAAGTCTAGCAAATTGCCTAGATGAGATGATACTTTAACCCTGTATTTTTCGGAATGAAAAGAGAGAAACAGGTTAAGGGTGTATATCCAAGAATATCTGGAAACCGAGTGGGCACATCTGCAAGACAGCTAAATGATTTTATTCAGCGAAGATCTCTCCATTTCTTCCTGCCAACTAAAATTGTTTACATTGAAATCTCCCGCAATTAGGATTTCAGTGTGGGGATAAATCGAAACAATTCTTAATATGTAGTCAGATAACGCATGAAACTCGTTACAAGTTGAATTGCTATCTAAATTGGAGCTTCTGTACATAAAGCAATAATGAATGTTTTGCTAATGGACGGTCAAATTTAACTACGTAATGTAGAATTTGATAAGCAATATCAAATATCGAACATACACGAAGAGGCAATGGGAGGAAAAGCTATAACCAACCAGGTTGAACCCTGAAAAGTCAGAATCAACACCCACCTAAGTTTCACCTAGTACCAAAACAGCGGGCCGGAACGGATGTGGAGGGCAGGGCAGAGTTAGCCGGTTTGAGATGTTCCACAGCTGTATTGCTGGGGAACCCTTCGCAATCACCCTCACCACGACGAAGTCAACTCATAGAGGGTAAAAAAAAAACCAAAGTTCACGTGTATTTTGCATGGAAAATCTTTGAATGCCTTGGCAGAGTGGTAAATGTTATTATTAATGGCTCAAATTTTTAATAAATTTGTTTTTAGGTATTTCCTATAAAATTTCGATGTTGGGTGAAGAGAAATAAATTGTCCGAAAAGCATGTGTGTATGTATACATGTATGCTTGAATATGAGTACAATTAACATTTTATAATCGTAATAATTGGCGCAGATCTACAGATATGCTCTTTTTAAAATCGTCTGAAAATAAACCTTAGTGCTGGCGCTAAGTAAAATTAGCTTAAATTATTTATAGTTGATTTAAACACTTTCCTTATAGTCAATTTAAATTTATAATCATTTACACCCCATTTCACAATATTAAAACCTCGATTTTCTTTGTCGTTTGAGATTTTATATCAATTTATTTTAGCTTTCAATCGAGTATTTCTTGAAAAAAAACTAGACCATTATTCCAATGACCGACTTCATTTTCTCTCTGTTACTTTTCTTCAATTGAAATATCAAAATTTTGACACTGTTCACGTTTTTTTAGACAAAACCATTTTGAAGTTGTCATTAGTTAATGAAATGTATAAAGAAGTCCATAAATCGTATGCATTACTTGCTTTAAGATAGTAATATTAACTAGAGCCGGCACTATCTCTAATGAACACGCTGACTGTAGATTTGCGCTATTGCCTTTTACGAGATTGAATAAATAAATAATAACAACAAATTTGTATTATTCTAATGATTTACATAACTTGATAAATTTAGGGAAAATGCTTGTGTGGACAGTATATACGAGCACGGTTGCGACGCGCGGGAGTTCTGAATAGAAAGGCAACACAAAGATTGCGGTCTATTCTTGAGCCATCATCAACTGTAGTGTATGAAGTTTTTCCTGCATTGAATTCCGTATGAATATTTATTACTTTAAAGCAAATTTCGCTATGCAGAGCGTTAAATCGAGAAAGAGCGAGACGAGGTCCGGTGTAGTCTATTTATTGTATAAAATACGGTACCATTTTGATTAATCGTTGTACAAGAACGATTTCGAGTTAAATACGAATTATCGTATTATAGAGGTTTTCGAAGTGACGGACTTTCCTGAAGAGTCTGAAGTTTAATTCGAGTAAATAAGCGGCGTTTAAAAATGAATGGATACTAATTATAGGGATTATTATATCTAGAAAGGCAGAGTGGAATTACAATGCATTCTGTGACAGTAAATGAAAATAATTGTATACTTATACATGTTATGTTATTTTGAAATAATTTGAAAGTACTAGGTCCATTTATATAATGCGTGCTCGGTAATTGTTTTTGATGATGTGCATTTTTAATATAATTTTGATTTCCAATGAATAAAAAATCTCATTTAGGGCCCAGTTATTAGCGATCAGAAAAACGAATCAGGAAAAATTTTCAAATGGAATAATAACTATGTTTTCCTTACAATTGAATAACAAATGTTATACCAATCGATGGGAAATCACTCAAAGAATTTTTTGTGTCTAAAAAAGATATAATAGAACAAATATTTTCTGTTTAATTTGTATTTTTCTATTTTCCTGTTTCAATTCCATCAGGAAAATAGAAAAATACAATTTTACGGCAAAGTATTTGTTCAATTGAACATTTTCTAGACAAAAAAGATTCTTTGAGCTGTTTACTATTGATTGGTATAATATTTGTTATTCAATTGTAACAAAAACATGGTGATTATTAATTTTGAAAATTTATCTTGATTCGTTTTCCTGATCGCTATAACTGGCACCTTAGGAGGGAAAAATCGAGGAGTGCGTACAAGGAAAAATAAGTAAGAGTAAGAGTAAGTACTAGGAAAAATCGAGGAGTCCGTTCTTTTTTGTGTTTTTGTGTGTTTGTTTTGTTAAGCCATGTTGTGGTATCAAAATCATGTAATGTATGTAATATGTAAAGGCTTTGTTGAAAAATGATGATTTCATTTAAGAACGACTGAATGTTACACTTTGCTGGTCTGTCTAAAATAGAAAATAAATGCTTCTTAAAATATAAACCCAATTAAAGGAAATTTGTTTTTATGATAATTTATGAATAATATGTAATTTATGATAATAATGAAAGATTAATAAATGAATAACCCGAATAAATCTGAGCAATAACAATTTTTGAGACTTTGTTCATATTAACATTGACATCGAAAGCCAAGTGAAATTCCGACAGTTCAACATTGCATTTAGGAACGACATCGATTCTTCATTTCGTAACTTCTTAGCATTTAAGAACGACAAATGTCAACAGATGTTCCATAGCGTAACTCCGTAACATCTTAATCAAAAAAGAACGAACTATCGTTAGTGTACAAAAGCGGCTGTAAAGTATGGCCTGCTTTAATGAAAATTTTCTTTTCAATGATTAGCCTCGTGGCTGTCAGTTGCTTTAAAACATTTGTTGTCCTACTCTTGCTCATAAGCATTTGCAAAGTTACTTGAAACGAACGTTTCTTCTATATACATCAGTGGCGAGGCGTGAATAATTCCAAATGGTAACTCCAAGAAAACTTAGTCACCAACAAAGTAAATTTCAAAAAATTTTTTTTTTTCGTGTAGTTTATGTCTTCGCATCAAGTCAAAAAGTCAAGTATTTCAAACCAACTTTGCTATTAGGTAGAGCGTCCTAAATCTATAACTTTTTTCTTCTTCATAAAACTAAGCTGATTAAAATTATTTGTCTACAGATATTAAGGCCATAATCAAACCACTCAAACTTACTATCGGAAAACTTTTCAGACTTTTTGCACTTAATTTCAATTTTTCAATCATAAATGTGTAGTATTTAAAAAAAATCACGAAAAGCACTTATCAATTTAAGGGGGGAAGGAAGCTGGTCTAAAGCGTGAAAAGTGGGCATAGTTTATGAATTTTTTGTGACTCAACAAAAAGATCAATCGAAAATCTGTGAAAGAGGTTTTATAATTTAGGTTTTAATATACAATTTTTTTCATGTTAATTAAATTCAAAATGGCGCCTGTCCAGCATTTCTCCGAAGGCGCCTCATTTTTTAGACGGGTCCATGGCCGAAGATGTAACCTCCTTAATTTTGGTCCTCCTACTCCGCAGATTTATGTGTGGAGTAGGTTTCATGTAAATGTAAATGTAAATGTAAATAAAAAAAATCCTACGTACGTCTCCGGAGAAAAATATATCGAATATACTGTCAAAATTTCGCATAGATCGGTGAAGATTTGCTCGAGTTATGTCTTCGCCCAGTTCAAAAAAAGTGATTTCGAGAAAAACGCGTTTAAAGTTTTAAGTAAATACTATAAAATCATATTAAATGCGTAATCATTTAATCTGCGATGCCTTCGCCGCTCATTTTTGCCAGTAAAATAATTATTATTATCTGCTGGTAAACTGAATTTTTCAAATAAGAATACTGCTCATTGGGAACTGAATTCATTTAGGCCAGTTGTGCCGTTTAAAAAAATTCAAATTATTTTTTGCGTTTTCTGCCAAAAAATATGCTTTATGCTATGAGATTCCTCGCATATTTGTTATCATAGTGGCAACCTTTGACACATCACTCCAGTGCAGAGATACATACACATTCATGAAATAAGTCGGAGAGCAGCGTGTTGTTAGGTGTGTTTCTTTACTGAAAATTCGCACGAAATGCACCGAAATTCGGCGAAAGTCAGTCTAATGCCGCTAAAGCACAGCGATTTTCGTAGCAGTGCACAAAAGACAGTGCTCACGAGAGAGTAAAATATTTCCCCACCCTGCGAATTTCTGCTACCTAAATTTCTGTGGGCAGAAATCGTGCACAGCCAAAACAAATACAACAACTGTCAAACAGACGTTTTTCCAAGCGTTGCTGCGAATGCTTTGTTCAAAGCGTTTCTTTACTTTTTAGACAATTAAGCTCTTTCAGAGAGTTTGTGAGAGAGTTTTACCCGCACTCCTAAAAATGTGACAGATTGTGAATTTCTGTTCCCAAAGTAAAGGAACACACCTATTTTCTTGTTCTATACTTATTTTTTTTTTTCTAAAGCAGCAACCTACCTCCGGCTGCAATATACATTTTTGTTCATAAAACCTCAAGCAAACACCGAAGTGTGCAGAAGTAATTCTGCAAATGAGCACTGCGCTACTGCGCCCACCGCCCAGCAACATACGTAGGATTCATCCGCTCAGAGCGCAAAGAATAAGAGATATTAACAAATTCACCAAAAAATATGACGCAAGAACATCGTGTTATTTTCTTCCATAAGAAAGCATGTATTGAACAGGGAGGTGTCAAGCACAATGAATAGGTCAAGAAAAAAAAAAAGAAAGAACACAAATTTGTTCTATCCAGTGACAAATTTTAAAAGACGTAATATTTAGGGTAACCTTGTTGTTGCTTAAGTTTTGTGCCAACATGTGTGCAGATTAGGACTGAACTCAAAGTGGTAGTTGTTCAAAAAATTTGGCAGTGAGTTCATGTGTATGATTAAGATTGATTCATGTTGCCAGAAGTCGAAGATGTTTCGGATGTGAATTTCAAAAGGTAAGTGGGGAATAATCGACTTATATGGACGCTTCGCCACTGATATACATACATATATACAATGTTAATTCTTCTTCTTTTCATTTCCGGCGTTACGAGTAGTGATCTTGAAGCGATCACAACTCTCCCACTTTTCTGCTTCACACTAGTGATCCGCCTGTGGGGTACGCCGCATTGACCTCAGAAAGCGTCGGCAAGCCTCCCGGTTTTGGATTGTTCCATGTCTGAGGCCAACCAAATGCTGCTGTTTTTGCATTTGCTTGTACCAGGAGTGTTTTGGCCTGCCTTTTCTTTTTCGTCGCGAATTTGTTGAAACGTTGTACGATATTGCCTTTTGGACGGGGTTCTGCGGATCTCTCCTTTGAACATGACAATACCAACTGAGCCGGTCATGCTGAATTTTGTCCAAGATGGTACTTTTGACATGAAGGCTTCCACGGATCTTAGTACTTCTAATTCGATCAAGCTTATTGTTACTCCTGCTGTCATCCGAAGCATCTTCATTTCGGCTGCCGTCAATTTGCTCTCATACTTTTTGTACATTGTCCAACATCGTGAACCGTATGTCAGAGCTGGACGGACAACTGCTGTGTAGAGTCTTCCCTTCAGCTTAGGGGGCATTTTTCGATCACAGAAGATAGCGGAGTTTTCTCGCCACTTCATCCACCCTACGCTTACTCGATGATTGATGTCGTCATCACAAGTTGCTTCACTATTGATCATAGATCCCAGATATTTAAACTTTTCACACTTGGGAAGCACATTTCCATTCAAATAAATGTCTGGAATAGGCTTGTCTGGATCAGAAAAAGGGCAGCACAGGTATTCAGTCTTTTTAGCGCTTATACGGTACCCATTTCCTTCCAGAACATCAATCCAAACGTCAAGTGCTCGTTGCAGGGATGTAGGATCCTCGCTTATGATGGCTCCATCGTCAGCAAAGAATAATTGTTGTACTTTACTGTCCGTTACTTTTCCTTCGAGCAAATAATCCAGAACAGCAATAAAGAGCAGTGGACTCAAGACACTTCCCTGATGTACACCTACTGTTATTTGGAATTCTTCGGTGACTCCAGCTGGGCATCTCACTTTTGTAACTGCTCCCTCGTACATGTCCATAATTATTCGCACATAGGCTTCAGGAACTCCTCGGTGTCTGAGGGCCACCCATATCAGATCTCGTGGTTGTCGATCGAATGCTTTTTCGAAGTCAACCAACACAATATGCAAATCCTCTAAGGCATCTCGGTGTTTTTCCATAATGATCCTTATACTTTGAATTGCGTCTGTAGTTGACTTACCCGCGACAAACCCGCATTGGTCATCAGACAGCCTTATTATTTTCCGCAGTCGGCTATCCAAAACCCGCTCAACGATCTTCATAGTGTGGGACATCAACTTGATCGAACGATAGTTGTCACAGCTTCTGGTATCTCCCTTTCCCTTGTACATTGGAAGAAGAAAACTTTCCCTCCATTGATTAGGCAAACTGTCACCTCTTATAAGTTTGGAGATGAGAATCGTGAGCCATCTCAACCCGATGTCTCCCATATTTTTCCAAAACTCATATGGTACCTCGTCTGGCCCAATCGCTTTGCCTTTTTTGGAGTTCTTAACTGCCTCCCTAACTTCTTCGACTGTGACGTCGGATACTTCCGTAAAGTTAGGTGCAGCTGTTGGAAAGTGGCGCCGAGGAAACTGTTCATTCAAAAGATCATCACAATACTGTCGCCACCTTTGAAGAATTTTGTCGTCATCCACAAGTAGCAGTCCTTGAGCATCATTTATGAACTTCGGCGAACGAATCTCCTGCGCATTTCTCCTTCTCTGAGCGGCTATTTTGAAAATGGTTGCTCCCTTATTCAAGTTGCTTTGTCTTAGCTCTTGGATTGCCTGATTTGCTTCAGCAGCTGGGGCAGAAATCTCTTCCAGCTCTCGATACAGGCCCTCCGTGCTATTTGCTTGAAGTTGGGCGAATTTTTTCTTCGCTTCTTTTCTGCAGCTCTTGTATTCCATTTTGAAACGCGCTTTTTCATTTGTATCTCTTGAGGGGCACTTCGACCAAGCTTGGAAAGCTGCTTTCTTCTTTCTAATCACTGCTTTAACTTCATCATCCCACCACCAGGTTTCTTTAGCTTGTTGGTGGTGTCCTTTTGAGACTCCTAACAGTGATTTGGCTCTCTCTAAGCAGGTTCGTTGTAGGCGATCCCACATATTTTGTGCCGTGATTGTATTTGAAACTGCGTCGATGGTATTACACAGCTGACTTTGCATATACGAAATGAACTGCTGTCCTTTGGTTTTCTCCAGATTGTACCACTTGATTCTCGTAGAAGCCTTTGTTTGTTTGACTTCCTTCACCGCATCCGTAAAAAATTCTGTTAAAAGAAGACGGTGTTGTTGAGCGGCAGCTTCTCCTAGTATCACTTTGCAGTCTTTCACCCGAGATTTCATGTAATTGGTTACCAAATGGTAATCAATCTGGGTTTCATTTCCTCCACTGCTGTAAGTGATAAGGTGTCGGTCTTGTTTGATGAACATGGTATTTAGTACGATTAGACCGTATGACTTGCACATATTTAGAATATCTTCACCAGGAGTGTTCCTGGTGCCGAATCCCAAACCTCCATGGCAGACTTCATAATCCTCGTTTGTCTTCCCGACATGTCCATTCAAATCTCCTCCAACAAACAAATACTCTTCTTTTGGGATGTTCTTAAGTAGGTTATGAAAATCAAGCCAGAATGCATCTTTTTCCTCCTGCTCACACCCTATTTGGGGAGCATATGCACTGATTATATTCCAGACCTTTCCTTCCATCACCAATTTAAGAGACATCAAACGGTCACTGGACTTCAAAATGGTCAACACGCTGTTATATAAACTTTGGTCAAGGATGATACCGACTCCGTTCCTACCTTGTTCTGTTCCATAGTAGAACATCTTGTAAGCCTTGGTCTTTGCATCTAAGAAACGGGCTTTGTTTGCTGTGTTTCGCCATTTCGTTTCCTGAACACACAAGATGTCCACTCGCCTCGTTCTCATCATCTCTTCGAGTTCGAAACTTCTACCAGTCATACTTCCAACGTTCCAACTCGCGACCCTAAATTTTCGTCCAACTCGTCGCATTACTTTGCTAGCCCCCGGAATCCGTATAGCTCTGACCCGAACATTGCTGCTCGGTCCAGGATCAGCTCCATGCATAGCAATGGAACTGCCTGGTGGGGTAGTGCTTCTTATGTTTGCAAGTACTTCCATAATGCTCAAAATTTTTCAAAAATTTTCCTTTCATCCTTTTCGACACATGCATGCTCCATTTAATGAGTTTGATTTCCCTTTTACTACACCGGTGATCTCCAGTCGTGTAAACCCCGGGATCTGCATGCATACTTGGGGAGAGTTTTTAGGTGGTATGTGTGTCGCTAGACTCACTTTGATGTTAGTCGTCTAGATATGATTGTTCCTTTAGTCGCATTTTACGACAAGCGGGAAGGCGCTGCAGTGCTATTCTAACCCGACACTGCACGGGGAGACATATATATATACAATGTTAATACCTAACCTAAATTAGTGTACACATTCGTACTTAAAGAAATGCGCAAGGGTTTGTTGTATTGAAATAAACATTTATGTTAAGTCATTTTGACATGCAATCAACAAAAGCTGATATTAAAGATTTTAATAAACATTTCTTAATCACTGAAAAAAATCACAAAAATTGATTTGTACTATGGCGTTTTGTACGTAGTTTGACCTTTGGGTCCGACGTGTTATGCTGCTGCTTGATGAAGGTTTGATATTGGGGGTCCAACGTCGACTTCATGTCTATCTTCATCGTCTTCAGTGTCTTTTTTTCATCGCTGGTTGACATCGATGAAGTTGGTGAGCCCAGGTGGGGCTGATTTTTTTTTGAAAAAAAAATGCGGTTTGGAGTGAATTTTGGGAGTGATTTTTTCACTCCCGTTCCTGTTTAGGTGCAAGGAGTGAATACCAATACATAAACAATCTGTCATCTGACTGCTTGTCAAAGCAAGCCACAGTTTCTATTTAATTTTTGTCAGCTCCAAAAGCCCGCGATAGTTAAAAAAATTTTTTTAGAAGACCATAAAATAATATTTAAAATTAACGATTGTTAGTCTTGTTTTCTGCTTTAAAATGAAAGAAAAAATCTAGCAAGTTTACCACTACCAATGCAATCACTCCAAATATGTCACTTTGCTTACAACGAATTCCAAAAATGAACGAAAAAGGAGTGAAAGAGTGAAAATGATTTTGGAAAACGACATTAATCAAAATACGTCAATCAAATGTCGCCCAAAGGAACAAAAAAAAAATTAATTTTGTTTCCCAACAACATTAGTACAGTTCACAATAAGTTTATTTTTTTGGAAGTATGTAAAAGGTTTTAGGATTAGGTTTCAAGGAAAGTAGATAGGGAAAACGAGGATGAAAATGTTTACAATAGAGGAGAAAGGCTGCTAGGAGAAAAGACGTTAGTCTGAGAGCAAATCTAACTGATTGCAGAAATAGAAAAAAAAAAGCAACACACATACCTACATTGTTCGCGATTTTTCATTGTCAATTGAAACTTTAATGGATCGACAACTGAAACAAATGCGTCCAGTAAATTTAATAAATTCAACTCAGTGCAACAAGTGAAGTCGCATAAAATTTTTTTATATATATAAATTTCAAAAATAAAAAAATTGTCAGTGCAAGTGAGACTCTATATCAAAATATCGGTAATACGGAAATCCATTGTGAACCTTTTGAGGAAGTTTTAAGGTGAAATTTTACTTGTGCATCTGACTGGTGTGTGCTATTAGGTATAAATAGTTTTTTTTTCTATAGGAATTACATATTACTTAAATTTTTAAAGCAGTTCCTGCATTGAGGATCTGCACCTAATATTTTTCACCAGAGATAATCACCACTATCACAGGGCCCGTCGTAGCAATTTCGGACTAAGAATGTCAAATAGAAATGACTAAAAACATCTTCATAATGAACGCTTGGCGACAGATATTTGTAAATTGGTAATAACTTTATTAATAGTAACAAATTTTGTGGAAAAACTCGCTACGACGGGCCTTGTGATAGGGGCTAATAACCTTCAAACGAAAAAGCTGTGAAAAGTTCCGAAACTTCAAATTGAAATCAGCAGCGGAGACACGACAAACCCTTTTCCGAAATTTTCATCCCCGTTCCCGTTGGATCAACGGAAATTGCCCGCTAATACAAGAACTATTCGAAAACTGCTAATGTATACTTACGTAATTGCGGCAGTTACAAGTGGTTTTTTTTGGGTATTTTTTTGAAATAATCCTTGATGTTACATACAGTCACTCACACTCAAAGTGGGACACCTAAGAAATAAAATCTTCAATAAACTTCTTTACGAAAAAAAAATGCAGAGTTGCTCACTTTTTTAAATAATTTTTATTTTTATTGCTTAATATTGACCTCAAATTATTATAAAATAAAAAAAAAATATCAAAAAACAACCCCGATTTGTTTAAAAAAAAAGATGAAAGTGATCTGTCTAGTATTTTTTTTTTTAATGCAGGTCACACTCAAAGTGGGACACATGCTGTTTTCTAAGAAAACTAACTGTAATTGCCACGTTATCTACACTGCTGTTCACTTAATTTGTGAGGCTTCTTTGTCTTTGGCTGGGGCAAAACTCAGCGGACCCAGGGTTTTTCCCCGAGGAAGCTCGAAAACTCGGGCTGCTTCAATCCAACTTAAAAGTGTTCAAGTCTGTTGTTGGGCGGGGTATGTAATCTCCTAGCTTCTGGCACGGTCGGGGCGGTAATTATTACGAGTACGGCCTCTGGTTTTCCTTTAGATCGATGGAGGTCGGTATGAACGTCCTGGGATGTTACGGGCCTTGTTTGGTCACTTAAGACTGAATCCGCTCCTGGAAAGAAATAAGTTTTAATATTAAGAACGTTGCCCAGATTATGGCGCACCGCTTCTTGAAGTAAACAGGGGGACGGAGTGGCTATCGCAAAAACCTCAGATAGTGAATTGACTCAATGGGACCCGTATGATCACCGTTGGGAAATTCAAATTCGACAGGGAATTTGCCAATGGGACCCTTAAGATCACCGTTGAGAAATTCAAATTTGGTAGGGAATTTAACAATGGGACCCTCACGATCACCGTTGAGAAATTCTAATTTGGCGAGAAGTATACAGGGAATTTAACAATGGGACCCTTACGATCACCGTCGAAAAGTTCAAAAAGATAATTGGGAAATTATTTGGGGGACCCTTAAGATCACCGTTCGAATAACCCCAGGTACGCAGCAGGAAAGGAGAAGTGAAAACAATATTATTAAAGTGGTATTCCCACAATTAACAATGGTAATTGCTTCTATGAATTTTTGACCAAAATTCACTTGTACTTATAACATTCCGGGTCACGAGCAAGTGTGAGGTGTACTATTTACATTGCGAGCGAGTGAAATATTTACATTGTTTCACCTATCCACACGCTCACCTCTCGTTGTTTACATACCACTGCACATGAGAAAAATTAATTCAATTGCCGATGGCAGAGTGTGTGCCGCTGCTGGATTGAAATAATTTTTGTATGGAGCCAAAGTCGTGATGTGCACAAATTGAATAATGTGTATGCGCCTACAATCGGTCTTTGGTGTTTGCTGTGTTGTGGCGCATGCTTTCACTTGACTGCGTAGTTTGTTTCTCAGTGCCCGTGGTATTTCTTGTGCCAAAGCGAGTAGATGTTCCGATTCGTAGGGTGAGATGTAGGCGGTTCGGCGGTGACAGAAAAGTGTGACGCATCGTCACAGATCCCCCTTATTTCACAAGACGAGAATCCTCTCGTCTCAGGCCTCCTTCACAAAGATAACCTCCTCTGGGGGGTTTTTTTTCTTTTTATTATTAACGGTTTTATAACGAAAACTTGAACACTTCTTGCGAACTATAATTCAAAAAAAAGCAAGCAAAGCAAAAAAAAATTAAATAATTCGTATTTCCGTTGAGAATCGAAATTTCGTCTGCAGGCTGTGTGACCCTCTAGTAATTTGTCTCTTTGTCAGCTAATGCGCGAGCGTACTTGCGGCGTTGGCGTCGGAGGAAAGAGACACAATGGCTGACCCTCGTCGGCCCGGTCGCCAAGCGGTGTCCGGTGTTTAGGGTTGCGGTCGGGATCATGTCTGGTGCTGTTGCTGCTCTTGGAGGAGGACGGAGTGGGAACTTTCTGATACTGGAGAGTCGCTCGGTCTTCCTCTCCACGACCCTAAGGTTGGTCATAATGTTGACCGTGGAAGGCAGTGGATGATTTGGAGACGCTTCAGCTTTCGTGGGTATTTTTGCGGTTACTCGCCGCCATAATGCAGGGTGCTTTTGTGTTGCCCCTAATGTCATTATAATCGACATGTCGGTATGAGCTGGGGGTTGCGGTCTTAGTGGTGCGGTATACCGCTGTTGGCACCGGTCTGGCCTCGGAGGTGACACTTTGAAGCTAACTAGTTTTGTGACTTGTTTCTTTCGAGTATATTCGCCGGGTGCGTTGCAGGGTCCGTCATCTTGAACGGTCGGTCCTAGACTGATAGACACTTCGGATGGCGGTGAACCGAAACTTTTTGAATCACGGCTTCCTGTCCCCGGTGAACTTTCTACGACGATGGCCGGCGGCTGAATAACTTGGCTAGTTGCGGTATTTATTTGTTGGGAGTGAATCTCGTTACTGGCGGGATAGTTTTTAATATCTCTTACGTGAGCTCGGATATTCACGACGGTACCTTTGGCATCTTTCTTCCGCAGTGCAACGATAACTGGTGAGAGAATTTTGGTGACCTCATATGGACCTTCATAGCGGGGACCTAATTTCTCCGCGAAGTAGTTCACTCCTGAAGAGAGAACTCGGTGACGTCTGTAAACTTGATCGCCGACAAGGGGGCGCCAAGGGCGATGCCTGAGGTTGTAATATTTTGCTTGTGTTTGAGCGGCTAAGTGTAGATTTAGTTTAACGAACTCAAATAAGGCTTTCATGCGTTCCGCTCGCGTATTGATGTCTCCTAAGGATCCGTCAGTGCTGTTCTCATTCCCCATGGTGCTGGGCATTCTTAATTCACGACCGAAATTTAGTAATGCCGGGGAATAGCCAGTAGAATCGTGACGACTCGTGTTCATAGCAAAGGTTAACTCAGGTATGTGATCATCCCAATGTCGTTGATTGCCTTGAATGTATTGGGCAATCATCGTCTTCAAAACACGGTTTACTCGCTCGGTCGGATTCTCCTGCTGAGTGTACGGGGCAGTGAGGCGATGAGTTATGCCTAAATCGGAAAGTAGTTCTCGGAATGAATGGCTGATGAATTGGCTCCCGTTGTCGGAAAGCACCATCTTCGGAATTCCGAACCGAGTAAAAATTCTCTCGCGGACGGCTTTTATAAGGCTTGCCGACGTCGCCGCGGGGAGGGGAACAGCTTCCACCCACTTGGTGAATTTATCGGTGAAAACTAAGATCACCGTGTTGCCTTTCATCGAACGAGGCAGGGGCCCTATAAAATCCATGCATACTACATCCCATGGTCCTTCGGTTTGAGTCGTGTGCATAAGGCCGCTGGGTTTTTGCTGAGAGGGCTTATACTGGTTACATTTTTGGCAGTTGCGGACATATTTAGCGATGTCGCGACACATTCCTGGCCAGTGGTACTTTATCATAACCCGGGCTGTTGTTTTGGCGATGCCTAAATGACCAGCCGTTACTACGTCATGATTTTCGTACAGCACCTGTCGACGTTCGGCGAGGGGTACAAATAATTTCCATTCATCGGCGCCAGGATCGGATAAAGGGTTGGTACTGGTGAAGCGGCGGTAAAGTCTCCCGTCAGAAATTCGGAAATCGGGGAATTTTTCGGGCGTTTGTCTCACTTGTTCGTATTTGATCTGGACCCATTCGGGATTGGCGTCTCGCATCACGGCTAGTCGGTCTATTTCGGTTATTGTTAAAGGGTCTCTGAACAGTGCGTCAGCCACCACATTTAACGTACCTTTTCGGTATTGGATGTCGAAGTCATATTGCTGCAGCTCCAAGGCCCATCTTGCCAATCTTCCCGACGGGTTTTCAAGGGAGTGCAGCCATTTGAGAGAATGGTGGTCGGTGATAACGTTAAAATGGTATCCTTCCAAGTAAGGGCGCATTTTACGTATCCCCCACAGGATGGCCAAACATTCTTTCTCGGTGGCAGCATATTTTACTTCGAGATTGGTCAACGTTCGGCTGGCATAGGCGATTACCTTCTCGTGTCCCTCTAGAGGAGGCCGTATTGACTGGCGTCGGTCTGCAAGGTGAATGTTTGCGAAAAGTCGGGACACGCTAAAACGGGCGCTTCGGTCAGTCTTAAGGATATTGAATGCGGCCTGTTGCTCGTCGGCCCATATCCATTTAGATGTCTTCTTCAAGAGGGACGTGAGGGGAGTTGCGATGGTGGAGAAGTCTTGAATGAAGCGGCGATACCAGGAACAAACGCCTAAGATACGTCGGAGTTCTCGTATGCTCGTGGGCGCATTCAAATCTCGCACGGCGGCAACCTTATCGGGGTCGGTACTGATTCCGTCTTTGCATATGACGTGACCTAAGTATTTTAGGCTCGGCCGGCAGAAATAGCATTTGTCTGGATTTATTTTTAAATTCGCGGCGCGTAATCTCCGGAACACTTCCCCTAAATGTTGAATATGGTCGTCAAACGTTTTGCTGATGATGATTATGTCATCCAAATACACCAATACGTGTTCTGCCATGTCATGCCCAAATATTTCGTCCATGGCCCTCTGGAATGTAGCTCCGGCCGAGTGTAATCCACAGGGCATCACATTCCACTCAAACAAGCCACGGCCTGGGACGGTGAATGCGGTATACGGCCGGCACTCTGCCTTCAACGCGATCTGCCAGTAGCCTTGCTTGAGATCGATGGTTGATAGGTATCGGGCCCCTCGCAACTTGTCTAGTATGGACGAAATGTAGGGCAACGGCGTCTTTATACGAAATTTCATTGAGCTGACGGAAGTCAACGCATACCCTCCATGACCCTTCCTTCTTGCGTACGAGTACCACGGGGGAACTGTACGGGCTTTTGGAGGGACTGATTTTTCCTGTCGCCAGCAAGTCATCGATCTCCTCGTTGATGATTTGCTGCATGGCTGGATTGCGCGGATAATAGCGCTGTTTAAAAGGCTCGGGGTTCTTTAGGCGTATGACGTGGGGTATCACGGTGGATATACCCTTCGTTTCACTAAACCGGGGTAACTCTTCGTCTAAGAATTCTTTTAATCGTGCGGCCTGGTCCAGGTCTTGTGGTTGGCTTCCATTTCGATCGTACCCTGGTTCTTCGGTAAGTGCCCCTAAAATACCGGACGATTGAGGTACCTTCCTCTTTCCACTGGAGACGTCTTGTCCTCCCAATGTTAATTCGCAGCCGGCTTGGCCTAGGAGATCCGTTCCTAACATGGTATCTCCTTCTAGGTTCGGCATGTATCGAGCTTCGTAGCTCAGCGGGAAACGGTGTTGGACCTGGGGGCTAGGCGGTTACCTATAGGTTGTCCCTATGTCGACAGGTTGGCTAGTCGGAGGTGCTGAAGTAGCACGTTCGAAGTGTTGGTGACGGTACGCTACTTGTGACGTAGACGGCGGAGAGGTCGGGTTAACCAGTTTGAGTAGAGGAGCTTGGAGGCTTGTCTGGTATACGGACGGCTTGACTGTGCGTGAGAAGGTGGGATTGGGGTCTTCCTCTTCAGCATCGTTCCGAGCCTCAATCTTCTTTTCCAACTCCATGCATAAGTTTTGGGTGGACTTATGCGCTCGCAATTCCTTCAGATGCTGGCTCAGTCTCTGTCGTAAGTCACGTACGGTGCCGGCGGTGTTAAGCCCTCGCAGACTAAGCGTCTCGATGAGCTCTGGTTTCTTCAAAAAATATATGAACCCTAGGTTCTCGTAAGGGTTGAACCCATCGGAGTGTTCGGAAGTCTGGTCGGACATTTCGGGCTGGTTTTCGTTACTTGCCATGTTGGATGGTGTTCGGTCGATTGTGGTCGGATGCGGTCGGTGGACAATGCGTCAGTTCCAGGTAACGGGCGGTCGGTGGTTGAACTTTCAGCAAGGTCCCTGCTCGGGCGCCAATTTGTGAGGCTTCTTTGTCTTTGGCTGGGGCAAAACTCAGCGGACCCAGGGTTTTTCCCCGAGGAAGCTCGAAAACTCGGGCTGCTTCAATCCAACTTAAAAGTGTTCAAGTCTGTTGTTGGGTGGGGTATGTAATCTCCTAGCTTCTGGCACGGTCGGGCGGTAATTATTACGAGTACGGCCTCTGGTTTTCCTTTAGATCGATGGAGGTCGGTATGAACGTCCTGGAATGTTACGGGCCTTGTTTGGTCACTTAAGACTGAATCCGCTCCTGGAAAGAAATAAGTTTTAATATTAAGAACGTTGCCCAGATTATGGCGCACCGCTTCTTGAAGTAAACAGGGGGACGGAGTGGCTATCGCAAAAACCACAGATAGTGAATTGACTCAATGGGACCCGTATGATCACCGTTGAGAAATTCAAATTCGACAGGGAATTTGCCAATGGGACCCTTAAGATCACCGTTGAGAAATTCAAATTTGGTAGGGAATTTAACAATGGGACCACCACGATCACCGTTGAGAAATTCTAATTTGGCGAGGAGTATACAGGGAATTTAACAATGGGACCCTTACGATCACCGTCGAAAAGTTCAAAAAGATAATTGGGAAATTATTTGGGGGACCCTTAAGATCACCGACCGAATAACCCCAGGTACGCAGCAGGAAAGGAGAAGTGAAAACAATATTATTAAAGTGGTATTCCCACAATTAACAATGGTAATTGCTTCTATGAATTTTTGACCAAAATTCACTTGTACTTATAACATTCCGGGTCACGAGCAATTGTGAGGTGTACTGAGCGAGTGAAATATTTACATTGTTTCACCTATCCACACGCTCACCTCTCGTTGTTTACATACCACTGCACATGAGAAAAATTAATTCAATTGCCGATGGCAGAGTGTGTGCCGCTGCTGGATTGAATTAATTTTTGTATGGAGCCAAAGTCGTGATGTGCACCAATTGAATAATGTGTATGCGCCTACAATAGGTCTTTGGTGTTTGCTGTGTTGTGGCGCATGCTTTCACTTGACTGCGTAGTTTGTTTCTCAGTGCCCGTGGTATTTCTTGTGCTAAAGCGAGTAGATGTTCCGATTCGTAGGGTGAGATGTAGGCGGTTCGGCGGTGACAGAAAAGTGTGACGCATCGTCACAAATTAGACGCACAAATTTTTTTTTACATAAGCCTAATTTTTTTGTAAGTGTGGTTAGCAATTGTCAAACAATTACATTTATTTGAAAGCTTATTAAATTCTCAACAAAATAACTCTAAAAAGTCCAAGGTGAGTGGAAGTAAACGGACATTTTTTTTCACTTTCGTCTATGCTTCAAGAAAAAGTATAGTTTTTTTTGTTCACATGATTAGACGCACCTGTAAAATCAGTTAATTGGTCACGATCTGTTACGTGGATTACAGATAGCTGCAAAGTTTAAGCAATAAAATAGTGTTTGCCACTGATTTCAGTCCAAAATGTTGGAAAAAAAAGTTTTAGCTGCAGAATAAAAAGGGAAAATTGACGTGTTGCAATCCGAAGAGTTTTCAATGAGAAGAATTGCAAAAAAATAGGCCAAAGTGACCATGTTGTAAGGAATTTTATTAAAACCAGTGATTCATACGATAAAAACTGCAAAGGAAGGACAAAAACGGCTTTAACTCCTCAGGATAAGAGAAACATTTTAAAAACTGCATCAAATTTAGCTCTCTCTACCAGCAAAATAAAGGAAAAAGCGGGGGTAACAGCCAGCACATTAACTGTTCGTCGAGCTATTTTAGGTGCAGACCATCATCAATTAAAAAAAAAATGCCTCCACTAAACGCCATAAGAGCAAACAGCGGTTGGAGTTCGCACGAGTTCACATGACCTGGGATAGCAACTTTTGAAATGAGCTAAATTGGCAAAATGCGGTTTTTCTGACCAAAAAAAATTTAACCTAGATGGTACTGATGGATACAACCACTGTTCACCTGATTATTTTTTTGGTCAGAAAAACCGCATTTTGCCAATTTAGCTCATTTCAAAAGTTGCTATCCCAGGTCATGTGAACGCGTGCGAACTCCAACCGCTGTTTGCTCTTATGGCGTTTAGTGGAGGCATTTTTTTTGTTTTTTTTTAATTGAAGATGGTCTGCACCTAAAATAGCTCGACGAACAGTTAATGTGCTGGCTGTTACCCCCGCTTTTTCCTTTATTTTGCTGGTAGAGAGAGCTAAATTTGATGCAGTTTTTAAAATTTGTTCTCTTATCCTGAGGAGTTAAAGCCGTTTTTGTCCTTCCTTTGCAGTTTTTATCGTATGAATCACTGGTTTTAATAAAATTCCTCACAACATGGTCACTTTGGCCTATTTTTTTGCAATTCTTCTCATTGAAAACTCTTCGGATTGCAACACGTCAATTTTCCCTTTTTATTCTGCAGCTAAAACTTTTTTTCCAACATTTTGGACTGAAATCAGTGGCAAACACTATTTTATTGCTTAAACTTTGCAGCTATCTGTAATCCACGTAACAGATCGTGACCAATAAACTGATTTTACAGGTTCGTCTAATCATGTGAACAAAAAAAAAATATACTTTTTCTTGAAGCATAGACAAAAGTGAAAAAAAATGTCCGTTGACTTCCACTCACCTTGGACTTTTTAGAGTTATTTTGTTGAGAATTTAATAAACTTTCAAATAAATATAATTGTTTGACAATTGCTACCCACACTTACAAAAAAACTAGGCTTATGTAAAAAAAAATTTGTGCGTCTAATTAAGTGAACAGCAGTGTATATTATGCCGTTTTCGTTTGGTAAAACTAGAGTACCCTTTTTTTTTAGAGTACCCTGATTTTTGACAACTCAAACGAACATGAAATCAGAGTACTCCGTTTTTGTCAATGTATGTGTGCGTTTGACATATAGTTTGCTTTCAATGAAATTGACTACGTTCAGAAACATATCTCTGCGTATTTCATGAGCAATTAATAAACATTTTTTGTATGGAGTAAAAACTGACAAAAAGAACTTATAACTGAAAATGATACGCAATAAACTTCATAAATGTCCAGATTGATTTTATACAAAGGTAATTTTAAGCAGTAAGAAATTTTTTTAAGCTCGGATAACAAGAAAAACAGCATGGACAAGTTATGCAAACCAAAACCGATAGGTTTGTGAACGCCCGCGTTGATACCGTTACTACAAACCGTAGATTATGTGTATACAATGTTCAATACATAATTTGATTTGTTCATTAAGTACGAAAACTAATTTGGGATCCATTTTAAACTTTAATTTAATTTTATTTACAACTAGCTGAGCCACCCGGCGTTGCTCGGGTCTATAGTTTTAAGGTTCCCGTTCTGGTTTTTCCGCTTAAGTGGGAACTTGGGGATGAAAAACAATCGTTTTTACTTTGGGAGTATGTGGTATCCCAATCACGAAAGGATTTCTGTCCAGCAGTTTATAAGTTTCCGTTCCAAGCCCCGTTCCTGTGGGAATCTTCCGTTACAGTGGAAATATGTGAAATAAAAGTCTATGTCACTGAACACTGAGGGATGATGTAACATCCTACCTAGTGTTGAAAGAATTTTTGAAATCGGTCAAGTAACTTTAAGGTTTCGGTTCTGGTTCTCGTGGGATTATAGGGATGAAATATAATCTAAGTTACTGATGGAGGAGGATAATGTAGCACTCCTAATGCAGGAAGGGTTATAGAAAACTGTGCAGTAGCTTCTAAGTTTCTGTTCCCAACCCCGTTCCTGTGGGATTATAGGGATCAAACCTTGACAGGAACCATTTATAAGTCTATGCCACTGATTGATGAATGTAACATCAAAGAGTTGAAAGAATTTTTGAAATCGGTCAAGAAAGTTTAAGCTACTCGTTCTCGTTCCCGTTTCTATTCCCGTGGGATTATAGGGATGAAATATAATCTAAATTACTAATGGAGGGGGATAATGTAGCAATCTTAATGCAGGAAGGGTTTTAGAAAACTGTCCAGTAGGATCTAAGTTTCCGTTCCCAACCCTGTTCCTGTGGGAATATTGGGATCAAACCTTGATAGGAACCATTTATAAGTCTATGTCACTGAGGGATGATGTAACATCCTAGAGTTGAAAGATTTTTTGAAATCGGTCAAGTAAATTTAAGGTTTCGGTTCTCGTTCCCGTTTCTGTTCCCGTGGGATTATAGGGATGAAATATAATCTAAATTACTGATGGAAGGGGATAATGTAGCACTTCTAATGCAGGAAGAGTTATAGAAATCTGTCCAGTAGTTTCTGAGTTTCCATTCCCAAACCCGTTCCTGTGGGAATATCCGAGCAATTTTTTAATTTTTTAATGTCATAAGAACCTTCTCCTGACAATTACAAACACAACAAAAAAAGAATTGGCCAAATTGGTCCAGGCGTTGTTGAGTTATGCGCTTACCAACACATTTTGCGATTCATTTTTATATATAAGATAATATAAACTTGCCCGTTGAACGCAAAATTCGAAATGAGATGTCAAGAATGACAAACGAGAAATGTCATTTATGTTGGTGTGAGTTTACTCTGAAAAAATTTCTAGAGTAGCAAAACTTGCTCTGAGGGTAATTTCAGATTACCCTGAGAGCAGCCAAACGAACAAGGGTACTCTTTTTTCCCAAACGAAAACGGCATTATTCAGTTGCAGTTTTTGTAGAGCTTTCATTGTGATAGCATTAACAAAAAAAAATCGAAATGTCAAGGCAAACAACCTTTGAAGAAAGGCAAATTGTGATTTTCAATTACCAAAAAGGAAAATCCGTTCGCAAAATAAGTGAAGTTGTTAAAAAAGTAAATCTATGGTGTTAAGTGTAATAAAACGGTTTCGGGAAGGTCGAATAGAAAATAAACCAAAAAGTGTTCAAAGCAAAACAAAAATTTGCGATAGAAATGTGCGGTTTCTTTTAAGAAAAATAAGAAGTGATTCTTTGCTGTCCGCCATTGGCCTTTAAAAAATGTTAAAGGACACTAAAAATGTTGACTTAAGGGCAGAAAGAGTTCGCCGGTTTGTTAGGAGAAACGAATTGAGTGGCTGAGTTGCGCACAAAAAGCCGTTAATATCAGAAAAGAATAGTCGTTTAAGGCTACGTTTATGACCGAGCGTAATCGCAACGCGCGATGCGATGAGAATCGCTACTAGCGATAAATTATATTAGTGCATATGGTGGTGTTCACGACACAGCGATTTAGCGAAAAGCGAATTGTGCGATTACAAGCGATAAAAGCGACGAAAATTTGCAATCAAAATATTTTGATTTATTTGAGCGAAACCAGCGAAACAGCATGGACATTTTCATAGAGTGTGTGCGTGATAATCAATGTTTATGGAATTTGCGCCATGCAGATTAAAATAAAAATAAAATAAATAGGGTGGCGCAACAGAGCGAGGAGCCCCTGGGCCTAGCGCATTTCTCACAACCATGCCTTGTGAGGGAATGGAACAAAATTATTTTTTTTTTCTTTCCGTGGCGATTGGGTGCACTTGAAAACTTTTTGTTTTATTTATATTTTTTAAATATTTTTTGCGCAACAAATAGCTGTTCTCTAACAATAAAATTTTGCTAGTTAATGCACGCATATTGCTTTCTCAACTGCTCCAACGTGAATAAAAAAAATGTTGAGTTGTGTTGTTAACTTTCAATCGCTTGCGATTACGCGCTACTATAAACACTCAATCGCCCGCGATAAACATAGCGAAAATGTGACAAGCGATGGAGCGATTCTCATCGCATCGCGCGTTGCGATTACGCTCGGTCATAAACGTAGCCTAAGAATGCAATTCGCCAAAGAGCATGTGACATCAGAATCAAAAAGATTAGTTTTGGTTTCGTCCGTAAAATGGACTTTTAATGAATTGACCGAATTATGATTGGAGTTGGAGTACAAAATGCGACTTACCTTTGACCAGAAACTCATATCCTTTTTCACATTTTCTTTGGGGAATTGCATTCTTAAACTACTATTCTTTTCTGATATTTCTTTGGCCAATTGCATTCTTAAACGGCTATTCTTTTCTGATATTAACGGCTTTTTGTGTGCAACTCAGCCACTCAATTCGTTTCTTCTAACAAACCGGCGAACTCTTTCTGCCCTTAAGTCAACATTTTTAGTGTCCTTTAACATTTTTTAAAGGCCAATGGCGGACAGCAAAGAATCTTAAAAGAAACCGCACATTTCCATCGCAAATTTTTGTTTTGCTTTGAACACTTTTTGGTTTATTTTCTATTCGACCTTCCCGAAACCGTTTTATTACACTAAACACCATAGATTTACTTTTTTAACAACTTCACTTATTTTGCGAACGGATTTTCCTTTTTGGTAATTGAAAATCACAATTTGCCTTTCTTCAAAGGTTGTTTGCCTTGACATTTCGATTTTTTTTTGTTAATGCTATCACAATGAAAGCTCTACAAAAAATGCAACTAAATAATATAGATAACGTGGCAATTACAGTTAGTTTTCTTAGAAAACAGCATGTGTCCCACTTTGAGTGTGGCCTGCATTAAAAAAAAAAATACTAGACAGATCATTTTCATCTTTTTTTTTAAACAAATCGGGGTTGTTTTTTGATATTTTTTTTTATTTTAGAATAATTTGAGGTCAACATTAAGCAATAAAAATAAATTTTTTTTAAAAAAGTGAGCATCTCTGCATTTTTTTTCGTAAAGAAGTTTATTGAAGATTTTATTTCTTAGGTGGCCCACTTTGAGTGTGAGTTACTGTACATATATTTGAATAAAATAATACACTTTTTAAAATCTTTTTGAACGGCATATTCGAATGTATGCGAGATTTAAAGTAGTTATCGTAGGATAAAAAAGAATTTTTAAACTATATGTATATCATATAAAAGTGTAAAATCCAAAAGTGATACAGGTAGTGTTTCAACGAGGTATCATCGCGGGAGCAATCGGATGCAGTGGCCACGACATCATTTTGCTTATTAAGAACGGTGAGTTTTTTAACCTTGTTATTTTTTTAATCATTTTTATATACATATATGTATATGCATGTCAAAAGTATTGTCAGCATTATGTTAAAAGTATTGTCAGCAATACTTCAATTGTGGGAACAAATCAATTAATTCAGGTTCACGCATATCGTGTATCCATAATATCAATTATAAATGTCTGGTCCCACAGTTGAGGTATTGCACGCTCAACACAGTTTTGCATTCTTGCAATTCTTATGTATCGCCAAAACTCAAATGTATAGACAATCGGAAAATAAAATGTGTTGACTGATTGAGTCGTTGTAAACCGTCGTTGTTCGTATTTGCTTCCTCTTTTTTACATTTTGGAGACCGTGACAGGACAATTAACTAAAAAAGTTTAGTTGCCTGCTTTATTTTGTTTTCTTTAAAATAACTGTAATTTCAAGTGATTTTTTTTTTAATTGCATTCGTGCAACGCATTGTTTTTGTGGTTTAGCAAGGCTAATTCACAACTACTCGTGACAGCTTTGTGTATGTAGGGTGCAATTTTTTGCAGAGAAACTGTAAAAAAGAGGAAGCAAGTTTTCGTATTACAGATACGCGGTGCAGATGTGGTTAGAGCTGATAGTCTAAGCTCTTTATTATAGGAAAAACATCTAAGACGGTTCTTTTTTTTTTTTTTGCATCTCAGAGACTACGTCGCACGAAGCTTAGAGCAAGCTCATTTGTACGTACTTATCTACGCTCTTCATCATAAATGCAAGTGTTAGAGATTAGAAAACACCAACACCAGCACAAAGAGAACTTATAGAAAATATATATATGAAAAAAAAAAAAAATACAAATAGTGACAAACAATATAGAACACCTAACATGAAATACAATAATATAAACAAAACTACTAGAAATAAAACGAGGTATAAACTACAAATATTTTGAAGGACAATAAACTAAGAAACATTGAACAAAATTCATGTATGTATGTGGAGCACTGGTTTTAAATTTTTGTTTTAAACTATATTTATTAATGTTGAAATCTAAAAGTAGGGAGTTAGAATTGTATAATCTACTCATGCGCGATAGCGGCTCATTCATGCCGTAATTGGTTCTATGATGGGGGCAATGAATCAACTCCAAATTACACAAGGGGTGAGATCCTCCGCGGTAGTTAAAACCTATGGACGAGAGCAAGTAAGGAGCATCTATGAAGCCAGTCAAAAGCTGATGGAAAAATACTAGGTCATTGTTAATACGTCTTTGACTAAGGGTTTGCAATTGCAAAAGTTGAATTCGATGTTCATAAGGAGGATTGATTGATAGATTGAATAGATCTTCCCAAGGAAACCCTTCAAAGCAAAACGTATAAATTTGTGTTGTACTGCCTCAATACGATGTTTATGAATTTCATATAGGGGAGACCAAACTTGTGAGGCGTACTCGAGATGAGGGCGAACATAGCAGTTATACAAAGATAATGTTACATAAGGATCATTAAATTCTTTTGACCACCTCTTTATGAAACCTAGCATAGAATTTGCTTTCCTTACTATTGAGCTTATGTGCTCACTAAATTCATGGTTAATATTGAAGTAAACACCTAGGTCACGAAAACTTGAGACATTACATAATGAATGACCAGACATTAAGTACATAGCTTTACTAGGTTCACGTTATTTCGAGAAAGTCATCGTTTGGCACTTCGAGGGGTTAAGACTAAGACCATTTTTTTTACACCATGTTCCAAAGCTATCGATATCTTTTTGAAGAAGTACGCGATCAGTAGTATTTTGAATGGACTTAAAAATTTTCATATCATCTGCGAAAATCAGAATTTCACTATACGAAATGCATGAAAAACGTCATTGATTGCGACAATGAAAAGCAAAGGCCCAAGGTGACTGCCTTGGGGTACACCCGACAGAGCGTTGAAGGGACTCGAAAAGCTGTTACGAAATTTTACTTGGTACGTTCTATTTTCGAGATAAGAACAAATCCATGCAATAAATATTATAGGAATTCCAAAAGCCATGAGCTTATATAATATAACATCATGAGAGTTGATCGAACGCTTTGGAAAAATCAGTGTAAATACAGTCGAGCTCATACCCATTTTCAAGGGCATTGGAACATATGTGAAGAAAAGAAAGAGGGTTTGTTACCGTTGATCTTTTTTGCATAAAGCCATGCTGCTGTCTGCAAATAATAATTTTTGTAAAAAATGAGAGGCTGTCACAAACAACTTGATCAAAGAGTTTGGGGATGCAAGATAGCTTGGATATAGGCCTGTAGTTTTTATTTCTATCTTATCACCCTTTTTAAAATCCGGAGTGATAAAGGACTTTTTCCAAAGGCTTCTGACAACGCCTGTTTTGATTGAAAGCTGAAAGAGATATTGAAGTGGGAACATTATTACAGAACGGCATTTCTTTAACCGAATTGACGGGATTCCATCCGGACTGGACGAAAAGTCATATTGTAGAAGTGATAAATATTTTAATATTCTGTCACTATGAACAGGGATATTATTAAAATTTACTTGAGAGCAGTTACGTAAATATGTAAAGTAGTTTTCACCTATTACTACTGAGGTATCACAGAAAGAGCTTCGAAAATGATTAGCGAAGGCATTACGAATAACGTTAGTATTCTCTAGAGGAGTATGACCAGAAAAAAATTTCACTGGGTACCCATCAGATTTTTTCTTTGAATTGACAAATCGCCAAAAGCTTTTCGGAAAGACAACTGTCTTAGGTAGTTGGAGTAAAGAGTTTTGGAGAGGTTAGGTTAGGTTTAAATGGCTGTCAGGAAAACAAAC
This sequence comes from Melanostoma scalare, assembly GCA_949752695.1. Lineage (NCBI taxonomy): Eukaryota > Metazoa > Arthropoda > Insecta > Diptera > Syrphidae > Melanostoma > Melanostoma scalare. The sequence goes on along the minus strand of OX456986.1, from coordinate 65,558,199 downwards.
TGACACACTTAGACCAATATTAGGTCCATTGTGATACCATAGATCTTATGCGAGGGAGTACCTCACTTAACAAAACCATTTGGAGCTTTCAATAAAGCGAAGGAGATGCAGGGATCTGTGTGCGCCAGATCGCTTGGATCATCGAGAAAATATTTCCCCAGATGCCTCTTTCTTTTAGAAGAGAGTGCAGGACATGAGCAGAGGAGGTGTGGGATTGTCTCCTCCTCCTCCTCCTCATCTAAGCAACTTCTGCAGAAGTCATTAGAAGGAACGCCAAGTCTTATGGCGTGTCTTCCTATCAGACAATGTCCGGTGATGACATTGATTACGGAGCTAACTTGCAATCTGGTAACACCATTCCGTTCCTGCATTATGTATTAATGCACATGCAGAAAACCACCTCAAAGCTTGAGCTATTACAGAACGAACTAATGAAAGAAATTCCTCTTTCACAGGCGGGCTCCTCCTGGGATGATGAACCATATCCCTCACCTATCAGTGTCTTCTCAATAGATCTTGAAAGTATACCTACTAACATACCCCCAACATTTTACCAAGTGACCCAAACTGGTCACAATCGGGGCTAAATGATAAATGTAAAAATTAAGCAAACAATTATGCAAATATTTGTGGCTTGACTACACGATTCACCGATATTGTACGAAAGAAAAACCTTCTAAATAAAACAATCACTCTATCATAATCTAGAATGCATAATAATGGGAGGACGGTACTAAATTCCGTTCCTGACTAAGTTATGGTACTAACAAAAATTGTAACCTAAAATAGTTTCACTTACTTAAGCAAGTTGTATTAATAAGTAACTGCTATAAACACAATCATAATAAACTGCTCTCTGTATAAAGAAAGAACTCTTACTTAAAGATAAAGACAATAAGCTAACTATGATTGTAAACACAAATTGTTAATTTATTTCAAATTTCAAACTTTAAATTCAAATGAACCTATCTTAAATTCAACCAAACTAATTATACATCTACCAAATGTATATATAGAATCCTAAACCGAAAATTCCAATAGAACCAAAATAACTGAAATATAATATAATAGGGCATTTTCGCTCTAATACAATATAAATTCAAGAAACCCTTTTCGATTTAAATGTAACATACAGAAATATCAAATGAAAATAAAATAAAAATAAAAGAAAAGAAAAACAATCGCATATCAGACATAGTCGTATGCTCTTGACACAACACTGTATCCAAAATCTAAATACAAACTTAAATGCCTTCAGCAATAGGGCACTCTCGCTCTAGTATCGAATAAATGTTCAAAATGTGTAAAAGAAACATAACATAAAATAAAATGACTCATGCGCAATAGTGCATCTAGATAGAAATAAGTTAGGTTAAGAGAAGACATAATTGTAAATACACACAAGTGTCAAAAGAAAAAGACACACGAAACTCAAACATAGCTCCTGAGCAAGAGCAAAACAAATATAAAAGCAACTGTCAGCCAAGTGGCTAAAATATTAAAGCAAAAGTAGTGTGCAGGCAATACATAATAGCCGCGATTTTCAACTAAAACCCAGTTTATAATAATACGTAATTGCAATTGTATACCAGAAAAAGACTCAATAAAAACTAAACTAAACTTGCAATCTGGTAATGGATAACAAATGTCTTGTGCGTTTTGGATCTAGTCCTGGCCATATCCGTTTTGTTGCCACGCACGTGGTCATATTGTTCCACCTATGATTTGTTCTATCCATTGCCTCTTGCTTTAGCATAAGTTTACATGTAGCGATTTGTATGCCAATATTCAACCTGCTCGTTGAGATCGGTAGAACGGTTCCTTCTCTGGCGAGTTCATCGGCTTTGCAGTTACCCACGATATCTCTGTGCCCCGGCACCCAAATAAGGTGAATATTGAACTGTTCAGCCATCTCCCTAAGAGATAGGCGACAGTTAAGGGCGGCTACTGAGTTCGTAGAAACAGCGCCGAGTGATTTGGGGGCTGCTTGACTTTCTGAGAAAATCCGGATATTCGTTGAAAATATCACGTTTTCTCTTAGCCATGATAGGACCTCTTTGATCGCCAGTTGGAACACGCTACAATGGTTTGGAAGGCGGAACGAGAGACTTACGTTAAGTCGGTTTGAGTACACCCCACAGCCTACCCCTTCTTCGGTTTTTGAACCATCTGTATAGAAATGAATTGAATCATCTCTCAAAAATTCTTCGTTTCCCAGGTCGTTCTCGGTGGGATTGAGACTTGGAACTTATTATCAAAAACCAATTGGGAGATGGTGTAGTCGGAGTGACAGGGGAATAAACAGACAGGCGTATAAATTCAGGATTGTATGTTTCGGAAGACTGGTTGCTTGAGAGGTTCCTCATTAAGATCAAATTGAATGTATCTATGATCAGAAAAGGAGTGTTCAGTAGATACTTTCCAATTAGTAATCCTATGATGAACCGAATCGGAGACAAGAGTGATATCTAAAACTTCTTGTCTGTTTCTGGTAATGAATGTTGGTTCATTGCCAGTATTACTTACTATGAGGTTAGTACTTAAAATAAAATCAAAAAGTGACTCACCCCTTTCATTTATGTCAGTACTTCCCCATACTGTGTGATGCGCATTGGCATCGCATCCAATGATGAGGCAGATCTTCTGCCGTTCTGCTTCAGTGACAATCCTTTTTAATAAGTCGCCTGGGGGAGGGCCAGGATGGTCGTGGCCGAGGTAAGCAGATACCAGCCAGTAGGTGTTGTCACTGGTTTGGTATCTTATTGTGGTTACATCACGATTGCTGTAATGAGGGAGTAAAAATACATTAGTGCTACTTCTGACCAATATGCAGGATCTGGGTTCACCTTTGTCCTTCATATACAGTAGAGTATATCCAGGAGTCCTTAGTCCTCGAACGATGAACTTGATGATCCAGGGCTCTTGGATAAGGACAATATCTTCCCCTCTCTTCTTTAGGCGGAGAAGAAGGGAGACCGAAGCCTGCTTGGAGTGTTGGAGGTTAATCTGAGTTAGCTGCACCATCTTGGGAACAACTAAGTAGACTAACCCCCACCACGGTCTGGTTGAGGTCGTCGTCTGTTTCGCTCTCAGAGTTTGACCTAAGAAGGTCATCCTCGCTGAGCTAAACCTCGTTAGCGGAGTCATCAGTCTCCAAGTCGGAGAATTTGACGACATTTTGGGCATCCAAGTGGGATGTGGAGGGTTTATTTTCGTACGTTTCAGCAGAGGATGTGCCGAGCTCGTCTATCTCCATGGATGGAGGGTCGACTTGCCCTGCGGGTTCTTCCACTGAAGACGCACTTTTTGTTACGGAAGATGGAACGATGTTCTGTTCTTCATCTTTTTTGTATATTTTTAAGGCAATGTTTGACCAGCCGAACCGAATCACGCCTTTTGTCGCAGCCAGGGGAGCTAGGGAGTCCTTATTGATGACTATTATAGCCGATATATAGTGACCCTCCGGCTCTTAAAACTTCGCGACTTTCCAGTCATGAGTAGGAAGGGTTGGATTGCCGAATTGAATCATTTTCATGATTGTATCCTTGCAGGAGAGTTCTGCTGGTAGTCTAGCTCGAGCTCTAGGCCTGCAAGGGATATCCTCCCTTGACACGACTTCAAGCTGAGCACCAGGCCAGAGTCCCTCTAACCTGCTTATCGCAAGCTTTATACAGATCGCGCGATCTCTCTCCATCAAAGGCGATTAACCTGACGCGCCCCTGATACCATCCTGCGTCCTCAAAGATGGCAGGTTCCCCTGGGTTTTCCATCATAAGAGTCCAGTAGGAGGCCTGAAGCTTGTTCATGATGATCGCCCATTGATCGAAAGAGATCGCACCATCCGCGTTACTCCTGTCAATGACAGCGAAAAGGGGTTTGTCCTTCAGTGCGTCACTGTACGACATGTCTTTTTTGGAGCTGAGGGTGCTTGGTTTTTGCACCTTAGGCCTTTTGGCGTTCGGGGTTGACTGCTCGAACGAGCGTTGGGGCTTAGACGTTGAGTCTTCGCTGTTTTTTTCATTTATTGCAATGATTTTCATTGCCCACTCAAGTTTGGCAGATTGCGTTGAATCAAGCTTAGGTTTAGGTACCGCACCTAACACCTTCGCAATTTTCTCCGCATTCCGTCTTTCTTTGTGGTTTGGGAAGGTAGGGAGGTTGGGTAGCCCTTCGTTGTCCGTTCCACTGTAAGACACAGTTTCACCTTCAGCTTGGTGGTTAGGGGGATTGGAAACCCTTTCTTTTCAGTTCCACTGTAAGTCACAGTTTCACATTCAACTAGGGGGTTAGGGGGATTGGAAACCCTTTTGTTTTCAGTTCCACTGTAAGTCACAGTTTCACCTCCAACTTTGGGGTTAGGGGGATTGGACACCCTTTCGTTGTTTGTCCCACTGTAAGTCACAGTTTCGCCTACAACTTGGGGAAGGGAAGGAGTGTTTCCGGAGCTCGAAGGAGGTCCTCCCCTTTCAGCCACGGAGCCGATAGTCTCGGCACCCGTACCGTCCGGGTTGGTCGACCTTGAGACCTTTGACATAGGATGGGATGAGGTGGGAGGTTGGGGCAGTGTTTTTGATGAGGGTAGCCCTTTCGTCAACATATCACAGTTCGCGTTAGAACCGAAAGTCTCGGCCCCTCTACTTGCTGCAACAGTCTTCTCCGGGGTCACATCAATACGGGCAGTATGAGTGGAAGTGCTACAGAGAGTCACTGCAACCCTTCCACTGGTTTGGGCATCCTCCTTAGGAGGGGCGTTAGAACCAGAGGGCTCTCCACATTTCTTGGTTAGCTTGTGAGGCCTTCCTTGAACTGCAGTCGGCTCCCCAGCCCTTCCGCAAATCGCTTTTTCTTTCTTCGTAAATAAATTTGTCACTGGCGACGCGACGTATCCTCTTTCGAGGCCCAGCCATCGCCGGCAGTCGCGACACCTGCCGACTTTTGAACGTATATCCCCTTTCGTTTTTTATACCGTTTATTTACTTTTTCCATTTTTTTCAGTTTTCAAGTTTTCTAACATTGAGGTTTTGTTTTGAGTTATGTTGGTTGGTCAGGTTCTGCAGCTGGATTGCTGGAGAAGATGTCCATAAGCACCCCCACCACGACAAGGTCAACTCATAGGGGGTGGAGTTTTGGAGAGCGTGTTAAAGTTTTCAAAAAAACTAATATAAACACTATAGTCAGTTGTAGAATGTCAATCAGTTGTAAAATGAGTTTTAATGTAGGCTTTCCAGGCTTTATTCCTTTTATTTCGCAGTATCTTTAGTTCTTTTCTTTTTTCTTTTTTTTCAGGGAATAATTTTGTTCATACAATTTTCCAAGATCAAGTAAAAGCATTTGACTGCAACGTCGATATTGTCAGAAGCTGATACATTATCTATACCGGCTATGGTGAGTTCTTCGGAAAGCAAATCGAAATTCGCACTCCGAAAGTCAAAAGTGTATGAACAGTCAAATGAGTTACTACGAACATATAAATTAGAACTTAAATCCAGAAAAATATCTAAAGGTGGGTGAAGATCATCTAACGTCCTAACTTGACCGTCAAGTTAGCACTACACACGGTTTTTTTTTTTAAAAAACGAAGAGCGACAATTTTTTTGTTTTCACGACAAATTTACGCCAAATCTACGACAATTAATCCAATTAACAAACTATGAAAATTTTGAAGTGGTAGTGCTAACTTGACGGACATCAATCAGTCAACACATGTTATTTTCCGATTGTCTATACATTTGAGTTTTGGCGATACACAAGAATTGCAAGCATACAAAACCATGTTGCGCGTGCAATACCTCAACTGTGGGACCAGACATTTATAATTGATATTATGGATACACGATATGCGTGAACCTGAACTTATTGAATTGTTCCCACAATTGAAGTATTGCTGACAATACTTTTAACATATGCTGACAATACTTTTGACATACTCCCCCCTTTGAGGGTTTTTAACTCTCAAAACTCTCTACATTTCTAACGAATATTTTATACATTCTTATATTAAAACAAACAAAAAAAACTAAAAACAAAATTTACACAAACAAAACAAATGTAACCACTATTAATTTACTGTTTACAAAAAATTTGTACAATGCAAAATGAAATAATGTTCAAAGAAATAAATCAAAAAAAAAATTAGATTAACAATGAAAAGGCAAGGTCATTCAATGCTTAAATATTTACATTAAATCTAGAAATACCACATCTGGGAGCAGCGACTGGGTGCCTTCGTCGGTAGCAGTAAGCGATGACAATCCCAATCATGCCAGGCAATAACAAGTAGCCCAGCCCGTAATGATGGTAATCGTGAACAATGATCTTTTATTGCGCTTGTGATGCTCGATAAGTAGACATTCAAGGCTTGAAACTGTTGAGTTATTTAGAGCGTATTGCGTTTCAAAAGATTTGCTGTAGAATTTGCAATGGAAATCTGCTTTCGAATTAGAGTTCTCAGATGATGTTCGTGTTGATTTACGATGTTTATCTGATTGTCACCCGGATCAAGAACACCAAATAGACTACTTGTCAACTTTTCTACAATGTCCAGAGGAGATCTGCGTGATCTGGTTCTTGAATTTTTTCCCATGTTGTAATTGTCGAGGAGCTCGTTATTGTGCTCTATTATTGTGAGACTATGTTGGACTTGCTCTGTAATTGGTTGGCAGTATACATGTTTAGCTACTTCTTGTCCACAAAGTTCTTCAATTTGGTGAAGGTATGATTTTATCTAATTTAATTCATGAAAATAAGTAGTTAGATTATAGTACACATAAATATTCCAATTGCTGTTAATGGTTTGTATTTTCCCAATGTCCTCAAAATATATGCCAGTTGCATTATCCAATTGAGTTATGTTGACACGTTCAATTTTTTGAGACATTGATAGAGGGAAGATTGATAAAACCATGAGGACCACGGAAAGAAGTGATTTGGGATTTTTTTTGACATTTGTCTTACACCGCTGATTGCTTTATAGAGTCTCTTGAGCTTCATCTGCTGGAGTTTCATCTTCCATGGGCAATGGGCATAAATTGTGAATTGCACGCTTGAATGTCCATTCTGCGTCTTAACCTTTTATAACTTCCTCTACACGACCTAACCTCCATTTCATTGGAGCAACATTTTCTTCTTTTATTACAACCATTGCACCAGGAAGCAAGTTGACTGATCCATGGGTCCATTTAGATCTCTGTTGTAATAGGTGAAGATATTCAGTTGACCATCTTTTCCAAAAGTTCTGCTGAATATATTTTATTTGACGGAACCTTTTAAGGCTGCTGAGATTGCAATCGCCAATATCTGGTTCAGGTAAATTTGTGAGTGGGACTCCAATCAAAAAATGACCTGTTGTGAGGGCTTCTAGGTCATTTGCATCTGATGACATAGGAGTAATCGGCCTTGAGTTTAAGATTGCTTCTATTTGTATTACCACTGTCCCCAACTCTTCAAAAGTAAGCGACGCTTCCCGAAGGTAACGCACTAGAAGACCCTTTGCAGATTTAACAGCAGCCTCCCAAAGCCCTCCGAAATGTGGTGAACGAGGTGGTATGTATGTATTTCCAATTGATGCCATTCTCCAAGCACATCGAGTATATAGCCGCTTGATTGCTTTGAGCTTCGAATGCCATTTTTAACTCCATCGGCTCATTTTTTGCACCGACAAAATTATTTGCATTACAGCAAAATATTGTATGACACATGCCTCTTCTACCAATAAATCGCTTTAGTGCATAGATAAATGACTCTGACGATATATTTCCCACCACCTCAATGTGAACTGCTTTTGTTGAGAAGCACACAAATACCACCAAAATAATATTTTTTTGGACCTTTTCCTCTTATATTGTAGTGCGTTTTAATAGGCCCACAAAAATCAACCCCGCAGTAATAAAAAGGACGGGATGGTGTGACTCTTTCTTTCGGTAAATTGCCCATGATTTGCGCTATAGGTTTTGGATTAGAACGAAAACATTCAACACACTTGAAATCTGTCTCTCGTGCCATTCTGCCAACACTCAAAATCCAATAATTTTGCCTTAAAATTGCTATGAGCGCTCTAGGTGCTACGTGCATATGAGTTTTGTGCAAATTTATTGGAAACAGCTTTGTTATGCTGTTTGGCAATGATTGTTTGGCAATAAGATTTGATGCTTTGCATCCACCATAATTGATGCGTTTTTAAGTCTCCCACCAACTTTAATTAGCTTTGTTTTTTCATCAAAGAATGGAGCTAAGGATGCTATGCTGGATCCTTTATGCACATTTAAACCTCTTTGAAGAAAACGGTAGTCGTCTGGAAATTCTCTCTTTTGAACATATACCCAAATCATTTGAGTACCATGCTGCAGCTCATCTACGGTTAGCTGACCATCATTTCTGAAAGTTTTGTGCTTTCTGCAGTTACTGTAAAAACGACAGCAGTATGCAAATATGTTTTGTAGTGTCCGAAAGGAATTTTTGTGATGGATACGTTCTATTTGGATATCATTATCGGTATTTGCTGACACTGTTAATACAGACTTTACCTTTCGGAGTTCTGGAATGTCTTCTGGAGCCAATGAAGGCCTTGTTTCCAACAATATCTCATCCATTGAAATAAAATCTGGCCGCTAAACCAAGTTGGTGTATTTAGAAGTGTTTGTAGATCGAGCCCTCTAGATACAATATCGGCCGGGTTACTTCCCTTAACAAAATGCCATTGTTGTATCTCTGTGTTCGCTTGAATTTTGACCACCCTGTTCGCAACATAATTATCCCATGTGTAGGAAGGCGATCTTATCCATGCTAGTACCGTGGTTGAATCAGTATAGTAATATACCTTTTTTATTTGATCAGATAGTAGTGGGAGCAACTTAGCTACTAGTTCAACCATGAGAACAGCTCCTTGTAGCTCCAACCTCGCTATAGTAGTTGCCTTCAGAGAACCAACCCTTTATTTTGAATATAACAGTTGTTAGAGTTGAGTTGGTCCGGACCTATATAGTTCCAGGAACTAAATCCTTACTCGGACACATTTCCTTTCGTTCCACAAACAGAATGCAAACATGTCCATAGTTCCGACAACGATACACAAAAGAACGAGATAATAAAGGAGAGCGAACATGTCTGCTTAGTTGAGTTACAAATAAATGAAATAATCAAACACACACTACACACATGTGTATTGTGTTTGTGTTGCGAAATTCCCAACCAAAGCCAATACGAAAAAAACCCAATAAGATAAAGAACGAGTAGAGTGTTGAGCTCCATACAAATCCAAACCAAGCACAATCCACATAGCATAGAAGCATACACGAACGAAAAAGTTGCATATCTCACATTGTCTATAACATTTTTTCGTTATGAGTATGGTCGGACCGATTTACATTCAGCCGGACATGAAGGAACTAGTTGCACACATCGGACCGATCGGACCGATTTACATTCAGCATCAGCCGGACATTATGAGTTGCACCCATATTGCTAGCCGTGGAGTATAGTGGATTTGTTGTTGTTCCTAGTTCATTCCTGTCCGGCTGAATGTAAATCGGTCCGATCGGTCCGATGTGTGCAACTAGTTCCTTCATGTCCGGATGAATGTAAATCGGTCCGACCACACTCATAGTTACTTTGAACTTTCCTTGTCTTATTGTTATGTATGTATCATAATTACTAGGATATGAGAGTTGGTTGAGTTAGCACATTTGTTATTGTCAGATTCAAATAAGACTATAAGATAGGTATACAGGTTTGGATTTTGTATGTTTTTTAAGTAGTTTTGCTGTTGAGAATTTTGATACATTGGGATTTGAATTGATTTGGAACTTTGTAATCATAATGCAGGTAGATAGATAGAGGTAATATTACTGCCCATGTGGACAGTTTATCTCTTGAACGTTTTTAATTGATTTGCTGTTGTAAATTATTGTAATTCGATTTGTGATTTCGGAATAATATTTATTTATATAAGTGGACTTTGGTATACATTTTTGTTTTTTCTTAACTCAGAACGGTTTCTTTGTCGTTTTCAATTTGTTTTAGTACAAAGACGAGTTCATTTATATCAACTCTATTCAAAACCTTAATAGTTCCGCGGGCATAGTTCCCGGAACTAGTTCCGATTGAAAAAAGAACCTTTCCATGTTCGGTCCGGCTATGGAACTATTTCGCGCAACTCTACAGTTGTGAATGAATAGTTCCAATGTCCTCTACAGATCTTAAATACACACATAGGTACTTAACAACACCCATTGGCGTTTTGACTGCTGTCTGAGAATGCGTGCAGTTGGATGTTTCTTTTACTGCTTGGACAAGAGACATATCTTGGTAAGCTTAATTCTTTCAACATCGAAAAACTTTTCAAATAACGAATCCACTTGTTTGCTTGATCTTCAGGGACGTGTTCATCCCATGATAAATCTGTTTTCCATAGCTCCTGCAAGAATAGTTTTCAAAGAACTATTACGGGTCCAAGTAGTCCCAAGGGATCAAATGACCTCGCAAGATTGGCTAGTACAGTTCGTTTGCATACTTTCTCGTATTGATTAAATTCATCATAGTCAAATTTAAATTTGAATGCATCCAAAGAGGGAATATAAAACTAAAGAGAGCTCAGTATAAGCTAAGAAAGGACTCTTTGGAGGAATATAGACCTCATTAAGAGACTTCTAGTTTCTCTGGCAAAACTATTGCTACGCCTGGTTTATAAAAAAGATGACACATAGTGTGGGACTAATATATCTGTTTGCGCTTGCATGTTACAAAGCTTAAGTACCATTTGACTTAAAAATTCGATGAAACCAAAGGCGACAAAAAAAACTCATGCGAAATTTTTTTAGATGATAAAACCTATCAATCTTACCAACTTTTATAGAAGAAATATTCATTTTACACTTCAAAAAACCCTTCCGCTGCAGAGCTTGACTTTACCTTTGACAAAAATTCAACTTGACTGCAAGTTACCGTGTCAAAAAAGCATTGCAAACAAATACAATACTACAACTCTTTTCTAACATAAAATTCAACTTTTACAGACCATTCTTCTTAAAAGTTCCAACTCGCACACATTGTATTGTATGAGAGATAGCTATGGCCCCCAAAAAAGACACAACCCTATGAGTTGTCAAGAAATCCTGGGTTTTCCAGTCCTCAAAAAACGCTAAGCCACAAATCACCACACATCCCTGTCATGAAAAATAAAATACATGCCATTTGACAGCCCTCAACTCGCCACAGCAAAAAGGTAGGGCGAGTTGATGGACGCGTCAAGTTAGCACATTTCTCAAAACTCTCTAAATTTCTAACGAATATTTTATACATTTTGATTTTATCAATGTTCTGTTCTTATATTAAAACAAACAAAAAAACTAAAAACAAAATTTACACAAACAAAACAAATGTAACCACTATTAATTTACTGTTTACACAAAATTTGTAAAATGCAAAATGAAATAATGTTCAAAGAAATAAATCAAAAAAAAAAAATTAGATTAACAGTGAAAAGGTAAGGTCATTCAATGCTTAAATATTTACATTAAATCTAGAAATACCACATCTGGGAGCAGCGACTGGGTGCCTTCGTCGGTAGCAGTAAGCGATGCCAATCCCAATCATGCCAGGCAATAACAAGTAGCCCAGCCCGTAATGATGGTAATCGTGAACAATGATCTTTTATTGCGCTTGTGATGCTCGATAAGTAGACATTCAAGGCTTGAAACTGTTGAGTTATTTAGAGCGTATTGCGTTTCAAAAGATTTGCTGTAGAATTTGCAATGGAAGTCTGCTTTCGAATTAGAGTTCTCAGATGATGTTCGTGTTGATTTACGATGTTTATCTGATTGTCACCCGGATCAAGAACACCAAATAGACTACTTGTCAACTTTTCTACAATGTCCAGAGGAGATCTGCGTGATCTGGTTCTTGAATTTTTTCCCATGTTGTAATTGTCGAGGAGCTCGTTATTGTGCTCTATTATTGTGAGACTATGTTGGACTTGCTCTGTAATTGGTTGGCAGTATACATGTTTAGCTACTTCTTGTCCACAAAGTTCTTCAATTTGGTGAAGGTATGATTTTATCTGATTTAATTCATGAACATAAGTAGTTAGATTATAGTACACATAAATATTCCAATTGCTGTTAATGGTTTGTATTTTCCCAATGTCCTCAAAATATATGCCAGTTGCATTATCCAATTGAGTTATGTTTACACTTTAAATTTTTTGAGACATTGATAGAGGGAAGATTGATAAAACCATGAGGACCACGGAAAGAAGTGATTTGGGATTTTTTTTGACATTTGTCTTAAACCGCTGATTGCTTTATAGAGTCTCTTGAGCTTTATCTGCTGGAGTTTCATCTTCCATGGGCAATGGGCATAAATTGTGAATTGCACGCTTGAATGTCCATTCTGCGTCTTAACCTTTTATAACTTCCTCTACACGACCTAACCTCCATTTCATTGGAGCAACATTTTCTTCTTTTATTACAACCATTGCACCAGGAAGCAAGTTGACTGATCCATGGGTCCATTTAGATCTCTGTTGTAATAGGTGAAGATATTCAGTTGACCATCTTTTCCAAAAGTTCTGCTGAATATATTTTATTTGACGGAACCTTTTAAGGCTGCTGAGATTGCAATCGCCAATATCTGGTTCAGGTAAATTTGTGAGTGGGACTCCAATCAAAAAATGACCTGTTGTGAGGGCTTCTAGGTCATTTGCATCTGATGACATAGGAGTAATCGGCCTTGAGTTTAAGATTGCTTCTATTTGTATTACCACTGTCCCCAACTCTTCAAAAGTAAGCGACGCTTCCCGAAGGTAACGCACTAGAAGACCCTTTGCAGATTTAACAGCAGCCTCCCAAAGCCCTCCGAAATGTGGTGAACGAGGTGGTATGTATGTATTTCCAATTGATGCCATTCTCCAAGCACATCGAGTATATAGCCGCTTGATTGCTTTGAGCTTCGAATGCCATTTTTAACTCCATCGGCTCATTTTTTGCACCGACAAAATTATTTGCATTACAGCAAAATATTGTATGACACATGCCTCTTCTACCAATAAATCGCTTTAGTGCATAGATAAATGACTCTGACGATATATTTCCCACCACCTCAATGTGAACTGCTTTTGTTGAGAAGCACACAAATACCACCAAAATAATATTTTTTTGGACCTTTTCCTCTTATATTGTAGTGCGTTTTAATAGGCCCACAAAAATCAACCCCGCAGTAATAAAAAGGACGGGATGGTGTGACTCTTTCTTTCGGTAAATTGCCCATGATTTGCGCTATAGGTTTTGGATTAGAACGAAAACATTCAACACACTTGAAATCTGTCTCTCGTGCCATTCTGCCAACACTCAAAATCCAATAATTTTGCCTTGAAATTGCTATGAGCGCTCTAGGTGCTACGTGCATATGAGTTTTGTGCAAATTTATTGGAAACAGCTTTGTTATGCTGTTTGGCAATGATTGTTTGGCAATAAGATTTGATGCTTTGCATCCACTATAATTGATGCGTTTTTAAGTCTCCCACCAACTTTAATTAGCTTTGTTTTTTCATCAAAGAATGGAGCTAAGGATGCTATGCTGGATCCTTTATGCACATTTAAACCTCTTTGAAGAAAACGGTAGTCGTCTGGAAATTCTCTCTTTTGAACATATACCCAAATCATTTGAGTACCATGCTGCAGCTCATCTACGGTTAGCTGACCATCATTTCTGAAAGTTTTGTGCTTTCTGCAGTTACTGTAAAAACGACAGCAGTATGCAAATATGTTTTGTAGTGTCCGAAAGGAATTTTTGTGATGGATACGTTCTATTTGGATATCATTATCGGTATTTGCTGACACTGTTAATACAGACTTTACCTTTCGGAGTTCTGGAATGTCTTCTGGAGCCAATGAAGGCCTTGTTTCCAACAATATCTCATCCATTGAAATAAAATCTGGCCGCTAAACCAAGTTGGTGTATTTAGAAGTGTTTGTAGATCGAGCCCTCTAGATACAATATCGGCCGGGTTACTTCCCTTAACAAAATGCCATTGTTGTATCTCTGTGTTCGCTTGAATTTTGACCACCCTGTTCGCAACATAATTATCCCATGTGTAGGAAGGCGATCTTATCCATGCTAGTACCGTGGTTGAATCAGTATAGTAATATACCTTTTTTATTTGATCAGATAGTAGTGGGAGCAACTTAGCTACTAGTTCAACCATGAGAACAGCTCCTTGTAGCTCCAACCTCGCTATAGTAGTTGCCTTCAGAGGACCAACCCTTTATTTTGAATATAACAGTTGTTAGAGTTGAGTTGGTCCGGACCTATATAGTTCCAGGAACTATATCCTTACTCGGACACATTTCCTTTCGTTCCACAAACAGAATGCAAACATGTCCATAGTTCCGACAACGATACACAAAAGAACGAGATAATAAAGGAGAGCGAACATGTCTGCTTAGTTGAGTTACAAATAAATGAAATAATCAAACACACACTACACACATGTGTATTGTGTTTGTGTTGCGAAATTCCCAACCAAAGCCAATACGAAAAAAACCCAATAAGATAAAGAACGAGTAGAGTGTTGAGCTCCATACAAATCCAAACCAAGCACAATCCACATAGCATAGAAGCATACACGAACGAAAAAGTTGCATATCTCACATTGTCTATAACATTTTTTCGTTATGAGTATGGTCGGACCGATTTACATTCAGCCGGACATGAAGGAACTAGTTGCACACATCGGACCGATCGGACCGATTTACATTCAGCATCAGCCGGACATTATGAGTTGCACACATATTGCTAGCCGTGGAGTATAGTGGATTTCTTGTTGTTCATAGTTCATTCCTGTCCGGCTGAATGTAAATCGGTCCGATCGGTCCGATGTGTGCAACTAGTTCCTTCATGTCCGTAAATCGGTCCGACCACACTCATAGTTACTTTGAACTTTCCTTGTCTTATTGTTATTATTATTATTTATTTACATATAATTTAAAATTACAATGTAAATTGTGGAAAAAAAGAGAGCCTAGCTACTTAAGACTTTCAGCTCTGGATAAGTGAATAAATGTAGCAAAGTTATAATAAGTATGAGAAAAAAGAAATTAAGATTTAAATGGCAGTGTAAGCGTTGTTGAAATAGTCAAATAATTTGGAGATGTTTTCAAGCGTGAGGGTGTTCAGCGTTTTGTAGATAGTTTGATTGCAGAGGATGGTGTTGATTTGTTTTGATATGCTGCAAGAGTTGAGGCCGAGCAGGTGATTCAGGTCCAATACACCGTTGCAAGTTCTGCATGTAGGTGGTGAAGATTTTTTCAGGATATGCTGGTGAGTGGTGATTGTATGACCTAGTCGAAGGCGAACAAAGGTAGTGTTTTGGGTTTTTGAGGTTGTGTGTGGAGTACACATATGTACTCTACAGATCTTAAATACACACATATGTACTTAACAACACCTATGACGACATATCTTGGTAAGCTTAATTCTTTCAACATCGAAAAACTTTTCAAATAACGAATCCACTTGTTTGCTTGATCTTCAGGGACGTGGTCATCCCATGATAAATCTGTTTTCCATAGCTCCTGCAAGAATAGTTTTCAAAGAACTATTACGGGTCCAAGTAGTCCCAAGGGATCAAATAACCTCACAAGATTGGCTAGTACAGTTCGTTTGCATACTTTCTCGTATTGATTAAATTCATCAAAGTCAAATTTAAATTTGAATGCATCCAAAGAGGGATCCCAGATCAATCCCAACGTTTTGATCACTTCAGATTGATGAAATGCAACTAGTTGTTCTTTATGCTCTTCAGGAATGTTCTGCAATATATCAGGATGATTAGAACAAAATTTTCTTAGCTCAAAGTGGCCCATTTTTAAGACATTGTTGACATCTGTTAATAAGTTTTTAGCCTCGTATATAGTCTCAGCACCTGCAAGACAATAGTAACTGTTTTTTATAATCTGCGATGCAAGAGGATATTGTTCCTCAACATCTTCAGCGAGCTTTACTAAGCATCTAGTGGCTAGATATGACGCTGATGCTGTACCATAAGTTCCTGTGTTCAGCTGGTACAATTGGAGTGACTGCTGCGTTCCGATCTCCACAAAATTAGCTGCAACATTCTATCACAAGGATCTACTAACACTTGTCGGTACATTTTGCTAATGTCACCCGTGAAAACATATTTGTGCATTCGAAACTTGGTTATAATGGAAAATAAGTCTGGTTGAACTGTTGGACCAACCATTAAACTGTCATTAAGTGAATATCCAGAGGTCCTTTTTGCTGATGCATCAAATACCACTCTTAGCTTTGTTGATGTGCTTTCGGGTTTTATAACACAGTGATGAGGGATTACAAAATGAGTGTTGCACAGTTTGCTTTCATCAATTGGACTCATATGACCAAGAGCTTCGTACTCTCGCATAAAGTCTGCGTATAACAAATTCAGTTCTTGACTTTTGTCTAGTTTCCGCTCAAGCGCCAGAAAGCGCCTTTTAGCTATTTCGAGTGAGTCTCCCAAAACAACGCTTAGATCCTCTTTACATGGTATGAAATGAGCTATGTTTTTAGACACAAGAGGTGACTACGGTGATCTATATTTTGACGATGGCATGCTTGTCACGGCTCAGCTAAGCTCGTCGGATGGGGAGGTTCTTGTCTAGTATAAAACACCTATAACTCAATCTCATTTAATACATGCCATGAATAGGAACAGGAAAAGGAAGGGGGGATAAAGCTTTTACTCTATAGCAGACGGACAGAGGAAACAGACGGGTAGAAAGAAAAAGAAGGATAGATTTGGGTTTCAATGGCTAACTTAAAATAATTCAATATATTAGACTTACTCTAATATTTATGCATATTGTATTATTATTTCTTACTCTAACCCTATAATTCTATTCTATCTAATCTAAAATAAAAGTATTTGCAAACCTGCTTTACTTTCCTTATACCATACCTATATCTAATTCAGTGTCATGAAACACAAAAAAAAAAACACTCAGATTCCGCTGTCTTGTCCGGATAATGCCTCGCTCTGATCAGACTGGTTTACCTGATGTCATTGGTAATTCCTGGTCACCCCGCCCATGTGTCACAACACATCCATCCTATCTCCGAGACCCGATTTAAGGAAGACAGCCCCTGCGATGATTACCAACCATAAAAATACTTCCACGTATACCGTCAGCCCATATCTATTTCTTCTAGACGGTCTGCCTAGAACCTTCACACACCAATCGTATTAATTTTAGCACTTCATTTTTCCTTTTAATAACCCAACGGAAATAAATGCTAGCTTACAATGAAAAATCACTTATCCCATTTCTTTTCTGCAAATCAGTATATACTTATTTATTGATTTACATACTTATTTATTGATTTCAATTTAAAACTTCAAGAAAGATTATTATTATTAGATTATAAAAGATATTTTCTGCCCTTAAACGGTCACTTATTAATCTGGGGAGTTCTTTATACTCAACCCAGGATATATTTCGCCTCTTATATGTACGTACGTAAGTATATAAAGTTGTACTCACTTTTTTTTCTTTTCACCTTTTCATCCCTCGAAGTCCTGCCGGCAGCACTGATCAGGAACGTTGGTTTCTGTTTCTTTGGATATGTTATTATATATATATATTTTCTTTTACCCGCGAACCGATTTTAACCCCCTTAAGAGCAGATTTTTGCGAATTCTATTTTTCTTCTTTTTTTCTTTTATGCTGTATTCAAAAAAGATTGTTTAGTTACTTGTAATATGTATATATGCCTGAATGGCTTTATGTTACTATTTCTTTTTTTTCTTTTAATTCACTTGATTCGTTTGATTATTAATTTCTATGTTTTTGACTAAAAAAACTTTTCTTTATAAAAAGATTTCTCCCGATACTCATACACACATCCTCATCTTCTGGGATTACTAGTTTTGGGACCTTCTTTCTTATGGCTCCTGAACTTCAGGAACTACTTTGAACTCTGTTCATTAACTTCCAGAGCTTAAATCACCTCTTAAGAGGCAGAGGCACTTATTTCGGCCACCGAAATTTGTCGAGCCTTTGGTATACCGAAAGAGTACCTAAGCGAGTAGACCCAACATAAATTATGCGATGGTTAAGAACCTATTTCAGTAATTTTACGAACCTCTGATCTTTTTTTTTTTTTGTCAAATCCAGATTTCTTGGGCTCTATTACCTCTTCTTTTCTTCCTTCGGGACTTTTCTAAATTATCAAACTTTTTACACTATGTATAATTTCAAACCTAAATGCACTCACTTTGTACCGAATTGTCTTTCCGCTTAGTTAAATTTTTTTTTCTTTTTTCTTTTTTTTATTCAGAATTTCAGTTTTAAACTTTTATTTGATTTAGAAACCTAGTTTGTTTCACTGCTTTTTATTTGACTGCTCTTTGGCTGCTTTATGACTACTCTTTGTCTTTTCGTGCACAAAGAAACTAATTATACATTTAGTCTTTCCTTTGTTTCATTTAGGTAAATAACTCTAACTGGTAGTATAGCTGGATATTGTAACTAAATGTTAGTTAGTTTCTATCTCTCATCTTCTATGCTCTTCTATTAGTCTTAAGGCGATATTACACTATCATATAAATATGGCAAGTTGACAGAAAAAATATGGCACAACATCGTCATATAAGTGTGATAGTCATATATATATGGCAGTATTTGTATGTCTTCATATATATGACAATGATTCTAGAGCCATATATATATGGTGTAGTGTAATACCAAATCATAATTGTCTCCATATAAGTATGTTCGTCTTGTGTCAAGTCGTGTAGAAATAAAGGCATATTTCTTCTTTTTTTTTTCTTCATTGTTATCTCTGTCACTTTTTATTGAAATTTACATCTATGTACGAGTATACATGTGTAATAAATGATTTTACATAAGCACTCTGCGCATTCAACGTACAAATTGAATTAAAGAAATAGCTACAAATGGAGAAATAAAAATAAAAATCATAGGATGCCGATTGTATGACAAGCGCAAGTCATATAAAATCAATCGATTTTTATATGGCTAGTTCCTTATATTCATGCTTGCCATACTTTATATGGCACAGGCTGCCATATAAGTGTAATAGCGATACTTTTGTTTGTCATATAATTATTGTTTGCCATATAAATTGTCCATATATATATGGCATAGTGTAATAGCACTTGCAATATTTACAGAAAATGTGTCATACATTATATGACAACTTTGTTCATATATATATGATAGTGTAATACCGCCTTTACCCTTAGTCAGACCTTAGTACTATTATTACTTACACACATACATACATACTAAACATTGCAATCATGGACTTAATACAACTTATACCTAATATCACAGATCTCTTCTTACTACTTTCTATTTTATTGCATCTAGATACTTTCTTTAAATTGCAACTAACCTTATTTATTGTAGTTTTTAAAACTACAACCGTCTCTAGATTCAAGTTCAATTTTCTTCTAGCGATCTACTACATTATCTTAGCACATTGGGTTGTTACTACTTTTTCTCCAATTCGCTGTAAAAAAAATGGCTGTCGCGAGGTATTATCATATCTACCGAACTCTTCACTCTCCTTTGAGAGAGAGATAATTGTATACTCTGTTTATTTTTATTTTTCATCTGTCAAAATTCTTATTCTTCTAGAAGGCAAAATAGATGCGACATTCTTTACTTCTTTATTATTTTTTTTTTTGTATTGTTAATTGCCTTCATCAGCACAATTTAGAATTACCGGCTGTGTGAAAGTTCAGCAGGGATAGTAAAGAGGTCGAAGGTCGAACCAAATGTACCGGGTTTCTACTCTCAGCACTACATTAATGGAAAGCAAGCCGTAAGTAAGAATTCGTTTTGTTGAAAATGCCACCCTCGGTCTTGGCCGTAGTCTAAGTCTTTATCATCTGCAATGGACAGTAATTTGAAGTCTTGACTATGGTGTGGTGTTTCTACATAGTTTATTCCTCCGCAAAGTGTCTTATCGTCTGTAGGGTCACTGTGGCGTATAGGTAATATTTTGCTCATTTGATTCTTTTCATGACTCGGCAACGTAACAGGTAACCGCACAACAAACTGATGGCTATCATTTACTCTTACGTTTTTCTTGAAATGTCCTTCACAGTCATGTTCCTCTTTGCTCATGGTATTTGCTGGCATATCATGATTTTCCGTTTCCCAGAATCTCCGCACCAATTTGTCTAAAGACGATAGCGTAGGACCTGTAGCTATGTGGCAATGAACGGGAGTTGATGTGTCTGTTTGTATTGGTATGCTTCCAGACAATATCCAACCAAGCTTTGTAATTCGTAATAAAGAAATATCATTTGAAATCTTGACTTCTCCTGGCAAGAATAGCTCAAAAAATATGCCGGCCCCTATCAACATGTCTATACGTTGATTCTTAAAGCTTGAAGGATCTGCCAGTCGTATATTAGTTGGAATTCTCCAGCGAGACATGGCAATTTGCACACTTGAATTATAGTCACTAATGCGAGGCATAATGCTTGCCTCTATAGTTGCCCGGAATCCGGATGTACTTGACTCAAACGTTACATTTTTGACGAAATCTGCCTTACATTCTTTACCCCCTATTTCCGTTATTGGCACACTCTTGCGACGTTGCTTGAAGCCCAACTCAGTGGCAAGGGATTGCGTTAAGAAATGTAATTGTGAGCCTGAATCTAGCATTGTACGGCAAGGGATGCTCGTTCCGTTGGATGAAATGCAGTTTATAACCGCTGTGGCGAGATATACCTGACGCACTCTTTCTGGCCCTGATGCAGTATTTGCAGATTTTGAGTTGAGGAAATTTTTATAACGCTTACCAACATTTGTTGAATTTTCTGGTTTGTTGATCTGCATATTTGGAGAGTAGTCTTGCTTAGTCTGCTGTGGATGAAGAAGTGTGTTGTGTCTTCCTTCGCATTTTTGGCATCCTCGGGACTGGAATTATTGGGCGAAATGTCCTTTCTTTAGGCAATTCTTGCACAGCATAAGCTTGTACACAGCTATCCTCGTTCCGGACCTGTAAGAGACAAAAAATTAATACAGTTATATATATGTACCATGCTTACTTGAACTGCACATAGCGCAATCGATACTATTGGCACTAGTGGAAGCGACTAACGCTGATGCTTTTTTTCTCTCCTCACGACTGCAAATTGCACCCAATGTTTGAAAGCGTGTTTCCATAAATTTGAAGAAAGCATCTAGACTGGGACTGCTTCTGGGTTCCTCTAAGGTTTGTTCAAACAGAGTTCTGCTCTCCTTGTCCAACTTTTGGAGCATTAGATAGGCCACTATAGGGTCCCAATTGGTGACTTCGTATCTAAGATTGGATATTGCCTGCATTCCCTCCTTTGTGGCATCATGCAATCGTCTCAGACTGGAAGCTGTCCCAATTGCTGGTTATTGTGACAGCAATTTCGACAATTGAGCTGTTAGCAGCAACCTTCTTTATCGAACGGATCAACCAGAGTATTCCATGCCACGTCATAATTTCTGTCAGTAGGCTGGAAATGCTGTATTAAGCTGTGCGCTTCTACTGTTACATTCGCACGTAGGAAGTATAGTTTTTGCGCAGCAGGAATCGGTTGGTCATGTATAAGCTGTTTAAACAGATCATAAAATTGCCGCCAGTTGAGATAGTTCCCATCAAAGTTTGGCAGCTCAATTTTGGGCAATCTTATAGTTGGAGCGACTGGTGACTGTGATGGCTTCTCAATAGATTTGGGATTATCTATTATATCACACAAATCCACCAACGCCAGCTCAACTCGGTCTTGCACGTCGAAATAGCGTTCGACCTTGTGAATGAATAAGTTTGGGCCGAGTCTCCTGAATAGTTCCACAACATCGCTCCAACTCCGCTCAATTGACCTGGACTTTGATTTGCAGTAAGCCTTGCTTTGTCCCAGAGCCGGCTCGGTGGAATTTCTCTCCAGCGTCTTCTCCAGGTTGCTTACGAGCAATAGAAAGATCTGCGTGGTGGTCGTTATGGAAGGCTGATTATTAGTTGCCGCCGCAGATTTTTGTTGGCTTCCTTTTGTGTCAACAGCAGGTGTCTTTACCTTACTCCTGGAAACTTTCTGAGTTCGTGCCTTCCCATCAGCAGAAGTTTCCTGAAGTCTGAAGGTCAAGCTGTTCAGCGAAATTGTCCCGGATAATGCTATCCGTCTCATCGAAGCTCTGCCAATTTGCTTCTAAATTGGCCCGACGCTCCACCAAATAGCTTAAGGTTTTCCTTGTTTCGGAATCCTTTGCATAATTGCGGCTTATGCGGCAAATTTCTTCTCCCAATTTTTCCTGGTTTTCTGAGTAATAGTCCAAGTCCATTACACTAACACTTTCTGCTTGACTCTTTTTTTTTTTTTGTTTTTTAGTTCTTTAGTTCACACGACACAACCACGCAAACAACAAAAAAAAAATCACTTGAAATTACAGTTATTTTAAAGAAAACAAAATAAAGCAGGCAACTAAACTTTTTTAGTTAATTGTCCTGTCACGGTCGCCAAAATGTAAAAAGAGGAAGCAAGTACGAACACAACGACGGTTTACAAACGACTCAATCAGTCAACACATTTTATTTTCCGATTGTCTATGAGTTTTGGCGATACACAGAAATTGCAAGCATGCTAAACTGTGTTGCGCGTGCAGTACCTCAACTGTGGGACCAGACATTTATCATTGATATTATGGATACACGATATGCGTGAACCTGAATTTATTGAATTGTTCCCACAATTGAAAATACTTTTAACATATGCTGACAATACTTTTGACATTGCATATAGAAATTTTTGGGTCGGTTTTTTAGAGGTCCCCTCTAAAAAATCCCACCCAATAATTTAATAAAGTGAAGATAGTTTTTCTTTTGATAAAAGGGGGTTGAAACACCCCAAAATCTTACCGCAGGGCCTTGAATAGAAGTCAGATAGATTGGATTTAACACAAAACAAAAAAAAAAAAAATTAAGGTGAAATACATGCAAACTGATTGACCACTTAATAAAAGAAAAAGAACAAATTGAACTGCAAAGATAAATACATATATACATATACATTCAAAAATAAGTTAAATCTTTAAAATCTTGGATTTAATTGAAAGGCTTATCAAAAAAAAAAAAAAACACATAGTATCGTTACGAAACATAGAATTAGAATTGTAATATACATAAAAATGAAATATAATAAAATTATTATATGAAAGGTACCAAGTCGACGCAGTTCATTTCCCATGGTTTGGAGGTACCTTCCCTTTCTGTCATTAAACCAGCTGGTTTCTCATTCACCGGCTTCACCTGTTGGCAAGTTTTACAATTCCTAACATATTTGGTTATATTTCCTATCATTTTAGGCCAATAATATTTTTGAACTACCCCAGCAAAAGTTTTTCGTATGCCCATATGTCCTGCTAATGGACCATCATGACATTTTTCTAAAATCCCTAACCTATCTTTTTTTCCTATCACTAACTTCCGCTCATTTCCACTTTCATTAACCAAAACATGACTCGCTCTGACAGGTTTAAAAAGCCTACCATTCTTAACTCTCCACGATGGGTACAATAATGGATCCTTCTCAACAGCCGATTTCATTTTGATTATCCAAGGGTCAGAATCCGCTTCTAAAATACCAGCTAACTCCGGCACTCCTCGCGACAGCAGGTCTGGAACTACATGTTCTTTTCCCTTTCGGTGAATAATCTTAAAATCGAATTGATGTAGCTGAATGGCCCAACGCGCTAATCTCCCTTGAGGACCCTTGAGATTACTCAACCACACTAAATAGTGATCAGTTATAACCGTAAATTGGACATCTTCCATATACGGCCTCAACTTCTCAATGGCCCATATCACTGCTTTTTCTCACTTTTATTTAGTGATCGGCTAATATAACAAATAGACTTTTCACCCTCATCGAAACTTTACGAAAGTACAGCTCCGATTCCATAATCCGACGCATCAGTCTGAACGACAAATGGTCGAGAAAAATCTGGACAGGTCAGAAAGGGTGCCGTAACCAAACACACTCATTCGACCACACAAACTTTATATTCTTCTTCAACAAATCAGTAAGGGATCTAACTAAACCGGCAAAATTTGGTACAAATCTCCTATACCATGAAATGGTCCCTACAAAAATCCTAACTTCCTTTACGTTCTTGGGTGGCGGGATCTTCACCATGCTTTCGACCTTTTCAGAATCGACGTGAAGTCCGTTCCTATCTACCACTTATCCCAGAAACTTTAAGGAAGGCCTACAAAAATTATACTTTTCCCTACCTACTTTTAATCCTGCTTCCCTCAACCGTTTAAAAACTTCCTGCAAAATTTCGAGATGTTTTTCGAAAGAATCGGTAACGATGATGATGTTATCCAAGTATACGAAGACGAACGGTTCCAAGCCGGGACCCAGAAAGTCGTCAATGAACCTCTGCCATGTCGCCGGTGAGTTGGGTAGCCCGAAAGGCATCAAAAATTGAAAGAGTCCTCTACACGGTACGGTAAAGGCCGTACACTACCTCGATCCTTCCTCCATTGGTATCTGCCAATAGGCAGACTTAATGTCTAGGGAAGACAAAAATCTAGCATTTCGGAGCTTGTCCAAAATGACTGAAATAAACGGGAGAGGGTAAGCGTCCCTATCAGTAACCTCATTCAATTTCCAATAGTCTATACAGAACCGATACGAACCATCTTTCTTCTTGACTAACAAAATTGGGGACGCCCAAGGACTTTTTGATTTCTCGATCACCCCTGCGTCCAATATTTCCTTCGATTCCTTGTCGATTCCTTGCTCCTGTATTGCCGGTGAGACCGAGTAGTACCGTTGTTTGATAGGTTCTGCGGACGTCCTAATCCTATGCTCTACGAGATTTGTACACCCTAATCCCTCACTCATAATACCCAACATATTTTCAATAACAGACTCTAACTTCTTACTCTCATCTACACTCAGTTCAGACTTCCCTAATACTACCTATGTCCGATATCGCAGCTAGTCTCTGCTCTTCGGAAAAACTCCAAACCCCTGATCTTAAATCCGGGACTATACCCGCAAGTGCCCAAAGATCTGCACCCAAGATCAAAAGCTGTGGAAGGTTTGGATTAACCAAACAATCTATGTACTTACTTCTTTATTTATTTATTTATTTATTTATTTATTTATTTCATCAGATAAGAACAATACATCTCTTATAGACTACTTGAAAACATTGATTATGAGTAAAAGTACATCAATTAGAATTAAGTATATTTAATACAAAAAGTTTGAATATATTTCTTGGGCAATTACTGAAAAAGTCTATTCTAGTTTCTAGCCCAAACCAAATTACCTTCCCGGATGCAACGAGAGATTGGTTCATTACGACCATAGTTAGTTCTGTGAAATTGCTCATAAAAAAGCATTCGATCACTAGAGTTATTTCTGGGAACGCGTATGAATACTAGCGCCAAAAGTGGAGCACATTTAATATGATGAGTTAGTATGTCTCTAATGAACATTATCGCAAAGTAAGGACGTCTAATTTCCAAGCTCTGCATGCCGAATAACCCCAGTTGAGTTTAAAATACATAAATCTACTAATTTTCCTCTGAATTTTTTCGATTCTATCACTCGAGTTATTATAACATGGGTTCCAAACCGTACTGCAGTATTCCAGAACCGATCGAACAAGTGAGTTAAAGAGAGTTTTTATAGTGTAAGGATCAGTAAATTCCTTACTATTCCTTTTGATGAATCCTAGCATCTGGCTAAACTTATTTACTATATAATATATATGGGGAAGAAAGGATAGCTTGGTATCAAAAATAACATCCGAATTCTTTTTTTGTACTACACGATCCAAGGAAGTATTATCAATTTTATAATCGTGGTAAATTGGAGTATTATTATGGAAACACGACATTACTCTGCATTTTGAAATGTTTAAATGTAGGAAATTTGAGCTACCCAATTTGCCAGTTTGGTCAAATCTTTACTTAATAAAGCGCAGTCTTGAATGTTTTCAGTGACGTGATATAACTTGATATCATCTGCAAAAAGCAGGCAGTGTGAGTTATCAAAAATATTGGGAATATCATTGATAAAACATAAAAACAACAATAAAGGACCCTACCTTGAGGAACACCGGATGGTACTAATCACCCTTATTACGAATGGGGTTATAATAAAACGCCAATAAGACGACTTATCTCTAGGTGCCACAATTGCCGTTTAAATAAAATAACTTTTGAGGCAATGGTAAGAGCCATGAGGAACATATAGAGAGCTGAACTTATATTTTTATGAAAACAAAAATAATCGCGGCTGGAGCTCTGTCATTTTTCAGGCGTTTTAGTGAAACGCCTATCGCAATAAGGGTGAATATCTGATTGGACAAATGTTCATCGATTTTGACAACTTAAGACAACAGTCTCGAATGTTTTTATAGTAAAAATTTATGATTAACGCGGTCAAACGCCTTAGCGAAATCTGTAAATATTATGTCAGTTTGAAGATTCGTTAACAATATAGTTATTCATTAAAGACAGATTAGTAGATGCTGATCTCCCAAAAGTAAAGCCGTGCTGAAACGCTGATACGAAGTCTTTTAATTGAAAGGTGAGTTTTTCGCAAACAATCTTTTCGAATAACTTTGGTATATGGCTAAAATTTTGCAGATTGGTCTATAATTCGTTATATCTTGTTTTGATCCAGGATTTGAAAATAGGTGATATAAAAGACAGTTTCCAATCTTTTAAAAATTCACCTTTTGAAAGTGATAAATTAAAGATGGCAGTCAGTGGTTTAGCTAAAGGACCTCCTTTTTTGTTGATGTCCAAACCTAGTAGTGCTAACTCAACTTCTGGAGCAAGTATAACCAAACCATTGACCCTATACTTACGACGAGTATTCGACCTCAAAATCCGGTCAAAAGTGAAAAAAATAAAAATTTTATTCGGCCCGTTAACTTTTGCTTTTTTGATTCCTCAATACCCTAGCTAACTAAAACCGGTTTCAAATAAAATTTGCAAACCCCCCACTCGCGATGATCGTTGTCAAAATTTAGTTGTCTGTATTTTATTCAGTTTTCTTATCAGTAATTCTTCAGTCAGGTTGTTGTGATTAGTGATGGTTGTGAAAAAATGTTAATGGAGATCGAAGGTCAAAGTATGTACTTTATTTTAACACAAAAATTTAAATATTTAAATATTTTCTATTGATATTTGGTTTAAAATTGATGTGACAAAAGTGCAAAGTTAAACATAAGAAATATTGCGATGTTTTTGTTATAGTGTCGGGGCTGTTCGGGTAAAAATTTTTTAGCAGCTAACTGTACATTTTTGCCATGCCATTCACAAAATAATATGTTACCCATCTAGTCACACTTTTTTTTAATGGCTTTTTATATTGTTGAAGTGTTTTTTCTGAATTTTTTATTATAGTTTAAAAACATTTAAATATTTATTTTAGATTTCGTGTCAGATCACATTCAAGTGTCTAGAATCTAGTTGTGTTTTTAGTTTTAAAAAAAAATTTTATTAAAAATAAAAATGAAATATTTAAATTTCAAAAATAAATTTACTACTTGATTTTATATTTTCGGTTTATTTCGAATTTTTATATTTAAATACAATATGTGGTCTTAAAATAATATTGAAAGTTATTTCCAACAAGAAAAAAACAAAAAGTATTTTTGACCTGATTTTGAGGTCGAATACTCCTCTGTGCGACGGCCGAAATATTTGGCAAGTTGACATGAGAAGGAGTGTTACGAGAGTACACTGACTGAAAATAAATCAGCAAAGAGATTGCAAATTTGCTGCAAATTACTCGTTGAAATATTCTGGTAATGCATACAGCTTTAATACCCATTAAATTTTCGCTTTGAATTTATGTAGTTCCAAAAGCATGAACTTGTTATGGCCAATAAATTTGGAATGAAAAGTCAAGAATTTTATTTTACTTTATTTGAAATTTTTATTAGTACAAAAATACGTGCTTCTTCTTTCTTGTCTGAATCGCAAGTGACGCTACCAATATTACTGTGAATCGAATTGAGTATATATTGTTGCTCAGAACATCCATCATGCACAACACACATCTCTCTCTTCGCATATACGTTTATCTCATTCATTCGTTCATCACATTCACTGTGTATTTGCATGTGAACAATAACCATGCTGTTCTATGTAATATTCGAGAGCATGCAAATACACAGACAACAATTTCCTTTCATCCAACTTCATCACATGCTCTCTCATACATACACACACTAGCACACGACATCTCATGAACGCTTACAGCTCGGCTGTCCTGACCAACAAATCGACTCGATTTGGCGTTCACAGGGTGTTCATACAACATTTTCATAAAATTAGGGTGTCACCCTGATCATCAGTATTAATTACATCATTATTATCAAAGTTAACTACAGGTTCAATCTCTAATTTTATTATGTCGATTTCCTTTGCAAAAACAAAAGCACTCTAAAAAAGTGCTTTTTTTTCGTGCTCACTGGAACAGAAAAGACAAAATTCTTTTTTTATCATTGTATGTGTGCTATTTTTGACAACCAACTCTTCCCGTTTGTTTTGTTCTGCAATTTATATAGAAAGAGTGTTTTCGAAACTTTATTAATAAATGCACTAGGAAGAAACCTCCTCATCCGAATAATTGTACACAACACTTTGAACAAAATTATTCACAGAATGACTTTCGTTTTGTTTAAGGAATTTCAGAATTTCAAACACTTCTTCGTTAGAATCAGAACTAGATGACGACTCATATATATTTTGATAATTTCAGCTAAAATTGAGCGATCCATTTTCACAAAATAGTTTATTGTTTATTTTTATTATCTCTCTTTCACAGTCTTTTAACCAAAAATGCAAAATAATCAAACTGCAAACTGGTAAACGTCAAATGTTTTGTGTTGGTGTACGTGAAAGTGCGTGTAAATCTTGCCTCTGAATCGAGATTCGTAAAAGTGCTTTTTCGGGGCAAAAAAAAAGTGATCTAGTGCCTCAATTTAACATATTTCGAGCGAAAAAGCACTTTTAAAAGTGCTTTTGTGTACCACTGGAAATCGACATTAGTGTTGCCTCGTCATGAGACACAGGTCTATCGAATGATGAGTCTACCCACGGTTTTAGTTTTGATGATTCTAAAATACCATTATATGGCATTTGTGTTATTCTACACCCATCCACGTCTCTAATCACATATCTGTCATTCGGAAGTTTCTTATGAATTACGTAAGGGACCTTGTATTTCGGAATTAATTTCTTATTTGAACCGGAAGTTGTGTCGACATTTTTTATCACTACATAATCTCCCTCTTTGTAATTGGGAGCTGCTCTGTGCTTTTCATTGATAATTTGTACTTTGTTCCTGCATTTTAACAAGTCTATTATGTGCTATGTCCCTAATCTCTGCCAAATTAACATTTTCCACATCAGTTTTATCTTCTAAATACTCCGTTAGTTCGTCCACAATAAAACCTCGCTGTTCAACACCGAATAATAACAGCGAAGGGGAGAACCCAGTTGTTTTATGCACTGAATTGTTCAATGCATATTCGATACCTGGGAGCTGACTCACCCAGTCACCATGTGATAATGATTCAGACAATTTGCTCAGCATTGGACCTAACACTCTATTCACTCTCTCTACTTGCCCATTGGCTCTAGGAGTACCCGATGCCACCTTGACATGCACAATATTATTCTTTTCTAGGAAAATTGCGAACTCATTTGACGTAAAACAAGTGCCTCTATCACTTATACATCGTCTTGGTCTACCATAATGGCGGAAGAAATCTGTTAATGCACACTGCACTTCACGTGTATTAGTAGTAGCGGAAGGATATAGGCGGCAGTATTTTGTGAATGCATCCGTCACCACTAATAGATGCTTTTTGTTTGCTTTAATTGACGGAAGAGGCCCCAAGTGGTCAATATGAATTGTGTCAAACGGAATTGGTTTTTTCGGGATGCAATGCAGTGTTGCAGCATTGTTATTAGCGGAAGCGGAATAATAAATGCACTTGATACAATTTGCAATGAAGTTTTTCACACGCGATTTCATATACGGAAACCAATAATTCTTTTTGATTTGCCAACAGCATTTATCTACTGCCAAATGCCCAATTTTTTCATGTATCACTCTAATCACATTATTCACCATTTCATTTGGTACATATAACTGCAAATGGCCATTTGGCGACACATGATATACAACTCCATCTTGTAATTCAAAATCACTCACTTCACCCTCCTCTAATCTCTGCATAATATCCGCAATTTGGGCGTCTCTACTCTGTGTTAACTGTAATCGGAAGTCTAAGTCAGCTTCACTGACGTATGCTACCATATTCATGCGACTCAATGCATCAACATGTCCCATTGATGTACCCGCTCGATGCACAATCGTATAGTTATAGTTTTCTAAAAACAATGCCCATCGAGCAATTTTAACGGAATTCGTTCTGTTCTGAAGCGTTACTGCCAAAGAATTACAGTCTGTCACTATCTTGAACGGAAGACCTTGCACATAAACGTGAAATCGTCGTAAAGCATAAACAATCGCCAGCGTTTCTAATTCATAGCTGATGCAGTTTTTGAAAAATATGACACTGGGTGAAATTTCCCATCACTTTGTTTTTGCATAAGCACTGCACCAAATCCAGCTGCACTAGCATCACAATGCAATTCAGTTTCGGAAGTAGGATTATATATCACTAGCACTGGTGATTTCATAAGTTTTGATTTTAATGTTCTGAAGGCATTTCTACATTCGTCATCAAATATGTAAGGTACATCCTTTTTCAATAATTGAGTCATAGGGCGAGCAATCTTAGAGAAATTCTCCACAAATCGGCGAAAGTATGAAAATAAACCATGACAACGTTCCATGGCTTTTCTATTTTTTGGTTCTGGAAAACTCTCAATATCTATTAAATGGGCATTACTTAATGTGATTCCGGAAGAATTGGCTAAATATTCCAAATGTTCAAGCTCGTAAAAAGCAAAACGGCACTTTTTGAATTGTATTTTCAGTCCGTATTGACGTAAAACACTAAGTAAGTTGCTTAGAATGCTAATATGCGATTCGAAATCAGGGGTAGAAACAAGAATGTCATCCATAAAAACTACAATAGACCCATCTTCTATTGACTGAAACTCAGCTGGTGCATTGCATAAGCCGAACGGAAGACGTAAGTATTCATATTGTCCGTCAGGGGTAACAAAAGCAGTATATTTTACTGAATCAGGGTGCATTTTCATATGGTGATATCCCCCCTTCAAATCAATCACTGAGAAAAATTTCTTTCCTCCCAAATGATCAACACAATCCTCTATATTCGTCGTAGGGTAATTATCTCTCACTGTTATTAAATTCAGGGGTCTGTAATCTACACATTTCCTAATACCACCTCCCTTTTTTCTCACAGGAACAATGGCGGAAGCATAAGGAGAATTACTTGGCTGAATAATGCCATCTGCCAACAATTCATCACATACTTTTCTAATTTCCAATCGTTCATAATGAGAAAGGCGACGAGGTTTACATGAAATTGGTGTATCGTGCTTCACATTGATTCTTACTTCATAATCTAGGGGTCTACTAACACTCTCTGGTATACTAATATACTTTTCCTCAATAACCTTTTCTATTATCTCATATTGTGCACTCGGAAGACTACTATTAATATTTGGTTTTAATTCGGAAGGTTCGTCACTTATATCAATACTCATAATGTCGTCATAACCACTATCGGAAGGTTCACTATTATTATCAGTCGAAAAGTCACAAGGGGTTTCACTTAATAATTCATCAGTTGATACATTCCGTTCAATATTCGTATGTGATTTACGCTCAGGGGAAACACTTCGCTTAAATTTAGTTTCAATGGGTTCACTCTTACAAGGTGTCTCAACAAATGGATAGCATGCGTCTCTGTTACAAAATAAGTTAAATGATTGGAGTACGGCAGTGAGTTTTTTTGATACATCTGGCTTTGGCACTTTTTTATTCATTGACTTCAACTTATCGATAGTGTACATTTTCTTAAATCTAATCAGTTTAATTTGAGCTTTACCAAAAAAATCACGACCCAAAATGATCGGAATTGACAGAAGGTCATCTGGAACTACTAATAATCTTTGGGAAAAATTTTTATTGCCAATTCTAATTAAACTGTTAATGGAACCGGATGTCATAAATTTAACGTTTCCCAATCCCCTACAGCCAGTATCAAATAAGACGTCAGAGCTGAAGTGTGGCACTCTTGATTGTTGTATGAAACTCTTAGGGCTACCGGAATCAAATAAAGAAAAATACTTTTGAAACTCACTGCACTCACCATCATTTATTTTAAAGGCAACACTTACCATTCGGAGAGAGTCCATCTGTTCTATAATTGCGTCGTCATCACTGTTGACTGGTGGTTCCACTAAAGCCGCAACGGAAGTAGCTGCTCGCTTTGGGCAATCTTTGTACAATTGTGTTGTTGATGAACACCGGAAACACGATCCTTCTGGTCGAATTGGCTTCGTGCATTGAGCTTTGATATGTCCAAACTGTGAACAATTATAGCAACGGGCTGTCGCTAACGGAAGATTGGCAGAAGTAACGGAAGTAGCAGAAGTGGCAGAAGTAACAGAAGAGCCGGAAGGTGTATTAACTTTTGTTGCACCACTGGTGGCTGCACGATATGGAACACGATGTGTAACAGCCGATGAACGAGCTCGTTTTCGCTCATATCTCTCACTGAGACGTTTCAATTCATTAATTGTTGTTGCTGTCCAAAGCAAACTTGTCATTTCAGCTGGCCCCAACATTCCATCTATGCTGAGGTCAACTAATTCCGTTTCTGGAACGTTTGCTTTTAATGCTATTTCTTGCATTTCCAAAATGTAGCGATGACCACTTTCGTTTTTACGCATTCGCCGATTTCTTAGTTGTTGATACACTTCTTGTGTCGTGTATCGCCTTTCAAACTCACGCAATAGTGCCGTTTTCAACTCATCATAGTTGACGGCCACTATTGTACGTAAGAACACTTTTGCAGTTCCACTTATCATTCTTCGGCATGCAACAAACTTCAACCGTTCGTCGAATTGTAACAAATGACAGGCATCTTCCAGGTCATTGAACCACTTTTCGACGTCATATGCATCATCAGCATTAAATTTGCTAACCATCGATTCTATAACACTAACATCAGTTAATCTATTCGAATGGTTCATTTCACGTGGACCACTAAGTGCACTTATTTCTGCTTGCAATTGCAGTATTTCACGCTTTTTACGCAATAATTCTAGCGTTTTATCGATTTCAGCATCATCGTTATTAATAATTGGCACATTTGCACTTGTTGATGGCACATTCACTTGATAAACGGAAGGTTGATTTAATTCTATATCTGTTACACTAACATTTTGAATGGAATCAGCATTTTCATCATCACTAGCCGGTCCATTTTCTTCACTGTGTTCATTTCTTGTGAGCATATTTGCCTTGTGTAATTTGCGTATAATACCAACTGTTGCTGTCGACGGAATATCGATTTCCAAACCACGCAAATCTGCGATCATTTGCTCTTTTGTTGGGCGCACCATATTTGTTTTTTTTTTTTTTTTTTTTTTTTTTTTTTTTTTTTTTTTTTTTTTTTTTTTTTTTCACAGCAATTGGAAATTCACTTGTGTTGTCTTTCTTTTTTCACTTTTTTCCTTTATTTTTATTTAGTTCTATTCTTCTTCGTTACTATCCCACTTCTGAGTTGTTATGGCCAATAAATTTGGAATGAAAAGTCAAGAATTTTATTTTACTTTCTTTGAAATTTTTATTAGTAAAAAAAATACGTGCTTCTTCTTTCTTGTCTGAATCGCAAGTGACGCTACCAATATTACTGTGAATCGAATTGAGTATATATTGTTGCTCAGAACATCCATCATGCACAACACACATCTCTCTCTTCGCATATACGTTTATCTCATTCATTCGTTCATCACATTCACTGTGTATTTGCATGTGAACAATAACCATGCTGTTCTATGTAATATTCGAGAGCATGCAAATACACAGACAACAATTTCCTTTCATCCAACTTC
Organism: Melanostoma scalare; assembly: GCA_949752695.1. NCBI lineage: Eukaryota > Metazoa > Arthropoda > Insecta > Diptera > Syrphidae > Melanostoma > Melanostoma scalare. The sequence goes on along the minus strand of OX456986.1, from coordinate 65,524,098 downwards.
ATCACATGCTCTCTCATACATACACACACTAGCACACGACATCTCATGAACGCTTACAAACTATTACTTTTTATATTAGATTCAATAGAAAACATCTGGGTAAGATATAAAACTTAGTGCAACGAACTGCCTTTGATTATTCAGATGAATAGACCGAAAATTTATATTTTCACGATTTTTCTTTAGTTGCTTAAAGGACTTATTTTTCTTATTTTTTAGATTAATCAACCTCTTATTAAACCATGCAGGATTGTTATAAGACTTGACTTTTTGATTTGGAACAAATTTACGTATAGCTTCATTGATAATAATGGATACTAATTTATTGTTTGAATTCTTCAAATCAGTTTCAGAGATAAGCGTTTCCCAGGCAATAGACAAAAAGTATTCATTCATTGCATCGAAGTTAGCCTTATTAAAGTTTGGTACAAAAGTATTATTTTTTTAACATATTTTTCATATACATAGTTAAAAAAGCATATATTTCCCTCTAGTGCGATATGATGAGCTCTATTTTCTACAATAGGAGTATCAGGTTTTTCTATATACAGCTATGGACAAAGAAATAGCACACTATTAAGAAAAATCATAAATTCAAAATTTCCGTTATGTGAAATGGTTGTGATGTTTCTTTTTCTTCGGGTATGTTGATTTGACAAACAAATGCAGTCTATCAAGCCCAAAAAAGTACCGCAATCTTGGTTAGTTTCTTGCAATTGTCATGTTAAACTTTTTGTTAGTCTCTCACTGCTGGATGTAGAAATAGCACACATTTATTTCTCCGTTAGAATCTCATTTTGTGTTTTAAGGTTCTCAAAGAAAGTGCTTTATTTTTGATTTTTATAATTTATTTAAGAAATAAAAAAAAAATAATGGGCCGTAAGGTTCATTGCACTCCGGATAAAAGAAGAATTATTTTCAATCTTCACAATCAAGGAAAAAATCCTTCAGAAATAGCCAAAATACTGAACTGTTCGCGTAAAATGGTTTATAATGCCGTTTATTTGGTAAGTAGAAATTAAAATTTCAGTTTTGATAATAAGTTGCGCAGGCCACCACCTCGCAAAACTTCGATACGAGTGGATAGAGCGATCGCAAGAAAATGTAAGTGTGACCCATTTAAATCATCTCGCACCATTATGACCGAAATTAACGAAGAGTTCGGTTTAAACGTGTCAAGCAGACTCATTAGAAGGAGACTTAATGATGCAAAGCTGTTTGGACGGGTAAGTCGAAAAAAACCGTTGCTGTCGAAAAAAATCATCAGAGATCGCATAATATTTGCTAAGAAGCATCTAAATAAAAACATGCAGTTTTGGAAACGAGTTCTGTGGAGCGATGAAACAAAGGTTAACCGTATTGGACCAGATGGTAAAACTTTTGTGCATCGTCCTAAGTGCGAACCGTACAATCCTAAGTACACTTTAAAGACGGTGAAACATGGAGGGGGAAATTTAATGGTCTGGGGTGCGTTTTCCTGGCATGGGGTGGGACCATTGGTGAGGATTGATGACAAAATGGATAAATTCGCTTATCTTGCTATATTGAAGAATACAATGGAACCATATTCATTTGAGTTCATGCCAATTAAGTGGATATTCATGCATGACAATGATCCCAAACACGCATCAAATATTGTAAAAGCTTGGCTCGCGGATGAACAAATCGATGTCCTAGCCTGGCCAGCTCAAAATCCCGATCTTAATCCGATAGAACACTTATGGAATGATGTTAAAGTCAAAATTGGGCAGACAAAATCTAAAAATTCAAACGATCTTTGGGCCGGAATCAAAGAAGCTTGGTACTCTATCCCACAAAGTAGATGGCAGACGTTAGTTGAAAGCTTACCAAGGAGGTGCCAAGCAACTTTAAAAAATCGTGGTCAACCAACTAAGTACTAACTTGGTAATACCAAAATTAATGAAAAAATAAATATTTTCACTAAAAATAATTTTTTTTTACGATTATAGGTAATGTGCTATTTTCTTGTCCACAAGAAATTTGATCATCACTGCAAAATATATTTTTAAAAATTGAGCTGTAAGGAAATAATTCGCTTTTACTAATTATAATTAATCCTTAGAAGTCACTTCATGTCATAAAATAAGAAATAAAATATTTAAGTTCAAAAGGAAGAAATAAATGTAGTTTCCATTAGAAAATGAATGAGTGTGCTATTTCTTTGTCCATAGCTGTATATACATTAAACTCCTTATCTACAAAAATAAGATCGAGAAAACGACCTAAGCTGTTAGGAATCTGATTAATTTGTATTAAATCAAACTGACTAAAGAAGTTTACTAAGTTAATTTCAATTTCAGAGGAAAAATGGGACTAAGTATTTATCGTCTTTGTCTAGCAACCAGTTGATATTCCCCTGGTTAAAATCACCAATACAAACAATATGTTGGGATGCACAAAGATTTTCAAAAGTGGCTCTACAATTTTTGAAAAATACACTGTCAATCTCCAAAGAACTCCTAAGAGGTATATAATTTAAAATGATAAATAATTCAACATTTTTAGTCAAAGTTAATGAAACAATCAATTGATCAATATCGTTAACTGATGTAGGTAAAACATTTGAACTTATTTGTATTTTTTTTGCATGATAAAAAGGAATTTATTGAAGTAATTTAACTTGATCTATATTTTCTGAACACAATATATTTTGAATTGAAAACTTCCGAGGTTAATTGATTTTCAGTCAGCCAAGTTTCGGTTAGTAGAATTACATCATAAGAACTAGTTGAGAAAGTAAAATATAAAGAATCAAGTTTGGATCTCATACCTCCTACATTTTGATAATAAAAAGATAAATTACTTAAGGTCAAGAATTTTGAAGAAACTGATTTTTTTTTTTTTTTTTTGTCTTAAAAGCTACTTTAGGATCTTAAAAATAACATACCAAAGGATGGATGCAGGCAAAAATGTCTAAATGCAAAAACTTTCCATTCTACGGCAGCGCCCCTCAGGTATGCCATATGATTTTATAGTACTTAAAACTTTAAACGCGTTTTTCTCAAAATCACTTTTTTTGAACTGGCCGAAGACATAACTCGAGCACATCTTCACCGATCTATACGAATAGTAATTTTAACAGTACATTCGAAATACCTTTCTCCAGAGACGTACGTAGGATTTTTTTTATATTGCTTATTTTTTTTAATCAACAATTTTGTTGTTTTTTTTTTTTATTGAAAATTTAAATTTTTTGTTCAAACGTGCACCATTTCTCGAAAAAACCCTTACGGCTCTTGCTGTTGTTATATAAAAACAAAAAAATTTCGGGATCTTGTTCAAGGACCAAAATTAAGGAGGTTACATCTTCGGTCATGGACCCGTCTAATAAATGAGGTGGCTCCGAAGAAATGCTGGACAGGAATTTAATTGACACGAAAAAATTTGTATTTGTATATTAAAACCTAAATTATGTATAAAACCTCTTTCACAAATTTTCGATCGATCTTTTTGTTGAGTCACAAAAAATTCATAAATGATGGCCATTTTTTCATGCTCTAGACCAGCTTACCCCCTTAATGAAGCAGTAACGCTGAATTCATTTGAAGTAGTATTCATCATAGGTTCAGCAACAGCAGCGTTTAATTCATAATTCGATAATTTATAAGATGAAGACGATGACGATGATGGTAAAGCTGAAGGATCATTCGAACGAGACAAACGCGTATGTGTTGAGAGCAAAGGCAATTCCGCCTCAGGTAACGTTGGATCTTGGATCTACGTTTTTTGCCCTCAAAAAAATGTATGCACAACTGTGTGCAAAGGCCAAAGTGATGGGTTGCATATTAATTTATATGTTTCAGAGTCTCTCCCGACTTTGATTTCAAAAGACGAATAATTTTTTTCGGGAGTCACATTAAATTTTCTTATGCTGAGAGCTGTCAAATTACTTACGGCATTTTTTTTATTATATAGTTATACAGAGTGTTCCGTAATTCGTGTATTATCCTTTGGGGTGTGATTCTTGGTCATATTCTAAGAAAAAAACTGTTTAACAATAAAGCTCGTTTCTCAACTTTGACATCACTTTTTGACAATTTAAAAAAAGGCTAACTTTGGTGTACCCTGACCTGTGTTAAATTCGATATCTCTGTCAATACTGATGATAGAGATCTAATCTTTGGCTAAATTTTTGGTAGAAATAACAACCTGTAAGACTGACTTTAAGTTGAGCTTCCCTAGATTTAGGGTTGCCAGATTTTCAATTTTAAATGGTGTTCAAATTTTCTTCCCGAAACAAAGTTTTGACTTTGAGTTAATTTTTTTCAGAAAATGCCTGATAAACATAGAGTTTCTTTATTTTTTACAGATGAACAAAACAATAATAAAAAAAAACTCATAAATAAGTGCACTCAAAAACCCATACATTTTATGATATTTGAAAAAATACAAAATGGGTAAAATTAAAAAAAAAATATTATATATAGATTTGAGGTTTGTTTGAATAAAACAATAATTTGGGCATTTTTAGTAGTTTTTTATTTATTTTATACAAATACAATCATAAGAAGTGCTCAAAGTGTCCTTCTTCATTTTGAATGCATGCAGAGCCCGTTTTTGGACTTCATCTTCCTAAATAAATTTCCTCCAACTGGTCGCCAGCAGGAGACCTATCTAGTTCCGACGAGCTACACGTCATGCTGACCCGAGAGCCCGTTGCCCATTTCCCCGAACAACGCCTACAATCACGCTGAAAAACGCCTTTAGCACCACATCCAAAACATCTCCAAGGAGCGGAACAGTTAGAAGAGAAATGACCTTCCCGATTACAATTGAAGCACTTAACACGACGCTTCTCCGGAGCAGCGTCACCAACAGCAACCCGTTGTTGCACCGCCGCAATCGGTTTGTAACCACACTCTGGTTCTAGGAGATTCTTCCCTTTCGATGGTGGGGTAAAAGTATTCATGTTTATTTTTAACGTGTCCAACTTCCTACTCAGCGATGCGAGTTCCTTCAACGTTGCCGGCTTGGCGCACGCAATCTGCTGTCGGAAGAATGGGTCCACGTTCTTTTTGAGAATCGAAAGCTTCCTTCCCTCTGAAATCGGTTCCGACAACCGCCTAAATGACGACCTCATCACTGCTAAATACCCTCCTAAGGTTCCGTCCTTCCTTTGGGAACGACGATTAATCTCCTCCAAGAAAAGATCATCGTAGTTCGTGGACAGGAACTTCGCCTTCAATTCTCTTACCAACTCTCGCCAGTGTAACGAAATATGTTTTTTGATTTAAATGAACACAAATAAAACCCGAAAACAAATTACTTTCGCGCACGAGCTGGAAATATTTTAGGTAAACAACACTTATGACAGATTGAGGAAGGTGTTGTCAATTTGACATATAAAAATTCCTTAGTAGGTTAGGTCAGAAAGTGTTTAGGAAAGAGAAAAATGGTTTAGGCATAGGCTAAGATCGTTTATATGGTACATGTTAGATAGGAAATGTTTAGAGTAGGGAGATGAGAAGAAAGAACGTTATGACCTCTCAAAGAAGCGGTGAAAAATAATATTGAGAATCTGAATCCCTAATTTGACTCTGTGTTGTTTGCGTCATTATCAATTTCAAAGTCAAACGGACCAGAAGTTTCAAGTCGAAGGAGTATAAAAAGTGTTATTCTGCTGATGAAGGCATTTCGTTTTGGTAAGATTATTTTACAAATAAATATTTTTCAAAGTTATAACGTCTATTGATTATAGATATTTGGAAAGTCTAGTACTTGTTAAGAAGTAAAGGTGCCCAGGAGGTTTCGGTAGAAAATAAACTATATTTAGCTACCATAAATTATCAGGTAAAATTTTCTGTAGTTGAATGGTTTGTAGCCATGCTAATTTTCTTGTATGGTACTAAGAGTACCTGCATTTATTTATATAGGAAGCCATATACCTGTTTATAGGAAGGAAAGTGCAATTAATTAGTTAAGTGGTGAGCTGTATATTAAACTAGCCTGCAACTAGGCTCTTCGTCGGGAAACTTATCGAGGCTTCGTAGTGCGGAAGGATTTGATTAGAGAGTAAAAGGAGGCTGGTTTGAAACCACTGGAGGCAGCCAGATAACTTTTTTTTTTATTATTGTTTGTTCGGTTTTATTTGTCTGTAATTCATTTAGTAATTGTGATGTGAATCCGATACTAACAGCAAATACGATCGTCGACTTAATTTTAATTTGTTTTCTAACCAGTCTATATATATGTTAATTTAAATTTTTTGAAATTCGACAAAAAAAATTGCGAATTATAGTACACGACGGGAGATACCATCGAGGATTTGGATGCTGTGGATACAACTTAGAAATCCTCGAACATTGGTAAGTCTTTTATGCGCCTTGTCACTTTTCCATTATATTGAAATTCACATGTCTGGTATTTGGGGTTTTGGTTTGGTGGGGACCATTGCTCTCGTTAAATTTAATCGTGTAAAAAGAGGAAGTAAAATCCCGGTATTTTTTTTTGTTTTGCGAGTGTTAAAGTTAGTTTCGGATTCGTTATTTTTTTTAATTTCTTTTATTGGATAATTTTCATTGTGTTATTTGATTGCGGGCACAAAGATCTAAGTTTGAAATTTGAATACGTATAAAGTGTTATAAGTATTTTTAAAAGAACAATTCACAAACATAAAAGCTACACGTCATATACCAATTGTCTAAATAGCTAATTTAAACATATACACATTACAAAGTAGACGGAAAAACAATTACGAGCAAGAACTAAGCACAATTACGACATAAATTTCATTATAAAGTATGAATAGAAAGTATTCAAATATATGAATTCAAAAAGTAAAAAGGAACATGTGTTTTTACTGAATCAGTTAGTATGAGATGAGGAGTCTTAAGAGGAAAGGATGATCACTTAAAGGTAGGGGATGATGCCAGTTTAGGGTCACCGAGGCGAGTAAAGTGACAAGGAAGGGAGGGTAGAGGCAATTTCTCGTGTGCTAAAAACATCAATAAGGGCCTCCCTGTGAGTAACACTGTTGCTGACCTAAACAAATGGGTTACCGGAACATCGTTAGCAAAACGAAGTTTCTCGACCCTTTCTAAAAACGCTTTGAACGAAAAACTATCCGACTCTCCTGAGAACTTAACACCCCATTTTCCAATTCGCTCAGAATATTTTCCATTCGAAACATTCAAAACATTACACCATTCACTAACTGTTCTAAAAACCCTAAGTTTGAACCATTGCTTACTGGTTCATACCTATGAGCTGCTTCACACGCTGAAGCTATCCTTCTACTACCTAAAACCTCTCCACTTGTTCATAAACCACCTAAGTTTCCTAAACTGTTCTCATTCTCCGTGGTTGTTGCAAGCTGGTTCCTGCTGTCTGTTGCATTTTGCATGTTCGATGTTCCATGTTCAACCTGTTGGTTAACCTTCTTCTTCTTTTGTCCTTCTTCATCTGTCAAATTACCTAGCAAAAGCAATAGCTCATTCTTGGGTGTACTACATTCTTCCTCGTCCTCCTCATCTTCACATTTTGCTCTCCCTAATCTACTCATACTGGTGTTTAAATGGTAGACACGTGCACCCAAGAGGACCCTAGCGTTCATAGGTTTTTCTTAAAACCCACCTCTGTCTATCAACTCCTACTCTCACCTCCACGTGGTGAACATCGGGTGCCTAGTACCTCAACTGGAGATTGGGTCTCAACTCTAGTGGAAGGTTGTTGGTGGCAGCAAACGAGAGAGGGGGGGGGGGGGGGGGGGGGGAGAGGTATTCCCACTAAGGCACCTCTTCTTTCACCCAGACGGCAGCGGAGGAATTCTCTAGATGGAATCAACGGTGGCGTCTACAGTTCCAGTCAGGTTGAACTACTTAGTGAACATCTTGTAGGGCTACTACAACATATTTGGAGCTCAGGCCTATAAGGAACGGTTTATCCCGCTCCCCATCTTTGGAGTTATACAGATATTACCGCTATCCAAGAAATGCGATGGGATGGACCAGGTAGACGCAAAGTAAAAGACTGAGATATCTACTACGGCGATTGCTACCGAGAACAAAAGCAGCGACTGTTTTGATGTGGATTCGTTGTTGGAACTAGACTCAGGCAAAAAGTCTTGTGTTTCAACTATGTGAACGAGCGCATAGCAACAATCCGCATCAAGGCTAAATTCGTCAACATAAGCCTCATTTGCGCACACGCCCCACAGAGGAAAAGGATGAAGACACCAAAGACGTATTCTACGAGCTCCTGGACAAAACATATGAGCAGTGCCCTGGCTATGACATTAAGATTGTCCTAGGAGATTTTAATGACAAGCTAGGAAGAGAGGATATCTTTGGTGGAATAATCGGAAGATACAGCCTGCACTACAACACCTCCGATAACGGATTCAGGCTGATCGATTTCGTTGCGGGCGAGATGTTCTGGTAGCTAGTACGCGGTTCCAGCACCTCAATATCCACAAAGGGACATGGAAAGCCCGCGTTGGTAACGTTGGTATAGTATCATTTCGCCTTCTCATTGTGCTCCCAAGTTTTTATCGGTTTTCTTTAATCTATTGATTGTGTTTACTCTTAAAGTCGTATAAACAATATATATGTACTGCATACGCATCTCAAAACAATAATAGTGTATAAGAATTTTATGCAAGTGTGTTAGTTTCAATAATTAATTCGGTGTCGATGAAAATAAAATTCATTACAATAAAGAGTACCGTAATTTTCTTCAAATCTGGTGCCATTAATCGTTTTTGATTGACACTATTTTATATGCCAATTCTTTAAGATCTTGTTGAGATCGATCATAAGCTACAAATAAAGTGGTTATAAATATCTGTGAAATTTATATATCCAAAGTTATTTAATTTTGATTATAATTTCCATTATTAACTAGTCTGACAGTCCAAAGTTAAGGGCTGCCACCACATCGTTTTTTAAAAAAAAGTTATTAAATCAATAACTTTTTTTTTTTTTTTGTGTCGCTCACGTTAAACGCCCATTTATCCTATATCATCATATTTAGATATGAATTGCCTAATTTGCAAAAAAGATTCCAATGATATAACAGTGGCTTGTGCCATATGTCTGCAACAAGTCCATGCAAAATGTATTGGAATAAAAGGAAAGGATGCAGATAAACTATTCAATGTTCCTGGTCTAAAATTTTATTGCAAACTGCATGAAAAAATTTCCATTGACACTATTTATTGGAAAATAGTGAAACTGAAAAAACTTTTTAATAGTGCTAACTCCATTTTTGGGGAACTAAAAGATGTTTTTGATTTTGATACACAGATGTTTTTGATTTTGAACAACAACAACATCAACAACAAAAATAACAACAACAACAACAGCAGCAGCAACAACAGCAGCAGCAGCGGCCTCATCAACATCAACAACGAAACAAACAACAACAGCTGCAGCAACAACAACAGCCTCAACAACAACAACAACAACAACAACAACAACAACAACAACAACAACAACAACAACAACAACAACAACAACAACAACAACAACAACAACAACAACAACAACAACAACAACAACAACAACAACAACAACAACAAAACCAACAACAACAACAACAGCAGCAAAAAGAACCACAACAACAACAACAACAACTTCAACTACGTGAGCATAAACAACAACATCAACTTCTTTCTGTGCCGGATGCTAGAGTGCTACGTTCAGGAAAAAGCACTATTAATCACCTCAGTGCTAGTAGTTCTTTCCTTAGTCAGGAAAACTCTAGTGGAGTAAATGCAATGATCCACTGGATACTGGAATCCCCAATAGCTTCCATTGCGGATGAGGGGAGTTCTAACCCAGTAGCATTTTCTTCTACTGAATACAATTTAGTTATGGAAGAACTCATCGCTATACCCCCAGCTAAGAGCATATTTGTTTCCCGTCTTTCTCCTGCTACTTCACAGGATGCAGTATATAATTATATAAAAAAAAATAGCCGTTAATTAATATGAGATGAGAAGAAGGGAAGAACACCGACTTCTCATAAAGAAAAAGAAGCAGCATGAGAAGCGCTCGTTTGAGGAAATAGAGAGGTGCCATGACAGGAACGAGATTCGGAAGTTTTACCAAAAGGTAAAAAGATCCTGCCAGGGTGGCAAACCCCGAACTCAAGCCTGTAAAGACCAACAGGGAAACATAGTTATAGAGTCACAGTCGCTACTGAGGATCTGGAAAGATCATTTCTGCAGACTGCTTAACGGCGATGAAGACACAAATTCCGCTGTCAGGCAGATTGCCCCATTCAGCTTGGACGATGATCAAGAATGCCGTCCTCCCGACCTAGAAGAGGTTAAGCTTGCCATATGCAAACTTAAATCAAATAAGACTGCAGGTGCAGATGGCCTTGATGCCGAACTTTTCAAGGCAGCTGGAGATCAGTTGGAAAGGAGCATGCACCAGCTGATCTGCATGATATGGTCGGAAGAAAGCATGCCCGATGAATGGAACCTCAGTATCGTATGCCCGATCCTGAAGAAGGGAGACCCTCACAATTGCGCCAATTACAGAGGGATAAGCCTCCTTAACGTCGCTTATAAGATCTTGTCTGCTGTAATATGTGAACGTCTGAAACCCCACGTCAACAACTTGATAGGTCCTTATCAATGTGGTTTTAGACCAGAGAAGTCCACAATAGACCAAATTTTCACATTACGGCAGATCTTGGAAAAAACCCGAGAACATAATATCGATATTCATCACCTCTTTATCGATTTCAAGGCCGCGTATGACAGTATTTACAGAGACGAGCTGTACAGAGCCATGTCTAGTTTCGGCATCCCTGCAAAACTCGTACGACTATGCAGGATGACTTTGGAGAATTCACGCTGCTCCGTCAAGGTCGGAAAAGAACTCACCGAGACCTTTGATGTCGAAAAAGGCTTTAGGCAAGGCGACAAACTGTCATGCGATTTCTTCAACATCATACTTGAACAGATTGTAAGAAACTCAAACGTCAACACCAGAGGAACAATCTTTCAAAAGTCTGTACAATTACTCGCCTATGCAGACGATATTGACGTAATGGGAAGAAAAAAGCGTGATGTCATAGGTGCTTTTGCGAGTATTGAAACGGAAGCGGCAAAAATGGGTTTGATGGTTAATGAGGGCAAAACGAAGTATATGCTGTCATCAAACAAGGACACAGAACATCGACGAATTGGACAAAACGTCACAATTGACAGACATAACTTCGAGGTAGTACAGGACTTCGTCTACCTAGGATCCGCTGTAGACACGGACAACAACATCAGTGCGGAGATCAAACGGAGAATAACTCTTGCCAACCGTTGCTTCTTTGGGTTAAGAAGGCAATTGAGAAACAAAACCTTCTCTAGAAAAACCAAGGTGACCTTGTATAAGACCTTAATCATCCCAGTCCTGCTGTACGGCGCGGAAGCATGGACCTTATCGAAAGCGGATGAGGAAACTCTTGGTCGTTTCGAAAGAAAAATTCTCCGAATGATCTTTGGTCCCGTATGCGAAGACAATGTGTGGAGAAGAAGATACAACAACGAGCTGTATGAGCTGTACCGCGACATGGGCATAGCCAGAAGAGTACGCATCGCGAGGCTACGATGGTTGGGCCATGTAGAGCGGATGGACCCAAACGCTCCGGCTCGTCGGGTGTTCGAAAGCACATTGGCATCCAGTAAGTGCGTCATCAAGGCTGCTGAGAAATTGCAAAATGCCGTCGACACCGTTAGTGATTGGACCAAAAAATGGCGTATCAAGCTCAATGAAGCTAAATCTGCACATATAAACTTTACAAATAAAAAGTTAAGCTACGTTCAAATATTCATCAACAATCAAGCTGTACCCTACGCCAATACGGCCAAATACCTTGGGATGAATTTGGATGCAAAGCTAAAATGGAAAGAGCATATCAAAAAGAAAAGGGAAGAGCTCAACTTGAAATATAGAAAAATGTACTGGTTACTCGGTAGAAATTCGGACTTATCTGTCGAAAATAAAATAATGCTTTATAAACAAGTACTTAGACCTGTTTGGACCTATGGAATCCAATTATGGGGCTGTTCAAAGAAAACAAATACTGAAATCATCCAAAAGTTCCAAAACAAAGTCCTTCGTGGAATAGTAAATGCACCATGGTATATAAGAAATAGCGATTTACATCGTGACCTACAAATAGAAACGGTTACAGAAGTTGTAAGAAAACATGCTGTATCACACAATCAGCGACTGCATAGTCATATCAACTCTGAAATGGAGTCCGTATTAAATACGAGAGGCAATGTTCGGAGATTAAGAAGAACCAAGCCACACGAGCTAATGGCCTAAAAGTCATGGGAAGCATTAAAAGTTTAAGCTTCCCTTAAAGAGATAATATTATTGAGAAAGAAAAATCTGTTGTCGATCGTTATAGATTGGTTCTGATTATGATCTTTGGTCCCGTATGCGAAGACAATGTGTGGAGAAGAAGATACAACAACGAGCTGTATGAGCTGTACCGCGACATGGGCATAGCCAGAAGAGTACGCATCGCGAGGCTACGATGGTTGGGCCATGTAGAGCGGATGGACCCAAACGCTCCGGCTCGTCGGGTGTTCGAAAGCACATTGCAGGGAAATCGCGGAAGGGGAAGATCTCGTCTTAGGTGGCGCAAGTGGATGAAGACCTCAACCGACTTGGAGTGCGAAACTGGAGAGAGCTCGCAGGGAAATCGCGGAAGGGGAAGATCTCGTCTTAGGTGGCGCACAAGTGGATGAAGACCTCAACCGACTTGGAGTGCGAAACTGGAGAGAGCTCGCCCGAGATCGAAATCGTTATAGAAGGATGTTGGTTAAGGCCCAGGTTCACCCCGAACTGTAATGCCCACCTAAGAAGAAGAAGAAGTTAATTAATATGACAGCTCTCAGCATAAGAAAATTTAATGTGACTCCCGAAAAAGGTTATTCGTCTTTTGAAATCAAAGTCGGGAGAGACTCAGAAACTTACAAATTAATATGTAACCCATCACTTTGGCCCTTGCACACAGTTGTGCATGAATTTTTTCGAGGCAAAAAACGTAGATCCAACGTTAGCTGAGGCGGAATCGACTTTGCTAACAACACATACGCGTTTGTCTCGTTCGAATAATCCCTCAGCTTCACCATCATCGTCATCGTCTTCATCTGTTGCTGAACCTATGGCTGCTGACGTTAATGCTAGGCCTCCGGTTACTGATTGTTATTACCAAATTGCGGGTGGCACTCGTACGAGAATCGACGATTTATTCGTGTATTTTTCATCTTGTGAATATGATATTGTTACGGTAACTGAAACCTGGCTGACTGAGGATCATCATAGCTCAGAATTATTTGACTGCCTTCAATATACTGTATTCAGGAAGGATCGTTGTTGTCTTACTACTGGCTTTGAAATGGGTGGTGGTGTACTTACTGCTATTCGTTCAACATATTCATGTGAGCTAATTAATTTGAATTCATCCTGTGATTCACATTCAAACTTTGATGTCGATCAACTTATTGTTAAGGTCAATTTGGATTCTAACATTCAATTATTTATTATTAATAGTTATTTCCCTTCTGGATGTTCCTTTGAGCTTTACAAGATTCATTTAGATAATTGTAAATCAATTTTTGAAAATCTCACTGACTCACAACATGTTATTTATGTAGGTGATTTTAATTTAGGTAATATTAAGTGGAAGCTTGATTGCGATGACTTGTGTTTAATACCTTATAATGTTATAACTGAAACTGAATCTTTAGTCGTTGATTTTTTTGCCAAGTTTAATTGTATACAGGTTAATGGTTTTTATAATGCTTTAAATCGTATTCTTGATTTAGCATTGGTTGATAATGAATTTATTGTTGATGCTAGCTTGGTGGAACTCCAACCAATAAGTAATACTTTGCATCATAATGCCTTACTTTTAAATTTTATAGGTATATGAAAGCTACTCCTATTAATAGTACCTATGCATTTAATTACAAAAATGCCGACTTTAATGCAATGAACAATTATCTCACTTCGATACAGTGGAATGAAGTTTTAAATGTTTACAATGTTGAAGAATCATTTAATATATTTTCTAGTATTTTTCAGAATGCAGTTGATCGTTTCATCCCTAAAATACGTTTAAAAAAAATTCAAACCCACCTTGGTATAACAAAAGGCTATTATTCTTAAAAAATAAAAATAATAAAGCTTTTAAGAGGTACAAATCGAATAAAAATGATTTTTACGTTCTAACTACTATAAGTACCAAAAAGAGTTCAATTTGCTTAACTTATTTTTGTACCGTCAATTTGTGCAGTCGTTTGAATATGACCTTAAACGTAATAGTAAATGTTTTTGGAACTTCATTAATTCAACACTACTAGAATTGGAACACTAAAAATTGGAACATGGAATGCAAACGGTCTTTTACACCATTTATCAGAATTAAAAATCTTCTTAGACATCGAACACATAGATATTTGTCTGGTGTCCGAAACTCATTTCTCAAGTGGGCTGGTTCTTGATGATTTAATATCAAACTATATTTGCTACCACGCTCCTCATCCAGCTGATAAGGCTAGAGGTGGATCGGCAATCCTCATAAAAAAGAGCTTAAAACACCATGAAGAAGTTATGTTTACAAACGAGAATATGCAAGTAACAATAATTAGTATTGGTATGAAAAAGAAAGACTTCAAGTTGGCATCAATATACTGCCCGCCGAGGCGTTCCCCGACTGAAGATGATTATACAGAACTGCTGAATGTACTAGGACATAACTTCCTTGTTGGTGGTGACTTTAATGCTAAGCACACCCATTGGGGATCCAGACTTATAACAACAAAAGGCAGAAGGCTTTACAAAGCATGCCTCAAATACAATTGTGAGTTTTATTCATCCAGATCACCAACATACTGGCCATCGGATTCAAGTAAAATACCAGACCTTGTTGACTTTTTCATAGTTAAAGGTATCAAACGAAACCATATAAGAGTCGAAGGTAATTATGACTTATCATCAGATCATACACCGGTGATTTTATCACTTAATGAATCGGAGATAATGGAAAAAAGTAATCCTAAGCTAGTAAACAATAAAACAAACTGGAGTAAATTCAGAGAAAAGCTTGAAAGCTATATAAATCTCAGATCCCCTATGGAAACAAAAGAGCAAATCGACCTTGAAGTAGAACAATTCATTGCCGATGTTCAACAAGCTGCAGAAGAAAGTACACCAACTTGCTCGAGTAGGAAGCAAACTGAAACAAAATACCCTGCCGAGATAAGAGAGTTGATATTGGAGAAGAGAAGAGCTCGAAGAAAATGGCAAAATACTAGATTTCCAGACGACAAAACAGCGTTTAACCGGCTAAGCAACGAACTGAAAAAACAAATCTACGAATTCAAAAATGATTCATTAAGTAGATTCCTGAAAAATTTAACGACTGATGCTTCAACTGATTATTCGCTCTGGAAAGCAGCTAAGCGCCTGAAAAGACCGCAGTTACAAAACCCGCCAATTAAATCTCTAAACGGGAATTGGATCGGAAATCCGAAAGAAAAAGCTAACCTGTTTGCAGAACATCTTGCGAATGTTTTTAAGCCATTCCCGGCAAATACATCTGAAATCAGCTTACAGTTTATTGATAAAGTCGATGAAGTTGACATACCAATTGTCACACTCAAAGAAATAAAAAGTGTGTGTCGAAATCAACTATCGAACAAAAAATCACCTGGGTACGATCTAATAACTGCTCAGGTTATGAAAGAAATGCCATCAAAAGCCTTCATAAAACTCCAATTCATAATAAATGCATGCCTAAAGACCCAATATGTCCCACATCATTGGAAAATTGCTGAAGTAATTGTTATACCAAAGCAAGGTAAGCCACCAACAGAAGTGACGTCTTACAGACCAATATCGCTTATACCAATAATGGCAAAAGTCTTTGAAAAATTGCTACTGAAAAGACTGAGCAAGGTCATAGAAGAAAGAAATCTAATCCCAAATCATCAGTTTGGATTTAGAAATAAACATTCCACGATAGACCAAGTTCATAGAATAACGGATACAGTTGAAAAAGCATTAGAAGAAAAACAAGTATGTTCGGCTATATTTTTAGATGTTGCTCAAGCATTCGACAAGGTATGGCATGAGGGGCTAGCGTACAAACTGCAAAGGGACCTACCCAGGCAGTACTACGAAATACTAAAATCTTATATCTCAAACCGGCTCTTCAGAGTACGGTATGATCAAGAATATTCAAAGCTATGTAATATACAAGCCGGTGTTCCACAAGGAAGCGTCCTAGGACCTACCCTGTATTTGCTATATACAAGGGATATTCCAGTGGATAACAACACCATTATGGCTACTTTTGCGGATGATACCGCAATTTTGGCATCCAGTAAGTGCGTCGTCAAGGCTGCTGAGAAATTGCAAAATGCCGTCGACACCGTTAGTGATTGGACCAAAAAATGGCGTATCAAGCTCAATGAAGCTAAATCTGCACATATAAACTTTACAAATAAAAAGTTAAGCTACGTTCAAATATTCATCAACAATCAAGCTGTACCCTACGCCAATACGGCCAAATACCTTGGGATGAATTTGGATGCAAAGCTAAAATGGAAAGAGCATATCAAAAAGAAAAGGGAAGAGCTCAACTTGAAATATAGAAAAATGTACTGGTTACTCGGTAGAAATTCGGACTTATCTGTCGAAAATAAAATAATGCTTTATAAACAAGTACTTAGACCTGTTTGGACCTATGGAATCCAATTATGGGGCTGTTCAAAGAAAACAAATACTGAAATCATCCAAAAGTTCCAAAACAAAGTCCTTCGTGGAATAGTAAATGCACCATGGTATATAAGAAATAGCGATTTACATCGTGACCTACAAATAGAAACGGTTACAGAAGTTGTAAGAAAACATGCTGTATCACACAATCAGCGACTGCATAGTCATATCAACTCTGAAATGGAGTCCGTATTAAATACGAGAGGCAATGTTCGGAGATTAAGAAGAACCAAGCCACACGAGCTAATGGCCTAAAAGTCATGGGAAGCATTAAAAGTTTAAGCTTCCCTTAAAGAGATAATATTATTGAGAAAGAAAAATCTGTTGTCGATCGTTATAGATTGGTTCTGATTATGAGGAGTTTTTAGTGGGTAAGAATCCCACACTACTTGGTATCGAATACTACTAAGTGTCTTTTGAAGATTTACTCCTGACAAAAAAAAAAAAAAAAAATTAATTCAAAACGTAAATCTAATGGTTTTCCTAAATCCATGCGTTATTTGAACTCGACCTCAAGTAATGTTGAATCTATTTGTAACCTGTTTGCAAATTATTTTGAGTCTGTTTACACTTCAGATGATGCTAATGAGTTTCTTGGCACTAATGCTCCTAGCTTGGTAAATATTGAAGGATTTCTTATGACTGAATTAGATGTGGTAAATGCTTTGAAATCAATTGTTTCTAGTAAAAGTTTAGGTCCTGATGGGTTTTCAGCAATAGCACTAAAAAATTGTTTGTCATCTATATCTGGTCCTTTAGCGTCTATATTTAACTCCTCTTTGCTTTCGGAAACTTTTCTAAATTCATGGAAAGTTTCTTTTGTTACTCCTATCCATAAAGTAGGTTCTAAAGAGTTGGTAACTAATTATAGAGCTATATTCAAAATCGCCGTTATACCAAAAATATTCGAAAAAATAGTTTATCACAAACTTTTTTTCCAAGTTAAGGAAATTATATCAGTTGACCTGCACGGTTTCTTCTCTGGTAGGTCCACTGCTACGAATTTAATTATGCTGTGCAACGGTATTGTAAAAAATTTTGAAGATAGTTGTCAAACGGATATAATTTATACTGACTTTGCTAAAGCATTTGACAGAGTAAATCACATGGTTCTGGTGCGTAAATTATCCATCTTAGGTTTTCACTCTAACTTTTTGAAGTGGATTGAATATAAATCGCAAGCAATATGTGAAAATTGGTGACTGCTTATCAAACATGATTTCCGTCTCTTCCGGAGTGCCACAAGGAAGCCATTTAGGTCCTCTTCTATTTCTTCTCTTTGTCAATGACATACCTTCTTTATTTAAGCACTCTAATAGTCTTTTGTATGCAGATGACCTCAAAATCTACAAAAAAATCAAAACTGAAAATGATTGTTATATGCTACAGGAAGATCTGAATAGGCTTATGGATTGGTGTGATCGAAATTTTCTTTATTTAAATATATCAAAATGCCAGATTTTAACGTGTTGCAGAATTTCTTCTCAAATTCTGTTCAACTATAAATTATCAAATGAAAAGTTGAATAGAGTTCTAAGAATAAAAGATTTAGGAGTCATTTTTGATCCACAGCTCAAATTTAACGATCATATTGATTATATCATTAATAAGGCTAACTCTATGCTTGGCTTCTTAAAAAGAAATTCTAAAGACTTCCAAGATCCATATACCTTGAAAGCGTTATTTGTATCTTTAGTCAGATCTAATTTAGAATACTGTTCAACGGTATGGAATCCATTTTATAATATTCATTCCATTAGAATTGAAAGAATCCAAAAGCATTTTACTAGGTTTGTAATTTACAAGTTGAATTAGAATATTGAAATGCCTTCTTATTCAACTAGATGTTCTTTAATAGGTTTGCATAGCCTTGAATATCGTCGAAAGTACTACTCTATTATGCTCATAAGAGACTTAATACATTTTCACATCGATTGTCCGCCTCTGCTAAGCTTGTTGGGTTTGTATTTTCCATCTCGACTACTTCGTGAACGACGTCCATTTTTTGAGCTATTTCATCGCTGTAATTATGGTCTTAATGAGCCAGTTGCTCGTTGCATTAGGGAAGCAAATTCAATATCTGTATTTATTGACTTTTATATCAACTGCACCAGAGATGCCTTCAAAAATAATCTGTTACTTTTATTATGAATAATTTGTTATTGATTCTTAACTTATTTTATTAATCCTTTGTTATTTCAATTATTACATTTTTAGTCTGTTGTGAGTTCTTATTGTTCTCTGTGAATAAATTAAAAAAAATCTCCTGATCAAGCAACCGTCAACCAGATTGAGCACATTGCGATCGACGCACGACACTTCTCCAGTATAGAGGATGTCCGAACATTCCGAGGGGCCAACATTGACTCGGACCACTACCCTGTTGTAGGCAAGGTACAACTGCGGATATTCCAATCCAAGCCAACACAAGGAAATACTGTGAGAATATTCGACGTTGGACAACTACAATCGTAAGAGATCGCCAAGTCTTTTTCCGATCGAGTCTCTTACAACCTCTTAATGAGTCCTATGCCGCCAGCATCAAGTATAGAGAACCAGTGGCAGCACTGCCAATCAGCCATCAGAGATGCCGCCTCTGAAGTGCTGGGTTTCACACGGCCACCACAACGAAACCCCTGGTTTGACGACGAATGCCGGCAAGCACATGCAGCTGAACAGGAAGCATACAAAGTGGCGCTGCACAAAAAGACTAGAACTGCTTACGAGCTCTACAAGCAGAAGAGGAGAGACGAGCACCGGCTTCTCAGACGGAAAAAGAGAGAGCATGAGAAGCGCGCGATCGAGGAGATAGAAGGGTGCCACAGCAGGAATGAGGTTCGGAAGTTTTACCAAAAGGTAAAAACAACTGCCTCGGGCTATAAGCCCCGAGCCGAAGCCTGCAAAGACGACCAAGGGAACATCGTGGTGGAACCGCAGTCAATGCTGAGGATATGGAAAGACCACTTTTCCAAGCTCTATAACGGCGATGATGAACCCAATTCCGCTGTTAGAGAGATAGAACCATCCAATTTAGGCGACGTAGACCAACAATTCCGCCAACCCGACCTGAACGAAGTGAAGACAGCAGTATCCGAGCTAAAATCCAACAAAGCTGCTGGAGCTGATGGCCTCACTGCCGAATTGTATAAAGCGGCAGGCAATGACCTGGTCAGGAGTATGCACCAGCTCATTTGCAAAATATGGTCGGAAGAAAGCATGCCCGTTGAATGGAACCTCAGCATTGTTTCCCCGGTCCTCAGGAAAGGAGACCCTCTGCACTGCGCCAACTACAGAGGTATCAGTCTTCTTAATATCGCATACAAGATCCTCTCTGCCGTATTGTCTGATCGTCTGAAGCCATTCGTCAACAACCTGATAGGTCCTTAACAGTGCGGCTTTAGACCAGGAAAGTCCACCATAGACCAAATCTTCACACTACGGCAGATCTTGGAAAAAACCCAGGAGCTTCAAATCGATACCTTCCACCTTTTTATCGATTTGAAGGCCGCATATGACAGCATCTATAGAGAGGAGTTATATAGAGCCATGTCTAGTTTTGGCATCCCTACCAAACTTGTCCGATTGTGTAGGATGACGATGGAGAACGCACGCTGCTCCATCAGGGTCGGAAAAGATCTCACCGATACATAAGACCGGTCTAGGCGCCGCTATTAATTCAGACAACGACACCAGCGCTGAAATCAAACGAAGAATAACTCTTGCCAATCGCTGTTTCTTCGGACTAAGAAGGCAATTGAGTAGTAAAGTCCTCTCTCGAGCAACAAAAGTGTCCCTGTATAAGACACTTATCATCCCGGTTCTTATATATGGCGCAGAGGCAGGGACCTTGTCAAAGGCAGACGAGAACGCTTTAGGATGCTTCGAGAGAAAAATTCTTCGGGTGATTTTTGGTCCCGTCTGCATAGATGGAGAGTGGAGAAGAAGATTTAACGACGAATTGTAAGGGCTGTACAGCGACACTGACCTTGTCAAACGAGTCAAGGCCCAGCGGCCTAGATGGCTGGGTCATGTAGAGCGAATGGACACCAACGCTCCGGCCCGGAAAGTCTTCGAATCCAATCCCGAGGGACGGCGCAGTAGAGGGAGACCGCGACTCAGGTGGCGCACGCATGTAGGAGAGGACCTCAACCAACTTGGCGTGCAAAACTGGAGGCAGCTAGCTAGGGACCGAGCTGGCTGGAGAAGTAAGTAAGTAAGTAAGTAAGTAAGTAAGTAATTCTTTATTCAAATTTATACAAAAATATGAAATTAGACTACAATAAATGTACAATGAATAAGTAGTGATATAGTTAATTTTAAAAAAAATTAGTATGAATATCACATCAAAGTATGTATAACTTAATTGAAAATACAATCAAATATGTTTTTGTTTAATATTATAATAAGTTTTAGGTATTACTGTGGGGTGAACAGTTATTTTTTAATTTTATCTGTAAGCAGAATTAGTTCTTTAATAAATTTCATAATAAGCATTGATCCAAAAAAAAAAAAAAAAATGATTTATATTATTTTCGATGTTTAAACTACATTCATGAAAGGTATAAGAGGGCATTTACAATTTCAACATGGTTAAAATTTAGAAGCCAGAGCTTAACTTGCTTTAGAAAAGGAGATGTGTTTCTTAGGAGCCTTAAGTTTAAAGACAGTTTATTAAATAATTTAAAAGCGACAACAGTACAAGAGTTTCGAAAATGGGTTATACGAAATGAGGGTATATTGACTAGACATGCTGAGTTTCTTCGTAAGTTACGCGTATCAGTAATAGGACTTCGGAAATATCCACTTTTAATAAAGAAAATTTTTAAAACCTTACAGTAGAAGAGGCCTTGTGTAACTCCTGTCCTCTTACCATAGTAAGAGGGAAGAAGAAACCACACTGGTGGACCAAGGAGCTAGAACCGCTCAAGAAAAGTTGTACGAAGCTTTTCAATCGAGCCAAATCTTCCAGAAATCCCATAGACTGGGATCTCTACAAGGAATCCCTTAGGATTTACAAAAAGAGGTTACGAATAAGCCAAAGATCCTCTTGGAGAGAATTCTGCAATAAAATTGAAGACTCCTCAGAGGCATCTAGACTTAGGAAAATCCTATCAACGAGTCCAAACATGCCAAGTTCTATAAAAGATGAAAACGGCAACTGGACCAACTCATATGAAGAAACATTAAACTTGCTACTGGATACTCATTTCCCCGGTAGCTCGTTGACAATAACAGACGAGGAGCACTTGCCTCGACTCGCAAACCAATCAGGAAAAGGTCTTATCTCTAGAGATATACTGTTATGGGCAATAAACAGCTTTGACCCTTATAAATCACCAGGGCCTGACGGAATCATCCCTGCGGAGCTGCAACAGGTTTCAGACATCATCATCTATAACTTAGAGATGATCATGAAAGGATGTATAAGCTATGCATATATTCCCAAGGCCTGGAGAGAAGCTAGGGTCGTCTTTATACCTAAAGCCGGCAAAAGCTCCCATGTAAATCCAAAAGATTTAAGACCTATTAGTCTATCATCCTTCCTCCTTAAAACACTGGAAAGAATGATTGACATACACTTAAGACAAGAAATTAAACCTAGTCTGATCTCAACGGCGCAACATGCCTATACAAAAGGTAAATCAGTGGAAACTGCACTCCACTCTCTGGTTTGCACCATTGAAAAATCCCTGCACTACAAAGAATACTCTCTCGTCGCATTCCTAGACATAGAGGGTGCATTTAACAATGTTAACAATTCAGCAATCACTAATGCTCTTGATGGGCTGCTCATAGAGGAACACATCAAAAACATGATAACAACAATGCTCAGCAGCAGAATCATTAGTTCCGAAATGGGGAACTACAAAACAAGCAGAATGGCCAATAGAGGAACCCCGCAGGGAGGAGTTTTATCTCCCCTACTGTGGAACCTGGTCGTTAACAAATTGTTAATCGACCTAGAGGACGAAGGTTTCAAAACTATAGCCTATGCCGATGATGTAGCAATTGCCGTTTCAGGCAAGCACCCACAAACCCTAGCTGAGCTGCTACAAACAGCACTTAACAAGCTTAACAATTGGGCTGCAGATTGTGGTCTGAACATCAATCCACACAAAACGGAATTAGTTCTCTTTACGAGGAAATACAAAATTCCGGACTTCAGACCCCCAACTATTAAAGGGGTAACTCTCACACTGTCAAATCAGGCTAAATATCTAGGTCTCATTTTTGACAAAAAACTGACCTGGAAAACCAATATTGAGGAAAGAGTAAATAAAGCCAACGTTGCACTCTTCTCCTGTAAAAAAGCCATTGGCGGGAAATGGGGTTTCTCCCCCCAAATCACCCATTGGCTGTTTACATCGGTAATTAGACCGATACTCACATACGGGGTGATAGTCTGGTGGACAGCACTAGACAAGATGATCAACTACAACAAGTTGGCCAAAGTTCAAAGAACGGCTAGTCTGTGTATTAGTAGCGCACTGAGGACAACCCCATCGGACGCCCTCAATGTACTACTAGATCTCACACCCCTAGATATCTTCAGCAAACAAGTCGCAGCTAGCTCAGCTACTCGACTCAGAGCTACATCACAGTGGACCAATAATCAAATCGGCCACACTACCATTCTAGATAACTTTAGATTCTTACCGAATCGATGCGACTACACCACCCCCAAGTTGGTGTTTGACAATAATTTCCAAGCAACCATACCTTCAAGAGAAGCTTGGGAAAATGGCACTCTTTTGGAAAATGAAGCAATACACTTCTACACCGATGGTTCAAAAACCAGCGAAGGTGTGGGAAGTGGAATCTACTCAGAAAAACTGAATCTCAGTCTTTTCTTCCGCCTACCCGATCATTGTAGTGTGTTCCAAGCGGAAATTCTGGCGATTAAGGAGGTGCTGTCTTGGCTCAAAGAAAACGTCATATCCTCCACGGATATTCGGATCTTCTCAGACAGCCAAGCTGCCCTTAAATCTCTTGCCTCTGTCTCTACAAAATCCATCACAGTCCAAAATTGTCAGATGTCTCTGAGGGAGATGTCAAAGCAGTTCAACATTCACCTTTCATGGGTGCCAGGGCACAGGGACATACCAGGCAACTGTATGGCAGACGAACTAGCCAAAAAGGGCACGACCACTTCCCTACGCTCAGAATGGAACAACATAGGTGTACCTATCGCTACATGTAAACTCCTACTTAGACAGGACGCTTCAGGGATAACAAACACTAGATGGACTGAGAGTAACAACTGCCTTGCAACCAAAAAAGTTTGGCCGTGTGTAGACTCAAAACGATCAAAGAGTTTGTTGGCCCTGAACCGCCTGTGTCTAGGTTCTACCATAGGTGTTCTTACGGGACACTGTCTCATAGGGAGACACGCCAAAAGACTTGGCGTGTTTTCCAATGATTTCTGCAGAAGCTGCATGGACGAGGAGGAGGAAGAAACCGTTCAACACCTTCTTTGCTCATGCCCTGCACTACTTCATAGGAGGAAAACTCATCTCGGTGAATTCTTCTTCGATGATACTAGCGACCTAGCTTACATAGACCCCAAAAGTCTTTCAAAATACATTAAAAGTTCCACGTGGTTTGACTAGCAGGTGATTAACCGGCTAGTCCCGTAATGGAAGATTAATAAGTGATCAACTCGTTAATCTTACATCGGGTTTCTGAGATCAGTAGGTGATTAGCTTGCTGATCTCTGTGGTATCACAATGGGCCCTTGTGGCCTAAGTGTGTTAGGCAATGTACTCATTGACTGACAGCCACTTCCACCTAACCTAACCTATAGTAGAAGAGATGCTTCACTGGAAGAATGTTCAAGTTTCTAAAAAGAGACATAGATGGGTTCAAACGATTTACACCAGCAAGTAAACGAATAGCTTTTTTCTGTAATAGAAGCAAATTTTGTAAATAAGACGTAAAAGTGCCGCCCCAACAAGAAATTCCATACTGTAATTTAGAATGGAAAGTTGCATAATATACCGACCTTAAGGTTTTATTACTCAAATACTTTTTTAAATGAAATAGGTGACGAAGAGAAACACGAAAATGTTGTTTCAGGTATGAAATGTGTTCTAACCAATTCAAATTTCGGTCAAGGAATACTCCCAAGTATTTGAACTTATTTACAACTTCAATTGTAAAACAATCTGAACTACAACATAAGTTATCATTGAAACTGTAGTCATTGTTGTGCCTGTCACAATTACAGTTACAATCAAAAACAATTTTTTTCCAACCACAAGAGTGGAAACAAAAGTCTATATCAGGAGCCTCCATTTTACGCAAATTAAAAAACATTAATTTGGTTTTATTACTGATAACTAACTTGTGCGTTATTAACCAGACACTCAATAAACGAATATCGTGGTTAATATCAGCGAGCAAATCTAGGGCGCTAGAAGAGTTATAAGTAATCCCAAGGTCATCCGCAAAAGCTGTAAGATTTCCTCTGAACCTTTGGGAGAACAAAGAATTGACAAAGATAAGGAAAAATATAGGGCCGAGGACTGATCCTTGGGGTACTCCTTTATTTATGAGCAAAGAATCACTTAGATGCTCGTTTATTTTGACTTTTTGCGATCTTTTCTTGAGGTAAGAACTAAACCAACATAACATGAAGCCACGAATTCCAGCATGATATAATTTATCAACGAGAATGTCGTGGTCTACCATATCGAAAGCTTTTGTAATATCGACGAAGAGTCCTGCACAGAATTTTTTTTATCGTCTAACCCCTTGTAAATACAATAGCTGAAAGCCAAAAGAGCATCTTCAGTTGAAATACCCTCCCTAAAACCAAACTGGGCGTTGTTGAAAAATTGCATTTTTTTGAGGTAATTAAGTACTCTGATTTCTATAGCTTTTTCAAAAGTTTTAGATATCGAAGAGAGCAAAGAAATTGGCCTGTAGTTTTTTTTTTTATCTTTTTTATTTCCCTTTTTGAAAAGAGGTATAACGTGGGCGCATTTTAATTTATCTGGAAAAACTCCTTCATAAACACTCAAATTAAAAAGATAAATTAACATATCAACAAGATTTAAAGCAATTTTTTTTAATGTTATATTTGAAACTCCATCACAGCCACAAGAGTTAGAATTATCTAGGCTATAAATTATTTTCAAAATTTCTGATCCAGTGATGGGTTCAAAAAAAAAGCTTCTGGGAATAATTCTGTCTTCAGCTAAACCAGAGCGTGAACAACCCATACCTAAATTATTATTAGTTACGGAATCAACACCAACAGAAACCAACAGAAGAAAAATAACTATTTAAAATGTTGGCTACTAAATAAGGATCCGTAACATCATTATTATCACTATCTAGTACAATAAAAGAATTTTGCTTAGCTTTAGATTTTCTATTAGTGATAGAGTTTATTACTTCCCACTCCTTTCTAGAATTACCTTGAGCGCTTCGAAATTTATTCTGAAAATAAGCTTCACGGCATTTTTTTATTTCAAGTTTAACTTTCTTATTCAAAGTTGTATAACGATTTTTTAAACTTCTATTTGACGGATGTTTATGACACCTATTACACAAACTATTTTTTAGTTTGATTAGTTTGAGAACGTTCGGAGAGATCCACGGCTTCAATTTTTGATCCAATTTCTTTTTTACATAAGACTGTGTACAAGCTTGCAAATACCTCTGCAAAATATTCAAAAAACAATTGTATGCATCATTAATATTTTCTTGGGCATACACAGTAGACCAATCTTCAAATAAAAGTTTACTATTTAACTCTTCAAAATTAATTTTTTTAACTAGAGCATTCTCAACTCTTCTTGGAATAGTATCTTTCACGTCAACTAAGACAATTCCAGACATACAATGATCAGCAATACCTAAATCAAAATTAAGTCCAACACACCTCTCAACTGATAACTTCGCAAGTCTAGCAAAAACATGGTCCAAACATGAACCAGAAACCGGTCTAGTAGGTTCATTTATGAAACTTAACATACCATTCTCAGACGTCAAATTTAAAAAGGTATCAGATAAAAAAGTAGATATCAGAATATCGATATTAAAATCGCCGACAAGAATTAAGTTTGATCCTTTTTCATCCTTTAACAAACATGAAAATTCCTCCAAAAAAACACCTGGTTCAACAAAGTGAAGTCTATAAAAACACATAAAGTGAAAGAATTCATTGTTAACCTTACATGATACTTTTAAAACATCAGCACTACTAAACCTCAAATACGAAACCTCATGAGCGAACACGTCACGCACAAAAACTCCTACACCGCCCGCAGAATAGTTTTCATTTGTATTGGCAAAAAAATTATATCCTGTAATAGAAAAATCATCCTTTTCACACTCAAATATCCAAATTTCTGATAGAAAAATAATATCCGGCAAGTAAGCAAAGGCTTCCAGATTGCTTAGCAATATATCAAAGTTCTGTCTCTTACTTCTAATGTTTTGATGAATAACTATAAAAGATTTCTCATTTCTATAGCTCAAATTAAAATTATTGATACTGTTTAAAGTAAAGTTACAAGGGTCATTGCTGTAATGATCATGGATGTTGATTAAACTAAACATTTAAGATTTTTTTTTTTTTGTTTGAAGACGATAAGAAATTATTCGTCACACAACGCTATCAAATCATCCCGAGATCTTATAGCAACGATTTTACCTTTTTCTATTTTACGCAATAAAATTTGTGAATTCTGAACCCATAAATATTTAAATTTCTTTTCTGTTTTAACTTTTTTTGCTTCCATAAATAAAGCTCTGTTGTAACTAGTTAAACAGCATGTTGGTTGAGGCCCTAGTCCGACCCGAACTGTAGCGCCACCTTAAGTAAGTAAGTAATCTACTCATACTCCATTCTATCTTAGTCACGATCTTAATTTACTCTGAAGACTTAGGATTCTTCGGAGCATCTTTCAACAACACTTTGATCTCTTCTATCTTAGCCCTAACCGCTTTAACATCCTCTTCAAAACTAAAAGGATAGGTTCTACTCGAGTCCATCCAGCCTCTCCTTTCCAAAAGCCTCGAAGACCTTCTTCTTCAACAGTATCTACTTTCAGACCCCTCAGTTTCATCTCATACGCCAACTCGTCTTGAGATAACCTACCGATATTCATTTTCATTTTTTTTACTGTCACTCAAAAAAAAAAATCGAACTTTTAAGTTATTGAAAACAGCAATTGTTTTCAAACTCACAAAAAAAAACTTTTAATCTCTATTCTAAAAGAAAACCTTAAAAAGTCCTCGATTTAAAAAAATAAACTAGAAAAAAACAGTTAAGCAAACTTTACACCTTGCAAAAATACTGTCTACAACTTTTTAAATTTCTCCTCAACCTACTTTACACTAGCAATTATAAATCCTACACAAGAAAATGATTTGCTACTTTTCTAGTACTGAGTATTAAAAAAAATGTGCACACACAATAAATCACGACAACTCCTAAATTGGCAATTGCAATCGAAATTACACACACACACTACAATAGTAGCTCACCCAAAAAACGCTATTAGCGTTGCCACTGGTTAAACAAACTATTATTAAAAAGATATGACCATTTTTATATGATACTATACTGAAAATGGAAAACAACACTTTTTTTGACCCACCCTAATGAATATAGCAATGGTTTATCCGTGTGGTTTGTGTATGTGATGTAACATGATATGGTTAGGGTTGGTTTGTGTTTTTGTTAATTCAGTCTTTACTAAATATTCATACACACTGTTGCGTGCGAGTTCCAGCTCACCTGCTGGCTCGACACGATCGATGAAAATCCAGCTGTAAAGATGGGGTAGGTAAAAGGAATCGGCAGACGGCAGATAAGCCATGTCCGTATTCTTAGGATTAACCATTGTAAACTCTTTTTTATGGAAAAAAATAAAGAATAATAATAATAATAATAATAATAATAATAATAATAATAATAATAATAATAATAATAATAATAATAATAATAATAATAATAATAAAAGGAATCAGGAAGTGAAGAGGATATGTAAAGAGTTTTGCAGAACCGTCCATTCTGTACACAAGTGATTGGTTGCTTTTGGAGGGTTCTCTGTGAGTACGCTACTGGTTGATGGGACCATGGCTGCCCTCAACTCGACCGGAACCATGCAGCCGCGACCAAAATCAAGAGAATAAGAAAAATTTTGAGACAAACTATCGTAAGATGGTTTTTGCTGTGGTGA
This sequence comes from Melanostoma scalare, assembly GCA_949752695.1. Lineage (NCBI taxonomy): Eukaryota > Metazoa > Arthropoda > Insecta > Diptera > Syrphidae > Melanostoma > Melanostoma scalare. Next base: position 65,495,135 of record OX456986.1, on the reverse strand, counting down.
ATTTTACCGCAACATGTTGGACAACAAGTCTGATAACTCTGAACGCAAACTACATCCGACAATCCAACATTTATCAAACGAACTCTGTTCAACTAATTGTACAGTGTGAACTCCGCAGCTCTGAAATACAAAATAATAATAATACTGTACTAGCTACTGTTTTGAAAAAATACACCTCAAGTTAAATTAAAGTTTTCGAATATTACTTTATCACAAATATTTAAAACTGAATCACTGAATCTATGCTCTCCACACGTCTTTATGAACAATTTCTCGAGTGAACGAAAAGGTAAAATTTGTATGGGCTCACGACATGGTTCACAAGAATGATACAACTAAACAAGATAGCGCATTGCGCATGACGTGAAGGTGGTGGCGCTATCTCATTTATCTATCTTAATTCCGTTGAACCCGCCCAGTGTATTTTTGTATTTTTAAAGAAATTGATAAATAGTCGCAGAAAGAAAGAAAACAGTGAAGGTAAGAAAGATTATTTTAAAAAAATATCACAGAAGAATATTCCTTATATCGATTTCCAAAAATTTTGGATCGAATTCAACTCAAAACTTACTTTTGAAAACCGACCTTGCTGAGTTTAAACATATTTTTTTGAGAGAGGATTAAGATAAACTGGAAATTAAAAATAAAACAAAAAATATTGCTTATTGCTATTCCGTAGAAATCAGTATGAAGGCTTCTCTAAAATTGTTCCGTTGAAAAGTAAGAAATGTTTTTCTTGGAAAAGAGAGAAGAATCCTTAGCAATTTAAAACCAAATTTGAACCAGCCTCATCATAATCATCAAAATAAGAAAGTTTGTTTTTATTATCTTATCACTCATCAAACATTGAATATGCTTTTTTTTTTTGTATTCGCACCTAACTCGTCTCGCTCTCGATTTGCATTGTGAAACTAACAAGAATACTTGATTTTGTAACTTAAGCTCGTATATGTTTTTATTTCAGGTAGGCGAGGAGCTCGAAGGAATGCACCCAAGGGTCTATTCTAATATATCACGACAACTTTCGCGCACACCATTTGGAGAGCTGGAAGATAGCGATGCCGCTCCAATGCTATTAAACCTTGTCGCCAAAGAATTATTTCGTTCAAGTATCACTTGGGGTAAAATAATTTCTATATTTTCTGTATGCGGTGGTTTTGCCATCGACTGCGTCCGGCAAGGCCACTACGACTATCTTCAATGCTTAGTAGATGGCATGTCTGAAATCATTGAAGATGATCTCTCTCCTTGGCTCTACGATAATGGTGGTTGGATAGGGCTACAACAGCATATAAGGCCTGAAGTTGGACATTTCTCTTTTTTAGGATGGTTGACTGTTTTTGTGACTGTTTCTACGGCAATCTATTTAATCTCAAATATTGTTAAGAGCATTGGTTGCCATTTATACTCATTGTTATACTAAAATAGTAGATACACGGAATTACTCGATATTAAATCAAAACTAAACTTGACGAATGTCAACTACCTAAGCCCGTATAAAACTTAATTTTTCTCATTTTCAATTTAATAAAATGACAGAATTGTTAATGTCGTTCAACTAGTATGTGTTTTTAACTCCAGGGAAGACAATTTAATGACATATTAATTAATGCTTTTCCTATGGAATCAGTATGGACACTTCTTTGAAATTGTTCCCTTGAAATCAATGACGATTTTTCTTTTGGATAGAAGAGAAGTTTTCTTCGCAATTTAACACCACGTTTGAACCTCCCTTGTCATAATCTTCAAAATAAAGAAAGTTTATATTTATTTTTGTTTGGGCGTTTACTACTGGGAAGGCTCTTCGGTGGACTTCAGCAGTAATAAACCCCTGAATGAGCCACTCCGACGAATTAAGTTTCAAGGTCTTTCAGGGTCTTTCAAGACTAGGACGAGCACCTGGCGAGCAAAATGCAACTCTTACACCCCTGCAGCAGAGTACTGACACCGTCGTGAAAATCGTTCTTGGCGATCTTAACGCAGAACTAGGGAAGTAGAAATACTGTCGGTAAGCATAGTCTGCATGACATGAGCTCCGATAACGGACTTAGGCTAATCGATTTTAGGGCTAAATCTTGTTGTTAGTAGTACACGCTTCCCGCATCTCAAAATTCATTAAGTTACATGGCTAGCGATCACGTCAAGATTCAAGACGCACCATGTCAAGTGTCCGCATTTTGTTCATCCCCGTTTTTTTTGTGCCATTATCAACCACCCAACTTAATTTTGCCCCCGCTTAAATACTAAATTTTTAAATAAAATTTCGAAAGCAAATCGACGCCGGTGCACAGTGGTTCCACTCTCGAACAATGGCGGTCATAATTACTTACTCACTTAATAACATATAAAAATTATTTTTCCTTAAATGCTATGAGCTCTCTGTTTACGAATCTATCATGAGTTTTAATGTATCTCAATGTCTTGAGATAAGTAGGGTAAAAGGGTTCAAAATCGGTTTACTTTAGTTTAGCTATTGCGACTAGAAAAAAATCCTGTAATATATTAATACTAGCGGCCCGTCCCAGCTTCGCACGGGCACTAAACATAACATTTACACACATATTCACAATTTTTCGCGTCGAATTAAAAAAAAATAGGAAATTTAATTCTTAGCTGAACCCTGCCCGCTTCACCAAGCAATAACGACTTAATATAAAAAAATGGTTAATTTTCGATGAATTAATTTTTATTGTAACGCTTTTTGGTAAACTACATTTTTGGTTTTTCTTTCAACATTACTTGTATATACAAATAGATCAGATGGTTCGGTAATTTCACGATCGTGTGTTGGGCATTGTATTTACATATAAAGCAAAGTTGATATTTTGTTTGTCCGCAAAAATCTCGAGAATTAAGTCACCGATTCTCTCACTCCCACTCCCACTTTCTCACTATCTCCCTTTCTCTCTCACTCCTACTCCCACTTTCTCACTATCTCCCTTTCTCTCTCACTCCCACTCCCACTTTCTCACTATCTCCCTTTCTCTCTCACTCCCACTCCCACTTTCTGACTATCTCCCTTTCTCTCTCACTCCCACTCCCACTTTCTCACTATCTCCCTTTCTCTCTCACTCCCACTCCCACTTTCTCACTATCTCCCTTTCTCTCTCACTCCCACTCCCACTTTCTCACTATCTCCCTTTCTCTCTCACTCCCACTCCCACTTTCTCACTATCTCCCTTTCTCTCTCACTATCTCCCTTTCTCTCTCACTATCTCCCTTTCTCTCTCACTATCTCCCTTTCTCTCTCACTATCTCCCTTTCTCTCTCACTACCTCCCTTTCTCTCTCACTATCTCCCTTTCTCTCTCACTATCTCCCTTTCTCTCTCACTATCTCCCTTTCTCTCTCACTATCTCCCTTTCTCTCTCACTATCTCCCTTTCTCTCACTATCTCCCTTTCTCTCTCACTATCTCCCTTTCTCTCTCACTATCTCCCTTTCTCTCTCACTATCTCCCTTTCTCTCTCACTATCTCCCTTTCTCTCTCACTATCTCCCTTTCTCTCTCACTATCTCCCTTTCTCTCTCACTATCTCCCTTTCTCTCTCACTATCTCCCTTTCTCTCTCACTATTTCCCTTTCTCTCTCACTATCTCCCTTTCTCTCTCACTCTCTCTCTCTGTTTCTCTCTCACTCTCTCTCTCTGTTTCTCTCTCAATCTCTCTCTCTGTTTATCTCTCACTCTCTCTCTCTGTTTCTCTCTCACTCTCTCTCTCTGTTTCTCTCTCACTCTCTCTCTCTGTTTCTCTCTCACTCTCTCTCTCTGTTTCTCTCTCACTCTCTCTCTCTGTTTCTCTCTCACTCTCTCTCTCTGTTTCTCTCTCACTCTCTCTCTCTGTTTCTCTCTCACTCTCTCTCTCTTATTCTCTCTCTCTGTTTCTCTCTCACTCTCTCTCTGTTTCTCTCTCACTCTCTCTCTCTGTTTCTCTCTCACTCTCTCTCTCTGTTTCTCTCTCACTCTCTCTCTGTTTCTCTCTCACTCTCTCTCTCTGTTTCTCTCTCACTCTCTCTCTGTTTCTCTCTCACTCTCTCTCTCTGTTTCTCTCTCAATCTCTCTCTCTGTTTCTCTCTCACTCTCTCTCTCTGTTTCTCTCTCACTCTCTCTCTGTTTCTCTCTCACTCTCTCTCTCTGTTTCTCTCTCACTCTCTCTCTGTTTCTCTCTCACTCTCTCTCTCTGTTTCTCTCTCAATCTCTCTCTCTGTTTCTCTCTCACTCTCTCTCTCTGTTTCTCTCTCACTCTCTCTCTCTGTTTCTCTCTCACTCTCTCTCTCTGTTTCTCTCTCACTCTCTCTCTGTTTCTCTCTCACTCTCTCTCTCTTATTCTCTCTCTCTGTTTCTCTCTCACTCTCTCTCTGTTTCTCTCTCACTCTCTCTCTCTGTTTCTCTCTCACTCTCTCTCTCTGTTTCTCTCTCACTCTCTCTCTGTTTCTCTCTCACTCTCTCTCTCTGTTTCTCTCTCACTCTCTCTCTCTGTTTCTCTCTCACTCTCTCTCTCTGTTTCTCTCTCACTCTCTCTCTCTGTTTCTCTCTCACTCTCTCTCTCTGTTTCTCTCTCACTCTCTCTCTCTGTTTCTCTCTCACTCTCTCTCTCTGTTTCTCTCTCACTCTCTCTCT